>CM051526.1:65738273-66967439 GCA_028017165.1 Herpetospermum pedunculosum
ATCTATTCAATTTAAAAAATAATAATAATAAATAAATCCAGAACATATAACAAAAAATTCAATCTCTGTTGGGTAGAACCTATCATTTCATGAATGAAAATTGGTAGAGAAAGAAATAGATTTGCTGGTGTTGTGAAGAAAGAAATGGGATTGAAATGGGTTTGATGACAAAGAGATTCGACGTAGGAAAAAACTGTAGAGAACGAAGGATAGGGTTTTATTTTAGGGCTTATTTTTAAATAAATATTTATATATATTCAATATTTCGGTTCGGTTCGGTTTTGACTGGTTTTTTTAATTAAAAATCGAACCAAACCGAAAAAATCGATTTTCTCCTAATCAGAACCGACATGTCCAATGTTTTGTTAAATAACCGAACCAATCTAATGACTGGATTGGTTCGGTTCGATTCGGTTCGTTGGTTTTCCAGTTTTTACTATCACCCCTAGCTTGTACAAAGATTGTATGAATATTTAATACCAACTTTATAATTGTGAATGGAACATTTTCATCAGCTTGCAAGGCTGGCACTTAATGAATAGAGAGACTAATCAAGTTTGGTATTAGGAAAATGACTAGAGGAAATAACTAATGTTGTGTTAATCAATGCTTGTGTTAGAGTTTATTTCTTTCCCTTAAAGATTAGAGGTCGATGTCCATATTTGTTGAATGAAAAAAAAGAGAAAGTATAATTTCACAAAATATTATGTGTTTATTTCCTTTGTTTAGAAATAAAACAAACCAAACAATTAAAAAGTCTAGTCTAGTTGGTGAAAGAATTTGGACTCTCTTTGGTGGGACTTCAGATGGTCGCATAGCAGTGTGATCTGAGGCCGACCTGCAAAGAGTAAAAAGAACTTGCACCGATGTGAGACTAGACCTAACACGCTCTGATGCTTAAGTCAACCTAAAGAGTTCTAAGCTTAAGTGGAGTTTGAGTCGTGTGAGTTGCATACCCATGTGAAGGGCGAAACTTTCATATATATATATATATAGGAGATGAGGGAGATGGCGATTGTGGTCGGCTCGTACTTCTCCTCATCATGGCGAGGGGATGGACCTCGATTTCGGGCATATTTAAAGGGATTGTCGTATCGCCGCCTGCGGACTCCCCTCGTCTTGTCTTCGTGGCCCGGTCAGAGCGAGATTCGGGATCTCCGGATGGGTCGGGGGCAAATCCCCCATATCCTCTGTCCGGACTTCTCGAGTCGTCCCTAGATCTTCTGGGGAGGTAGGGTGATATCACGAGCGTGACATCATGTCGAAGTGGCCCGCAATAAGTGTCATGGGCTTAGAGTTCAACGAAAGATGGAAATAAAACAGGATCATGGTCCTCTCAATTAATTGTTCTAAAAACTTCTACGTAAGATTTCGCTATCGACCAGTATGAAGGAAGGAGACGACACCCATTGTTGTTGCTAAAGAAGTCACCTCGTCAATAAAGACAACACCCACGCCTTACAACCATGAAGCTTTATTGTATGTTAGCAAGTTCTTTTTAATGATCGGATAGACATTTCTAGTGGCCTTGAATAACACCAAACTATCATCGGAAGAGAAAAAAAATGAGAAATTGAAGAATTTTATTTATTAATGTGCGAACTAGTGAATGTTCGTTTATGTACACATTTATGATGAACGAGACTCACTTATCACGGAAACTCACTCTTTGCATAAGCAATTGTGAGACTTTTTTTCTTTTGACAATAAGTGTGTGGGGATTTGACACTCTAACCTCGATTAAGAGTATATAAATCCTATGAGAGTGTGTTTTTTTAAACATATTTCTTGCTTTTGTTTGCTCTTCAATATATTAATATGTAATTGCCACGTGTATAATCTACAAATTTGGGTCTACATGGCGAAATTTCATTGGTCAAGCTCGCCGAGAGTATGGAAGTTGCTTTTTAGAGTTGATCGTTAGAACAAAAGGCAGGGATTCAAAGTTGAGAAATTGAAGAAGATAAACCGGAAAATGGCGCTCTGTTCTTCCCTCCCCGTACTATCTTTCAATCCATTACCCAAAATCGTTTTCAAATCTTCTGAAATTAGGGCTACGCCGTTCTCGATTCAAAGAATTCCGGGAATCAACAGTATCTCCGCCTCCAAATTGCTCGGAAACTCGGCGATGAGAAGCCGCTCGCGGCGGCTGAATGCGGCAGGATTGTCCGAGATTGAACCCGACTTGAACGAAGACCCTGTAGATCGTTGGGAAACTAACAGTGTCAGCGCTGTATGAACCGCTCTCCTTCTGCTCTCTGAGCCTCTTTATCTTGCTGATTTTGTTGTGTTGGTTTAGGGGACAGAGATTGTACTCATTTTGTGTTTAATTTCAGGAAGATTTTGAGTATGGAGTATACGATGGGCATCACACTTACTTTGAAGGCGAGAAAAAAGGTTAGTTCATAATTAACATATGTTAACTGGGTTTATTTTCGTTCCTTGTTTAGCATCATCTTTGAAATTTGAATGTTAGAATCTTGAAGAACTTGTTTCTGTTTAGGCTTAGTGGAATGTGGATTCAATCCTTGGCTCTGTGAATTCGTTGTCCAAATTCCAGTTTTAAATGCAAATGAGCGAAAAACAGAAATGTAATTCAGATGGTAGGTTCTGAATTAGAATGCCAAGCTTGGAATTTAGCTTTCCCATAAATCTTCGAAGATCTAATTTTGTGAGTTATGGAGTTAAGACTTCACATTTCTCACTCCCACAATGCCATCACAGTTGAGCTTGAGCCAAGGTGAAACTGTTTATTATCGATCATTGTGTATTATCGATCATTGTGTCAAGTTTAGCTTGGTTAAGGCATGTATCATTGACCAAGAGGTTAGATGTTCGAATTCTCAGCCCAGGTGTTGTTAAACTCAGAAGGTGTAACATGTAAATTTTAGAATAGTGAAAAGTGATTAATACACTTCGAGATTTATCACGATGTATGGTTATATGGCTAGAAAGATTTTTTAATTTTTTTTGAAAAAAAACCTTTAATGTTTTGATCTTTCCCCAAAGTGAGCATAACTCAACGGTAATTGACATGTACTACCTCTTATGAGGTCAGAGGTTCAATCTTCGTCCCCGTATTTGTTGAACCCAAAAGTACTTCATGTGTACTATCTTTAAAAGTTATCCCAAACTAACTTTCAGCCTGTCATATTGAGAAGTTGATGGTAGCTTTAGTATAGATTTTTGTATCTCTTTAAGCAGTATCAATGACTCGGAATGGTCTGTGAAGTAGTAACCAACTTGTGTTCGTACTATGAAGTATGAATATTCTTTTCCTTGCAAAATCATGGGGCTAATAAATGCGGATGCTGACTACTTTTCACTGGCAACTTCTTCTCAGGAACATTCTGGGGAGCCATTGCAGATGATGTTGCTGCAGTTGGACCCCCAACAGGCTTTCAGGGTAAACTATTGGTGCTCTTTGATAACTCAATCTTCTGACTTCAACACTCAGTTAGGGCCGGTTTGGAATGACTTTTCAAGGGCTTAAAAACACTTTTTTAAGCACTTAAAAAGTCATTCCAAACGAGTCTTTAGTATCATCACATTTGACATTCTTGGCAGGCTTCATCTCGTGGCTCTTCCTACCAGCAGTTGCTGCTGGAATGTACTTCAATGTTCCGGTAATTTCGAATTATATCTCCCGAATGCCATTGATCTCCTTCTTCGCTATTATCGGGTCGGGGACACGTTGTTCTTATTGGACTGTATTTCAGGGGGAGTATCTATACATTGGAGCAGCTGTATTTACAATAGTATTTTGCATAATTGAAATGGATAAGCCAGACCAACCACACAACTTCGAACCTCAGATATATAACATGGAGAGAGGGGCTCGTGACAAATTGATATCAGACTACAACACCATGGACATCTGGGAATTCAATGAGAAGTATGAAGATTTGTGGGATTTCACTGTGAAGAACGATGATATTACAAAGAGATGATTGATTGCTCCTCAGTAATGTAAATGTGAGTGAGAATTCATTATCAAATTCTTTATGAAAATGTATATCATACAACACTGTTTTTTAATCTTGCTTTATTGTGGATGTATATTGTAATTATGAACTGAACTACTTATCAACCGTATAGCAAGAATTTTCTCTTGTATTTCTTTTAAGCTTCTTGCGTTAGACATGTTTGTGTACAGCTCTGAATGAATCATCATTTTTAGATTGAAATGTGGGAGTAAAACACTTTGGATATAGAAAACTCTAGCTAGTTTTCTGCTTCTGTTAGTTTCTAGCTCATTGATGTGAATTTTAGGACCTTTTGGAATAACTTTTCAAGTTTCGTACCAACAAAAAGCCTTTGAAAAGTTATTCCAAACAAACCTTTACTCGTATACCGAAGTCAAGGTCGATGCTGAAATCAATCTTTTGGAAAATTCGTACCAACAACAAGCCTTTGAAAAGTTATTCCAAACAGACCTTTACTCGTATACCGAAGTCAAAGTCGATGCTGAAATCAATCTTTTGGAAAATTCGTACCAACAACAAGCCTTTGAAAAGTTATTCCAAACAGACCTTTACTCATATACCGAAGTCAAAGTCGATGCTGAAAATCAATCTTTTGGAAAATTCGTACCAACAACAAGCCTTTGAAAAGTTATTCCAAACAGACCTTTACCCGTATACCGAAGTCAAAGTCGATGCTGAAATCAATCTTTTGAAAAAATTGAACCAATCTGTTATGTCAATAGCCAAATAAAAAAAAAAAAAAATTTATTAAAAAATATTTTATTAAACAAAGTTTTGATGTGAAGAGTCAAATAAAAACTCAAATAATATGAATTGTCTAGAGAATTGAAGATTATCTTCGGCTAATCTTCAAAACTCATAACATTTATTCAAGTTGACATCGTAACAAAGGATTAGGTTAGAAATCTTTAACACATGACCGAGTCGTGTTGAACCAAATGACACGAACCTACAAGAAAATTGGAGTCTTGTGGGATTAAATCAATTGATAATTAATATTTAATGATCAACCCAATCGATATGTAACTTGACTTTTCAAACAAACTATTACTTATGCATAAAATTTGAAAAAGGACAAATTAAATATCTTATAGATTAGAGAAACGACAGTCCAAATCAAATTGGAAATAAAAAAATTGGATGTGAAAGATACTTAAGTAAAGACGAACCTAATTGTCAAAATAAAAGATAAATATAGAAATAAAAAAAATTTATAAAAGATAAATTTTTTAAATTACTTTTAACTTTTTCAACATAGCTCAATAACTATATCACCTAGTGACCATGAGATCCTAGGTTCAATCTCCCGCCTCAACATATTGTAAAAAAAATAATATAATATGTCGATTGTCGATTGAACTATGTTCATATTGATAATCATTTTTAACTTAATTTTATTATTTATATCGGTCGGTGTGAATCTATAATTTTATGTCTGGAGCTGGTAGAACTTTATGAATTAACCATGGTCTAATTCAAAAATAAAAAAAAAACTTAAGAAATACAAACATAATTACATGATAGAAATTTGGATTTGATGAATTACTTGTCCAAAGCGTTTGAAGTGGGTCAATGGTTGACTTGACTTGGTATGCCCTGAAATTAAAATAATAGAAATAAGTGGGGGAGTGGTTTAGAAGAGAACTTTGGTTGGTCCACAAGGCTCGAGAGATAGTGATAAAATGATTTTCCTCATAGATTAGGCTAAAAATTCCATGGTACTATTTATATTGGATTATATTTTCATTAATTTAAAATAATGTCACTTTCATTCTAATATTCAAGATAGTGGTGAGTGTTGTCAAAAAAAAAAAAAAAAAAAAAAAAACCAAGATATTGGTTGATACCATTACAATATTGTAATTTCTTTTATTTATTGAATAAATTTTCTAAAGATAGAATTAGGAGTATCAATTTTTTTTTTTTTTTTTTCATGGAGGACAATATTCGAGTAGGAGTTCCCCATTTTAAACGGAATCAGTCATTTTTTTCCATTATCTCAATTGTGGGATAGGAATAGAGAATCTCATCCCTCCCGACTTGTTTGATAATGTTATCGTTTTTCGATTTTTTTTTGTTCCCAAAATTTAAGAAACATTCTTAAAATTAGGGCTAAAAAAACTCCAACAAATTATTTCCCTTTGTTTTGTTCCTCATCGTTCCTCCCTGCGCTTCTGCTTTCCTCGATCTTTTCTTGTGTTCTCGATCTTCTTTTGCGTTCATGCACACTCCTTCCTCAATTTTCTAGAGTTTTCTGCCAACAAATATTCTCCTCCTCTCAAGCTAAGGCACACACACAAAAATAGGAATTTCTCGTTGATTTATGTTTTTTTTCTTCGATTTCTTCTTTGTAATATAATGTGGTAAAAAACTGACACGACATGAAATATAATGAGTGTTTGTTCGTTCGATATGTTATTCACGTATGTCATGTCTGGTTGGGAAGGATCGATCAATGATTCTCGCATACTTTTTGAATGTATCAGACATCATGAGAATAAATTTTCAATGCTTAAAGGAAGTATATAATTATGTGTTTTTTATATTTTAATTCAACATTTGACTTCATAAAATTTTGTATGTTTTATATTATGTAGACTAGTACTATCTTATCGATTATGGATATACAAATATGCCTGAATTTTTAGCACTCTATCGCGGTCAAAGATATCATTTACGGGATTTGAGGGAAAAAAGGCATCATCCTCAAGGCAGGTAAGAAGTGTTTAACTATCTACATTGTTCACTGCGAAATGTTATTGAACGTTGTTTTGGCGTGTTGAAGGCTCAATTTTCTATTCTTAAACAAATGTCTCCTTACCCGGTCAACACACAAAAACATATATCAACAACATGTTGTTCTATTCTTAAACAAATGTCTCCCTACCCAGTCAACACACAAAAACATATATCAACAACATGTTGTACTATTCACAATTAAATTAGATTGAATGATCGCCATGATGGCTTCTTCAATGACTTTAGCAATGAATCAATGATCGTTGAAGATATATAGAATTTGTCGAACAATTTACAAAACAGTATAATCGAGTTAGATGTGAGTCAACATAATTTAAGACGAATGACTCAAGTGAGAGATGACATGTTGCCGATCAAATTTGGACAACATTTGAAGGATAGATACAATTTTATCGTTGTTTTTAATTTTGCATCGAGACTTATTTGTATTAGATTATGTAAACTTTGGATAATTAATTTTTATATGTTTTAATGCATGTTATATATACTAAATTCTGTTTTAAATATAAAAAAAAAAAAACATAAAAGACAAAAAAAAAAAAAATAGTTAACAAATTTCTATTTATGTTTTTTTTTTCAAAAAATAAAAAACATATTTGAAACAACAATAAACAAGAAACAAAAATAATCGTTAGAAATGCAAACAATGTCCAATAACAACTAGAAAGAGAAGATTCATGACAATTGACCTAATTGACCTATAAATGAATGAAAATTGAAACAATTATATTATTTTTTTTGAGTCCAAATGAGAAATCATTAAATGATGGTTGAGATTTAATGACCCAACTACGTAATCTATGATCATTTGATAACATATGTTTCTCAATGTTTAAGAAACATAGTTATTTGATAACCATCCTCGTTTCTTATTTCTAAATTTTAAAAAACGTTTCTAAAAAATTGATAAAATTTGAGAAACTAGAAACATATGTTTCTTCAATATCTTTTTGCTTCTTATATTAATATTGTCCTCCATGTTTCAAATGTCGCCATTGGTTTTTTTTTTTATTTTGCAACGGTATTTTAATTAATGCGATGATTGAACTCATGACCTTTTAGTCATGAACACAACCTTATGTCAATTGAGTTATGCTCCCACCATTGATTTGTTGGTTAGCCGGATGCCCAAAGATGAAGTACCCGTCCAATTTTGAAGCAGGTTGAGCAAAACATTATATATATTTTTGGATTTTAAAATTTTGAAATACACATATTTATATATTATTTTAATTTTAATTTTAGTACACTTGCAATCGGTAAAATTTTGCACATTAAAATATGTATTTAACCTCACTTTAATATTTTAAATTTTGTAATATGCATATTTATATATTATTTTAATTTTAAAATTTGTGATCTATATATTTTGCTCACAATTTTTTTGTAGTTTTGTTTTTAATATTTTATAACTACGATAGAGCAATATAATTTTTATTTAATTGAATTAGAGTCAACATCATTTAATTAAGGCGAATTACTCGAGTGAGAGATGATATTGTCCATCAAAGAACAACCTTTGAAGGATATAAACAAGTAATTTTATTACTGTTAATTTTACAAAGATTTATTGTACTAGATAATATAATTTTTTATAATTGTTTTTATATGTTTTAATGCATGTTATATATTTTTATATTATAAACAAATATATTTAAACTATAAAAGGGGAGGTGACAAGAAATAAGAAATAGGTATAAAACAAATTATTTTTTTTTCTACCAGAAACAAGAGTAGTTATCAAACATGTTCTTGTTTCATTTCTCAAAAAATAGAAAACAATAACGTTATCAAAGGAGCCTCAATTTCTCATTTCTACAATATTGATTTGTATATCATTCAAGTGATTAATAGTTTGGTCCAATTAGCTGGTCAAGTTTTTATTGTAGTGAAAGAATGTGACCAATGTGATGTTTATTTGTATGCTAATTTATAAAAAATATTCTCAAACTCTAAGCTCGTCAATTATTATTATTTATTTATATAGATATATATATTTTCTTTAGACATTTAATTTTTTGTCCAACATTTAAAAAAAAAAAAAAAACTAATGATAGTTTTCAAATCTTTATAAAAAAAAATCAAAGTGTTGTAAAATGAGAACAAGACCAACAAAAGTAATATTAAAGAGAAGAATAATAACTAAATAAGGAGAGTTAGAATCTATATTTACCATATATATGTGATATATTTATGAATATCTATATATACTTTGTATATATATGTTTTGTGCTAATATTACAACTTTTGAAAAAGTGAATAATTTTTAAACAAATGACCAACTTCTCAAGTATTTTTTTTTTTTTATAATTTAAAGTAAAGAAAATTACACATCGAGAGTGGGCCCCAAGCCACAACCAATTCCACCTGTAACAATAAATAAATAAATATATATTTTTATATGCGTGGGGTTAAATTATTAAATATCCTTTGTGTCAAAAAAAAAAAAATATATATATATATATATATATATATATACATATTAAATATACATATTAAATATCCTTCAACTATTGTCTAGTTTAAAAAATACTTACTTTCAAAAAATTTAAAAATATTTTTGAAAATTGTTCCGGAACCGGAACAATGTAAAACATCTAAAAATGCCTTCATCACGGAAGAAAAAAAAAAAAAAAAAAAAAAAATGTGAAGGATTAAATTCTAATTTGTAGATATAAAAATAAATGAAAAATGTAAATATTTGAAGTGTTAAAAAAATCATAAAAACGTGAACATTTAATCTATTTTTCATAAATTTTATCTTAATCTTTTGAGTGGATAAATAAAAATTTTATTGACTGTTCACATCATAATTTCATGTGTTGTCAACGGTGATAATATTTTTGAAACGTTTTTTAAAATTCTAGTATATTTTTTAAACTTTTGAGAGTTTATAGGAATTTGGTGAAATTGAAGTCATAGTTATGGAATATTTTTTATAATTTAAACCATATATATGTTTTTTTCCAGCAGTGCAAAATTCAACCAAAATGAGTCCTTTTGATTGGCTGACCTACCGACTGGAAAGAAAATAAAAGCCCATGTTGACTAGTCTTCTTTGCTTCCTTCATTTATTTCTTTTCTTTCTTCTCTCACTTTACTTTTCTAAATAAATTAACACTACAAAATCACATTATAAATAAAATCCCAAACCCAACCAAAAAAAATAAAATTAAAATAAAAAAAATGGAATCCCCAGTCCGCCATAGCTCCTCTGCTCTCTTCTTCTTCTTCTTCATCTTCTTGTTCCATCGTTCCGCCGCCCAAGCCGCCGACACCGACGGCTACACCTGCACCGCCAACCAGACCGCCACCCTCTGCCAGGCATACGTCTTCTACCGAGCCGCAGCCCCTGATTTCCTCGACTTAGCCACCATTGCCGACCTTTTCTGGGTCAGCCGCCTCGAAATCTCCCGACCCAGCAACATCTCCGACTCCAACGCCACTTTCCCCCTCCTCTCCGACCAACCCCTCTTCATTCCCATCACCTGCTCCTGCAACTCCGTCAACGCCTCCGTCAGCATCTCCTACGCCAATCTCTCCTACAAAATCAACGCCGGCGACACCTTCTGGCGCGTCTCCACCTTCAATTTCCAGAACCTCACTACTTTCCAATCCGTCGAAATCGTCAACCCCACTTTAATCCCCATCAATCTCTCAATCGGCGACGACGTCGTTTTCCCCATCTTCTGCAAATGCCCAAATCCAACCCAATTCCAAAACCGCGTCAATTTCATGATCTCTTACGTACTCCAACCCGACGATACTTTTCCAAATCTCGCTTCCAGATTTGGAATCCAAACGTCGGAAATCGCCGCCGCGAATCGACCCAATCCGCAGCCGTTCGAGACGATTTTCATCCCGGTGAGTCGGCTGCCGAATCTGACGCAGCCCATTGTGGTATCTCCGCCTCCGGAGCAGCCGCCGGCTGTTCCGGCGAAGGGGAAAAACAGGGCAGTTACAGGGCTGGCGATTGGGATGGGAATTGGGTGGTTTGTGGTGATTTTGGTGGTGGGATTGTGGGTTTGTGGAGTGGGGAAGAGGAAGGAGAAGGAAATGGAGATGGGAATTGAGAAACAGAAGTTGCAGGATGTGGGAAATTGGAAGGGGAAGGGAGAATTGGAGGTGGATTTAATGGCGGATGTTTCAGATTGTTTGGATAAATACAGAGTGTTTAAGATTGAAGAACTGAATGAAGCGACTGATGGATTTAGTGAGAGTAGCTTGATTCAAGGTTCGGTTTATAAGGGAACGATTTGCGGAGTTGATTATGCGATTAAGAAGATGAAGTGGAATGCTTATGAGCAGCTCAAGATCTTGCAGAAGGTAAACAATAACACTCCTTTTTCTTGAGTTTTTTTTTTTTTTTTTTTTTTTTTTTTTTTTTTTTTTTGTATGACTACACTCTTAACGTCCCTATTCTCGAAAAGTCATCCGTACCCTTTGCTAAACACGAGTTAACTATATTACGAACTTTAAAAATAGGAGAATTGTACAATTGACCCGGTATTTTAGGCGGATTATCAAAATGACCCGAATCAAAGAAAAAAAAAATCAAACTGAATTCTGCTAACATCATCAATTTTTTTTTTTTAATATTATTTTCTAGCTCTAGTTGCGGGCGCGCTGATCTCGATCTAGCTGCGTGCACGAACTAGTCTCGCTCTAGCTTCATTTCAGATCTGAAAATTTCAAGATTTGAAGTTTTTTTAGATTCGAGACCAGCCCGCGCCCGCAGCTAGAGCTAGAAAATAATATTAAAAAAAAAATGATGTTGTCAACCAAAAGTTGTCTTCTTTCTTTTCTTTTTTTTCGATCTGGGTGAATTTGACAAACGGGTCAAAATAAGGAGTATAATTTTTCCTTCAAAATGACTTGTCAAAAAATTTAGTTTTAAAAAATCAGATAAAAAAATCTTACCCTCTGAGGTCATCCTACAATTTTTTTTTTTTTTTTTTTTTTTTTTTTAGTTATTGCATATAATTTAGAATTATCACCTTAGGGAATTTCCAGATATTTATGATTCCGAATCTACTTAGTAATTTAAGTTTAGTATTAATTAGTTTTAAATTACAAATTGTGTATAAATATTTTTATTTAGATTAAAAATGAATTTAAACTTAGCATATAACAATTTAGTTCTTTCAAAATTAAGAATAAATTTTTATTATATAACGACTAGCTAGTTTATATCCCATTTATTCTCTATGCTTTTTAATCTTAGAACAATATACTAATTAAGGATAAATGTGAATCTTAATAATGTTTTATGATAAAAATCTATACTTATTAAGATTATATAACGACTACGGAGTTTATGAACCAAAATTGTTTTTAACCTTATTTATTCTCTATGATTTGAAATTTTTTTTAATTGTTTTTTAAACTTTTAGGGGTGCATTTATTAGTTATTATACTTAAATATTATAATAAATTTGTAAATTAATTATTATTATTTTTTTTTTTTTTGTTGACTAATAAGTCTTTATTATTAACGTTTATGCCACTGTGCACATGAACTTGCTCAAAATAGGTTAAAGTTGTCATGTAATCCTTAGGTAATATAGAAAATGTGACACATAAAGCATTAAATTTGATGGAAGACCAAATTTAATAAATAAAAAAAAAACATAAATTTAAAAGGTTAGAGATTTATTAAAAAAAATACTAGATAGACATTACATTACAAGTTGGAAGGCCAAATTTATGATTTGCTTTAAAAAAAAAATTCAAGTGGACTTTTTCCAATGTAAGATAAACAACTTGTGTATGTATTTACTCCTGCTTTGAAAAGTTTAAAGTTATAGTCCATAATTGAATGATTAAAAAGAAATTAAATAAAAAATAAAGCGACGATAACTTAAACTCAATTGTTATAACGATTCAGAATTATGTGGTTCGAATTCTTTCCTCCCATTCTACTTAATATATATATATATATATTATTAAATGCTTAGGTAGTTTATGTTAGTTTTGTAAATTTACAATTTTAAAAAACTAATAAATTGTAAAGCACATAAATTTCTTGAAATAAGATTGAGTTAGTAGGATTAATAAACCTATAATAATAAATTATAGAAACTAAGCACTTATTAAATGTGAAAAAAGGAAATATAAGAAAGTTTTTCAAAGCAGTATGGTCAAAGTTTTGAAAAATTGCTTGGAATTTGAAAAGGGCGATGGCTTTTTATTAAAAATAAAAATAAAAAATTCAAAAACTTTGTTATGTTTTTCAAAAAAATAAAATTAAAAAATTGGAAGTCGGTACGGAATAGTCTAAGGAAAGACGAAAAGAGGCAAAAAGTGCTTTCATTTTCCCACTTCCTTTTGCGGTTGGGAAGCTGAAGGTTGGACTTCGACCTTTTGGATCATTATTGAATTTTATTAAAAGTTAAAAAAAAAAAAAAAAAAAAACAATTTGGTTTTTTTTTTAGATAAAAATATGTTTTAATCCTTATTTGTGGGTGTTTTAAAAATTTTAATGTTTGAAGTTTTGACATTTTGAATTATTCATTATTTGGTGTGGATGAGTTCACATAAATATTCGTTGACAATAAGTTCATATGGTACGAATACTTAGGAGTTGTTTGAGATACTGAATGAATTATTATTGTGGATAATAAATACTATTGAAGTCAGTATAGTTACTTCATTGATTGTGGGTTATAATAGTCGGTGGGTCAAACGTCGATCGGGTTATAATAACCTAGTTCACCCAACCATAAGTTGGTGCCCCTAAACACCTAAGTTGGTGAGTTAACATAAATTTAGAGGATTAATTAGGCTATCTAAGAGATGAAAATGTCTAATTCATCATCTAAATTTCTAATTTTTCAGTATATCTTATGTTATGTAAGTGGAGCGTCGACTAAGTTTATACATACATATTTGAAACTTTTAAAATAATACAAATTGTATTAAAAATACTCAAATATTAAGAAACAAAAATAAACTTTTTTTTTTCATTATCCATAGGCAAGTAGGCAAACCAATCATTCATCCACACAAAAAAATTCAAAATATAATTTTGAAAATAAAAATTAAGTTTTCCAATAGTCTTTTTAAACCAAAATCATACTATAATCAAATCTAACACTATTAATTTTTTTTTTTTTTTTTTTTGACATACACGATAGGCTCTTAATAATGGAAGAGACAACTCTAATCTTTTATTTAATACATAGTTTATCAACTAATTAATGAGAGTGACCTATCTAACTCTTCTTAATTTAATGGAATATTCTCTTGAATAATGGATGCTCTTTCAACCTTCTATCATTTTAAAATAGAAGTTGAAAGAGACATGAAAAAGTGGAATCTTAACTTTAGCTAATTGTTTTTATTTGAATTGTTATTTATTGTTGTAAGGTCTATTCTTAGTGATTTCACTTATGAGTATTATATTTGATCATTTTGTGTTGATTCTTAATGATTTTCATTCTAATTAACATAATGATGTGATTTGAAGGTAAACCATGGTAATCTAGTGAAACTTGAAGGCTTTTGCATTGACCCTGAAGATGCAACCTGCTACCTAATTTATGAATATGTAGAGCATGGTTCTCTTCATTCATGGCTACACGAAAGCCAAAAGCGGAAACTAAACTGGAGAACGAGATTGAGGATCGCGATCGATGTTGCTAACGGGCTACTATACGTCCACGAGCACACGAGGCCGCGAGTTGTGCACAAAGACATCAAAAGCAGCAACATTCTGCTGGATGCAAGCATGAGGGCTAAGATAGCCAACTTTGGGCTGGCAAAGTCAGGCTGCAATGCCATAACCATGCACATTGTTGGAACTCAAGGCTATATAGCCCCCGAATACATAGCGGATGGAGTCGTGTCGACGAAGATGGACATCTTCGCGTTCGGAGTTGTTTTGCTCGAGCTCGTCTCTGGTAAGGAGGCAGTCGACGAGGAAGGAGGGGTTCTATGGATGCGGGCGAGTGGATTTTTGGAAGGGAAGGAGAAGGAGAAGATGGAAAGGTTGAAGAGTTGGATCGATGAAGCTCTTTACGAGCAATCGTGCCCGATGGACAGTTTGATGGATGTAATGAATGTGGCTGTTAGTTGCCTGCAGAAGGACCCGACAAAGAGGCCGAGCATGGTCGAGGTGGTTTATGCGCTAAGCAAGAATGACGACGCGGTGTTCGACTTCTCTGATGATACTCTATCAGCTCCTCCCTTAACAGCTAGGTAGCCCAGCTTGTTACTTAGAAAGCATATTGTATATAGAAGAATTAGAAGCTTCATGAGAATCCTTTAATTATGTATTTATATTTGAATAAGTTTTTGATTTAGTTCTTGCACAAGACTTTACTGGTCTCTTTTTTTTTGCTAAATATATCATTTTATCTATACTTGATGTTGTGTCATTTTTCATTGCATTTTCATCATTTTATAGTTTGAAAGTTGTTAAATAGATTGAGTACGTAACCATTGATATAAGCAAAGACATAAAAGGTCTCGTGTTAAATAGATTTAGTACACCAAAGTGTTTGAGTTAAATGATTATTAATGATAATTATTGTTAGGTTTTGTTGAGATAAAACCTTTGATGAACTTGAAATCTCCACTTTGGACTATTTAGCCAATGTGTCCACCCATTACACCAATGATTGTTTGATAAGGCAGAATCGAATCCTCACTCTGGACTATTTAGGTGATGCGCGCACTCGCCCCATCCTACAACTCAATTGACATAACGTTGTACCTTGACTAAAGTTAGGGGTTCAATCGGTCCATCCTATATATATATGTGGATTCAAAGTTTGACTTTTGTTCAAAATTGAAGTTTTAATTTCTTTGAAGACGCACGCACGTTTAAAGTTCATGCTAATTTGGGCCCAACTTCATTCTCAAGGCCCACTTAATTGTGTATAAAGAGTTAGAGGAGTGGTGCAAAACACTCGTACTTCCACTTAACTTAGGTTAATTTTTAGGCAGTTGTATAAAGAGTTAGGAGTGGTGCAAAACACTTGTAGTTTAAATATCGAGGGGAACTATAATATATATATATATTTTTTTTTAATTTATTTAATTTTAACGTGGGAGGATGAGATATAATCTAGTTTATGTATTAATTTATATTTAGTATTTTTCCTTCCGACAATTATCTTCCATATATTAGATTTATTTACTTTTTTAGGGACGTGACACCTCGTTCCACAAGAACCAACAAACTTTCTTCATCCCAATTATCTTCGTGTTTTTTCTTTCTAACAATTATCTCTCATGTATTAGATTTATTTACTTTTTTAGGGACGTGACACCTCGTTCCACAAGATCCAATAAACTTTGTTGATCCGAATTCCAATCCATGTGTATGGTTCAAGTTTCGAGTTGAATCGAGCTCCAGATATGACGACCTGCAGTAGAAGAATCTGAACACCAGTGTGGTGTTGTGCCCTAACACGGTTCGATGCTCAAGTCATTAACGTGATCGGGATACCATTTGTGAGGGGATGTCCTTGTATTTAAATTAATTTTCTATTGAGTAGTGGTTGGACAGGTTCCAATTATGGAGTAATGGTTATTCTTGTCTTGATTGGAAAATGGGGTATTTTGCTTATTTTGTCGAGTGGGCCTAATATTTTTTGGGCTTATGTGCATGATGGGCTCGGGTAGGCCTGAACTCGTGAGTTATTCTTTGATTAGCCCATGATATTACAAGACAGGTTCAGATAGGCTTCGAACTCATGGGATGCTTTCGGTCCACCATGACAAGCCTAATTTTTAAAGTGGACTTCTACCAAACTTGTTAGGGGAGGAATAAAAAAAGAAAATTCTCAAGAATAGCTAGGAATAAAAAATTGAATTGAAAAATAGTTAAGAAACTCTCATCCCGATTATATCTCTGGTATATACGTTTATTTACAGACAACCCTTTCATCCCGATTATATCTATGGTATATACGTTTACCACCTAACCAATTTTTTTTTTAGTTTCTAACAACTAGATTCATGAGTTTTGAAGAAAACAAAAAAATCCCAACAACTTAGATTTGAAAATGTTTAATAGCAAAAAATAAAAAGAAAAAAAACAAATTCATCCCACTAACAACCCTCCTAGACTCATGCATTTTGAAAACATGTTTTTTTTTTTTTTTTTTTTGTCTCCAAAGTTAAAACGACGACGATGTACAGAGACGAAAGTTGAGGGAGATGAAGATCCTTACTCACTCCGAAAATATGTCATAGAAGATTTTGAGAGTCGAAATTTTCAGCTCAATTCATGCGTTCAACGATGTAGAAGGTTGAGGTAGATAATTTAAAAGTTAAGAATCGGTGACTGTTTCAAATCGATTTGGAAGATGAAAGATTTGCAAATCTTCTAATTCAATGTTGTAGGTAATGATACAATGGATTGAACGTTTTCCCGGGTAAACTCAACATGCATACCAATTTTAATTTTTTGTAGTATCATTTGTCCAATGCTCACGGATTAATGACTTATGGTGTATATACACATGTATATACTTCATGTAGACACCGTATTTGGTCCGGCCATTTGTTTATTATTAATGTTTTTACCCTTTTTATTTATTGATTTTTTGTCATATTTGATTAAGTCTTTTAAGTTTTAAATTCATTTTTTTATTTAATTTTGTATTTTATTAATTTTGAGAATTGGAGAAAAATAACAAAAATAAAGTATTAACGGTTTTGAAAGGTCTTTACCTAATTTGACAAATAAAATTAACATTTAATGAGTATACAAATTTTAAGTCATTTTATGGCTAAAGTTTGATATTCATTTATTTACTTCAATGAATATAAAATCTTTAATTTATTTTTGGGTTAGAATTTGATATTCATTTATGAGTATAAAATATTTAATTCATTTTTGGTTTAAAATTTGATATTCATTTATGATATAAAATATTTGTTCATTTTTGGCCTAAAATCTATTTCAATTGAGAAAACATTTCGAATAATAAATTCATTGAGATTTTTACCTTAGATGTGATTTTCAATGGCCTATAAATACCGACTAAGAGAAATAGGTAAGAGGGAACGATCAGAGAAGATCAGAGCAAAAAGGCTCGTAAAAAAGGATAAGAAAAAGATCAGAGCGGTAAGGCTCGAAAAATCGGAGAACGACATGACTCGAGAATAGAATATTGACTATAAGAAAGGATTTTGAGTAAAATGCTATCAATTTTAAAGATAGTATTTTATTTTCTTTGAGTCAAATCAATCAAGTCATTTTCTCTCTCTTCCAAAAAAAACCCTCACCTTTCTCCATTTTTTCTCTCTCCTCCCTACTATTCATCATCACCTACCTCCAACCCCCAAACTTCATCTTCTTCATTCAAACACTATCTCCGGCGAACATCAACGGCGGTGCGACGAAGCTCCACGGCGGTGCTACTCGAGTTGAATCACGACGGCGCACCACGAGGTTCATTGCACGAACGACGGCTGCACGGGGCGACCACGAACCAGGCGACGATGGACTCCAACGACCCCTCCAGCTCCCTCTTCACGCAAATGGCAACTCCCTCACGACGGTCCTACACGAACGCAACGCACACGATGGCAGTCCTATACAAAGCTCTACGGCGGGGCTCGGACACGATCGACGGTTCAACAACATTCAGACAACGGCGAATCTTCAACCAAGCCGATCGGGAAGGCGAAGTTTGAGTCAGTCTTCGACGAGGCGATCTTCACGACGGCGGTGTGGGTTTCTTTCTCAACTCGAACCAAACGGCGGAGCTCCCACGACGGCGGCGTCTCAAGCCAGATCTCCACGGCTTTACACAACCTCACGCTCAACCCTCCACACGCGCAGGCGGCTGAGAAATTCATGGAAGAAGGTATAATTTAGATTTTAGGGTTATTTACGAAATTGCCATTAATGACATTTTAATTATAATTTTAACATTGTTTTTTTGTTTAATTACAAAATTGCTCCTTTTTTTTCTTATTTACAATTTTTTTTAAGTGTACTTCCAATTTAATATTTAAATTTTATTTTTCATTTATGTTAGAATGTATTTTCCTTTTCAAACTTAGTATTTTTAAGGTATCCTTAAATTCTTACCTTAATTCAAGTATGTAAATAAATTTTATTATTTTTGTAAATATATTTCAAACAAATTTCAACTTTATCTTTAATTTGATTTTTCCTAAATCTCAACTTTGATTTTATATATCAAGTCGTATTTCTATTTAAAAATAACGTTTTGTAAAAATAAAATAATATTTGTTTTGAGGGCTGAGTAATGTGACTTTCGTAGAGTTTTGACTCTCGTGCAAGCACACGAAAATCCTCCTAAAAATAAATCAATGTATTTAAAAAAAAAAAATATTATCATATAAATCCTATGACGGAGTTGGGATAAATTTCTCAAATTCTTGAGGTAAATAATTTCCTTTAAATAAAAGGAAATTTAGATATGATAATTAATTAAAGTTAAATTCACTCAATATATCAAACTCTTACCTTATTTTTTAAGGTTAAGATTTGATTAAATGAGACATTCATTTTTAAAAAAAACTATTATTTATTTATTTTCTCAATATAAGGACATTTTAAAATTAATTGGATAATATAAGATAAAATATGGCTACCGTTTTTAACGGGTGTTGTAGGGTGCTAACACCTTCCCTACACTCAAACGACCCCCGAACCTATTTTCTCTTTTCGTAGACCAGTTTTTGTTTTAAGGTGACCAATCACACCCAAAATGATTGGTGGCGACTCCATCTCTTTTATTTTTTAAAACAAAACCCTTGAAAGAGGACGTCGGCCGCTCCGCGTCGCAATGACGTTGCGACACTTCATATGATATACTTACATGTACATTGTTATAGATGTAAATGTAACTACGAATATATAATCACACCAGAAGTTATCGAGGGCACCCATTTTTATAATTTTCTTACAATCGTCTATAAACATTTTAATTTTTGTAGTATCATTTGTCTAATGCTCACAGAATAATGACTTATGGTTTATATCATATACTTCATATGATATACTTACATGTACATTGTTATAGATGTAACTACGAATATATACCTACACTAGAAGTTATCGAAGGCGTCATTTTTTATAATTTTCTTACAATCGAACGTTTTAGTTTTTATAAACATCAATATGCTGGAAATTTAATTGCTTATGTAATTTTCTTACGACCTATGCTATACTTACATGTACGTTCACTAATTAATGACTTATGTATATACACATATACTTCATATGATATACTTACATGTACATGTAACTACGAATATATACACACATTAGAAATTATCGAGAGCACCGTTATTATCATTTTTTTCACAACCGTTTATGAAAATTTTAATTAAAAATTAATTTGAATTAATATTCCCGATTAAACTTTATTGAATTTTGTTTACATATATTTTGATTTAATTGGTGGTTGTTATGCTTGTTTGAACCATATTTTAATTTTTTTATTATTTTTATCATGATTCGGAATAAATATTTATTTTTCCACACGATTCTCTCTGAATAAATTCTTATTTTTCTCATCATTCTCTCGGAATAAATCTCCTTTTTTCGTTGGGAGTTTGAGTAAAATGCTACAATGTTTCCATACAACAAGATAGTTTCGTCCAAACACATTGTAAATATTATTCTAATTATAGGAGTTAGCTGTTTTTCAACAAAATAATTGAGTTAGCAATTTTTCAACTTGCACTTTTCAATTTTAGTTATTACTATAGTTGGCCCAATAAAAAAATAAAAAATTTAAATTTGTGTTTGAGACAACTTGGCATATACATATATATACACAAAGACTAATTATATTCATGGTCATTTGAATAGTTGAGAGTGGTTACCTTTTGAATTTAAAACCGTAATAAACATATAGATGAAGAGCCAAAACCAGCATGACTTAGCTGACATATGTATGTTTTGACGATCAAGAGGTCTGTGGTTCGAACCCCTCACCCCCAATGTACTAAAAAAAAAAAAACATATAGATGAAGAAACACAATTCATCCATGAGTGTGAAAAAACACAACCCATAATATATAATACACGAATATACATTGACTTTTTTTCATTCGGGTCTAAAGGAGAGGCATGAAACACAATAAACTTAAATTCGAGACAACTATTTGAAATCTTCGTAAAAGGTTGAATTTGTAATCCCATGTTTGTTCTTTTGTGAAGCGAATAACATCTTGGTTTCATGTAGCTACTGTAGCTCAATCTCACCTTTCTAGCATCCCTTGTCACATAATCGTGTATAAATAGTTGACACACTTTATCTTTTAAATTGACTTCATAAAAATTACATGAATATCAATTTATAGTAAAAAATATGCAAAAGAGTTAGTAAAGTTACCCTCTTCATCCAATCACAAAATAACTTATAATAGTGGAAAAAGTAACCGTTCTCAAAATGTTTGAAAATGACGTGAGAGTAAGAAAGTGAAACTAAATCATAAAAGTAGAAAGAGAAATCGTTCTCAATATGTTTGAAAGTGATGTGAGAGTAAGAAAGTGAAACTAACAATTTTCAAAATGAAAAGAGAAACATCATTTTAACCAACATTTGTCTTTGTCTTGTCCACGAAAATCTTCGAGAACAAATGTTCTTTTCTTCTCCACGATTTCGTAAAAGAAAACAGGAAAGTCTCGTGCAATATTGACATTGTCACAATTGTCATTTTCATTACAATTACAAGCACCCACAGGCCACAGGCACGCGAGATATACTCATGATGGCGCCATTACATTGACTAGTGTAGTACTACCGGTCACAACTATTATCGGTCGATAATTGGAGAAGGTCGAAACAGTGTAATTGATAGGTTTGTATTGTTAAATATATGAGAAGAAATTATAAATTATATTTAAAGTTTGTACGATTTCTTTAACCCTTTGAATTAAATGTAGCAAAATAAAAGAAATTTCCTGAACTAACTAACCCATCATCTCCACCATACAGGAACAATGAAATATCCTCTTCTCCAAGAATCCTGAATGAGGGAATCGACGCTAACAGAGTCGTTTACTCCAACTACTCATTAATGTTATTTGACAACTCATCTTTGATCTCATAATTGTTTAGTATCATTTTAAATTTAAATTTATATCCAATTATCAATAAGAGAACGGTGGTCACATTTACTTGGTCGTTCGGTAACATTTTTGTTTCTCGCTTCTCTTTCATATTTTTTGTTTCTATTTTTAGTTTTTGAGAAACAAAAGTGTTGAGTAATTATGTTCATGTTTCTCATTTTTAAATTTCATAAACATTTTCATGATTGTCTATAAATTTTGAAAATAACAAAATCAAATTCCGACATTGCTAAAGTGGATAAGACATTAATTAATATTTCAAATGTCAATGGTTCAAATCTTCAATTTCATAAAAGAAAATAACTTTTTTATAGTGGACAAAATCGTCTATTTATTTATCAATTTAAGCATAGTTAAACTTGTTAAATCATGTACTTTCAATTTAAAAAGCTTTTTAGGTATGGTTGTTAATTAAAAAAAAATATTGATTCTTTTTTGCAATGTACAGCGCATGACAGTTTGGAGCCCCTTGTTGGCACGTGCGCACTGTCAGTGAATTTGGACAAGTGTAGCAAACTCTGACGTATGTCTGAAGCCTTTGATCAGAATAGAAGAACCAAAGATGGCCCTTAACTCAATCCACAAATTATTCTCAATTTCTTTTTTAATAAAAATACGAATGGTTCTATTTTAATTTTTAAATAAAATTTAGGTTAAATTACCTCTTTAATCTCTAAACTTTTTAGATTTGTATCTATTCGTTTCTTCGACTTTAAAAAAAAATCGACATTTTAGTCATTAATCGATACATCATGTCAGTTGAACTATATTTTTGTTGGTTTCAATTTTGTGTCTATTAGACATTAACATTAAAGTTGTCATTATTTATAATAATTATGTCTAGTTTGATAATCAAATAATGGAGTAGATCAATTCTTATTTAAAAAAAAATAAAATAAAAAAAAATAAAAAAAAATAATAATGATGTTTATAAAGAGAATCATTTTAAAAAAGAGAAAAAGAAGAAAAAATAATATCCACCCAGGCAGTTTCCTTTTACGGTTTTACTTACCGCGCGCGCCATCGCTCTCGCACGCTTTCGATGGGCTGTTACATATATATATATATATATATATATATTTTTTTTTTTTGAAATGTTTCAATTTTTTTCCTAAATTTATTAAATTGTGTCAATTTTCACCTCACCAACTTAGATAAATATATAATTTTTTTTTTACAATATTTAAGGAGTAGAATCAAATTTGTGATCTGTTAATCACTCGATTATACATTGTGTCGATTGAACTATACTTAGGTTGACAAATCTAAATGTATTATTATTATTAATTTTTTTTAAAAAAAAAATTAAATATAGCTCCATTGATATAAGGTTGTGTTCTTGATTTAGATGTCAAATGTTGAATCATCACATTAATTAAATATAAAATAAAAACTTTTCCTTTTTGTGAATAAATCTAAAAAAAATTAGAAATATTTAATAACTCCATAAATTTGTAATTTTGTTTCTAATATTTTTTTTTTTTTTTTTTTGTTCTATAATACATATTTTAAATTGATGAATCTATAAGACATCATATTAAGTTTTATTTCTATTTGTTTTTAATTTTTTTTTAAAAAAATCATTTTATTTATTTAAAATGAATAGTTTTTAAGGGAAATTATAATCGATGTCAATTTAGAATAAAATAATTAGAAATATAGCATATTTTTAAAAATTCGGCAGATATGACAATTTTTATTCGCTGATATCTTATGGCTGATAGAAGCTTATCGCTGATCACCCCAGCTTTTTATAGATTTTTGTGACTGATAATAGTCTATCAGTGATATTACTCTATCACTGATAGAAGTGTATCAGTGATAGAAACAGAATTTTTTGTCATATTTGCAAAACATTTTAAAGTTTGTTAAATTTGCAATTAGTTTGGACCTGATTGCTATTCGTGCAATCAATCTTATTTTTAAAGTATTTTCAACTTCTTGTAATTTATTTAGGAGGTATTGAATTTTACATGCAAGTAATTTCAAATGGACATCTCTACTTATAAACTATGTAAATCTTAGAATAACTCTATTATTACCTATAGATAATTTTTTTAAATCTTTGAATAACTCTATTATCGATAGATAATTTTTTTTGAAATTATTAGTTCTTAATGATTAAGTCCTTATGAGTTACGTTTATAATTTTTTTTGAAATTATTAGTTGTTAATCATTAGATCAGTTTTCATAAATACTTTTAACTATATTTACAATTATTTTGAATTAGATTATATATATACTACTCAATTTAATTTGGTTAAAGAAAAAAGAAAAGAAATGGGTTATTATCACAAATAGCCTCTATGGCAAAAAAAACTATCAACATTAACCCTGTTTTTTGCCATTATCAACATTAACGCGTCCCGGTGCATCCTGGCCAGGATCGGGCACCAGGATTACGTTTTTTTTTTTTTTTTTTTTTTTTTAATTCGTTGGAGTGAAATTACTATACTACCCTCTTATAAAATTCAATTAACATCTTCCTCAACATCTCCTTCTCTCTCTCTGCCTTCTCATCTTCCTCCTTCTCTCTCTCAGCCTTCTCATCTTCCCTCTCCGCTTCTCCCTGGACTTTTTTTTTCGCCGCAGACGACGCCGCCTTCGCCGTCTCTATCTCCCGTCGCCGCCGGTTTAGGTGAAAGGTAAAACTCTCAACTTCTCTTCTTCTCCTCTCCCTCTCTTTGGTTTGTAAATATGAATTTTGAGGGTTTAGGGGTTTGGGGTTTTTGTATTAAGAGGATTTGGTAAAGAAATCAAGAAGAGATTTTTTTTTCTTTAATACAAAAACCCCAAACCCCTAAATTCGTAAGAAATCGTAGGATTTTGATTTTTTTGATTTTTTTTTTTTGAATTTTTGTTGTAAAACTGAGTTCGCGCGACCAAGACAACGAGATTGTTGTGGATTTTGGCCTGGATCACCCGAGACCAAAGCCTGTGTTGTTTTTTTTTTAATTCAATTTTCGGTGACCACCAGGACCACGAGATTCTTTTCCTGGCTTTGGTCTCGGTCGATCTTGGCCAGGATTGCCCGAGACCAAAGGCAGTGTTGTTTGTTTAAAGAAAATTCAATTTTGTTTACCACCAAGAACCACCAGGACCACGAGATTCTTTTCCTGTTTTTGGTCTTGGTCGATCTTGGCCAGGATTGCCCGAGACCAAAGGCAGTGGCGTTTTTATTTTTTTATTTTTTTTTTTTATTTTTTTTTTTTATTTTTTTAAATCTGATTTAAAATGTGATTGCTTTTTAGGGGTTCGGATATTTGTTTGGCGTTTGTTATTTACATGAAATTTAGGTGTTCGTTTGTAAATTTCATTGTTTCTGCCTGAGACTTAGTTGTTAAACTTTTTTTGGATTCAGCGTTGACGAAGGAATTGGATATAATGAGTACGATCATCCCCGCGCTGTTATACAAAGGTGGGGTAGTCGGGAAGCGGGAGACACTGCCTATCACTCCATGGCCAATACATCGGATCAGTTCAGCTCCACAACAAGGATATACGGGGGATTGTGGTGTTTTTTGTGCTAAGTTTATGGAATACGATGTAACAATTAGTAGTATGGATACCCTAACTCAAAACAATATGACATTTTTTCGGGAACAGTTTGTTGTACAATTATATGCTAATAAATCGTTTTATTAATGAATATATAGTCTTAAAAGCTCCATTTTTTTTGTTTTTACCCAATATGTTTTATTCTAGCCATTGATGATGCAAATAAGATTAAAAACATAGTCACTGTATTAAGTAAGCTTAATTACTAAATTACAGGACAACGAGACTTGAAATAGGCCAACTACCGCTGATCACATTAATCCACGTTTTTCAACTATTGAAGTTCATTAATTTGTTTTCTATTAAAATGTTACTCCATTAACAATAAAGTAAAGTTGCCTATATGTAATTGATTTAAGAAGAACAATAAACCCTAACTACTCGATGTAATTGGTTGTCGGCAATTCTGTCTATTGTGCCCAACATGGCCACATCGACTACACTTGTGAACTCTTCGCGTTTCACCCCTCGATGGTATTCGGATTGTTTGACGACGTCTCCTTCCAATTACCACCATAAGCCACCAACACACGAGGCATAAAAGAAGAAACGTAAGTTATAATGTATGAAAAAAAAAAAAAAAAATCTCGGTCTTGGTCGATCTTGGTCGGAATGTATACAAATCCTGGCGGCGCCAAAATTGACTTGGTCATGAAGCTATTGTTCAATGTGATAAACATTTCGATAAACCTACCTTGTTTGCACGCAAAAATCGTGAGAAAGTGAAAAGGAAGGAATGAACTCCAATGGAATGTTGTGTGAAGAAGGAAAAAGAAAGGAAAAAAAGTGAATAGGATGAAAACTTCCCTTGCAAGTTAAAGAAATAGTGTTATAGAGGGTATATTATAAGGAGGGGTAAAAACGTAAATTACATAAATGTTATAAATAATTAAAAAAAAAAAAAAAAAAAAAAACGTAATCCTGGTGCCTGATCCTGGCCAGGATGCACCGGGACGCGTTAATGTTGATAATGGCAAAAAACAGGGTTAATGTTGATAGTTTTTTTGCCATATAGGCTATTTGTGATAATAACCCAAAAGAAATGTACGGTACTGCAGCGATCAAAATTCTGACTGTAAATTATATAATATAGAATCCAGCGGGCATTTTCTATCGTTCAGACATCCTTCTTCCACCATTGTTGTCGCCATTACAGAGCATCGCGCAAGAATCAGATGCTTCTGCAACATCGCTGCTCCGACTTACGCCTTCCGCGGTCGCCACTCCCTCGATTCTATCGAAATTCGACTTCCAGGTATTATCTCTTCCTTCATTTCCAATCTTCAATTCTCTTCTTCTCTCCAATTTTGTTGAATTTCAAATGACATTCGATTTAATCGCTGAATTTTTTGAGCTTGGCTGAGCTGCTATTGTCATGCGGTTGACCAATTTTTTTGTGCATTGGTATTCTGTCACTTCTGTAATCATATAATCTCAGCTGGGTTATGCACTGCAACGAGTTTTGAAGATTTTGACTACAGAATTTTCCTAAGTTTTCTTAATTATGTGATTTTGTTGTGTGTGTGTGTGTGTCTAATTTATTGCATGATTAGATATGTTTTAACTGTTTCACCCTCTTTTTGCAGCAGAACATTGTCGTGGATCAACCATTCGAATTTTAATGCACGCCCTCTCATGGTTACTGGAGGTGAGTTTATTGTAGATGGAAATGACTATCAATGCACAGTAAGATTGCCTTTTTGAGTTCATTATCTATCGTAAATTTAGGCCCCGATAATCATTTGGTTTATGAAAAATGTGCTTGTTTTCTCAAATTTCTTTACCATGGTTTTCATCTTTACTAATAAAACATTTGGATTTTGAAAATACTGGTAAAAAGTAGATAACAAAACAAGAAAATTATAGATAGGAGTAGTGTTTATAAGCTTAACCAAAAACCAAAAACCAAATGGTTAACAAACGGGCTTAATACTTTGAGTTTGGTTTGGTTTATTTTCCGGCCTCAGTTTTAATTGAAACGGTTATGATTTTGTCTTTTCATGATTTCTTTCCATGTACCCTTTTGAATAAATTTGTCAAGCTACCTTGATCTCTTGTTCTACTTCTTAGGCATTTTTTTTGGTATAACAAATGGGGTATGTGGGATTTGAACCTCCGAGCTCAAGAGAGGGACTGCATGCCTATTACTGCTGAGCTATGCTCACTTTGGCTTCTACTTCTTAGTCATTGAACACTGTTGATCCCTCACTTTTATTTTACTGATGATGGTGATTCTATGGTAGGGACATGGGAGGTCTGTTCTCAAAGGAAACTTGACCGGGTACATACTGCAATGTGTACAAGCAGCAGTTCAAATGATCAGAATCTTAGTGTATATAGAGTTAACCCGAGTATTTTTTCTCAGGTGAGTGTTCGATGATGATAGATTGGAAATCTGTTTTATCCTTACAAAATAACTGAGATGCAACAACCTTATGTAGTTTTGCCTTATACATCAATATATTATATTAAACATCAAAGCTGTTTTTTTCTCTTTTACCATCATGATGTGAGGCGAGTAGGGTATTCCTGTGTTTGAAGTTCTTTGAGGTCAACAAGAAATTGTGAAATGAGGAAAGTAAGACATGACTATTTACAACTGTCTAATTGCTTCTAATATTCAGTTTTTTTCTATGCAGACTTGCTTCTTAATTTTGTTCTTAAGGTCATGTTTGAATTCTTCATTTATTTTATTTTATGCTATGAATGTGTTTCTTGGATTCTTGTTGTCTGCCAAATGGATAAACTAAAAAATGTTACTTTTTATCTCTTTGCAATATAGAGAGTCTGCTCATTACATTCACAAAATTGGTTGATTGCCTGATAATGATGCACTGGAATTGTATCAGGGTATCCGAGGCCGAGCTAAAGTTGCGGTCAAAGTTATATTTGGATGTTGCCTTTTCAGCTTGACACCGACTACTGTTAAATCTATAGCCAAAATTGTCCAAGAGATATTTCCATGTCTCGTTCAAAACGTTGGAGAATTTAGCTTGCCATTTGCATCTGTATCTAATTCGTTGAATAAACCGACACCCCTTCAGTTGGATGTATACTTTCCTGCATTTCGAGATTTCAAATTGAGTTTCGCACGACTAATATACCTATTCAATATCCAACTCGAGAGAAATGTTGGCACGTAAGTGAGGTGCATATTTGATGCCATGGTTCATATTTTACGAAATGATTGTCACTCGTCTGAACTGATGCTGTAATAGACTGCAAATGTGATGAAAGAAATAGAAAAACTGCCAGAACCATGTATTCCATGAATGTATTGCATTACTCTCTTTTTTTCTAGAAGAAATTCCTGTTCTACTAAGCTTGAGAAATCATTTGGATTTTTTTTGTTTGTTTGTTTTAATTTTAAGGTTCTTAGTGGTGCTCCTTGTGGCATGCATCTCATTTATTTTGATGGGGGGGTTCCTGTTCTTCAAGCTCAGGTACTCTACTTTTCTTCCTTTCTGACCAAGTACTCAACTGCAGCTTCAAATAGAATTTATGCTCTAAATAGTGAGATCTGATCTATATCATATTTAACCCTTCCCAATGCAAGTCTTGAAAAAGAGAAACATTCTGTTTTGTTAACTGTATAACTATCTCCTTCAGTCCCCTCCAATCCCTTTCCCTAACTTATCAATTTTAGAAGAAGAAAAATACCCAATTAACTGCATTGATCTATGCAATAGTCATACTCTGAAAAAAAGAAACATATATGGTGGGATCAGCAAAGGCCTGTTTTGTTATCATTTTGTTTTTAGTTTTTATTTTATTTTATTTTAAAATAATAAACATATTTTGCTAACAATTTCTTTGTCTTGAAACAGAGGTAGCACTCAGTCTCTGGAGGACTGCTTATGGGAAGCATGGGCATGTCTATGTTCTTCGTCCACTCACTTGAAAGTATGCCACATTTTCATTACAAGGTTTTTCAGAACTATTTTATTAATGAGATGAACTTCAGCTGTTTTCGTAAAATCATTTGAAGTATCTAAGAACTATTAATTTGACTCAGAAACATCTATATTTTTTAACTAACAGCAATCAACACGAGTCGAACGTGTTATAGGGTTCATTCTTGCCATATGGGGCATATTATTTTACTCTCGTCTACTCAGCACAATGACAGAACAGTTTAGGGTAAGCAGAAGAAAAAATAAATGTTTACTGAAGCTAATTTTCATGCACATATTACTTATGCTTGTTGTTTGGACAGCACAATATGCAAAAGCTGAGGGAAGGTGCACAAGTTCAAGTTTTGGAGACCGATCACATCATCATTTGTGGTGTCAATAGTCATTTAGCTTTTATACTGAAGCAGCTAAATAAATATCATGAATTTGCTGTCCGCTTAGGTACTGCATCTGCTAGGTAACTGTTGCTCCTTCCGTCGTAGATTCCGTGTCGACCTTATGTATTATAAGCATTGGAGAGTACAATTTCTTTTTGGCCTGTGTTTTTTAGGAGACAGAGAATTCTTCTCATGTCTGATCTTCCAAGGAAACAAATGGACAAGATAGCTGATCATATTGCAAAAGATCTTTACCACATTGATGTTCTTACAAAAAGGTAAGGGTTATGAAGATTATTTCTCTATTGGCCTGATTTGACCTTTTTCTCATCTGATTCCATTGAGTTTCTGGTTCCACAGTTGTAGTCTCAGCTTAACAAAATCATTTGAAAGAGCTGCTGCCAGTATGGCCCGAGCGGTAATTATACTACCAACAAAAGGAGACCGGTAAGAAAATTTTCAGTTACAAGTATATTCTTTGTTTTCATCTACTGTAGTTCTGTTGTTCGGGTTCCCTTGCATTCGTATTATCCTTTTCTTTCTCACCATTTAGAACCTCGTCTTCGTTTATCAAAGTAATGATTTCTGTGAAAATGCCACTGAATTTTAGTTCTAGGCTCCAAAGTTGCTGCAATATGAAGTGTTGGTCAAGATTAATAATATTATCTGACTGTTCTGGTAGTCCTAAATTGTAATCACAAGTAGGAAATTGCTTTTGACCTTTAAATAGTATTAGTAGTCCTATCAAATTTCAAGAACATAGCCCTTCAGAAAAGTCGAAGTTTGTACAATGGATTTTGTTTTGAAAGAGTTAAAAAGATACATATTTTAGCATTTCCAAAGCTTATAAGAGTAAACTTGTCCTTTTAAGCAGGTAGGTGAATTCTTTTCATAGTACTTTTAATATTTTAATTTTGTTTCAGTATTTCATGGTTCCTATATTCTTTTTATGTGATAGACAAATCTGATAGCTTCTCTTTGTTCCTTTCTCTGTCTTCCATTGGATATTGAGATGAATTATCCTTGGTTTTTACAATTGTGGTGATATAGGAAGTAATCGTTGTTCTAAGAAACCCTTATAGAATAGTTATCCTGGAGACTTTTAAAAGAAAAGCTATTTTTACAATCAATTGAAGATAAATGTCGTCTTGGATATTTCAAGAGTGCTTTTGGCACTGATTCAGATAACTAAAATGTAGTTGAAATTGAGATATTGACCAATATTGGATGTAGGATTACTTATTTTGGTTTCAAATAGGAGAAATCAATCTTGGAATGGAAGTATGGATTAACTAAAGCGTATTGCACACAAATTTATTAGGTATGAAGTTGATACAGATGCATTTCTCTCTGTTCTTGCCCTTCAACCGATTGCAAATATGGAGTCCATCCCAACTATTGTTGAGGTATACTACCAATAAATAACAATTTGATCAGTTTTATCAGATGTCAACTATGAATGACTGAATTTGAACATTTTCTCAATGAATTCAGGTTTCGAGTTCCAATACATGTGAGCTCTTGAAGTCAGTCACAGGACTGAAAGTAGAACCGGTGGAGAATGTCGCGTCTAAATTATTTGTCCAGTGTTCTCGACAAAAGGGGTTAATAAAAATTTACAGGCACTTGTTGAACTATCGAAGTATGTAAAAAATTTATTGTTATCCTAATTTAATTGCATAGAAAAATGGAGGGAGAAACTCTTTTCCCGGAAAAAAAGATTGAAAAAAGAAACTTTCATTTTGTCATTCAAGTACTCTCACGAAGGGAAGGACTACTAACTGAATCACAATAATGGGAATAAAAGACTAGCTGGCTAGCTGCTCATAATATCTAAAATCACATTCTTGAATTGCTATGCCTTTTAGTTTTCCGTCTACTCAAATTTGTAATGTTGTGCAATTGCAGAAAACGTATTTAATCTATTCAGTTCTCCGAATTTTGTTGGTCTAAATTATAAAGAAATACGCCAAGGATTTCATGAGGTACTTATCCATCACCTAAGATTTTTCAACCCATTCCCTTTCATTTTGGCTGAATGAGTATTTCTACAGGTAGTTGTTTGTGGTATCTATAGAAGTGGGAAGATACACTTCCATCCAAGTGATGATGAGATTCTGCAGCAAAATGACAAGGTATGAATAATAAATATACAAATAGTTTTGATGGTCTTAATCTGCCCAAATTTGATCAAACTTCTCTGTATTGATATTCTACTTTTTTAAGCATATTATCTCAGCACCAATGTTTTTCATTCAAGTTTCTGTGCTGAGATAAAGTTGTGATTTTATTTGGTTATAAATAAACCAGTATCTGCACAAAATTGCTTTAAGAAGTATATTATGTTAGAGTGAAATTCACTCTGATCTTTTGCTTTTGCTGAACTTTTGTATTCAGCTCTTAGACTTCATACCAGCCACCTGAAAAATGAAAAATAAAACTTTTAAATGCTTGCATCTTATGTTTTTGTAATTAGTAAAGGCATGATGATAGGCTCTCTAATAGGGTGGGTGGCCCTGGAGACAATTTTTTTTTATATTGCACTTCTTTAGACTCGCAATATTGTTAATTGTTCAAAAATTATACACTTATCTGATGATTTGATAAGTTGTCAAGTAGTTTGCTTTGAAGAAAACAACTTCGTTCAATAGATTTTTTCAGTTGAATTTGTGCATCTCTGATTACTCAAGTATCTTCTTATGTAGGTGTTGTTCGTTGCACCTCTCCTTGGAGGACATAAGAGAGGAGGTGGTCATTCAAATGTGACTAAGGAAGGAAGTAATACCATTAAAAAGTTGGAATGTATTAAAAATAGTAATGTAGGTTTACATCAATCTCTGGAAATAAACAGAAAGGGATTTGAGAATATCATCAAACTTCCAACGAAACCTTCTTTCAGGGTAATATTTAAGTGATTTGTTTATATTTTCAACAAGTCTGTAAGCATGGTAGCTCATTTTTACATTGCATGCAGCCTTTAAACAGGACTGTAGGACCAAAAGAATGCATACTTTTGCTTGGTTGGCGCCCAGATGTTGTAGATATGATTCAAGAATATGATAACTATCTTGGACCTGGTAGTGTATTGGTAAAGCTCTTCTTTGTATGAATTTTCTTCATGTTTTCTAGACTACTAATCTTTGTACTACACCTTGACTCCTCTGACAACACTTTTGATGAAACTAAGTGATTATGAAGGACCAAAAACATTTTTTCAAAAATCTGCAACAAAAAATAATTACTTTTCAGATAATTAGATTGGTTAATAATCAGTTTCAAGGTGATTCTAAAGTGATTCCTGGTCAACCAATTCATTTTAAAAATTCTAAAATCTACATGAAAAAAACCCAAAGAATGTTGAAATTACAAAATTGTCCTCAAATTTAAAGCTTCTTCTCTTCTACTCCTCTCTTTATGGTAATTTGACATTTGTAGAATCACTCTATGCAACCCAACAAAGTTTATTACAATCAATTTTAGGAAGAAGTAACTAAACACACAAGTCTTTAAATTAAAACCACTTTAATGAAAAGAGTTTTAAGAAGAAAAAAAACATATTTTTTAGAAATGTTTAAACTAGTAGAGATGTCAAACTGACCCTTAATCTGGTGTGCTCTACAACACTCATGCTTGATAGTCACTAGTCTTGATCTTATGTAAAAACATGCATGATCATATGGATAATTGGGAACTTGACTAGATTGTAGATTCATTGAAATATATATCCCCATTCTTGTCTTGAATGGAGGTTCTCATTAAGTCCAAAAGCCTTGATGAATCTGCCGGACAAAAACAGCTTAGTTAATACAAGTCAGATCACTATTGAAATTGATACCTGGGTTCTTATGAATGTGAAGTTTTTGCATCATGATGTGCTACATTCAACTTTTGATTAGCTTCTTTGGGCTTGATGAACCAGTTTTGATTACATGTGACATGAATGCAATTGTTGGACCATAATTGTCACTTGTCAGCTCCCATGTTTATGCTGGAAATTTTATAGATGCATCATTTGATGAAAGAAAAAAAAACTTATAAAGTCATGTTTTTGTAGTTTCTATATTAAACAAATCGATATCATATACAAACTTATAATTGTCAGTTTCCATGTATATGCAGGAAATTTTATCAGATGCATCATTTGATGAAAGAAAAAAAGCTTATAAAGCTGCAGATCGTAACAAGTTCAAAAATGTCAGAGTATCTCATAGGGTATTGACATATTGTCCTAATTGAATTAAGACAAGAGTGTAGCTTTATGAAGCATTTTCATTATTTCTCTAAGCCAATTTCCATAATTTTGTACGTCTACTGCAGATAGGAAATCCCATGGACTATGATACCTTAGAGGAAACCCTATTAAATATTAAGACTTCTTTTAATAAAAATGAAGATGTTCCTTTGTCCATTGCAGTGATATCCGACCGGGAATGGCTTCTTGGGGGTATGAAAATGGATATTAAAACTTTCTTATATGTATTTTTTTGCTTGTATAATGTTACTTTGTTTTACTTATCAAAAGATGGATTGCATTAACTTCCAATTTTTCAGATCCATCGAGGGCGGACAAACACTCAGTATATACTCTTCTCCTTGCTGAAAGTATCTGTCAAAAACATGGAGTTAAGGTATTTGTTGTTTATAACAAAGTAATATGATCAATACCACAATCCCCTCAAGAATCTTGTACATCAATCCTTTGTCATTCATACATTTATGGAAAGTTTTATCATATTTATAATTATGACACTTTATTTCAGGTACAAAATCTTGTTGCAGAGATTGTTGACTCCAAATTGGGAAAACAGGTAAATGCTTCCGCCCCGTTTGATAACAATTTAGTTTTTAGTTTTTGGTTTTTAAAAATTAAGTCTATAAACACTAGTTCCACCTATAATTTTCTTTGTTTTGTTATCTAGTTTCTACCAATGTTTTCAAAAATCAAGTCAATTTTGAAAACTAAAAAAATAGCTTTAAAAAAGTAACTTTTGTTTTTAGAATTTGACTAAGAATTCAAATGTTTCTTTAAGAAAAGTGTAACCCATGGTAAAGAAATTAGGAGAAAACAAACCTAAATTTCAAAAATAGAAAACTAAAAACGAAATGGTTATCAAACGGGACCTTCATTTTTCAATTTTCATGTGCAGTCTTTTGATTATATTTAAATATTGATGTAATTGTTGCAATGTATGCAGATAACAAGAATAAAACCTTCCCTAACCTACATAGCAGCAGAAGAAATAATGAGTCTTGTCACAGCCCAAGGTCTGAAAAATGCATGGAACCAATCTCTTTTAGATTTTGTGCAAATAACAAATCCTTAAACTGCAACTCAAGTATATATTTTTGGTATGACAGTGGCAGAGGATAGTGAACTGAATGAAGTATGGAAAGATATTTTAAATGCTGATGGTGATGAAATTTATGTGAAGGTACATCTCTTGATTCTTGCACTAATTGAACTTTTTCAGAACTTGGCATTTTTGACATATATATTTTTTTTTACAACATGTGGGGAAGGAGGAATCGAACTTGTGACCTCTTAGTCACTAGGCTATACATTATGTCTGTGGGGAAGGGGGAATCGAACTTGTGACCTCTTAGTCACTAGGCTATACATTATGTCAGTTGAGCTATGCTCATGTTGGCATTCACATTGACATATATCTTCTTGACACAGGATATCAGTGGTTACATGAAACAAGAGGAAGATCTCACATTTTCAGAACTTATTGAAAGAGCACATCTAAAGCAAGAAGTTGCCATTGGCTATATTAAAAACAATAGGACGGTAAAATAAGTGCTAGTTGAATCTTGTTCGGGAAATGTAGGATACATGAATCTGATGCATTCTTGTGGTTAATGCAGGTAATCAATCCAATTCCCAAGTCGGAACTGCTTTCTCTCGAGTTGACAGATTCGTTAATCGTTATATCAGAGCGTGAATGAGAACAATATGTTCTCTTCCATCTCTATTTGTGGTGTTTTGTTCATATATATACAATATGCAACATATTTTTTCCCCTCTAAAAGTATAGAACAAAAAGTACCACACAAAATTGTCAAAATATATATTATAAATAGTCTCTTTACAGGTGAATCATAATGCTTCAAAGATTGAATCATAGTGTAGGGTTTCTTTTGAAGAACATACTCATTTTTTATTGACGAATTGTAAGGTTAAATCATAGCATATAGTTCTTGTTTGTTGGTGTCCCATTTTTGTCGCGATTCAGACTTTTGTGTTTAAAATTTTTGTTGACATTTTCATATGTCTATGGTACGACACATCTTAGAAAATTGACTTGAGTAATAACTTCACCGATATCTCTTCTTATTTTTCTATTAAAAGTTGAAATTAATCCATTCTAAAAATTTTAGAATTGTTGACAAGTTCTATCTATAAACTTGATAGACTTGATAGTCTCTCTCGAACAATAGTAATATTATTTAAAAAGTAAATTGACTATATCTCTACGATAATTCAAACAATTCAAATATGAAAAACGTAGAACTCCACATTGACACAAAATCTACAATGATATGTCTATCTCATGTATAAATTAGGGAAAATAATTCAAAATTGTCCATAATAATCGTCTCTCAACCTTAAATCATTGATATAAAAAATCATGTAAATAATGATCAAATCCTAATATATACACTGAACTAAAAAAAGTTCTCACAATCAATATGAAATTAAAATACCAACTATTAATGAACAAAAATAAGATTCAATGAGCGATTACAGACTCTAAGTCAAAAGAGTATAATAATGTTTGTACCGAAATTTGGTATCAACGGTAAACTTGATTTGATTGGTGGAACGAACTTGATCTTGCAACACCTGAAAAAAAAAATGGGATAAGTTAAGACAGGTGGAGGGCTTTTCACACCAGCTCCGGCGCTCAAATTAGTCCTAGAATGAGAAAGGAAGAGAGTTAAAACTGAATATAGAAAGTTAGGAGTTGTATGGAATTTGAATAAAATCATATCACCTACCAAATGTGTTATGGATCTTTTCCTTAAATAGGATTTCATATATGGTCATTTCAACGTTATTAAAGGATTAGTTATGAGAGTCATGACTCTCATAACTTCTGCCGTTACAAAGGTTGCATAATCACTCAGTCGAGGTAGTTGCAGTAGTTGCAGTAGCCGAGCCGAGTAATCTAGGGGTTTAGACCTAGGTCAATCTAGAGATCCTATTTGATGTTTTTAAAGTTCAATAATTTATTAGACACAAAATTAAAATCAACTTAAAATCACATAAATAAAATTAATTTTCTCCCAAAATCTACCAAAGCAATTAGAGAAAACATTGAAAAAAGAATAAAAAAAATTAAAACTATTACATAGCCGTACAAGTTGAACATTATTTGGGATGATTATTCGAAACTCCAAGGACGAGACGATGGCAGCATCAAAGCAGTTTATTTTGACTATAGGTTCAATGGAGTGAGTGAACTACATTTTTCTAGAACTTTTAATGGACCATGACCACCACGACAATGAGATTGAACCTAGAATTGAAGTTTCGAATGGAACTATTTATGTTTCTAGATCTTTTTATGTTTTTTTTTCTAAAAAAAGAAACAAATAATAATAATAACAATAATGAATGAAGTTATTATCATTTGATTCTAACATATATCTCTAATATTTTGTTCATCCTTACTTCTAAAAAAAGTGGTTTTTTATATTAAATTATTACAAAAATAGGATACTTTTCAAAGTATTTACAAAATTAAGGTACCTAAATCGTGTATCATGATACGATTTCCTTAAATTGTGTTAATGGTGGTACACGAGTTACTCCCTAAATCGTGTACCATGAACACAATTAAGAAAAAAATCGTGTCTATGGTACACGATTTAGGTACCCTAGTTTTATAAATATTTTGAAAACTATCATATTTTTATAATAAGTTATTTAAAGTACATTATCAATATAAAAAATCTTAAAAAGTCTTACTCATATGTGATAATTATGCATTAACAAATTTAAAACAAAATCTTAATAAAATGTCTAAATTGATTCCTTATCAAAGTTCATGTTTTTATTGATGTAACCCAAATTTTTTATTTGAGTATAAATTGTTTTTTCTAATTAAAAAAAAAAAAAAAAAAAAATCTATTTTCGCCTTTACTAATATACCCATAAATTTTTTTCAAAATTACATTTTAAACTTTTTTAGTCCGGAAAAGGAAATTGTAACCGAGGTCAATTTAGAATAAAATAATTAAAAATATAGCATTTTTTTTTTAATATTTTGCAAATATGACAATTTCTATCACTAGTCTATCGCCTCAACTTTTTATAAAATTTTGTGAATGATTATCAAATAATAGTCTATCTCAATAGTCATATATACGATAACAGTGATAACCACTGATTTTTTTTTTGCCACATTTCTAAAATATTTTAAATTTTGTTTATCATTATTTTGGGTCGAATTGGTGTTTGTGCAACCAACAACCAACGGGCGTTTTTAATTAAGTAATTTTGAAAATTAAAAAGAATTTAACTTTGCGAGAAAAAGGCGGGGATTTGCATAAATTAATAAGCTCATCTGTAAAAATAATACAAAAGTAAAAAAAAAATGTTGGGAGAGTGAAAGATATTCCTTTCCACTGTCCACTTCTCCGGTGTTATGAATCCACCGGTCTGGTGTTGACTGTTGAGAGCTTTCTAGGGCACAATTCAGAAGAGAAGAAGCCCCCTCCCTTCTGCGTCTAGGGCAACCATGGCTCACGGCGGCTACGGCAAGCGCAGGGTCAACCCAACACCGCGCCGATCCAAGGGTTTGGCTGTTGAGAAGAAGAAACCCAAGTCCGTCTCCCTCAAGAACCAGATTCGATCCGCCGAGCGCATGCTGCTTCGCGAGGTTTCCTCCGATTCTTTTCGCTTATTTCGTTTCTAGGTTAATGAATTCACATTCTGGTTCCTTTACCTTGTTCTAGGTCATTTTAGGGCTTGGGTTTTGTTAACTCATTTGAGCGGAGAAGAAACTAATTTAAGTTGTTGGCTTTTCTTCTCTTCGGAGGTTCTATAATCGAATAACACTTTTTCTGAGGACGTTTCGATTCATTGCAATTACCGGAGTTCAATATTGATATGATGCTTTATTAGGATTAGTGTGTGCACTTACTGATTATATGAAGTGACTCAAATATTGAGGTGAAGGATGTGCTGCAAGATTTCGTGACTTTACTAGTTAGTAGGAGAGCTAAAGTGTGTGTTTTTTTTTTTTAATATACGTGAGTTTTGGGCCAACTTATGACCAACTTATGAGCACCTCGACTAATCTCACGGCGGGACAACCGTTGCCTGACCCTACAACATTTGGATGCCAAGGAAACGCCTATGAAATTAATTCCTAGGTGGTTGACCACTATGGATTGAACCCATTTACTCTAGGTTCTCAAGGCCATTAATGGCCACTAGGCCAACCCACAATGGTTGTTGCGTGTTTACTGGATGGGTGTGTTTTTTCGAGAGGTTGCTTAGTCTATATCAAATTTAATGTTAACATGATTTTGGTTATTAAACCGAGCAACTTACCTTCTGATGAGGAAGATGGGTACCTTCTTTTGCTCCGTAGTTTATTGTTCGTGTTTGTTGCCCATTTACACTCTATGTTACTGTTCTGCATTGTTACTTAATGATCACTTTTAATTAAACCTTTTCATTTCCTCCAGAATTTACCTGTTGAAGTGAGGGAGGCTCAAGAAAAGAAGTTGGAAGGACTTAGAAAACAGCAAGAAATTCATTCTCGTCTGGCTGTTGAGCACAAAATATTCATGAGGGATAGGAAGATTAAATTTTTTGGTAATACTTGGTAATAGTTTTTTCTGTCATTTGATGGGGTTTGTTTCTCAAGTATGTGTCAATTTTTGATTTATTGTTTATTGTTCATTTTCTTTTTAAACCTTGTCCTTAATCCAGAGAGGAGAAAAATTGAAAGAAGAATTAGAAGACTTGATAGACTTGAAAAACTGCAACGTGCTCCATCTGGCCAGTTGCAAGATGCAGATGTTGCAGATCAATTGTCTAAGTTGAAAGAGGATCTTGAATATGTCAGGGTATATCATAAAACTTTTTTCCTAAAAGTATGCATATATGTACATATATATGTGTCTGTATTTGTATATATGCATGTTCAAAATAAATGCTTTGATATATAGGAGATCATCTAACGTTTTCTTGTAATTACGTCATAGTCTTCACCATCATTGTGTTCTAAAATGCCATCATTGCATATATTTACTATTTTCCATTTTTCTAATGCGGATAAAAATTCTTAGATAACCCCGAATTCTTGCATTGCATTATTGATAGACTTGTCTCTCACACCTTAGAGAAGGTATAAATTGTAGATTCAGCTTTGTTTGGCCATGTGCTTTGTTCTTTCCCCACTTACCCCTGGATAAAGGATCAACAACAGTCAAACCAGTTATTTTTCTATAGGTTTTACTTGACTGGACCCCTTTTATTTAAGGGGCTTCTTTTCGGGCTTTTCTTTTTTGGATGCCCTTGTATTCTTTCATTTTTTCTCAATGAAAGTTCGGTACCTTATAAAAAAACAACAGTCACACCAGTTGTAATAATAAATATAATACTTGCTTTTGTCATTATTTTCTATAATTGCAGATGTGAAAGTTTTTCATTTGAATGCAGTTCTTTCCCAAAACAGAAAAATATGTAGCTTTATTTACTGGAGGAGATGATTCAGACAAGGTTGGTAAAAGAAATAAGTTGCGCGAGCAGATTAAAGCCAATCTGATTGCTGCTGCAGCCAGTGGGAAGGATTTAGAAGGTGGTTTCTTTGCCATATCTTCTAGTGTTCTTTTTCAATTTTTTTTTCCTGGCAAATAGTTGGGTTTTTTTTTTTCATAGAATATAGTTTATGGGCGAACTTATGCATGCTCTGTACGTGTTCTTAGACGTACGCAGCTAGAAACCAAGTGCGCAACAATTGTTCCATGATGTCTATATGCTATCTACAACATTGTCCATCCTATTTACATTTTTAAAGTCAGATTTATTTAGGAAAATGTTTGAATATTGTGTTTTTTGGAACCTCTGGCTTGAAAGTAACACAAGAACCTTCATCAACAAAAGGAAGCATTATGACAGTTCTTTTATTTAGTATTAGGGACTGCTTTATTTACAATCTCCATTTAACAATCATACTTTGTATATTATTTTAGCCACTTGAACCTTTTGTAATCCCTTAATTTAAAAAAAGGTACATTTTTGTCAATCTTTTGTATTTGGTGTTTTAAAAATGTTTTGTTGAGTTTCTTATTAAGAAAAAATTGTTCTGTTAAGATTATAATATGCTTTTTTAATGATGTGTGGAATTGACTCAAACAGAGACTGGTAGTGAGGATGACGGGTTACTTGACATGAGTGAGGATGATTTCTTCGAACATGGTACCTCAAGTGATGAAGCAGATGCAGATGATGAATGGACAGATAAAAGTACAAGGTATGCAGGCTTTGTAGTTTCTTTCTATTATTGTTTGATCATGTTTTACAAGGGTTTGGGTATAATGAAATACTTCTACGCGTTGGCAGGGAACAGGCTTCCAGTACTTCTGGCAAAGCAGCATCTGGCATGTCTAGTGATGAAAGAAATCATCAGGTTTAGTTATGATTGCTGTTGTCTTGTAAATGGATGTAATTCTTTGCATCTCATGTCTCCAACCCTTTTTTTTTCCATCCTCTTATTTGACTAGCATTTTATGTAAACGCAGATTTCTGCCCGAGCCTTAATGCCACCTCCTCGTCCAAACAAATCATTTTCAAGTTCAGCTCAAGCTCGGCCAAAAGCTGGATCTTCGTTGAGAAAGTTTTCGACAAATAACAGGGCTGAGGTTTCTACATCCAGAAATACATCAAGTAGCAGAACATTCTCAACAAATCACAGGGCTGAGGTTTCTACATCCAGAAATACATCAAGTAGCAGAACATTCTCAACAAATCACAGGGCTGAGGTTTCTACATCCAGCAATACATCAAGTAGCAGAAGTGAATCTTCTTTTAAAGCTAGGGGAGCCTCAAACTCGCATACAGGTCAGAGCAGTAATATAAGTTCCAATTCTGATGCTCACAAACCCCGAAGAAAGAGGAGGCCAAAAAAGAAAAAACAGCAGGTATGCCAATTGGACGTAAACTTCACTCATTCACTCTAATTTTTGTCTTCTACTTAGGAAAAATTACAAAATTCTCTCGTGTGCTATCTATCTACAATCTGCATTCAATATACTCGAAAATTTCAGGCCCCGTTTCATAAAGATTTCTTTTTTAATTTTCTGTTTTTGAAATTTATGCTTGTTTTTTTTTACAATTTCTTACTATAGTTTTCCCTTTGTTTAAAGAAATGGTTGCAAAAATAAGTTTTTAAATACTATTTTTTCTTCTTCTAGATTTTAAAACTTTCCTTGATTTTTTAAAACATCTCTAAAAAGTAAATGCCAAAATAAAGAAACTCATAGGTAGAAGTAGTGTTTATAAGTTTAATTTTCAAAAACCAAATGATTAACAAACGATGTCTTAATTTAAGTGATTTATCTTAAAATAACTTCGCAATGAATGTGAGGATAACAAGTATAATGCGTATTCCTAGTTTCAATCCATACACACATGAATTATTGATTTCCATGTGATTGTTGTGGAAGTACTTTCTACTCATTGGCCAGTCATTTTTACAGGTATGATAGATCGGCCTCGGCTCCCTGTAACCTTCATTACAAGCTTGAACCTGACTCTGAAGCATCTTAGTCTGCTCTCGACCCTTTTCACGGTTTGCTGCACTATATACTAGGAGTTTGAGAAATCATTTCCTTTAGTTCCTTCCTGCAATGATCTTTGATCTTTTATTATGGCCTTTTTTTTTATCATTAGAAAATCTTCACAGGTTGTGGTTTTGGGTTGTTTATTTTCTTTATGGTTGAAACTTGTATTGGGGAACCTGAATCTTATATACCATGCATCTTGTGTGGCTTTTGTTAAAATTAGTCCCCACTCAAATTCCTTGGTGAGATGTGATGGTAGTTTCCGTAATTGCCTAGCTCAGGAGGCAGTTTCGATTTTGTATCCAATAATTATTAGAGAAGAATCAAAATTTAATATCTACATTAGACAGTTTGAAAGAGAGAGCCACATTAGGTAACTTTGTGACAAGTTTCATTTTAAAGCCACATTAGTTACTTTGTGACATTTTCATTTTAATTTGTCCTCTGTATGAATTGTATATAATAGTTGAGTTATATTGAACTACAAAGAAAAGAAAAAAAGAAGTTAAATTACCAAAATCAATTTATTTACATTCTAATTCACTATGGTTTTTTCCATCTTTAGTGTAAACCCTCATATATTGTTATATAGCAAGCATACTACCTACGATTGTGTTTTTTGATGATACTTTTTTGCACTATTTTGACATAATTCATAGTGCTTATTGTTTAAAACTAAACCAATCAATAGCCTCTCTTGATTCGAATAATTTTTCCAGTTGAAACTTGAAATATAGGGGGAATGCTCTTTTTATTATTATTAATAATATTAGTTTCTATAATGAAATATCTAGTGTCAACAAAAACATAGCTCAACTGACGTGATCAATTTTCTACCTCTACATGTTGTCAAAAAATCTAATCATAAAATCACTAGAATTAGGTGGAGCACTATTTTTTATTTTTTTTTACACGTCTCTTTGTAAAAAAAAAAAAAAAAAAAAAAGTCTAGTTATAAAACCACTAGAATTGAGTGAACTAATTTTTTTTTTTTTTTTTTAAACTACACTCATCTATTTGTATAACGTAGCCAAAGATCAAATCTTGAAAGGTAGAGATGACAGATTTAAAATTTTCACCTATTACTTTTTTAGTTCAACGTGTGCAAGGGAGAATTTAAAATTATGATCTTTTCATAAAAAATAGTCGAAAAAGTATATCTTAACTAGTTGACTATATTTGCTAACAAATAGCTCAACTGATATCGACTAGAGACCAAGATGTCCTAGTTTCGATCCCCACCTCCACATGTTGTAAAAAAAAAAAAAAAAAAAAAAAAACCTAGTTGACTATATTCAAGTTGATGAAATTCATTTTATTAAAATTATTTGACTATATTCAAGTTGATGAAATATATTTTTATTAAAATTATTATTAATGGCATAATCAATTTAATTACATTCAAGTTCACATAAAATCGTTTCTCCAACTTTAGAAACGTTGGTATATCTAGTCATAACTCTAAAAAAAAAAAAATAGTGTTTTAATTGATGTTGGGTATTTATTTCATTAGTTATCAATATTTAATATGAAAAATTAAACCTAATTAGATATCGAATGAGAATAACTCAACTGACATTATGTATAACTAGAAGTCACAAGTTCAAATTCTCTCCTCACATCCACATGTTAAAAAAAAAAAAACTATCCTCAATAAAATAAACTAAGAGGTACCAAAAGAAAAAATATAAAATAAACTAAGAGGTACCAAAAGAAAAAATTTATAATGAGAAGTGAATATGAAACAACATAGATTAATATTATCTTTGAGTGTTAGTAATGCATTTAAATTTATGCGCGCTCACCCATTACACCCAATGATTGTTTGATAATTTTAAAATTTAGGGTTCCTATTGGTATCATAATAATATTCTATCATTTTTTTTTTTTTTTTTTTTTTTTTTTTTTTTTTTTATTTCTATAAACTTTCAATTTTAATATTAACATTTCTTCCTCATTATTTTCGTAAAATACCATAATTGATATTTATTATTTGCTATATCAAATCAACATCTCTCTTCCTCCCCTGGGATTTTGGAGCGGAGAGAAGAAGGAAGAAGAAGAAGCACAGTGATTTTCAGAGCTTCTGAGCATCGAAAGAAAAACAAATCCAGAGTGAGAGATTCTAATGGAAGCTCCTTCAGCTCAGCTTCCTATCTTCTACCTCTTTCTTTTACTCTCAATTTCATCACCCATTTTCATACAAAAATCTCTAGCTGATGGTGTCACTCCCGACGAAGCCAAACAACTCAGAGATGAGGTATTAATTCTCCTTCCCCCCCCCCCCCCCCCCCCAATCAATTGTGTAGCAGAACCCATTAAGGACTGACATTCAATGAATCCTTCCTCAATTTCGATTCCGTCTACAGCCATAGCCATTCTCAATTTATTATTGTGTAATCTCGTCGGGTGGGCTACATTGCTGGTTTTTTAATGGCGATTTTGCAAATTGAATTCATTTTTTCCAGATTAGTAATCGAACAATGGCCGAAGGAAATTGTTCTTATAATAAATCTCCATTATTCGTTTAACCTGCCATTACTTTTTCTGATCAATTGTTTAACGGGTGATTTGGAATTAGTGGTTTCATGTAATTATTTGATATGTTAGAAATGTTGTCTGTTCTAGTTTCGTTTGTTTATGATCTGTCTCTATTTCGCTACTTTTATTTAGTTTCAGATTGTTATAAGCTAGATATAATCGCCATGTAGGTACGTGAAATGTTTTATCATGCTTTCAATGGATATATGAACCATGCTTTTCCCCTCGATGAATTAAGACCTCTATCGTGTGAAGGAGAAGATTCACTTGGGGGTTATGCCTTGACTTTGGTAAGCTGATTCTTTCTGTTTAATGTTATTCATCCAAATGACAAGTTAACTGGTTTGGGGTTATCATATTGGGATCATGATGATGCTGTTCCTGATTCCCTCATTTTGTTGTCCCAGATTGATTCATTGGACACACTGGCTTTACTTGGTGATCGGGAACAATTTGCTGAATCTGTTGAATGGATTGGTAAAAATCTTCAGTTTGATATAGTGAGTAATGTACATTTTTGTGGGGGTTGCTATCTTGATTAGTTATTTAGGGTTAAAATATATCTTAAAGTATTTTTGACAGGATCATGATCTGGTTAATGATTTTTTTATCCTATTAGATATTTAAGATTACAAATTTCTCTTTCTTTCACCTTCAGCTGTGTGAAGAATTTACATATTGAGCAACTTATTCAGCATGTGGTTCTGTCAAACCGAGTTCTTTTGGTCTTCGAGTTTTAGACCACCACTATTTTAGGTGTCTGAAGTAGTTTCTTCTTGGATGTTTGATTCATGAATATAATTTCCGGTAGAGACTATACCATATTAGTAACAGACCTATGTAAAAATCCTGGTTTTCCAACTTAAAACAGAAAATTATTACTTTTGCTTCCAAATGGGTGTGGTGGTACGATTTGTAAAGCGATTTTTTAAGAAGAAAAACAATTTAATTGATGAACGAAATAAATGAGTAAAAACTCCAAACACCTATAGGTGGATGACACGAAAACTCTCCAATTGGAGATTAAATAAGAAAGACGGTTTGCTTTTGGACCACAATAAAGCATTTGAAAGAACAACTTCCATAAAGCGATCAAAAGCAGATGATGAATCCCTAAAAATACGACCATTTCTTTCGCCCCAAAGAAGCCAGAAAAAGTCTCTCAACCCACAAAACCTTCTTCGTACCATGGAAAAGGTGTTCCACCAACATAGAGACCAAAATATCAAAACTTCTGTTCGGTAAAGTTAGGGACCAGCCAAAAGCATTTAAGATAAGTATCCAATAACGAGATGCGAAGGGGCAATGCACAAAAAGGTGACCAGGGTGTTCGATATTTGATGAACACATAAGGCACCAAGAAGGGGAGAGGTTGGAGTAAGGCATCCGACGATCAACCGTGTTAATAGCTCCAAGCCTGAGCTCCCAAATAAATTTTTTTATTTTCTTTGGGTAAGTATCTTTCCAGACCACTGTGTAAAAGATCCTTTAACAGATGATCATCAATACGACAATACCTACAAGATCATCCATTAGAGATTTAAGAGTAAAAACATTAGATGCTAGGACCATGTATCATGAAAATTCCATAGTCTGATCAAGAATAGGAGTGTAGAGAGATTGGTCATTCATTAGTTTCCAGATCATTAAGGTTGCGACGAAGGTGCAAATCCCAAGGATTTGTGTCTGAAACCCATATTTTCGACACCGTGGAGTTTGGCTGAGTAGTAAGACGAAACAGTCGTGGGAAAACAGTAGCAATAACTCTGCATAACCAAGAGTCATTCCAAAAAGTAGGAATAAGTTCAATGCTTTGTACTGGTATAAATTTAAACACCCTTTTTCCAATTATAGCTTTTCTCAATTAAATGTTAATTGGTCAGCTTTCTTATAATTCACCTTTAGGTGCTCGAGCTTTTGCTCTTTTTTTCATTCATCAATGAAATCGTTTCTTATCCAAAAAAAAAAAATTAAAAAAAAGAGTCATTCCAAAAAGATGTAGATCTCCCATTACCAAGACAACGCTGAACACGACGAATAACAAGGTCTAATGTATGACAAATAAATCTCCAAGGGGACGTGTAAGAACCCGTCTGAATGGGGCATGGCCAATCACAATCAGTCTCAAAAGCATAGTACTTGGCAGAAATAAGTTTACGCTAGAGAGCATTTCTTTCGTTGAGAAACTGCCAAGTCCATTTTGCCAATAAAGCCAAATTTCGATGATGGAAATTTCCAATGACAATACCTCCCATCAGTTTTAGAAGCTGATTAGTCTCCCAATTAACATTATGCATACCTCCATCTCCTCTAGACCCTCCCCAAAAGAAATTGTCTCTGGCATCCTATAATAACCAGAAATTTTGGGAGAGATGCAAGGGGTTGGTGACTAAAAGAAACCTCAGCAAAAGAAGTCCTTGTAAAAGAGGGATCACTTGTTGTTGAAGGTCGACAATGGTGAAAGACTATGCTTCTGGAAAGACAGTTGGATAATAACCAGCCACTGGCCCACTGCATATTGCACTTGTGTATTTACTGACAATTTTTACAATCATATTATGATTTCCTGGTTAATGAATACAATAGCATTGATTACTTAATAGTTACTTTGAGATGGGGTATTATATCCTGTGTAACATTTCATGTATTACTCAAATAGAAGGTCGTTTCAGTTTTGTACCATTATAATTCTAAAATTGTCTATTTCTTCAACTAGAATCTTTCTGTTGTAATTACAGAATAAAACAGTATCTGTCTTTGAGACGACCATTCGAGTTCTTGGAGGTTTACTTTCAGCTCATCTTATTGCAAGTGACTACTCTACGGTATTGAGTTTTATTTTTTTATTTTCTTTTTATTTCATTGGTGTTGTCTTGCAATTACAATCTTTCAAATTCTGATGGCATCACAAAATCAAGGTTCTATACGCATAGTCATTTAAAATCTTGTTTTCATGAATAGTTGTGAAAATATCATTCAAAAGTCATTTCCGATGTCTCAACAAAGTTGAGTACTTGGATTGAGAAAGTGTCGAACATTTTGACGAAGGGAACACACAGAATGAGGGCATGCCTATGAACTTTTATTTTTTAATTTATTTTCTCCTGAAAATAAGACTATTTGTAAGAACAGTGATGGAGTGGTTTGCAAAGGTTAAGGTTATTGTGTACTTAAAAAATCATTACTCACAAGCCTGTGATTTTCAAAGGAAGAACATATCCATTTGTCTTAAAAAAAACTAGCCAACCATGATAACAGATTAAAGGAAACTTGGAGTAAACAACTTTTAATAAACAGTTAAACAAATGTCCCCAAGGAGACTCGCTGTCTTAGAGTAACACTCACCCAAAGGTTATTTATTCAAATCTTCGGGTGAGCTTAATAAGGAAAACCCTTGATGTCTCCAAAATTTTTGGCCTTGGCTTGTTGACAGACTTTGTAAACTTTAAATAAACAGTTAAAGGACGTGGTTTTGCTAATTTTTTATTCTAAAAACCAAAATATGTTTTTGAAAATAGCTTCTAACAACCATAAGATTTGGGAATGATAGGAATGCTATTAAGATTATTATTAAGGTATTAAGGATATGTTAGTAATTAGTTAGGGAATGTCGCGGGGTTTATTATAAATAGAGTGAGTGGGAAAGGGTGAAGGTAGGGATTGACTTAGTTGGCTTAGGCTTGAGTGAGAGTGCTCAAAAGAGGGAGGATCCAAGTCCCTTGAATTACTTGGGTTAATTTGTAGATATCTTATCGTTTATATTTGAATAAATTTTGGTTCTATTAGGGAATTTCTTTTAGACGAGAAGACAATAGCTAAATATGTACATGCTCTTGGTGAGGTCAATTTTGCTACTTTGATTTGCATTGAACCTGTGAGGTCCTTTTGTTAGGTTAACTGTTTGGATATCGATGAATTATAATATTACAGACCAAGTTCTTTTAAGAAGTTCTGTTTCAAGTCTTTCTCCATCATGCTGGTGAGTATATTCTCAAATATTGTATGCCTACTATAGTGCAATATCTTAAATTTAGGAGAATAATAATCTCTTATTAGACATGTGGAATCCTAGGTCTTCTTATATAGGAGAAAGACCTAATACAATAAGGAAAGTAAAAGACCTAATACAATAAGGAAAAATAAAATAAAGTCAATAAAGACTAAATATTAATAATTAATATCTACATAATTATAAATACTAGAATTTCTAACACTCCCCCTCAAGCTGGTTTAAAGATGTCTTCCATAGCCAGCTTGTCAATCAATTTATCGAATTGCTTCTTCGGAAGCCCCTTAGTTAGTACATCGACAATTTGCTCTGTCGTTGGAAGATAAGGAATACATATTGCACCTGTATCAATCTTTTCTTTAATAAAATGTTTGTCAACCTCAATATGTTTAGTTCTATCATGTAGAACTGGATTATGCGCTATAGATATGGCAGCCTTATTATCACAATAAATCTGTATAGGTTTAGTCTGAGAAAACTTCAGTTCTTCTAGTATCCTTTTGATCCATATGCCTTCACAAATTGCATGCGCTAAAGCTCTAAACTCTGCTTCAGCACTACTCCTGGCCACTACATTTTGTTTTTTACTTCTCCAAGTGACCAGGTTCCCACCAACAAAAGAACAATAACCAGAAGTAGATCTTCTATCTGTAATACTTCCTGCCCAATCTGCATCAGTATAAACTTCTACTTGGGAGTGATTATGTTTTTGGAATAAAATACCTTTTCCAGGAGTCCCTTTTAGATACCTCAAAATTCTGTAAACAGCATCAAAATGAGTTGGTCCTGGTGCATGCATAAACTGACTTACCATGCTTACGGCATATGCAATATCAGGGCGCGTATGAGATAGATAAATTAATCTTCCAACAAGTCTCTGGTACCGTTCCTTGTTCTTTATTTCTTCTACTTTTGCTACTTCTAGCTTTAGATTAGGTTCAACAGGAGTTTCTGCTACCTTGCAACCAAGTAATCCGGTATCCTTGAGTAAGTCGAGGACATACTTTCTTTGATTAACAAAGATACCTTTCCTCGATCTTGCAAATTCCATCCCTAAAAAATATTTCAGCGGTCCCAGGTCCTTGATCTGAAACTCTCTTGCAAGATTTTTCTTGAGATCAACTAGACCAACTTCATCATCACCTGTGAGAATAATATCATCTACATAGACAATCAAAATTGAGATTTTATTATTCTCAGAGTGTTTATAAAATATAGTATGATCTGCTTGACTTTGAAGAAATCCATAGCTAGACACAACTTTTCCAAAACGCTCAAACCAAGCTCTCGGAGACTGTTTAAGACCATAAAGGGTTTTCTTTAATTTGCAAATTTTACTCCACCCGAGTTCTTTTTCAAAACCTGGTGGTAAGCTCATAAAAACCTCCTCCTCAAGATCGCCATTCAGAAAGGCATTTTTCACGTCGAGTTGATAAAGAGGCCAATCTGAATTTACTGCAAGAGACAAAAGAACTCTAATAGAGTTGATTTTAGCAACAGGGGCAAACGTTTCCTCATAATCAATCCCATATGTTTGAGTGAAACCTTTAGCTACCAGTCTGGTCTTATATCTCTCAATACTACCATCTGCATTACATTTTATGGTGAACACCCATTTACAGCCCACTGATTTTTTATTTTTTGGCAATTCTACTATTTCCCAAGTCCCATTTTATTTTAGAGCATTCATCTCCTCCATAACTGCTACTTTCCAATTTGGATCTTCTAAGGCCTCATGTATATTCCTTGGAACAAACAAGTCATCTATCCTAGAAGTGAAAACTTTATGACCATTTGACAAATTTTGATATGACATGTAATTTGCAATAGGATATTTGGTACAAGTTCGAGTACCTTTTCTAATGGCTATGGGAATATCAAGATCAGACACAATTGGCAAAGTATTTTGAATAATTGAAGAAGTAGGAACGAAGGAAGGATTACCAAGATTTTCAGTTTCATCGTCGGAGTCTCAGATTGACTCTGCGAAGGATCAACTATTTGGTCTTGGTTACTCTGATTGAATTTTCTTCTAGTATAAAACTGTAACTCGGGAACTTGATCAATAGGATCATTTTGTAGTATTTCTCCCCCTGATTGAGAAGATTCTATATTTGGCATCGAAGGACTAGTAACATCAGGAAAAATAAGACTAGGAAGACAAGTAGAAACATCCCAAAAGTTATCTTCCAAAATTGCTCTCTCCCCCTGAAGAGAACTTTGGGTAAAATATGGCTGATTTTCTAAAAAAGACACATCCATGCTCACAAAAAGTTTTTTTGTCTGAGGATCAAAACACTTATAACCTTTTTTATTTGAAGAGTAACCCAAGAAAATACATTTAACAGCTCTATGATCAAGTTTTGATCGAAAGTGACTAGGTATATGAACATAAGTAGTACACCCAAAAACTTTGAGAGGTAAATCAGAATATATGCGAGATGTTGGAAAAATATGTTTAAAGCAGTCAATTGGAGTTTTAAAATTCAAGATCTTACTAGGCATCCTATTTATTAGATAAGTAGTCGTGAGAACTGCTTCACCCCATAAATATTTTGGAACATGCATGAAACACATTATAGCCCGAGCTACTTCAAGTAAATGCCTATTTTTTCTTTCAGCAATCCCATTCTGCTGAGGAGTATCCCGACAAGTAGACTGATGAACAATACCTTTATCTTTCAAAAAATCACCAAAAACTTCATTAAAGTACTCTGTTCCATTATCAGAGTGTAAAATACAAATTTTGGTTTGAAATTGGGTTTCAATCATATTGTAAAAACTTTTAAAAATATCTTTCACCTCAGATTTTTTTCCATTAAAAAAACCCAAGATAGACGAGTATGATCATCAATAAAAGTCACAAACCACCTTTTTCCACTATGAGTCCTAATTTTAGAAGCACCCCAAACATCACTATGAATTAAATAAAAAGGTTTGGAAGCTTTGTAAGGTTTTGGTAAATATGTGGAACGATGATTTTTTTTGCAAAAATGCAACTTTCACAATTAAAAGAGGAACAATCAATTCCCTTAAATAAGTTTGGAAATAAATGTTTGAGGTAAGGAAAACTTGGATGTCCTAGTCTATGATGCCAAATCATAATTTGTTCATTAACAGGAAGAGAACTAATACTACTGAGACCCTGAGTTATTTTATTGCTAAAAGAACCTTCATTAAAGTAGTAGAGGCCATCAAACATCCTAGCAGTGCCAATCGTCTTCTCCGATTCCTGATCCTGAAAAACACAGTGAGATTCAAAGAATATAACACGACAGTTAGAGTCTCTAGAAAGTTTCGAGACAGATAAAAGGTTACAGGCTAATTTTGGAACATGAAGGACATACTGGAGGGAGATATTTTCAGTCAATTTAATAGTTCCTTTTCCTGCAATAGAAGAAAAACTGCCATCTGCAATTCAAATATTTTCATTAGAATACGAAGGAGAGTATGAGTCAAAAAAATGTGAAGAACTAGTCATATGATCCGAAGCTCCGGAATCAATAATCCACGGAGAAGAAGTGTGACTAGAGAAAACTTGAGGATAACTCTCTGTTTGTGCCAATGAAACACAAGAATTATTAGATGATAAATTGGTTGGTAGCAATTTAAAGATTTGATGAATTTGCTCATTTGGCATTGTATCAAATCGTGAGTTAATGGGAAATAATAAATATAAACCAAAATTGAACCAAACCAAGCAAATAACCACTGAACCTGACCGAATATTGCAGTAAACTAAACCAAATTGGTTCACAAACCCAACATCATCTTCATCGCGTGAACAAAAAACTGGGTGTAGAAGTGTGCTTGCGACAACGGCGGCTAGGGTTCCGCCCGTGGTGAAAGCGGCGGCTAGGATTTTAAAGAGCTAGGGTTTCCTGCTCTGATACCATCTTAAATTTAGGAGAATAATAATCTCTTATTAGACATGTGGAATCCTAGGTCTTCTTATATAGGAGAAAGACCTAATACAATAAGGAAAGTAAAAGACCTAATACAATAAGGAAAAATAAAATAAAGTCAATAAAGACTAAATATTAATAATTAATATCTACATAATTATAAATACTAGAATTTCTAACACAATATTTGTTTAAAAATCAGCACAGTAGATGCCCATTTCTGGTATTTGTTGTAACTAGTTTATCAATTGTTTCACCAACACGGCCAGCTCAATTGTTACCATGTGTGTCGTACAACCTATGTTTCTTGGGTAGTTGTGCGATTTTAAATATGAGTATCTGATTGACTCCTTCCCTATCTATAGGGCATGAAAATTGCATCCTATGAGAATCAACTGCTTGACTTAGCAGAGGATCTGGCTCGAAGATTACTGCCTGCATTTGACACCCCTACAGGTTTTGTTACTGAACTATTTCCATCTTTTGTAAATATTCCATACTGAAATTTGATAACTTTTTCTCCCGCTTTCCTTATACAAAACAAGATGATTTCATTAAAGAGGAGAGAAGTTACACATAAGATTACAGGAGATCCTAGGGGCCGGGGGTAGGGGAAACCCTCTCTTAATACCATATCGTTTCTTATATTAAAAAAAAAACGATTACAGGAGATCCAACCTAACTCAATTGCTGATACATAGGCAAATAGCCTATGCATATTGAATCTTGACTGAATCTTCATTTTTGGCACTTCCAGTTCTACCTTTGCGCATGGTTTTCAGTTTTATTTTCTGATAGCTCAATTTCCCATTAAGTCCATGAAACTAAATTAGATGTTTGTTGGAGTTCATTATTCAAGAAGCAAAGCAGATTTTCCAAGCCATTACGTCCAGCACTTTTTGGGTGTCATAGACAAAGTTTATTTGCTAGTCATGACTTTTTTTTTGTCGCACGTCGTGACTATTCAGTGACAGTTAATTTCATCATATTATGCAGGAATTCCATTTGGATCCGTTAACCTATTGTATGGAGTTGATGAACATGAAAGCAAGGTAAAGCTTCTCAGCCTTTTCTTATACACGTGATGTCTAATGATCAACTAGAATAGCATGCCATCCATTTAGGTTTTCATAAATAAATCACGTAGCTTGAAGATAGTTTCTTCTGCCCTTACATTATTAGTACACATGAGGACCGTAATAACTAGATTACCAAATGCAGCATGCCATTACCTCATATAATTCCCAAGGACTATTGCTGCCGCTGGGTATGCATATGATAACCATTAAGTAATGTAAGATAACTAGTAATTATTTAGTAAGCTTAGTTGTGAATTTCCATCTTTCATCTTATTGAAGTGGTTATAATCTAGATATTCTATTCTGCTCTCAGATAACATCAACAGCCGGTGGTGGGACCTTAACTTTGGAATTTGGTGTTCTTAGCCGCTTGACGAATGATCCAAGTGAGTGTTGTGACTTTAACTTGAAGTGCATTCTTTTTTCTTGATTGATTCCAAGATAACCCAATTTGTGGCTTCATTTTCTCTATTGACATTTCTGCATCTTAATATGGATTCTTAAAGCTCTTAATTCACGAGTTTTTTGGTCTGTTTGGAGCTTTTGGTCACTAAGGGAAGTGGTACTGATCACTAAAAGGCAATCTATTCCTTCCAGCTGCATACCTTGGTTGCTTTTATAGATATTTTTTGGGTATTTGTGCTGTTATCTGTTAAATTGATTCTATTAACACCAGTGAGGGTTCAAACTATTATAATTTTTGGGCAGAAGTACCTATCATGAGTTGGTATCTCTGGGACTTTATTTGATAGTCGTTAGCACCGCATCCAAGTCTTTCAAGCACCAGTTTAAAATTAAAAAAGATAATTATTAATCTCCTATAGTATTCTCAGATTTACCTCACATTAAATAGGTCTTGTTTTCTACATCTTTTGACCACCATGAACACTGAATTCCTGGATTTGAGCTGCGTATCTCTATTCCATTAGTAGACAAACCCCTCAAGGATAGAAAGAACATGTGCCTTCTTCTTCTGGAGTCGAGATCTTTCAAGATGAGTACCAGACGAGGAAAGGCCTCAATTGTAGGACCATTCACCCAAATCCATTATGTTTGTGTGAATAGGTGTCTAGAATATTATTTATGATAGTAATATCAAAATGGGTGTAAGAACATGAACACCATGCAAGCCACCCAACCAATTCGAGAGGGCCAGTCACTCTCAGACTCTAGTTCCTTAAAAATACAATTGACACTCTGCTCAAGTCCTCATTCCTACATATAATCAACCCAAAATCTAACTAGTTGTCAGACCTATAGTTTTCCTTTTTTCCTCTCCTAGAGTACACATTTACAATTGGATGCCTAACATTGTGTTCAGGAATTGCTCCAATGAAGGATAGCTACGACTTTTGATATTTATATTTTGACTCATTACAAGATTATTGTTCGTTCATACCTCAAGAGAAACCAGTCCATAGAACCTTAGTAAAACTGACTCCACTGAACAAGTTTGAAATAATTTTGAATTATTTGTCTTCTTGTTACAGTAAAATGCACAAGTATCCTTGAACTCTGCAATTTTTTTTATTGAGGACAATTTATTCCTTTCTTTCTTACACTCTCATAGTTGTTGCTTAATACTCGGTAGTCGTACGGTAAGTATCTGTAGACATGTATTATATATGGTATCTTTAGAAAGTTGGTTGACTACCATTTGAACTCCAAAAAATTAGTCAACTAGTTCCATAAGATTTCACACATTTTCCTTTTCCATTGAAATGCAGTTTTTGAACAAGTAACAAAGAATGCAGTACGTGGACTATGGGCACGGCGTTCAAAGCTTAATTTAGTTGGTGCACATATTAATGTTTTTACAGGTGAATGGACACAGAAGGTAACATTCATGCTGATGAAAATCAACAATAGATGCATTACATGTTCATTTTGTTGATGCCCTATAGTTGCAAACAACAAGATTTTATGCGGTTCTCAAAGCTCTTATCCTGGCATGAATATCAGAAATGATTAGATTGGTGGAAAAGTTGTGATAATTGAAAGCTTTATTTCCTGATCTTGCTGATTTTTCAATCTAAACATACTTTTCATTGGTCATCATTGCTTGGACCTTTCATGGTAAACTTAGCATAATTTGAAGCAGATGCTTAGGTGGACTTAGATTGAAAAAAACAAAACAAAACACTTCGTTTAATGCTATCCAATCCTTTCTATGGGGAGCTGTGGTTGGAATGAAACATCAAGATCTTCTTAGAGAAATCTCATGAATGGGAGGACATTCGGACACCTACTAGATTTTTTACTTCCTTCTTTTCCATTTTGGATAAACATTTTTGCAATTATTCAAAACCTGTATTTAATATTTCTTAGAGTAGTTTTTGTAGGCTATTTCAGTTGGGGTCTATGTCCCCCTTTTTCGAATTTTTATAAATACAATAAAAATTAGAATTTTTCTTTGTTGCCAAGAAGAGGAAGGCTACTTTGAAATTATGGTATTTCAGCTTTGCTATAGGTTTTTCAGCTTGAATTTGAGGGGGCAGGGAAGGATTTCTGTTCTCTTTAGAAGGTGGAACCTATTTTTTTTTTCTCCCCCTTTTTGATGACGCCTTTTTCTTCTGCATTTGTTTTGAAATTAATTTTGTAAACATTTTTTTTTGTTTACAATTACTATAAATCACATTTCCTTTGGAATATTTGATGAAGACGTTAGCTCTGGTTTTAGTCTGGTTAAGAAAAATACTCGGTAAATATGTTGCCGAGGAAAAGGAAAAAAAAGGGATAAAAGAATTCATGAGTCTTATGCTGTTCTTTTTTCTTTTTCTATACGTTCATCACGTTGCTCTCTTCTCTCTCTCTCTCTCTCTCCCTCTTGCTCTAATAAGCTTCTGCCACTCCCATCCTTGTCTCCTTCTTTGGCTTCCTCTTCCCCTCTTCTTCCTAAATGTGTAACACTCTTCATTATGCTGTTTCCTGGTTGTTGTGTTCATGGCCTCTCCAAACTATAAATCTTATGGCTGTTGTAGCATCAACACAAAGTTTAAAAGGTGGATTTTGACGAGAAATCAAAAGGGAGTAAGTTTAAGTTTTGAAGCCTGGTAAGTACCAACCCTTTAGGTTGGGGCTTGATGTAGGCTGGAATCGTTGGTTATGTAGTTTTGTTAGACACCTCATTCTTTTTTCCTCCAGTCTACGGTTTCTAAGAAAAGATAGCTAAGTTTACCATATTATTTGTGTGGAGAAGTTTTCATAGAGGAACTTCATCTCAAGAAAGCTTGCAATCTTGTGCGTAGGGATTTTCTTGATGCTATTCTTGAAGGAAGGAGCTTGAGAGTGAGATGGAGGATATGGACTAGATGATGTCTTGTCTCTACGAATATATTGAGAGTTTCTTGATGCCATTCTTAATGAAAGGATTTCTTCTACTATCTTCGATTTTTTCTGTCTTGGCAAACGTGTATTACACTGATTAGGATCATCCTTTTCTGTGTTCTTTTGCTTTTTATGATTTGTGAAGGTTTTTATCTTGTTAAGGCGGGATAGAGTCTATCCCCCATTTTTTTTCATTATATCAATGAATGGTTACCGTTTCTTATATAAAATAAAAAACAGATTCTTGAAATGGCAATATGAATCGCAATGCCACAATAGAAGTTAGATTGTAGGCATTGTATCTAGAAAAAAAATCATTGTACTTTGGAAGATAGGTCTAGGATTGAGGAGGAAATTGAGGGGTTAGTGTTGTTCTTAACTTCTAGATGCTCTTTGTCTGAACCCTCTTGTAATATTCATATTTCTTGATTCAAGTCCCTTTGGTATTTATGAGGGAGATATCTTATCCTCCCTCTTCCGTGATAGAACCCAAATGTATTGCAAGATAAACCAAGTGTTCGAGATACTTGGATTCTTCCTCTCTTGAGATCACTCTCAAGCCCTAATTCACTCCTAAAATATTGCCTATTTTTTTCCTTCTCCACACTCTCTCTAATTATAACCAAATACCATAACAAACTCACTCTCTAATTGCTAATATACCCTTACTAACATTCCTATCACCTAGTTTACTGTTTTCGGATCTAATAAAAAGTCTGTTATCCTAAAAATCCCACTCTTCATTTCTTGTCTCGCAGGATGCAGGTATAGGTACGAGCATTGATTCCTTCTATGAGTACTTATTGAAGGTTGGTAACTACTTAACGTGGAAATAAACATACTATAGTTGTGAACTGGTATGCAATGTTATTATCACTTTCTTTTGGCCATGCTCATGTTAAACTTTGAATTGTATCCATGTGGTCCTAGAAACATGAAAGAAGGGATTTGATATTGTTCATGATGATTTTGATTTCAAGTTCTTATCTCTTAGCCTAATATTCTTAGGCAGTATTTAAGCAACTTCTTGGCATTCCAAAGATGCTTCCAGTGATGTATATATCATCGATTAGTACACTTCCAATCTAATTATTAATACATGTATCCTCTGCTGCTCAGCAAGGACGATGAATTTTTTTGCTTCAATACTTTGTTTATGCAGTTGCACCGGGCCTGAATCAATTACCTTCTACTTTCATGAGAAGTTTCTGTTCCTTTTATTTTATCAATCTATTATCTTTCCTTAAGCAGTAAGCACAGAAATGGGTTCCTATTAAATGGACAACACGCACGCGTTACTTCATCTAGCTTTAAACTTTAGGCAATTGTAGTTGATGTCTTTTCTTCAATGCAATTATAGTATAATGGAATTTGATAATAATCCTATGATATAGTTCTAAATGCTTGATTCTGCAAGTATTCGATAATTAGCTCCTTATGCAAGCTCGAAGGTATACAACAATGTCAGTACAAAGTGTCATTGTTAATACATGCATCACTAATCCCATTCTGTTTCCCCATAATTTATTATTCATTTTTTTTTTGTAATACATGCTTTAAGGCTTACCTTTTGTTTGGAGACGAAGAGTACCTATTCATATTTCAAGAAGCATATGGGGCTGTGATGCATTATCTATTCAATGACCCTTGGTAAGCTTATGCATTCTGTGTCTAATTGTGAGGAAGATATTTTATTTTCCCTCCTTTTCTTTCATTTTTATTTTTAAAATGAACAATGAACGTGTCTTAAATTTAATATTGAGACTGGTTAATCCATACATGTAGGTATGTTGAGGTAAATATGGATACATCAGCGCTGGTCTGGCCATTATTCAACAGTTTACAGGCATTCTGGCCAGGGCTTCAGGTTTTGGGCTTTCTCTTATGCAATTGTTTATCATGTTTTCTGTAGTTATCTAGATTCTACTTCAAAAAAAAAAAGTTAGACTAATTCTTCTGTTGTTTTGAAAGGTTTTGGCAGGGGACATTGACCCTGCAATTCGAACTCATACTGCATTTTTTAGTGTCTGGAAGAGATATGGATTTACACCTGAGGGTTTCAATCTTGCTTCACTCAGTGTTCAGGTATCTTAATTTTCAATTCTGGATATGAGTCAGCTAATATGTTTTAATTCCTGTTGTTATTATCATTATTCTTGCGACTGCATAAGATCTTATTGCTGCTAATCTTTTAATTTCTTTGTTTAATTTATTTGATAAGAAATGCAGAAAGTTATTTTTTTATTTATATTTGTACCTTAACTGTAAGAAATTTCAGATGAGAAAGTCATCTACTGAATTAATCTTTTACTCTCACAAATGTTATGTCTGGACTGCGTTCACAAATGTGGGGACGAACATGTCTTAATTTTGTTTACCTGTCAGTATATCTATCCTAGTCAATGTCATATCCATATCAAATGTCCGTACATTTTCTTATATCATCTTCTTAAGCCTGCATCTACATAGATGGTCATGGGTAAGCCTTTGTCTTCTAGTAATAGTTCAGAAACCTTTGATCTGATAAACCTAAGATAACGACTGCAACTAACATTTTACTTTGTGTCTAATAATTGAGATTTAATTTTTTATTTCCTCTGTATGATCTTTTATCCAATTCATTATGTATTCTTGCAGCATGGACAGAAAAGTTATCCACTGCGTCCAGAGTTAATAGAGAGCACTTATTGGCTCTACAAAGCCACCAGAAATCCCAGGTGAGCTGACCTATGTTCACAAAGTTGTGGGCCTACTAGCCTTGTTTAATCTCTTCTTTCATTTCTAGTGGGCGTATAAAAAATTGATTTATGTAAATTGTAAATTTGTAATTCCTTTGCTTTTGAAACAACTAGTTATTCGGGCAGAAAATAATCAGTTATTTGTTATTGAAAGATGGAAAATTTGAATTGCGAATGCTTAAAATCTAGAACATTTAGGATATGTCATGATTGTTGATGTGTATTCACTATTCCATGGCACCAACTTTTTTCTTCAATTGGCTGGTGGGGAGTGAACTTGTAAGATCACCTAAACCGCCCCCATTGAAATACTATACTAGGAGAGGAAAACCAACTAAATAAACAGTTGGGGAGGGGGGGCAGTTAGTTTGTTTGCTTTCAGTTGTTTGTTTACTTTCGGTTATGAACCTTGTATATAAATATCTCTTTACTTTGCATTAGGGGATAGCTTTGGATTGAGTAAGATCTCTAGGAGATTAGGGGTATCCTACAGAGTGTAGGAGTACTTGTACTTGCCTAAGGGCTCTTCACTTGTCTAATAAAATACCTTGAGTAAGGGGCTTCCTTACAGAACTTTATTCATATTGTTCCTGGAATACTTCTTGAAGACGCGTAAAGTAAAATCGCTAGGATTTGGTACGGAATCGAGTCATCTGTTAAATAGTTATAATATATTTTTTTATCTTCCTAGAAATTGTTCCATGTCTGAAATCTTTCTTTATAGATATCTTGATGCCGGGCGGGACATGGTCACTAGTTTGCAATATGGAGCCCGATGCCCATGTGGATATTGTCATATATCAGATGTTGAGTTCCACAAGAAAGAAGATCACATGGAAAGCTTCTTCCTTGCTGAAACGGTGAGGAAACTCTTCCCCCACCCCCACCCCCACACAAAAAAAAGGAAAAAGAAACTATTACTTATGTTTCTTTTTGTTCAATGTTTGTTGGATTAGGTTAAATACTTGTGGCTTCTTTTTGACTTGGCTGCGGGCCCTGACAACCTTGTGGAAAATGGTCCATACAAGTAAGTTATAAGTTCTTTTCAAGTTTTGTGTTAATAATGGAACACCCTTTGTCTACCTTGATATGCCATTTTTTTTAAAAGCAATTATGCATGGATTTCTTTTATAGGTATGTTTTTAGCACAGAGGGCCACTTATTGCCTGCAACCCCTCAAATATCCCTAGTTAGGGAACATTGTTCATATCTTGGGGCTTTTTGTAAAAGTAGAGTGGAACCCGAATCTGGTAAGATAAATAATGCAACTGATGTTGAAGATGCTAAACTTTCATTCTCCGAGGGAGCAACTTCCACAGAAATTCCTTCAAGCTCTGATTTTTCTGAATTGACATCAACAACTGGGCTGATCAGGGTAATAGTTTCAGTTGCTTTAAGCTTGATGATTCATACTGCTCTCTTACTTTATTCATACCACAGCCGTTTTTCTCACTTAGGTAGATTGGTTTAGAATACTATAAAGAAAACACCTTCGCATCTCTTGTCGGATTTATGTACCATGAATGGATACTTACAGTCGTTAGAGGTGTTTGTTAGTTATATCTATTCAATAACGAAAGAGAATTAGTTAAATAAGTAAAAGAAATACGAAGAGGAAAGTCATATCAGAAATGGATGCTATCAAAATGCTGTAGTCCATGGCCAAATTGAATTAGGTGGATCTTTTACCAAATAGATTCTTATTGTTTTGTCACGCAGGGGGTCTGTCCAGGACTGACTCATGGACAGAAGTTTGGTATAACATATATTGGGTCAACAGCGACAGAGGATGAGTCTGTTAACGAAAGAGAAACTGTCCAAAGACATTCGACGGTGATCGTAACTGATCAAAATTCTGGTCATTCAACATCTGACGAAAAAAACCATGATAATTCTCAAGAGCCTAGGAAGGAGGACGTATTCAATGATCCTCATCTCACTTAAGGAAGCCATTTTTTTTAAAATATTTTTGGAATGACTCAAGAAGATCTGATGGCGTGGCGCGTGCCATCTGCTTCTTTGTGGATCTTCTCTGTTAAACTTCTCTGGGTTATAATTACTGGAAGCATGAAAGATTCTCACTGTTAATGGAACTTACAATCACAAGGGATGGAGGAGTATTCAGTAGTTGTTGATGGGGTGAAAAGAGAGCTTGGTAGTGAAAAACCGACACGCATACGAACAAGTTTTCGTTGTTTTGCAGATTAAAGTTGTCGATACGTGCATATTCTGCTGAATGAGGCGTTAACACTTTAAACATTATGGCCATTGTAACATAAAATTACTGTGTAACATAGGTTTTTACAAAAGCGAGATTTTCTTTTGTTTGATTATAATAGATTTAGGATGGATATTTATTCACATTGTAGAAATCAGATCTATTTTTCTTTCTTTGTTGACTACTTGAACAGGTTGTTTAGGAGCCAAAAGTTCATTATTTCATCTTTCTTACTGTTTGCTTAATTATGCATTACAATTTGACCGGTTGATCTTGACCGCATTCGTCCAGCGAGGGATGGACAAAAGGAGTATTTTTATTTTAAAATTGATTTTGGTAGTCGAGGTCCGCGTAAACTGACCTGGACACTTAACGATATTAAAAAAAAAATTGGCGATTAAGTGAACATTTTGTGTAATAGATCATGTGCAATTTGATGCTTGGAAATAAATAGCTCGTATTTTTTAATACTATTTCAAAGATATATGATGGATGACTTTGGAAATGTTATTATTTAGTTAATTCACTATTAAAGACTCTCTAGTTAATTCCTAATCAAAACATAGCTCTAGGAATAAGGTACCTATAAGTTATAACCTTAGAAGATTTGATATTTTATCCCATATTTATTGAACGAAAAGAAATAGATTCATGATTTCTTTTTTTTGGGTAAAATAATAACTCCAATATTTCTATATAAATAAGTATTTTTTAATAAATAAATAAATAAAGCAAGAGAAAATAATTTTGAAACAATCAATAATCGTAACATGTTTTTATTGAAAAATTTAAAATGGATAACTTCACAAATAGTCTATTATATTAATGTAAAATGTCTAACTATTTTTAAAAAAATCATAAAAGTTAGGCTGCAATTACTTTCATACCGTTCAACCTCTCTAGCATTTTATATTGAATTTTCTCTAATATTTTAATAAAATAAAATAAAAAGTAAAACAACCTCATTTAAGAAAAAAAATTGAAATCATAAAATTTGCATTAATCACGTCTCTCCTCTCATTACAACTGTATTCTCTTTTCTTATTTAAATTGTGTTCTCCCTCCCTCGTATCCATACTTAAACAATTTTCTCTTCGCAATATATATTTTCATATTAATACACATTAATACGAAAATGAAATTTAATATCCCAATAATTTTATTTTGTATGAAAATAGACAAATGAGGGGCATAATAGTATTTAAAATTAATAAAAAATAAAAATGAAAATTTTAAGATTTTAAGACATATTTGAAAATACTGGGTCATTTGGAAGATTATCCCAATTTAAAACTAATCTTTTTGAACATTTCGGTATAACCTTTAAAATTTAGAATTAAAAACTTCATTAAAAATCTGTTACTTTTTTTTGTTTTTATTTTTGTTCAACCCATTTGACGGGAGATTTGTACTGATGTCCTAACAAATCGTGTGAAAATGAGATTTAACTCGGCATTTTGCTAGCACAACTAAATTATTTTCTCTCTCGTTTTTCTCCAGTCTCTCTGCCACTTCTTCTTCTTCCTATCTTCTCACCACCATCGGCAAGGGAGCCTTCTAGATCTGTTTTTTTTCTTCCATATTTGAAGGAAAGGGAGAAGAGGGGTCGTGAACGAGATGAAGAAGAAGCATAGAGGGAGAAGAGGGGGGAGAACAACGACCTTCCTAAGAGCACTGACACTTGAAAATGGTGCGATGTTTTTTCTTTCAAAGGGAAGAAAGAGATCGTGCAATAATTTATTTATTTATTATTTTTTTTTTCAGAAAGAAGAAAGTGTTATCGAATAAACTAAAGATATTGGAAGATTGTGTCCGGAGAATTTCAGTTGTAATTGAATAGGCCATTAAATAGCCTTTACATCTAATTGTATCAACATAAATAAAACGTCGTACTAACAACTTTAAAGACTAAATCCATCTCCAACAGATCCTATAAATATGAGGATGGTTATTTGACTAATAGAATATTTCAACATTTCCTCCCTTAAACTGAATGCATGCAAGCATCAGTTTACATTAGCTTCAGAAAAAACACCTAAAGATGCACACAACTTTACGAAAGCATCCAGCTTGAGCGGCTTTGTCATTATATCGGCTAATTGTTCACTTGTGTTGCAGTAAACCAACTCCACATAGCCATCCTTTGTGAGATCTCGAAGGAAATGAAAACGTACATCTATATGCTTACTTCGACCATGCATTACAGGATTCTCCGAAAGCTTGATTGCAGAACTACTGTCACAATAAATCACGGTTGTAGTATCTTGATTCTTACCTAATTTTTCCAGCATCCTCTTCAACCATATTGCTTGACATGCACAAGAAGCCGCAACAATGAATTCAGTTTCAGTGGTAGATAAACTTACTACTGGTTGTTTCTTTGATAACCAAGATACCGCTCCGGAGCCAAACAAGAACACATAACCCGAAGTGCTTTTTCTATCTTCCAAGTCTCCAGCATAATCACTGTATGTATAGGCAATAAGTGCATTATTTCCTCCCTACTTGTAGAAAATTCCAAAATCAAGCGTTCCTTTTAAGTATCGCAACACTCTTTTTGGAACTTGTAAATGAAGTTCAGTAGGATTTTCCATGTACCTGCTAAGAAGATCTACTACAAACATCACATCTGGTCGAGTAACTGTAAGATACCTGAGGCTACCAACCATCTATTTAAACTGAGTTTTGTCTACCTTAGTGCTACTTTCATCCTTCACAAGTTTGCAACCTGGAACAATAGGATTTAGGACTGAGTTGCTTTTATCCATGTCAAATCTTTGCAGAACTTCCAAAGCATATATTTTCTGATTGATGAATACACCTTTGGAATTTTGAAGAACTTCAAGGCCAAAAAAAAAAACTTCATCTTACCAAAATTCGTCATTGCAAACTCACTCTTCATGGAATTTTTAAAATTTGAAATCATTTGTTCATCATTGCTAGTAAAAATCAAATCATCCACGTACAAACTTATAATCAAAATTTTACCTTCTTTGTTTATCTTGATAATAAGGGTATGTTCATAGTCACATTTCTCAAAACCTACCTTTATAAAATAAGCTTTAATGCGACTATACCAGGCACATGGTGCTTGCTTAAGGCCATAGAGAGCCTTTTTCAATTTATAAATTTTGTGTTCATGTCCTTTTTGCACATAACCACTAAGTTGCTCCACAAAAACCTCCTCATTTAGCTCACCATATAGAAAAACTGATTTAACATCTAGTTGATAGATAACCCATCCATGTTGAGCTACAAGAGATAGAACTAAACGTATTGTTTCCATACGTGCTACAGGCCCAAAGACTTCAGTGAAATTCACCCCATGTTGTTGAGAATACCCCTTCACTACGAGCCTTGCATTGTATTTGTCAAATTCACCATTTTCATTTAACTTGGTTTTGTAGACCCATTTCACTCCAATTACCTTCCTGCAGGTAGCTCTGTCAACTCCCATGTGTCGTTTCGTTTTATCGCATCCATTTCCACATTCATGGCTTTCTTCCATTTCTCGCTTTTTACAGCCTCTTCAAAGTGAATAGGGTCAGAAGTTGCAAACATGGAAAATTGAGTTTCTTCTTAAAAAAAACTCTCGCTTGTTTCATAGTCTTGCATCCAAGTTGGTTGTCTTCTAATTCTCTCTTCATGTGAGCTCTACTCATCGGGAGAATCAGTGGTGGGAATGGTTTCCTCCTCTTCTATACTCGCTTCATTTCCAGTATGATCCACTCCTTCTTCCTCTTGATCGCCCCACACCAAGTCGCATGCAATTGCTTCATCACGTTTTTTTATCCCAATCCCAACTTTTATCTTCTTCGAAGACACATCTCAACTTATTATGATCTTTTGTGAAATAGGATCATAAAGTCTATAGGTCTTCGATTCTTCACTAACCCCCAACAAAACACAAGTAAGTCTTTTATCATTTAGTTTAGCACGTTTGTTATCAGGCACATGAACATGAGATATGCAACCAAAAACTCTAAAATACTCCACCGAAGGTTTTATTCCACTTCATGCTTCTTCCGGGGTCTTGTTTCTTACAACCAAGGTTGGACTTCGATTTAAAATATGAACGGTCCAGTTGACAACTTCAGGCCAGAACATTTTAGGAACTTTCTTTTCTGAAATCATACTTCGTACTATATTCATAATGGTTCTATTTTTGCGTTCGGCGACACCATTTTGTTGTGGCGTATATGCAGCTGTCAATTGTCTTTTTTATGCCATTTTCAACACAAAATTTACTAAATTCTCGTGATGTAAATTCTCCTTCTCGATCTGTTCGCAAAGCTCGAATTGGTGTGTTTGTCTCATTTTTCACATGAACCTTTAATCTCTAGAAAACATCAAAGGCTTCTGACTTTTCTGTCAAAAAGAAAACCCATATTTTTCTACTGAAGTGATCAGTAAACGTAAGTAAGTACCGTTTTCTGCCATTGGAAATAGGCTTGATTGGTCCACAAATGTCTGCATGCAGTAATTGAAGAATTTGTGTGGCTCTCCAGGTGCTTATTTTTAAAATGAATCCCTGTGTTGCTTTCCTACTAAACAATCTTTGCATAACCTGGAATGAGTCTTGAGTTGTGGTAAACCATTCACCATTCCTTTTTGTTGGAGAGTTTTAAGACCTGTAAAACTCAAGTGTCCATGTCTACAATGCCAAAGTTGCACCATATCCTCTGTTATGGTATTAAAACAAACAGATGTTATAGGTTGAGAAAAAGCTTCTAAAATAAACATTCGATTTGTAGACATTTTCATATCCATAATCAAACATTTTTCTTCATGGAACACCTTACATCTACCATGTTGAAACATAATGGAAAGCCCTTTCTCCTGCAATTGGCCAATGCTCAACAAGTTGTTTTTCAATTCGGGTACATAAAAAACTCCAGTAATAATTTGGATGGTTCCATTCACTTTCAATCTAATGTTCCCCTTTCCATAACAATCATGCTGAAATTGTTGCCTAATTTGAACGATTCTCTAAATTTTTCATTTAAATCAGAGAAATACTCCTTCTTACCACACATATGGTTACTGCAACCTGAGTCAAGATACCACACATCTTCTTTGTGATCTTTGCTCATATTTGAACAAGTCATCAACAAAAACTCATCTTCCGTCTCAACAAAGTTTGCTCATTTCTCTTTATTTAGACATTCCTACTGGAAATGTCCAAATTTGTGACAATTATAACATTAGTTGTGGATTTGTCAAAAAATTGGCGGCCCCGGCCTTGTCCTCGTGATCCTCTTCCACGTCCTCGACCTCGTCCTTTTGACTCATCACCACGAGTTATCTTCAAGGCATGTTCTTCGTCAACTTGAGCATTCATACGTTGCTCATGCACCAACAAACTGCTTTGCAACTCATCAATAGTTAATGTATCTATATCCTTCGACTCTTCAATAGAACATACAACACAATTAAATTTAGGGTTCATGGATCTCAATTTTTTTTCAATTACATCAACATCACCTTTCTTTGCACCAACAATTTTCATCTTGTTGACAATAGTAAGAGTTCGAGCAAAATATTCATTGACAGGTTCTCCAGCCTTCATGTGTAGAACTTCAAATTCCTTCTTAAGTACTTGCAAATGTGCACGCTTGACTCGATTTGTCCCTTGATACTTTTGCTTCATAGAATCCCATATGCTCTTTGACGTATCTTTGTCCATAATTGTTTCTAAAATTGAGCGATCCAAAGCCTGAAATAAATAGTTCTTGGTTTTCAAGTCTTTCAGCTTTTGATCGTTGATGTTCTTCTTTTGTGCATCTATGAGAACCACACCTTCTGCTACTGTAGGAAGTCCATCTTCTATCAATCCCCAATGTTCCTTGGATCGTAGAAAATTCTCCATGAGCATTTCCCAATGATCATAATGCCCATCAAATTTTGGAACTGCTGGTTGCACAAAAGAACTTGAACCCTCCATGTGTTTTTGAAGATTGTTGCTTCAAATTTTGATCAGACCTTATGATGACTCTGATACCAAATGTTATCGAATAAACTAAAGATACTAGAAGATTGTGTCTGAAGAATTTCAGTTGTGATTAAATAGAAGAGATTAGGTCATTAAATAGCCTTTACATATAACTGTATCAACATAAATAAAAGGTCGTACTAACAACTTGAAAGACTAAATCCATCTCTAATAGATCCTATAAATATGAGGATGGTTATTTGATTAATAGAATATTTCAACACAGAGAGTGAGCGGGAGGGGTTGGAGGGAGGGAGGAGAATTTTCTTTTTGTTGACACAAGAAAAATGTTCTATAACCTTAATTTCAAAAATCGTGTCAAATCTCATTTTGCAATAGTAATAGGTGCAAGTATCCTTGATTCATTGATTTTAATTTAGAATAGGATGATTTTAAGTATGGAAAAAAATTAAGACATAAATGTAAATATATAACTATCTATATATTCTCTAATATCCTCCCTCAAGTTGGAGCATGAAACATCACAAATGCCCAACTTGAAAATAATGTGAGAATAAAGTAAAATGTTATGGTAAAAAAATTTGCAGCCTCTGAATGGGGTCAGTGTTGCAAACTTCAAGTCGATGCTCATTGCATCCTTAATTTTCCAAGAGTCTCCAAACGTTGGTTGGTGCTCCAATCTTTAGGTCGATGCCCACATGACATCTTTAATTTCTACGGGCCTTCACGACATTGCTCGTGCCACGCAATATAAGCTTCTGCGAGCCTCCAAAAACTTGTCGATGCTCCTCGTTGCAAAATAAACTTCATAGTTGTTCACCATAAAAGAAGTAAATGACGAATTAAATTTCACCTCAGTGTTCCCTTCAGTAATTTGAAGGAGAGGCATTCGCCTCAATGTTCTCTTCATTCATCAGTGTTCCCTTCAGTAATTCGAAGGAGAGGTATTCGCCTCAGTGTTCCGTTCATTCATCATCCTCGAAGGGGAAGACAATTTGAGCTCCCTTAGTTTTTCCTTCAGTCAATCGAAGGAGAGGAAAAATCAATTTTTCTCCCTAAGTTTTTCCTTCATTTAGAGAGGGAAGACATAATTTTGCTCCCTCAGTGTTCCCTTCGCTTCATACACATGTCACGTGTGCAAGCGATGGACTGCGACGGCGACAACAACGACGACTCTTCAGATCTGAACAAAACTCAATGCCGAACGAACTCCCAGATCTCGACGAACTCACCACGCGAAAAGCAAAATCGACACTTTCAAATTTGGACTACAAACCGCCTAGAAAATCGACGAACTCCCCCGATCGTGAAATCAATGGACGAATGAAGGCATGAGGCGGTGGCGGCTTCAGATCTAGATCACGCTAAGTCAATTTTTTTTTTTTAAAGAAAAATGCAAATACCAGCATCAACTTTCCCCAATCTTTCTGGTCTATTTTGAGCTTCTCGAGATATTTTTTTGCAACAATTTTTTAATTAATGCGAGGATTGAACCAATATGACCTCTTAGTCACACAACCTTGCCAATTGAGCTATGCTCGGTTTGACAAAATAAATAAATAAATGCTTTCATTGAGAGTTGAACTCAAGACCTCCCGCTTACTAAACGGGTGCTCTAACCAACTGAGCTATGAAAGCTACACACTTCTCAAGATTTTCGCTCTAATACCATGACAAATCAATGATTTTTTTTCCCTCCTGATTTTCATTTAAAATATGATGATATATATATACAAGAGAATTACTAAACATAATCTTCATATTAAGTATGAAAAAAGATAGAGACATAAATGTAAATATATAACTACTTAACATCCTCTAATAAAATTGGTTCTAAGTTTTTTATTTATTTTTAAATACTTAATAGACAAACAATAGATTTGATTTAGCATCTGATGTGACAAGCAAATGGTAAAAAAAGAATTGATGGTTAGAAAAAACAAATTGGAAAATGCTAGTCAATTTTTCAATATTTACTCTAATCTCTAAATTCCTCTGTTATTTGTAAGTTTCCAACATCAAATATAACATACATTTATATCAATTTTTTTTACAAATCTTACGACTCACTTTTGTTTGGTTATCAATTTTTTGTTATGTGATCATTTGTCAGTTATATAATGTGAAATTAATCGACATTTATTTAATAGTTAACATTGTCAAATGACAGAAGAACTAATGTGATCATTTAGTTAACATCGTCAACGAAGACTATATAATATCACACTATTTATTGTTAGGTATTATTCAAAGTTTAAGAAGTAAATTTATAGTTTAATTAGAAGAAATTTGTAATCTAAATACAATGAATGTTGGGAGTCCTTACTTTTTATCATTTCAAATGACAGAAAGTTGTTTTATTCTGTTACCTAAATGAATCTGAACATCTTAACTGAATTCAATATTACATTGAATTAGGAGTCTTAATTAATGATGTCGGATTTATGGTCTTGGATAAATTAACTTAATCTACAGACAGACAACATATTATTACATTAAAACCGAACAGATTTTCTAAGATTCCTACATAAATATGACCTCGTAAATCTCATCTTTTATTAATCAGCTTAGGAATCAGAATCACATTCAGTGCATTCTGCAATTTCAGTAGAAAAAAAAAAAGAAAAGAAAAGAAAAATGACAATAGACTTAAAAAGAAAAAGAAAAAGAAAAAATAAAATATGAATAATTCCATGAAACAAAAAGTAGAGAGTGCAATTTAGGTTTGTCTTTTGGTCTCCAAATTCATCACCACAATATTATATTTGAAAGAAAAAAAATATTTTACAAACTTCAAAATATATGCTCGTTGCTCGATAAGATTTGCTGAAAATATAAATATTATTAATAATATACACTTTTAATTGGTGGGTTTTCTTTTGGAGTGGCTCGAATTTTGACATTAAATGGTGGGATTTGTTTGGTTTCAAATTCAATATTTTATAATATATTAAAATGCCATTGTGAAAAGGGGGAAATTGTCAGGAGGTAGATGCCAAAAAGGTTTTTAAAAAAAGTATATTGAAGTCTTACTTTTAACAATGAGGACTTGAAAATTTAGAATATAAGAGTTCAAATTCTTGAGTCATATGTTTGAATTTGGTAAAAAGAATTCATTTTTAAATCAATGTTATAGTAGGAGTGTTGGACCAAAGTTTCACATTGATTAGAAGAGAGGGAGATTATGAGTTTATAAGTGCGGGACAACATTCTTCATTGGAACGAGGTATTTTGGGTGGAACCAAAAACAAAATCATGATCCACTTTGGGCTTAAACCCGCATGATTTTGCTTTGGTTTCACCCAAAAGACCTCATACTAATGCACTCCTAACATAGTGGTAATGAAGAGTCTTGTGCTCTTAACTAAGAGGTCATGTGTTAAATCCTCGCATTTATTAAAATACCGTTGCAAAAAAAAAGAGTCGGAATGAGTTCAACCTTTGGTGGCCACCTACCTAAAAATTAATTTCCTACGGGTTTTCTTGACACCCAAATGTTGTAGGGTCAGGCGGTCTGTCTCATGAGAATAGTCGAGAGGTGCATGTAAGCTGGCCCAGACACTCACGAACATAAAAAAAATATATCATACAAATTTGGAGATATGTTGTCTCTAACGAGTGGTATCAGAGCTATATTCTAGCCGTGTCGGTAGAATCCTACCTGATAATTTCTTCCAAAAGTGTAAGTTGTCGAGAGTTCTTAAATTGTAATATTTCAAAAAAAATAATAAATGCACAACAATGACTACAAAAATCATTGAAAAAAATGGTCTTGTATAGCAACCATATTACCAACCTTTGATAATAATTTTGTTTGTCGAAAATGTTTGAATTCTTTGCAATATTCTAAAAATAAAAAATAACTTTTTTTAATTTTTAAAATTTGGCTAGAATTTAAAAAAGAATTTAGAAAGTACATAACCAAACAAACAAATTCAGGAAAGTAAATTTTAAAAGCTTTTTTTTTAGAAATTAAAAACTAAAAAGCAAATGGTAATGAAAGCAAGGTTTAATTTTATGCAAATTATTATTGGTTGGTGGGAAATGTTGTAATCTAATTTTGAAAAAGCATTATATTTGTCTCCCGATTACTCAAAACCTAATAAAATTGGTTGCTTTCTCTCTTTTTGGTAATATTTACAGTGCTTTTTAATTTTAATAATATTATATATTTCTCTTTTTATTCTTTTTTTTCTTTTGTGCACATATAAAAAATGAGAGATTAAAAAGAACAGCAGACAAAAAAGAAAAGAAAAAGGAGATTGTTTTAACCTAAACACAATATGTTGGGTGCTTTTTTTTTTTTTTTTTTTTTATTACAATCATTATATCATGTGTGTGTGCTGTGGCTGTTTTATTGAGAGCAATCACTTCAAACCAAACATATTTGGCTTGCCCATGCTGTTTGGAACAAAAGTTCATCTTTCTTAATTCTTCCTTAAAAAAAACTAGAAAACCCTAATTCTTAATAAGAAATCTAAGGTTGAATAAAATTATATGTTTCCACTGTATAAGAAAATATGGTTTTGATAGAAATTTAAGATTTTTATAGCGTGGTTTTATGATTTTTAAAGATTAGTGTATATCGTATAAAAAAAATTCATAATTTACGTTTAAAGAGTTGAAATTTTATAACCATGATTGATTGATTATTTGTACGATTTGAATAAGTGTTATTGTCTCAAATTATCTCTCTAAAGACCTAAAGACGATAATGTCATTCTTGATCACTTAACAAAGAAACTTAAGTCATTTGACGACTTTTGAGAGCTTTTCTTTTTTAGGATAAACAAGAGAGAACTACAAAAACAATTTTTGAGAAGAACTAAATCATCTCAGGTAGGAGGTTTGAAGAATAGAAAAAATAGTTGCTCTTCCAAAGCTTTGATCGCAATGGAATGCGCCAGAACATTATAGCGACGATTAATGTGAATCAACGAAACATCCCCTAGATTTTGAGACAAAACTTTGGCTTCTTCAGAAGAAAGCTACTTTTTCGTAAGATGATCTCGACTGCCTCATTGTTTATCAGTTTCACCACTTCCAAGTAATCAAATTCCACAATAGTATGATGTTGCATTAACGGGGGAGCATTAGCTAGCCCTTTGATAATGGTCATGGTCTCGAGAATCTTAACTTCACAACGACGTGTGATCTCAACTTCATTCTTGCCTAACGAACGTGTCCGAGATGATCTCAATAACCCACCCCAAACCTCCAATATGTCTCTAGTTGGGCTCCAAGCAGCATCTGTATTGAGCTTCCAGTACTTGTTCACACCAGGTGGGTGTCACCCTGTATCAGTAGGAGGGTTCGTAAGGCCACGTTGGATTTGATGATGATTCTCCCATATTTCTTTATCGCTGGTATATATCCTCCCGACTGACAACAACTTTTGTCAAGTGTCACTCAATGGAAGTCATAATGGTGTCCGGGTCAGTCGTTATTCCCTGGAATGACATGCTCTTGTTTCTTGGTTCCAAATATGTCACGCTATCACTACCATCCTTACCATCTCGTTGGGATCACCTTGATCAAGTTAGTAGCCAATCCTAGTGATATATGAATGCCCTTTTTTTTTGACTAAATTAGTCTTATTAGAAATGAGTTCATAGTAGATTTTCCAGCAATATACCTTGGCATTTGGAGGGGTCGTAGACTTCCAAAAACATCTTTCATCGTTGCCTAGAAGAATCAACATTAGATGAGGAAGGCATCATCTAAGCTGGTTAATTTCATTCCTGAAAAATAAGAAGTCTTAACAGTGAAAACTCTCATTTTTATCGAAGTCATATGATCTCGTCAACGTCTCTAATTTGTCAAAGAAATATGTAAAATGTGGTCAACATCATTTGAAGGGATGTATAACCAAATCTTCATTCCACCGCTCTCATTAATTATGTGACACATTATGCCCTGCTAGGGTAGAATCCAAGAATTTAATCATAAAAGTTCTTCACTTTAACATGATGTATATAAAATGTTAGTTTCATTAAAATAATTTATTTTTAAAACCAGTTCTGCGTTACACAAGCTAAACACCTGGAGTGCATGGATTTATTTATTTATTTAATATATATATATATATATATATATTTGAAATCCCGTTTGAGATATTATTATTATTATTATTATATTGTTTAAAACGGTTAGCTTGCTTATTGATAAGTTTTTTTTTTTAGAAAAAATACAGAATATTTTAAAAAATGATATTTAAAAGACTTTTTTTTAATATAAAAAAAAGTTTTAAAATTTTATCTATAATTTTAAAACAAAGAAACCATTAAATTACAAGTTTAATTAAAAAAATAATAAATAAAATTTAAAAACTAAGAATGATTAGCCAAAATGTCAATTTTTTTCAATTTTATAAACTAAATCCATTTTTTTTAGTGTGCAAATTATTTCCGGGCAACCCATGTGAAGATTCTTTTATTCTTTTCCTTTTCTATTTAATAATTCCCAATCAAGCTCATAAATAACATATTAAACAAAATAAGAAATTTGACTTTCTGATTAAAATTTTCTCGAATATAGTAATTTCACAAAAAAAAAAAATCTCGAATATAGTCTTTAATTAAGGAAAAAAAAACGAGAAAGTAAAAAAAGTTAAAAAAGTGAAAAAGTTATTGTCAAAAGCCTCGAAGCTTATGCACTTTTGCTCGGATATCGGTAGATGATGGTAAAAGTTAGAAAGGTAAGCATGTTCGAGATATCAAACTTAGAGTTTAGTGAACTGAATTATTAGATTAGTCTATCTTTGACTTGTCAATTATTTAAATTCAGGTAAATAAAGTAAATACATATATTTTAAAAGTATTTACTACTAGAGACTACTATAACCTATGTTATTGTTACACCGACTATTTTAATCAATTCAACGCCCCATAAAGACTAATTTAATAATGAAATTTGTTGAGAATCTCACATCGAAAAGATGAAGGGACCTCACTTATAACATATCTAGACTACTCCTCCTATCTCAATTAGTTTTGGAATGAAACTTCATGAGCTCTAATATGATATTAGAGCCCACAAAGTTCAAACGTTTCGAATCCGACCTAAGATGGTGAACCCACAGAAATACCATCCGACCTTATTGAAAAACATAATAACAACTTGTATAGGTTGAATAATCGAATAAAAAAAAGATTGCATTGCTTGATTTTTGATACATAAAAATTCATATGATATAATCAACAAAAATTGAAAAAGAAATAATGAACATAATTAACAATATTTCCATCCAATTACATTGAATATCAATAGTAATTAATAAATCAAAACAAATCATTTCTGCTCCGTGCAGATAATGATCATGAGAGACCACTCGCGATTAAACTTCCACAAAGATTATCAAAAATTGCAGAAAAATCACATCAACATCAAGATCCTTCAAAAATGATCCCCAAATTTCTCTGCAAAAATCCTTTTTTTTCCCTAAATCCCAACTGGGTTTCTTTTTCTTTTTCTATTTGTTTGCCTTCATAGAAAAAAAAACAAAAAAAATTCAATCTTTGAAGAAGGAAGATCCTCGCCGAGCAAAAAATCCTACATTTTTCTTCTTCTTCTTCGAGAACCCAAGCCCCATTTTTCTTCTGTACTTCTGATTTGTAATAAAGATTTTCTTTTTATATTCTTTCTTTGGGGTCACTTTTGTCTGTTCATGCAACACATCCTAATCCTTTTGCTTCGGATCCTTTCATGATTCTCAGCCTCTTGCAGGACGACATAAACATTCTGTAAATCAAAAACCCATTTGAAATGTCAGATCAATTCAGACAAAACATTAAAGTTTCTTACACAAAATTTCAAATTATCACCAAAAAAAAAAAAAAAAAAAAGAACTTACTCCCATGGAACATCTCCGACCAGCATCCAATCACCATCTTTATCTTCATAAGTTGGAACATATTCAGATCCTTTGTAGCCTTCTCTCTCAGAGTATTCACCTAAAAAAAACAAAACTTTACCATTAATCTCACTGAAAAATTGAATCTTTATATTAAAAAATGAATTATAAATTCATACAATACATACCTACGGTGAATTTGAACATGTTTTCTAAAGTTTGAAGAAGTTCCGGATAGCCTTTGTATAAACTTAGATCGATTTTTCTCAAGTAAGGAGCTCCATCCATGCTTACTTTAACGTAATTATTTCCATTACTCTCCGGCGCCGCCGTAACCGCCGCCGTCTTCTTCCCTTGTAGGCTGTTTCTTCTGAACGATTGAACCGGTGGCCACCCCACAATCTGACCCCTATACCACAAACCCAAAAAAAATTAATAACCAATAAAAATTTGTAATTTTTTTTTTTTTAATTGATGGGTTGGATTAATTTTTGAACTTACTTGGAGGGAGGTGGGGTTTGGAGGGTGGCATCAGAAACGGTGATGTTTGAACCGGAGGAGCTTTGGTTGGATTCTGGTAATAATAATGGTCTTTTGATTCGGAGAGATTGAGGTAATTCTTGTGAGTTATTGTCGTCGACGCCCGGTGGTCCAAGGCGGAGCTCCGTCGCGTCGAGGTTGAGGCCGTTTTCAAATGCCATTGTTGCAAAATATAGAGAGATTTGATGAATTTGGATCAAAGTTTGATTTTTTCTTCTTCTTTTTTTTGATGGGAATGAAATGAAATTTATGAATGAATGGTTGGTGAGATTAAGAGGGAAGTGATTGTATTTTTATAGAGAAGGTCTAAAAGCAAAAGGGTATTTTTTAAAATAAATAAATAAATAAAAATATATTTTATTTTTATTTTTTGGGGTTTGAAATTGAATTGAGGACAAAGGCAAGGGAAGCTGTCGGTAGCAAAGGCAGCAACTTTGAGGCAAAGTGTCTATGAAGAGAGGGGACAAGAGTGGGACAGAGGAAATGGAGGAAGTAAGAATGGACGGCTGAGATTTGTTGAGTAGAGATGGGTGGGGAGAGATCTTGAGCGTTGGATTCTAAAGCCTCCCCACGTGGGAGAGGGTCCCCCTTGCCATGTGGGACACCAACCCCCTAATTTAATTCAGCTTTTATTGGAAAACTACCCCTATTCTTTAATATTTACTAAACCCTAAAGTTACTTTTGGAATTTGGTTCCTTCTTCTTTAGTTCATTACTAGGTTTAGAACGATTCTTTAAATCTTTCTAGTATAATGCAATTTTAGGTGATGAAATATGATCTCTATATTGTATGTATATGGAGTTTGACATTATACAAAAGAGATAGAAATGAATTGGGTGGAGTGTTCATCAAATTATATCCGTGAAATATTTCATTCAAGCTACTTTTGACAATTCAAGAAGAAAGTTGTGATGGCAAGTGAACAAAGAATATTAGTTTTTGTATTGTGAACCGAAAGTTAGCATCTGTGTCTTTAAGAAATCTTAGAGGATAGTTTAGATGTGAAAGGTAAATTTGAGTGAATAATAATAATATCGATAAAGATGAATGTGAATCTTACAATATTAAATCATCTAGGTAATAGATTCATGATGTGATGCAAAGAATTTTTATGATACGACAAGCAAGTGAGACAATCCAGAGGTGGAGGTGTGTGTTGTGTTTGAGACTAAAAAATTCAAGCTTGACCTGTCATAGTAAAACATGTCTCATTTAAGCTAAAGTAAAAAACTATATATCTAAACCAAATTAGCAAGGATTATATATTTAGTACTTATAGCTAATGTTTGAGAGATTAACTCAACTGATCGAGAGAACAATCATGTCATGACAAACAACTCAACCAATAGTGATTTAATATTTTTTTTTTTATAAAAAGAGTTTGCTTCATTAAAAATGAACACCCAAACAACAACCAGACTCATAAAGAGTCGAGGCTACTCAGTTTAGAAACTCCGAACCCAGAAGAAACTTCTTCTCTTTCTATATATATTTAGGTCTAATAGGGTAAAGAAACTTCTTTCTCCTTTTATATATTTAGGTCTAATAGGGTAATTTTATCCTTTGAAATCAGCCATTCTTTGATTAGACAAATAGGTAAAGAGTATGGCGAATGATCCATGAAGCATCATGAACAGAGAAAGAGAGAGGATAACTACGAAACTTCTGAATGAACCAATCTCAATAATTTTGGATATTTATGGAATTAATTAAAAGAAAAAGAAAAAAAACTAATGAAATTGAAGATCAGAGGTTGAGGTTTGACGAGTTGTCTGATGAAAGAACATAAATGATGTAGTTGCATTAAATGTTTTGCATGTGGTAGGGAAAACCAATGCCTGTCTAATCTCATTTTTCCTATGCCCCGACATGCCGACCTCCTATGTTTTTTTTTACTCCTAACTTCTAACTAATTTATTTATACCAAAATTGTTCGTAAAAATTTCTTATACTATCGTATTAATATTTGCATTAATTGTTAGTGACGTTAGTATGATTTAAGAATGATATGTAATGTGTTAACCATAACTCAACCGACATACTATATAAATTATGAACAAGTTGTTTCAAGTTCGAATCTCTATCTCAATATATTACCAAAAAAAATAAAAAAAAATTAAATTGATATGTATTGTCAAATTATTAAAATAAACAAAAAAAAAAAAAAAAAAAAAAAATTATGTGAACATAGAGTGTATTATGATAATATACTATAAAATTTTATAAGCTCTTCTTGATTATTAATAAAAAAAAATAGAAAAAAAAAATAAGATTTGAACCTATCACTACAAGAATTTAGGGTTTTCTCGACGCAGAAAATCCGTCGGGAAAGACCCTAAATCCGTCGAGAGAAGTTTTCCCGACGGAAAAACAACCGTCGGGAGATTTCGTCGGGATAAGGGCGTCGGGAGAGGCTCTCCCGACGCTTTTAAATTTTCGTCGAGACAGGTTGCTCTCTCGACGGTTTACCTCCACCGTCGAGAGAACAATTTCTCTCGACGATCAGACTATTCGTCGAGAAAGGATACTCTCTCGACGGATTCGAAAACCCTAATCCGTCGGGAGAGAGTATACTCTCTCGACGGATTTGGTTACAAAATCCGTCGAGATAGTACACTCTCTCCTCTCTCCCGACGGATTAGGGTTTTCGAATCCGTCGAGAGAGTATCGTTTCTCTCGACGCTTTTGTTTAGCAAAATCCGTCGAGAGAAGTTGAGTTCTCTCGACGGATTAACCAAAATCGTCGGGAGAAAGCCTTTCTCCCGACGATTTTGTTTAGCATTTTTCGTCGAGAGAAGTTGACTTCTCTCGACGGATTAACCAAAATCGTCGGGAGAAGATCGAATTCCTGTTTTTTTTTTTTCAATTTAAAATACCTAATAGGTTTGAAACACACATTTAATTAATTAAATTCAAACATTAGATTGTAAAAAGTTATTTTCATTCAAATGTAAATTAAAATTGTTACAAAGTTGGCTTACACAACAAAATTAAACCGACATAAATATTCAAAATTAAACGCAGTCGAGTCCACTTCGAGAGCAGCTTTGTGAACATCAACACAAAATACCTGAAAAATAAAATAATAAATCTCATATTAACATAGCATCAAAAACATAAAAAATTATAACTTAAAACATAAAGTGAAATGCAAAAACTAAATTTACATAAACTCAACATACATGCAAAATCTAAATTTACCTAAACTCAACATACATTCAAAATCTAAATTTACCTAAATTCAACATACATTCAAAATACTCAACATACATTCAAAATCTAAATTTACATAAAATCAACATACATGCAAAATCTAAATTTACCTAAACTCAACATACATGCAAAATCTAAATTTACATAAACATCAACATAAACTCAACATACATGCAAAATCTAAATTCACCTAAACATCAACATAAACTCATATATATATATATAGTTTACTTAAAACAACCCAAATCTATATATGAACTTAAACTAAACTAAAACACAAAACTAAAGTTAGTTGAACTTAAACTAACTATATAGTTTACTTAAAACAACCCAAATCTATATATGAACTTAAACTAAACTAAAACACAAAACTAAAGTTAGTTTAACTTAAACTAACTACTAAATTACTAAAGTTAGTTTACTTCAACTAACTTTAAACAACAAAATTAACGAAACTTAAACTTAAAACAACTCAAATCTACTCCAATTAAACTAAAACAACTCACATATATATATAGTTTACTTAAAACTAAACTCATAAGTCATAACATATATACTTCAACTAAGTTAACTCTAAAACAACACTAAACAACTCAAATTTACTCCAAACAAACCAAAACAACTCTAAATAACACCAAACAACTAAAATTTACTCCAAACAAACCAAAACAACAACTCTAAACAACATCAAACAACACAAATTTACTCCAAACAAACCAAAACAACAACTCTAAACAACATCAAACAACTCAAATTTACTCCAAACAACTCAAATCTACTCCAAACAAACCAAACAACAACTCTAAACAACACCAAACAACCCAAAATTAATCCAAACAAACCAAAAGAACAACTTTAAACAACACCAAACAACTCAAATTTACTTCAAACAAACCTAAACAACATCAAACAACTCAAATCTACTCCAAACAAACCAAAACAACAACTCTAAACAACATCAAACAACCCAAATTTACTCCAAACAACTCAAATCTACTCCAAACAAACCAAAACAACAACTATAAACAACACCAAACAACTCAAAATTAACTTAAACTTAAACTAACTTTAAACTAACATATACTCAAAATCATATTGACTACCATAACTGCAGGATAGTCAAACCAAAATAATATTCACCCAATTTTCATCCATGTATCATTAGCGAAACTTAACTTCAAACAACATCAAACTCAACACATATACTCAAAATCATATTGGCTACCATAACTGCAGGATAGCCAAACCAACAAGTCTTATTACCTACAAATAATTTGATTACAAGAGGATAAAGATGATACCTATTTCGATGTTCGGCCTTGTGAACGAACGAGTTGGCTAACCATTTCTCTGAGGCTAGCTACTTCAGCTGTATTTTTAGCTAATTCAGCTGCATTTCTAGCTCGTTCAGATGTATTTTCAGTCATCATTTGTTTCAACTCTTGTTGGGTTTCATTCAGTCGTTCCACGGTCTGATTCAATTGTTCTTTTGTGTTGTTCAACTCTTGCTGTGTCTGAGTCACAACAAGACTTAGTTCATGCTCTCTCTGTGATTTATAGGTTGAACTATGTTTTCTTGATTTCGACGGTCTTGGTCCATAACCTACACCTTTAATGTGACCTGATCGACTACCCAATACTTCTTCACGTATTTCTTCCTCAGAAAGTGGTTGGGTCCCTTCTGGAGTGGGTCGACTTTGCATCTCTTTTATTTTAAGCTGCAATTATTAATTCATATCAGAATTTTGATACTAACTTTACAAATTAATTATCCTTAAGAAGTAGGAAACTTACATAACTATCCCGAGCGGCCTCATTCACCCACTGATCATCTTCACCTCCTTTATTATGTGTTCTTGTGGCACGAAATAAATCAATAGGTCCTAAGTTCACACCTTTTGCTTTCTACAACAAAGTTTTTTACCATATCAATAATTATTCAATACAAAAAAAAACTGAAACCATAAATCATTTTTTCCAACCTACCATTTTTTCGTGTACGTGAAGGAATGACTTAGTTCCAGTGCAATGATTGAAAGGAAGACTTTGTCGATTCTTTTTATTTTTTTCCGCATTTTTCTAAGAAAATAAGAGATTATTAGTGTAAATTAATTTAAATGGCATCATATGATCACATCTCTAACAAATTTAAGTAATGTACCTTAAATTCAGGGTCATCCCACCTATCGCACAGGTGAAGCCAATCTGCCATGTCAGGTACTCGTTCATGCGGCCATGCACGTCCTTCCTCAGGGGTGGATGATTCTTTATAATGTTTGAGCAATTCCGCTCTAAACTCTTTAAAACCATTCTTTGAAATGTGCTCAATGCATTCATGAACGACGGGTTGTGACAAATCGATCACAAAATGATTCTGCAAAAAAAGAAAAACATAAGTAAAGTATTTTTAGCTAATAATCACAAACAACTAAAAAAATAAACTTACCAATAGTCGATCTTTAACGTGGTCTCGGACGTCTTGTGGCACTTGTTTCCATGATTTGTATCTCACAGAAAAGCTTTCTCTCACAATGGTACCAATGGCTAAGCTGAACGTTGAGGCAAAATCACACGTCGGCTTCCGGATTTCATCAGAAATATGTATTGGGATTTTTCCGTGTTTTCGAACATATCTATCCAAATTTAGATTTCGACTATATCCCCTCACGTTACGTACAATCCTAACTGAAATAAATAATGAACATACAATTTAATATTCATATCATATCGAAAAATATAAGTATCAATTCAATTAAGTTAACCTGAAGCCTCATCCTCCGCAGAAGATGGTGTGCCTGTCATCCGCAATCCCTCCAAATAAATATTAGCTGAATCTCGGGAATTAATACGATCAGATGACATCGTCTACCTACAAAACAATCATGAAATGTATAAATGAAACACATAGTTACATACATCTACAAATGTTACATAAATCTACATACTGATTTCAATCCAAATGTTCATCGCTTGAATCAATGCCAGGATCTTCCTCTTCCTCTTCCTCTTCCTCTTCCTCTTCCTCTTCATCTTCATCATTTATGAAATCATCATTATTGTTTGACGATAGATTTCTACTTTGTGATTCAGTACTTGGGTCATCCACAATTATAGGAGGAACATCATCTCTGCATAATGTGGTGTCATCATCAATGAATATGTTCTCATCGACTCTCATACCGCCATCTACTTCTAACAAATCAAGTTGGTCATTTCCAAGATCTTCTACCTCTGGAATGTCCCATAAGCGTTTATTTTGGACCACTTGCACTACTTTCCAATGATTACCATATTTTGGGTCATTGAGGTAAAATACTTGTTGTGCTTGATTAGCAAAGATGAAAGGATCATCAACATACCAACAATGAGACGTATTAATTGATGTAAACCCTAAATCCACGTGTGGTTTATTCTTGTTAGTGTCAAACCATTTACATTTAAAAATAATAGTACGTCTTCTCTTAACATACTCCAAGTCCAAAATATCGGTCACTACACCATAGAATTTCGACTCAACACCTTCACTATCAGTTTCTCCAGGCACCATGACTCCACTATTTTGCGTTGTCCGACGATTATCACGTGCTACCGTGTGAAAACGCACTCCATTAACATTGCATCCAGTATACGATCGCACTAAAGAAGTGGGACCCATTGCTAGAGAATACACGTCATCAGACACATTTTCTCTCTTACGCAATGAGAGAACCTGTTCATTCAAACATATATCTTACTAATGCATAACATTAATCATAATTAAAATTCAATTTATAAACTCTCATAACTATATACTTACATGAGATTTGAACCAATCAGGAAATTGTTCCTTATGTCTTCTATCTAACTCGGATATGTTTTGTGCTTGAGAACGAATCAGTCTCAAATGTTGCCTATGAACACAAAAAGTAAGAATTACGACTCATATTTATTTTACTTGCACCCTTAAAATGATTGAAAACGATACGTACCTACGGTAATGTCTTATCTCATCACAATTGTTCAGAATATACCATTGTGCTATCCGTTTCTCCTCAATCGATAAGGTCCTTGAAGTTGAACCCCCAAACGGTTTTGCCCTTTGTCTAAACAATTCAAATTCACCATAAGTATCGTTCTCGGGAATTTGATCATCATTTCGTTCATCTCTATTGAATCGCGTTTCAATACCACTTAGGTACATTGAACAGAAATTCATCGATTCATTTATTACATATTCTTCTGCTATAGAACCCTCGGGACGTGCTTTATTTCGAACGTACTGTTTTAAAGTTCGCAAACTTCTTTCAATAGGGTACATCCAACTATAGCTAACAGGACCCACAATTCTGGTCTCATATGGCAAATGGACTGCAAGATGCACCATTACATCAAAAAATGCCGGTGGGTAAATTTTTTCCAACTTACAAAGTATCATGATAATGTCTGACTGTAATCGATCCAAATCAGTTGTGGTAATCGTTTTCGCACATAGATCACGAAAAAATGTACATAGCTCAACAATAGTAGTCGACACATTCTTATGTAAATATGCTCGAACACCAATAGGGACAAGCCTCTGCAACAGAACATGACAATCGTGAGTCTTCAACCCATGAATTTTTCCATCGTTCACACTCACACATCTTGATATATTCGAGACAAATCCATCAGGAAATTTCAGTGATTTCAAGAACTTACAGAACTCGAGTCTTTCACTCTTACTGAATGTGTACGCGGCATGTGGTTTTTTAGACTTGCCTTTTCCTAAAGGTATCAAGTGTAATTCTTTCCGTATATCTCGATCTTGTAGATCCTTTCGAGCATTTTCTGTGTCCTTCGATTTTCCATCAATGCTTAACAATGTGCCAACCACGTTGTCACAAATATTTTTTTCAATATGCATTATATCCAACTTATGTCTTAATAAAAGTTTTGACCAGTAGGGGAGTTCAAAAAAAATACTTTTTTTCTTCCAATAAGGATCATCTCGTTTCCTTTTCTTTACTTGTTTTGTTGGATGTTTACTAAGCACTGGAAAGTTGAGCATATTCAATTCTTGTAAAATCTCGTCTCCATCCATTACGACTGGAGGTGGTCTATGTTCTAGACAACCGTCGTGTTTCTTATTCCTACGCCAATAGTGTGTGGCTGGAAGGTAACGTCGATGTCCCATGTAAGACATTTTACCCCTTATCCAACGCGATGGTGTATCTTCCTTACAAATTGGACATGCTTTGTAGCCCTTGTTAGGGCACCCAGATAAGTCACCGTATGCAGGAAAGTCATTAATCGTCCACAACAAACTTGCGTGTAGTTGAAAGTATTCACCACTAACGCAATCATAGGTGTGCACACCATTATTCCACAACTCTTTCAACTCTTCAATCAATGGTTGCAAGAAAACATCAATCTCTTTTCCAGGAGACTTTGGGCCGGGAATAAGTAAAGAAAGGAAGAAATTGGTTTCCTTCATGCATTTCCAAGGTGGCAAATTGTACGGAATTAGCATCACTGGCCACATACTATACGAATTGCTCATATTCCCGAATGGATTGAATCCATCTGAAGCTAATCCCAGACGAACATTTCGTGGTTCCGAAGCGAACTCTGGAAATTTACTATCAAAATGCTTCCACCCTTCCGCATCAGCAGGATGTCGTAACACACCATCATCGACACGCTTGTCTTTATGCCAACTCATTTCAGAAGCAACGTGCTTGGATGAAAACATCCTTTTCAATCTGGGTATCAAAGGAAAGTGACGTAAAATCTTGTGTGGAATCTTCTTCCCTCCTTCCTCAGCAACTTTATACCGAGATTCACCACATATTGGACATTCTTGCAAATCGGCATTTTCTTTCCAATATAAGATGCAATCATACTTGCAAGCATCAATGTTCTGATAGTCGAACCCCAAGTCACGCAACTTCCTCTTAGCTTCGTAAAATGAACTAGGTATACATGCACCAATTGGAAATGCGTCCTTTAACAATTCTAACAACATATCCAATGATTTATTACTCCAATTGTTAATAACCTTAATATGCATTAACTTCACCAAAAAATTTAATGAAGATAACGTACAACCAGGGTACAGTTCATTAAATGCTTCAGCCATTAAATCCTCAAATCGTTTTGAACTGTCACTTTCCGGGACATTAGTGGGAATCCCGTTTGCAAAATCTTCTTGGTGAACACTTGTTTCTACGTTTGGGGTTTGTAAGTCATTTAGAATGTTCAAAATCTCATTCTCTTCATCAAAAAAATTTGATGTTGTACGTAGTCCATCATCGGGTATTGAATTAGTTGAAATATTTGAAATATTTCTGAACCTAGATAAGTTGCTTGGTTCTCCGTGATATACCCATTGACCATAAGAGGGAGATATTCCATTTGTAAATAGATGTCGTTCTACCCCATCCAAAGACTGCCACATTCCATTCATACAATGTTTACATGGACATCTTGTTTTCCCCAAATGATTAACGTGAGACTTCGCCATTTCCATAAACTGAGCAACCCCTTGTACGTACCCGGTAGAGAACCTATCTCTAAGTTTAATCCAATCTTTATTCATTCTTAATTCTACAATTTTCAAACCCACCCGTGAATCGTGAATAATTAAGTCCTGTAGAGATTGAATAAAAATTTAAACATATCAATTTCATTTTCAATTAGCCTAACCATATCTACAAATTAGCTTAATCATATATATACGACAAATGAAACAATGAAATCAGCAAAAAGTAACCTAAATTAGCCTAATTTAGAAACCATTAATCATTAGGTGCAAAAGTAAACCATGATACCTCTTGTAGTGCCTAGAGGCGAACGGTCGAGCTGTTTGAAGTAGCGTGGAGCGGGGAACGATTGTTGTCTTGCGGGCGAGCGATCGACGAATGGTGGCTGTGTATCATAAATTAAAATCAAATTATAAACACTAACAAAATTGAAAAACAAAATTAGGGACGGTTTGAATTAAAAAAATACCTACGGCGGCGGCGGTAGGGCGATGGAGGGAGGAGGCGGCGCGGCGAGGGCGAGGGCGAGGGCGGCACGGCGAGGGCGAGGGTGGCACGGCGAGGGCGAGGGCGGCACGGCTAGGGCGAGGGCGACAGAGGGGGCGGCACGGCGAGGGCGAGGGAGATGGCGGCGCGGCGAGGGCGAGGGCGAGGGCGAGGGCGAGGGCGACGGCGACGGCGACGAGGGCGGGAGCGAAGGAGAGAGAGAAAGCGATGGAGGCGCGAGGAGGCGGAGAAAATGAAGAGAAGACGATGGAATTTAGGTTATTAAGCTCTCTCTCGACGGTTTTTAAAACCGTCGAGAGAGCATTAGGTTCTCTCGACGGTTTATTGAAATCGTCGAGAGCGCGTACCCGTTCTCTCGACGATATAAATGGATCGTCGAGATAGGCTACCGGTTCTCTCGACGAAATGTATATCGTCGAGAGAAATGGCCGGTTCTCTAGACGGCTAGGTCAAACCGTCGATATAACTTTAATTTCTGTCGACGGTTTGTAAAAACCGTCGGGATAAGTTGATTTTATCTGACGTTATCCCGACGTTATGATAAACCGTCGGGAGAAACCAACGATCTCTCGACGGTTTTGATAAATCGTCGAGATAGATAAATGATCTCTCGACGGTTTATAAAAACAGTCGAGAGAGGATATCCTCTCTCGACGGTACTTGAAAATCGTCGAGAGAGGTTTATGTTCTCTCGACGGCATGATATTTCGTCGAGAGAAGACGATACTCTCTCGACGGTTTCTTCAACCGTCGAGAGAGTAGTGTTCTCTCGACGAAAACAAAACCGTCGAGAGAACATCCGTCGAGAGAATATAAAATTCTTGTAGTGTATGATTAAAAAGAAAATATATGAATATGTTTAATCACTTGGGTTGTGATTAGGTTGATTATTATATACATGGATCATTTAAATTGACTCAATTTCATGATAATTATATACGTCAAGTAATCAATAGAAAAAGATAAACTTCAACCTAATTTAATTGATTAAAGTATTAAAAATTAATGAGTTGAAAGTAAAGATTCCAACTTATATTTAGTAATTAGTAGTGTTATATTTTAAAAAAGAAAAAGTTAAGAAAAAAAATGTTAGGTGATTCTTTTTTGTTTTTGCAACCATATTTAATTAATGCGAGGATTGAACCATGACCTCATAGTCACGGGCACAACCTTATGCCAATTGAGCTAGGCTCGGTTTGACTTGTTTTTTCTTTTTATAACATTGAAATAAAATAAAATTTGCCTTAAATTAGGTTTTTTTTTTTTTTTTTTTTTTTTTTTTTTTTTTTTTTTTTTTTTATACAGCATTAAAATAGTTTCTGTTTTGAAATTTTACTAAAACTATAAATTTGATGGTTTTTTCTTTTTTTTTTTTTTTTAAAAATATTGATGACAAAAGTAAAACAAATAGGGCTTGAATGAGCTTATAATTTGTTGAAGAAAAAAATGATGATGAGATAAAGTCCTAAAAAAAAAAAAAAAAAAAAAGGATCCTCAACAAAATTAAAAGGTAATTTAGATGCTAATCCAACTACTAATTTAGAAGCTAATTATTGGTTTCCAATTATTCTTTTTAAAGGCTGTTCAATCCAAATAGACATATAGAATCTAATTGAAAGAGATTGGGTACAAAATGGAATTTGATTATTATGATATTGAAGTTAGATTGGAGTTTACACCTATTGTTGTCTCATCATTGTTATTGATCAAATTTTTTTTATCAATATAATTTTGAGCCTATATAATTGAAAAATACACAATTTAATTAGGTTGAAATGTATTTTTTTTTGCAAAGATATTTAATTAATGCGAGGATTGAACCCATGTTGAAATGTCTTTAATCTATTTGACCCGAATGGTTCAGTACGAAGTCTCGTTGAATTGAACTTTAATCCATCATTATGTATTAAGTCATTAGAAATATGTCATATATAAATCTTTTAATGATTTTTGTCGCCCCTTTAATTTGTAATTTGTAATCTCTCTTATCTTGTAATACAAACGGTTCTCTTCCTTCTGTCCAGACGTAGCTAACACAATGTTAGTGAACCACGTAAACGTTTATTGGGTTGATTATCGCTTTTATTCTTTGTTGTTTGAATTTTGTCTTAACAAATTACCTTTTAAAGACGTTTAAATACGAATAAACCCAAATTCTTTATTTATAGTTTGATTATTATTATTATTATTATTAATAAATTTTATTTCTAGTTTTGTTGGCGCAAGATTTTGGCCTTCTCCTTTCCATCGTGCTCCGTCGTCGGACGGTGGTCGCCGAAGATGATTGGTACCTGCATAGGAAGGTACCTGCATAGGAAGGAGAAGATAAACTTGCACCGGTGTGGGGCTAGGCCCACAAAGCTCCGATGCTTAAGTCAGAAGGATCTGAGCATAAGCAGGAGCGGTAAAGAGTAGAGATTTGCGTAGAGTTACGCCTCTTCTTTTGTTGTTACCTCTTTCTCTTATCCCCATCCTTGAACAGGAGGAATATTTATAGGTGGTGCGAAGGGAGGGTTCCCTGGACGGTTTTGCTCGTCCGTCATCATGAGAGCTCTTAAACCAGGGTGAGGAGGCGTGGACTTTCGAGAGAATTGGGGGCGCTGTTGTACCATCGTCCCGTCAGGTGAGAGTTAGAGATGTCTTGTCAGCCATCTTTCACGTTGATCGAGAGACAGCCTAACAACAGCAGATCCTTGGGTGAGTGGTTAAGCCCGGACCCTCAGAGCCCTAGAGTCGGCCCCAGGTTGTTGATTCGTCTAGTACTAGTGTCGTGGCCTCGACTTCTTAGAGTTGGAGAAGCGAGTCGTGACGTCAACGGCTGACATCAGGTTGAGGTAGCGTGTAACAAGCTTCACTATGCAGCCTCTCTTTTTAAGTCAATTTTTTATTGTCAAAGAAAGCAAACCAACAAAGGGAGAAAAAAAAGAAGGAAAAAGAAAAGGGTTAGATATTTTTTTAATAATATTTGTTCCTCTTTCTTTTTAATTGAACTTTTTTTTCCTATCTATAGTAAAGTAAAATAGGTGACTTTTTTCTTCTACCTTGCCTATGCTGCCCACTATTTTTTTTCTTCTTTCTTCCTTCCTCTCTTTCTTTTTTGCTTTAAAAAAGGGGAAACAAAGGGAATGAAAAGACAGTGCTTTATTACAAGGGACTTGGGGCAGGTTTTTGCCATTAATAAATCAAACAAACATATTTACAATTCTCTAAGCTGTTCCACCCTTGTTGGCCCTTGCCAGATCTGCCATTAATTTCTTCAGAACTTGAAGAAAAACAAGGAAAAAAATGTGTGGCAAAGCAAGAATGAAGAGCAACCATCAGATTTAATTTTATACCTTTACACCTGTGTGGATGCTGAGCTAAAAGCTTGGCAGTTCCTCAATACACAGAGGATTCTATTGGAAATTAATTATGAATTAGATTTTGGTCAATTCTGAAGGTTGGAATTGATTTGACTTGTCATTATTTAGGGTTTGCTAGTTAGGTTTGGGCAGACTTTCCTTCATCCATCACTTTATGATGCATTCAAATTTATGTACTCTATACTCATCTTTTATTTTGATATTTCATATCTTATACTAAGAATGTGTGAGATCATTTCATCATATAATATCTCTTTGTTTCTTAAGCTCTTCAAATGAATGGTTTCAAATGTTTGATGAAGCTTTCCTTGAAGCAAATATAATATATACATATATTTGAATGGAGATATTTTATGTTTAATAAGAATAACACGACGTGTTTGGAATAAAATTTGAAAATTAAATCGTATATTTTTAATTGATTAAAATCACTTTCTAATATTTTTTTTAACATGATTGAGAAGAGGATTGGAAGTATTAAAAACCCTTGAAAGTGTTTTTTTTTCTCTTAATTAAACGCCCATGGTATTAAATTTTCATCGACATTTTCAAATATTCATAGGTTCGACATCGACATGAAGGAGTGAATCGACATTTCCATCTTACCGTACAAAATCGATAAAATATTAAAAAAAACAACAACAAAATGTAACCTAACATGAATATAATATTATAATAAGTGTATTTTAACTCATTTAAAAGTATAAAATGTTTATTTATTAATTTTAATAATTTTTTAATTTTTTTTTTTTAAATCTTCCAAAAATTTCTATCGACATCGACATTTTATCGATATTTTTTTTGACATTTCCATAAAATTGAGACCTCGATATTTTCGTCAACATCGACATTTAAATCCTTGCTCCTTTTCAATGTTATTAAACTCATTTATCAAGTTACACTTATTTTCACAAATGTTCAATAAAATTGAACAGCTATATATATTTTCAACCCAAGCAAACAAATAGTACATATATAATAAACTTAGTTTATCTTTTTAACTTTGTAATGCACTATTTTACACACAATAATACATGTTTTTTATTTTATTCACAAAGATATTTAATTAATATGCATTTTAGTCAATAACACAACTTTATGTCAATTGAGCTATGTTCGATTTGACCACAATAATACATGTTATACAAACTCAAATTTTGTCGAATTTCGATCCAAACAACGAAAGTTGACGTATTAAATCGGTAAGCCAAAACCACACCGATTCAACTTATATATTACTCATTTAACCCAAACAAAAGGCAAAAGTTAGATAATTAAGCTTAGTTTCTTCCATTAACTTTACATTAAAACTTTATAACAACTCTAAACGACAAAAGTTTAGACTTATCAACTCCATGTGTCAAACACTACTATTTTACTCTCTAGAATAGTACATAGCATGCATCAAAATCAAGAATTACCCCCACTAAAGAAAAGAAAAAAAGAGGTACAAAGAAGAACCCAAGAAAAAGGGGGGAAAGAAATGTAAAGAGATAAGGATATATGTAGATTTAAGAGACAAAACACACATGGAAAGATGAGAAAAAAGCATGTGTTGTTGGAATATGCAATAGTAACCAAGAACAAGAATAACAAGAACAACAACAATAGTGTCCTTCACCCCATTAAAAAAAAACCAAAAAAGTTCCATATATTGGTGGGACTTGAATGCTACAAGCACAGCTAGATCTCTCTTTGTTATGGAATGGAGCCTTTATGGGAAGGCCAAAGTGTTTGTTTTTTTGTACATTAAAAAAAAAACAAAAAAAAAAACAGGAAGAAAATTAAAGGAAATTATGTGTGAATAAGGGCAAATCCCCTTTTAATTAGGAGATTATTTTCCAGCTCACAAAAGTCGGTGTTCCTACCATCCCTTCTGGTTCTGTCTGTGTGTCTTGTCTCTGTAAGGAAACAAGCTTAAAGCAGAAGATGATTAAATATGTACCGACATTCACAAACCAGAATCAACAATCTTTAATTCCCAACTTTAAAAAAAGCTTCAACATGCAACCCCCTATATGTCTGCCAATAAGCTATTATTTCTTTGCTTTTCTAATTCCACCTTAATTAACTTAATCTCTCCCGGCAACAACGGCAACAAGAGCATAGTTCAACGGCTTGTGTAACTCAAGATTAAGAAATCGAGTTTATGTTTAATTTGGGGAGAGAATAGGCTTAGGTTATGGATTTTGTTCATTCTAGCTAGTTAACAACATAATTTTATGAATCATAAACACTCATAAATCAAATAATAGATTGCACAAGTTTAAGTTTCTAGAAGAAAATAAATTAGGAGGGTTATATTTGTTATAATTAGTTCTCGTTTCATAATCATTTTGTTAGGAGAGTTTCTATATTCTTGGTGAGTTTCTTTGTTTTATCATCTACTTTTTAGAGTTTTTTCAAAATTCAAACCAACATTTGAAAATTAGAAAAAATAGTTTTTAAAAATTTATTTTTGTTTTTCGAATTTGGCTTGAAATTCAAATGTTGTTTCTTTAGGAGAAATAGTTTTTAAAAATTTATTTTTGTTTTTCGAATTTGGCTTGAAATTCAAATGTTGTTTCTTTAGGAGGGTTGAAATCATAGTATAGTTTTTTTTTTCAAACCATAGTATAGATATTGTTGAGGACACGAGCATGATTTTCAAAAAAAGAATTGTTATCATACGAGGTCTTATTATTTGTGTATAGTTTGTTAGTTGAACTATGGTTAATAAGTGATTTAGTTAGGTAACATGCATGTCACTAATATGTATTTAATCACGTGTGAAGGATGAATATGATATGCTAAAATTATTTTCCTTCGATTACGTTTTGCCACCATATATAATATTTAACATCGTATTAAAGTAGGATACAATGTTGTTGCGGGCCACTTCAAAGGATGTCATGCTGCCCTTCTCGGGGACCTAGGGTCCGATCAGGGAACCTGTGAGATCCTCATTCGATCTCGTCGTGATCAACCCCTCAAAATCAGGGCATAAGGAATATCCGCTGACATACTCCTACCACTGGTTGCGGGCGGCGGTACGACGATCCTTGCAAATTTGTCTAGAATCAGGAACCGTTTCATCTTTATTATGAGGGAATGTATGGACCAACGTCGAACGTCTCACATCCAATTCCTCTCTTATCCACTCTACTTACACTCCATTTAAACTTAGAATTCTCTACACTGACTTAAGCACAGAGTATAGTGGGTCTAGCCTCACACCGATGCAAGTTCGTTCTCACTCTTTGCAGGTCGATCTCGGACTATGCCACACAGTTGCAATTCGAAGCCCGACTCCGTGGAGTTCAGATTCTTACATCAACAATTGTAATTCAAACTCCCCAATTTCTTTTTTTTTTCTAATTTTCAAATAGTAAGTTATGTAAAAGTTCAAACTTTTCAACTTAACACGGTATAAAATCAAACTTATTAAAAATGTGAGTGAAGCATACACTCAATATGATTGTCCTAAAATTTAAATACTATTTTAAATAATCATATATGTCACACATCAAGAGTATACATATATATATATATATATATAAATAAATGACAAATAGGTAGAAACAAAGTAAAATATAGGTGTACAAGCTGTGTTTTTGGTTCTTTAATAATTTGCATTAAAATCCTTGGCTATTTTCCTTATACACCCATTCTAAAACCCTTTTGTGGGCATTACCAGCTTTGCAAATGCTTCACCAAGTTCCCTGAATTTTTCCTCAATATTATTCAAAATGTATCATCAATATGACATTGCACCAAACACACATTTTTTTTTCACGACAAAGTCCCCACTTTTCTTTTGGTTATGGTCCCTATCTTCAACCATATTTTCATAATCTTTCATAATTGTTATATCTCTTAAAACATTATTATATATGGTTTTTTTTTTAGTAAAAGTTAATGTTAAGCATACATTTAGTAGAACATTATGTCTTGTCTTTATAAATTCATCCACAATGATTGAATTGGATGTTGATTGAGGAGAGATGGAGAAAATAGTTTAAATCATCAATTGAGTGTTTCTTCTTTTCTTTTCAATAATGATTATTTGAAGAAGTTTGTGCAAATTAAAATAAGAGGAAATTGATTATTATTATATAGTGATGTATGCATTTTAAAATATTTATAATAGGCTTCTAAAAATGTTATATTTATAATTATTGTTAATTTATCTCAAGATTTTTTTTTTTTTTTTAAAGGAAGCTACCAACTTAAAAATTTCAAATAAAAACTTCCAAGGGCATTGTTTGGGTGTACCTAATTAATAATCTCATTCTATTTTAAATTTTGAAAATAGATTCACTTGATGTTACGCGTAATAGTACACCAAAGTTTTGATGATTAAATACTATTGATTTTCAAAATTATAGGAATAATAATTCGTGGACTTAATACGACAATTTAAAAAAAATTATATTATTGGTGTTTATATTTTAAGTTTAATTCAATTTAGAGTCTTTATACTCTTAAAATTTTCATAGGGTTTCTTTTGTCAATTTGATTGAAGTTTAAACTATTCCAATCATCTTTGTGATTAGTAAAAAAAACATCAATTTTTTTTTTTTTTTTTTTTTTGTTTTGTTTTGTTTTGTTTTTTTTTTGTTTTGTTTTGTTTTGTTTTGTTTGTTGTTGTTTTTTTTGTTATTGTTGGAAGGAAAAAAAATGAAAATGTTTAATTAGCTTTAGAGTTGGTAAAAACTAGCAAAAGTTGTATGAAATACCAAATCACATGCCTATGAAAAATTATTAGAATCAAGAACAAAGAGGATGATATATATCAAAATTTATAAAACAACGTTACCATATAGGACTTAGGAAAAGAATCGTGAATGTCATACACATAGAAGATCATGAGATGTTCGTAGGGTGTTCATACATACATAGAAGATCATCCCTAACTTCTTTTTTTTAAAAAAAAAACAAACAAACTTTCATAAATCAAAAAATGAAGCTCGCATGCCGACAGTCAGAAAATAATAAAAGTTGAAGCCAGCTTGGTATAGGGTCCTCTCAAGATGAAAAATCCCTAAAGATGAAGATTTGGGATGCACAAATTTGTGAAGTATTCAATCTCATAATTTAAAGTAACAAAGAAACATGAAAAAAAAAACACATTATAACTAATACTCTATCTCTATTAATTAACAATAAACGCTATTAAAGACTAATGAATTAAAGGTGGAGAAAATTTAATTAAAATTTAAGAAGTTGTAAGAGAGTTTAAGAAAAGGATGGGAGGTTTTCATGGATGATAATAATGATAACAAGAAGAGGGATTAGAATCACCTTTTAACATTGCTTGACATAAAGGTTATGAACAAATGTTGCAACTTTTCTTCTTAATTTGTTGTAGTTCTATTTAAGATATTAAATTTTCGTCGATATTTTCATCAACATTTTTTACACGTACATGAATTCAATATCGATAGAAGGAGTTGAATCAACATTTTCATTTATACCGTAAAAAACCATGATATATTAACAAAAAAATAACAACAAAATGTGATTATAGTGAATATAATATTGATAATAAGTATTTTAACTCATTTTAGATAGAGTAAAATGTTTATTTATCAATTTAAATATATTTTTTGAATTATTGTTTTTAATATTTTTTCAGAAATATCCATCGACATCGGCATTAACATTTTATCGATATTTTCGTCGGCATTTTCGAAAAAATGACACTTTGATATTTCCGTCAACATCCACATTTTATACATGGTTTTAAAAAAAAATCATTTATTTTATTGAAAACAAGTCATACAAAATCGAACCCACAAAATTATGTTTGAATTGGCTACTAAAAACATGTTTTTTCAGAATGCATTTTTTTAAACATTTTTTTTAGAAATGTTTATAATTAAAACACTTGGATGTTTGGTTACATTTTCTCAAAAGTATTTTTATCTACAAATTTGTTTGATTTGCTCTACACTAAAAATTACAATTATTAATAAGTTTCAATTTGTATATTAAAAATTATGACCGACGTTTATTATTGTCGATGGTCGGTGACGACGGGATAAGAGTGGTGGTGGTCGTCATTAGTTGCCGGAATTCGTCGTAGACCAGCCGGAGTTTCGTCGGAGGTCGCCGTCGGTGGTCGGACGGAGGTGTCGTCGGAGTTGTCACTGTAGATCGGCGACGGTGGCCGGAGATGGCCGCTGGAAGTCGTTGGCGGTGGCCGGAGATGGTCGGCAACAACGTTGTCGGAGGAGGTGGCCGACAACAATCATGGGTGGAGAAAATTTAAAGGAGTAATATGAAGGTATGTTGGTAATTTTAATACATCATGAAAATTAGATAGGTTTCTCAATTAAACTATTTTTTTTTTTTTTTTTTCAAAAAGCTAAATAGAAGTGTTTCACAAAAACTGATTTATTTTGAAAACTCATTATTCTCAAATAAATCATTTTGGGTGGTTGTCAAATACCTTCATTTTTATTAAAATGACTTTTTTCTAAAATTAGTAATGCAAACCAAACACACCATAAATCACACTACAAGAATTCAAGTTTTTAAATTTTATAAAAAAAAATATATATTAAACCTTCTTTTATTTTAGTTCAACAATATATGTGATGTGGTAGGATTCGAACTTCTGACATCTTAGTTGATAGTATATGCATATTTTAACTAATTGGGTATACTCAAGTCAATACAAACATTCAATTTTAACATTGTGTAACTTCTTTAAAAGTCTCATGCAAGAATTTTCGGCTATACTGAAGAGGGTTTTCCCAACGCAAGAAAATTTCAACCTTACAATAATGGGAATCATAATTTCCAACTCTGGTCCAATAAACTTTGAGAGTTGTATCAATTAAAACTCTACATTAAGAATGTATATCAAGTCAAACCGAGCATAGCTCAATTGGTATAAGGTTGTACCCGTGACTTCAGGTCATGAGTTCAATCTTCGCATTAATTAAAATACCGTTAGTTCACATGTGTGCATGCTTATAATTGTATAATTTAAATCTCTAAACTCCAAATGTCAAATTAACGAAATGAGTAGTTTTTCATCTTTTCTAGATCTTCTTCCTCTATTTTTCCTCTCCTAAGAATTATGTAATATTTTTTTTCAAATTTTCAATACACCAACTTTCACACGTATAAGAATTGATGCATGGACAATTTTCAAAGGAAATCCTGATGAAATGTCTAAATTGATTCACTTATGAAAACTTAGCAGATGAATTCATACAATTATAAGTCTTCACGCGTGCGAACTAACATTTTTCAAACGAAATATAACGGAGGGTGTAAATTGTTACACTTGTGAAAGTTCAGACTTTTAATGGTTACAACATCATTTTTTTTCCCTAATATTTTTCTTTACAAAAACAATATTTTTTTTAGTTCAAGAATTGCATAAAGAAAAATCGAACTTTCAATTTCAAGACTACGAACCTACAAAAAAAAATAATAATATAGAAGTCAACTTGAATATCGTTTAAATGTTAAAACATATGAAGTCAATCAAAACATTATGGAACTGTTTGAGACGCTAAGTGGGTTAAAATAGTTGGTGGTTATAATAGTCTGTAAATAGTAAATATTATTGAAGTCAATATAGTTATTTTATTAACGATGAATTATAATCGTCGTCGTTGGGTCAATTTCAAGTTAGTACTCCAAAACGTGTACGTTGAATCTCCACTTGAACGTGTTGAGTTACAAATAAAAAAAATAATAATAATAATAAAATACCCCATCCGCGTGGGAAAGGGTTAAAAGCGCGTGGAGAAGGAGAGATGATGCGTGGGGTCATGGTGAGGTTGCATGTGTGGCGGTCTGAGTTGGAAACTGTACAGCTCAGAGAAGCGGGTCCCACAAAGAATCGGGAAGCCACACGGGAGGTACGATGGGACCCCACCACATCATATAAATCCCATTCATTACAATTACAAAATTACAAAATACAAAACAATCTGTGGGACTTGCTTCGAACTTGGAACTTGAAATTGAAACCCCTTGCCTACTTGTCTTCATCTCCGTAGGCCACGTCACCGAATCCAATTCTTAATAATAATATTTATAAACCAATAATTATTATTATTTTTTTTTTTTTTTGAATTAATACACAAATAAACATTATATGGATATGATTTTATATTAATGCCCTCATTGTTATTTTTATCAAAAACATTCAACTATTTAAAAAAAAAAAAAAAAAAAAAAAAATCATAAAAGTTTGGTTGTAATTATTTTTAAGTGCTTCCACCTCTCGAACATTTTATATTAAAATTCATCTAACATTTTAATAAAATAAAATAAAGTTAAATAAATTGAAATCATAAAATTTAAATTAATTTTGTCTCTCTCCTCATTATAATCATTATAATCGTCTTTCATCTTCTCATTCAAATTGTTTTATCTATCCTCATAACCAGACTTAAAAAATCTTTATCTGCAATATATATTCAAATATGAAATATATAAAATAGGTATATATAAATAAATACATATATTTTCTAAAAAACAAATACATATTATCTATAAGTATATAGTATATAGTATATATATATATATATATTTTTTTTTTTTTGATAAAAAAATATATAGTATATAAATATATGGTAGGTATATATGTATAAAAATATATATATTTAAAAAAAACAAATACATATTATCTATAAGTATATAGGTAATATATATGGTGGTTATATATTAAAAAAATGGAGAGAAGAATGAAAATGGAGAGAAAAGACTGAAAAAAAAAATATATATTAACGTAGGAACAATGTTTATATATATATATATATATATTTATTTTTTTGTGAAAGGTTGTTTTTTTTTGTGAAATGAAGAAAATGAAATGATGAATAAAAATGAAGAAGAAGAAAAATAAAAAATAAAAAAAAAACGTGAGAAGAATGCTAAAATCGGAAAAACAAAGTTAAAATAAATTCTTAAAATGGTTGGAATCAAATTAAGAAAAAAAAAAAGGATGGTATAACAAATTCTTAACTAAATGGAGAAAAAAATTAAAATTTAATATAGAAAGAGCACATTAATCAAGGACATAATAATAAAATATATAAATGAAAATTTTAAAATCTTTCCACATATTTAAAAATATTTCATTAAAGGGATCATTTAGAAGAATTTCTCTCCTTTTTTGCGGGTTGTAAGGCCTACTTGTTGGGCTCTCAGCCCAGCCCATCTTCTATTGTCCCACTCTATTATAAGAGTTTTTTTAATTTAAAATTCTTATAGGTGCATCGTTTTGATATTATTGTTTTATGAAATTTACTCTATCAAAATAAATAGGAAAATTGTAGTAAATGACAATTTAAGACTTATTGTTTGCAAATATAGCATGTTTTTAAAAATTTTGCGGATATAGCAATTTCTATCACTGATATCTTATGACTGATAGAAGTCTATCGCTGATCACCTTAGCTTTTTATAGATTTTTGTCAGAGATAATAGTCTATCACTGATAGAAGTCTATCAGTAATATAATAAAGTCTATCAGTGATAGAAACGGGTTTTTTTTGCCATATTTGCAAAACATTTTAAAGTTTGCTAAATTTGCAATTAGTTTGGGCCTGATTGCTATTTGTGCAACCAGCCCAAATAAATATCTATTTACTTATTTTTAAATAGAGAAAGATTAATTGTATATCCCTAAATTTTGGAGTTGTATAAGTAAAGCTTTAAACTAATAATTGTATTAATTTAAACTTTAAATTTTTATAAGTGAATCACCGTACATCACCTATTAGTCATTTATAACAATTTTCTCTTGATTTTATTTAAAATCATCTCAAAATCACTTAAATACATTTAATTCCTCTCCCAAAATCCTACCAAGGTAACAAGAAAAAATTTAACTTAATTTTTAGGAAATAAGTAGAGAAAGATATCATCTTTTACCCATCATCAATCTTCGAAGGAATTAAGAGTAAATACCATTAAATCTTACTGTTGAAATTGCAACTGAAAATTTGGTTTTACTGCCACGTTTAAAAGTTTTATTTTTAATTTGTTTAAGTATTTTGTATGAAATATGTCATATGCATTCGTAATCTATAATCTGTAATTTGTAATCTGCTGTAAAGGAAAATCGATTATCGATTGAATTCTATTGCTTATTACTAACGTATCTTTGTCGTTGTTGAAATTACAATTTAAGAAAAAACTTTGGTAATTTTCAAGGTTCAACAAATAATCTGTTTACCTAGATTTTCCTCTGTGGAAACCATAAAGATCCTATTTCTTTTCTTGTGTGGTCATTTATTTTATTGCCAACTTCTATTCTTTCAATGGTTAAAATTGACGAAACAAAGCTTGATTGTTTAAAATAATTAATGTGACTATAATACGTGATATCTCCTTCTGAAATCTACAATCTTTCCACGAAACTAGTTCGGTTTAACATCTTTTCAACAAATTCTTTTTGATTCTCTCCAATCTTAAGTTTCATCTTCGTCTCCTTCAACCTTATACATTACTGAATACTCGAAATTTATCGATTCACTTTAATTTTCGTCTCCGTCTATTCTATCATCGTTTCCACATTTTTTTTTTCCTTTCATTTGAAAAAAACAGAATATTCATCGCGGGATTTGCTTCATCTTAAAGGTTGTCGAATCTTAGAAGGTCTCCTACATCTCTTAGGTTCTTCAACAACGTCACCGAACTTTCTACACTCAAAATGTATTATGAGGATATCAACATTCATGTGCTCCGAGTTAAGTGTGTTGTTTATCGATGAGTTCCGAGTTAAGTGTGTTGTTTATCGATGAGTTATGAATTAGATAGACTGAACACAATTTGCATTATAAGACTAGAGGATTGTGAGACATTTTCAGATATAGTCGGGTATAAACGAAATGGAAAATATTCACCCTCATTTTCTACAAATTTATTAGCTATAATGTTAAATACATAAACTTTTTTTTATCATTTCGAACTTTTCACAGATTTGGGCTGGACCTCAACGAAATCGGGCCCAGGCCCAAAACAATGTCGGTTCGGGTTGTAAAAAAGAGGAAAAACAGATCTGCCAGTTGTCATTGTCAACTAGAGAAACACAACACAACTCATACGTCAATTATGTTCAAAGATTCGATGAATTTGATGTTGCCGCCGCCATATGGACCAATTGGATTTCACCACGATTACTCCAATTTCTTTATTATTATTATTTTTTATTTGACGATTCTTAACCTTTCAAAATATTACCAAGGGTTGGTTGCACAAATAGCAATCAGGCCCAAACTAATTGCAAATTTAGCAAATTTTAAAATGTTTTGTAAATATGGTAAAAAAATCTGTTTCTATCACTGATAGACTTTATTATATCACTGATAGACTTCTATCAGTGAACTATTATCACTGACAAAAATCTATAAAGCTGAGGTGAGGTGATCAGCGATAGACTTGTAAAAAGCTGAGGTGATCAGCGATAGACTTCTATCCGTCATAAGATATCAGCGATAGAAATTACTATATCCGCAAAATTTTTAAAAACATGCTATATTTGCAAACAATAAGTCTTAAATTGTCATTTACTACAATTTCCCATATTACCAATATATATTTATTTTCAATATTAATTATATACACATTGCATCTATATTCTCCATCTTTTTTAATAACTCTATTTTATTATTTTCTACCCATCTCCAGATAGATGAAAAGATTGTTAGTTGAATCTGAACTTTTCACAGGTTTGATTCTCTTAATTAGGACCAAATCTGATGTTAATAAATTAATTAAGGTCACTTGGGTTTAGGGTTTTTGATAATGAATCTAAACGACCCATGTTTGATATGTACATGCATGTCATTTTAGAACACGTTAGTTTAATTATATTTAATTACTTATAAATTTAATGAGTTGAAAGAATCTGCATTGACTTTAGTAATTCTGAAAACTCACCATATTCAAACAAATGCATGTTATACAATTAGTTTAGAATTTTGAAATTTATTTCTCTTTATAGCTCAAACAAAACCACCAATCCGATCCGAATATAGCTAAGTAGATAAGACGCGAATTATCATATGAAGATGGATGATTTGATCTCCCACCCCACAATTGTTAAATTCCAAAAGTATTAGTGAAAAAAATTGGGAAAAAATCAATTTATACACCCTTAAACTTTAGGTGTTGTATCAATTAAAACCCTAAACTAACGATTATTGTATCAATTTTTCAACCCTGAACTTTCATAAGTGTATCAATTTACACCCTCTGTTAGAATTTTATTTTAAAAACGTTAAATTAAACACGTGGAGACTTATAATTTTAGCAATTAAACCTCTAAAACTTTCATAAGTGGATCAATTGTATGAAAGTTTAGGGGTTTAATTGATAAAATTAGGAGTCTCCACACGTGTAAAAAATAACATTTTTCTAAGTGAAAGTGTAAACTGATACACTTATGAAAGTTTATGGTTTAAATTGGTACAATCATTAGTTTAGAGTTTTAATCGATACAACATCCCAAGTTCAAGGGTATAAATTGATTTTTGTACCAAAAAAAAAAAATCAATATGATTTTTAAAACTCACATCTCTCCTTCTATACACTTAATTAATAACTTTTATAAATTTTAAAATTCACAAATAATAAAAGATAAATGCATTAATTTTTTTTTTATTAAACTTTTTTAACCATAAGAGTGTTATGAAAGGCCTTGAGACTATTAAAACCCTACTATTAGAGAGAATGAGTTAAATCTTTGGTGACTACCTACCTAAGAATTAATTTCATACGGGTTTCATTGGCAGCCAAATGTTATAAGGTCAGGCGATCTGTCTCGTGAGATTAGTCAAGGTGTGCGTAAGCTGGTTCGAACACTCACGAATATAAAAAAAAAAATAGAAAGGAGATTCAATCTTCTTACCTCTTGATCGAAATGTTTTATATATATATGTTTTAACTAATTGAGTTATGCTCAATTACGTAAACGGTAAGGGTTTTTGAAAGTAATTTATCTCCCTCTATACTCTAAATACGAGCTACATAAATCCAAACACATAAGGTAAAGGGAGAGGGGCCCTGAAATTAATAGACATGAAAAAGAGGTAGGGTTGTAGTTTTAATGGCAAAGTTTTGAAAGGAAGAAAAAGTTGTGTTAAGAGTTTGACTAGAATAATAAATAGGGGATAGTGAAGGGGCATTTAAGTAAATGAAGTTTTGAAAAACGTTTGATTATGATAATATGATAAGGAAGATGTTGTGTATATTGACTAAAACACTCAAAGCAAAGGGTGTCCTGCTCAGCCCCACCCACGGTACCATTGTCTCAACTTCTACCAACATTTCGAATATATTGTTATGGTGCGTCCAGATTCTTTCTTAATTAATTTCCCATCCCTACACATTTCATTTATTATTCTTTCCTCCTCCATTCAATTAACCCTAACACTAACTCCACTTTATTGTTTCTCCATTTCTATTTCATACTTACAACTAACATTTATAGTATGATTAGGGTACATCTTTTTCCCCCACTCCAAAAAAAATAAAATTATTGTAGGGTTTTATACTCACCATAACACGTTATCGTCGGGGGCGGATCTAGAGCTTAAAAGAATACGGGGCCGAAAACATTTAATAGTAAATAAAAACTACGTAATTTAGTTTTAGTTCAACAACACGTGAGAGTGAAGATTCGAACAAACGTATTATTAAGTTTTAATGGGCGAAGTTTGTTTGATTCTGTGAATGATGTTGTAAAAGATGTCAATATATCTGTTAGGAACAACAAATATCTACATCGATAATATCCACTTTTGGCATAAATTCTCATGGTTTTGTTTTTTTTAAAAAGACGATGTTGTCTCTTCTCACAACAATCCTCCCCTCAAAAAGTCATTTATATCTGTGTTTAGATTCGAGAATTATCACTCTTAACCAAGTCACTGTTTGATAAGTTCAACCAGGAATCAACTATGACTATGTCATCGAGGCACACCGACATGGCTAAGTCTGGGGCATAGCTCTGATACCACTTGTTAGGGACAACGAATATCTACATATCTCCACATTTGTATGATATTGTCCACTTTGGGCATAAACTCTCATGACTTTGTTGAGTGGAAATAAATGGTTATAACTATTTAATCATCTATATAGTTGAAATTGAATTGTAAATAATGGTAAGTAATGCCCCGTTTGATAACCATTCGTTTTTACTTTTTAGTTTTTGAAATTTAAACTTGTTTTCTCCTAATTCTTTACTATGGGTTACACTTTACCTAGAGAAACATTTGGATTCTTAATCAAATTCAAAAAATAAAAGTTACTTTTTTTAGTTTTCAAAATTGACTTGATTTTTGAAAACGTTGATCGAAACTAGCTAACAAAATAAAGAAAATTATAGGTAGAAGTGGTGTGTATAGGCTTAATTTTCAAAAATAAAAAACTAAAAACCAAATAGTTATCAAATGGAGCCTAAATTTTTCAATTTTTACAATCAGATATCGCGCCATTCTATGCTCTTCATTTTAATAACAACAACAAAAAAAAAAAGTTTCCAACGGTACTTTTTGAAATAATTTCAAAGTTAAGGTTAAAATGAAATTTTTTAAAGTTTAGTGGCATAATTAAAATGTACTCCAAAGTTCAGGGATATTTTATATAATTTAACCTAGATTTTTTTTTCAAAAGACTTTCCTACGAACAAAAATGTTGCCTTACGCTATTAAACCAACTACTATACATAAAAACTTAAGTCGATAGGGGCATTTGAACTTAATTAAAGCTTCGTGCTTTGATATTATATTTATGAACTACCACTAAACTCAAAAGTTTAAACTGATAGGTTAAGGTAATATATTTTCTCGAGTACTTCTACGTATTTGAGAAGGATATAAGGAAGTAGTTGTTTGGGAAGGAGGGGATAACCACAAACCTATGAGCATAAGCATAAGGACGAAACATTGGTTTGTTTGTAATGTTAGATGATTTTGACTCACATAAAAAGATAAAGAAAAAAAAGTGTAGAAATATATCTCTTTGGGTGGAGGTATATAGTCCTTTAGGGTACTGTTCCAAGAAGACGTACGTGTGGTTAGGAAGGCATTCACATCAGATTTATTAAAGAGAGAGAGAGAAAAGAAACATGGTGATAGATATATGAAAGAGTGAGCAGCAGCTAGGGCTTTGAGTTTAAATTTGGGAGAGGGACGTTGACAGAGCAAGGTTACCTGCTAGCTTTACAAATGTTTCCTTCTCTCTCTCTTCTTAGATGTGACCTGTCTCTAACTCACCACCATATTCTCTCAACCCTAACATTAACAAAGAAAAAAAAAAGAAACCAAAACCCTATCTCTCCTCTTCTTTGATCAATCTTCTTCATATTTCCTAATTATCTTCGTCCTAATGTTTTATGTCTCCGGTCCGAGCCCGTGCACGTTGAAGAAACAAATCATGTGTTTCTCACATACTCAATAAAGTATCCTCTTTCTAACAAGAAAATGGACATCTGTGTTTATTTTGTTAACAAGAACGAAAATAATTACCTTTTTTGATTTTTTGAAAATGGTTCCATCTTAAAGTCATGTGTGAGATTCCTTCATCTTTCACCATTCTTGGGTCGGATCTCATTTTTGGATTGAATATCAGATTGTGTTGAGGATCCCGATCCAACATCAGAAAGATGAAGGGACCTCAGTCACAATATAAGATACATGGGCTACTCCTTCCTATCACCAATTGGTTTTAGGATGGAACCCTGTGATGTCTAATATGGTATCAGAGCCCACGAAACCCAAACGGGTATTCGGTCCAAAAATAGGATCTGACCCAAGATGGTGAACCCAAAGAGGCACCATCTTGAGGGGGCATGTTGAGGATCCCGATCCAACATCGGAAAGATGAAGGGACCTCAGTCACAATATAACATACATGGGCTACACCTCCTATCACCAATTGGTTTTAGGATGGAACCCCGTGATGTCTAATAGTTTGGGCTTCGCAGACTCTGATACCATAATAAACAACATGAGTTTCCATCTTAAAACCAATTGGCAATGGGAAGACTAACTCATGTATCTTATATTGTGGGTGAGGTCCCTCCATTTTTTCGAGGTGGGATCCTCAACAAATTCCAAAAATAAAAAACTATTTTTTTAGTTCTCAAAACTTGGTTTAGAATTTGAAAACACTTGTAAAAGGTAGATCACTAAACAAATGAACCTATAGGTGGAAGTATAGTATTTAGAATCTTAATTTTTTAAAAAACCATAAACACTTAAAACCAAATAGTTATCAAACGGGTCTGAACAAAAATAAATAAATAAATTGAATTTGTGTTGGGATTTTGCAACCAATGACTCCAAATGGTCATTTTTTTAAGATACATCACTAAAATAGACGTTTTGAAATTATAACAAACCAAAATACATTAAAACGAAAAATACACAAATCAAAAATAGAATTTAAACCAAAACAAAGAGCAGTTATTAATATATGATTTGGAGATGATTTTTTTTTTTTTTTAATGTGATTATGATTATGACTATGGTATTGGTAATATGAAAAAAGAATGAGTGTACATAGAGTTTAGGTGGAGTTGAATGCATGTGATTAATGGTTGACTAATTGAAGGGAAGAAGGGATATCATGATTGGGGGCAACACCATGTTACTGGCTCCCTCCAAAACCAACCACAAGTTGCCCAAATAAAATCACATATATATAAATATATATAAATCCAACGTCCTATGTTTCTCCACGTGGCTAAATCCCATTAGTGAGGAGCTTGATAAGACATGCACATGCACCCACACGACACAAACTTCCACGCACCTTAATATTATTGAGCTGCCTATATTATATTTCTCTTCTCTAACCTCATATTCCAAAATTGCAAATTATCAAAAGAGAAATTTCTTTCTGAGGAACAACAAGAAGAAAGTGGCAAGGGAAAGCAAAAAAAAAGTTCATCAATTTTCTCAAAGTTTTGTGTCGAAGGTTATATTGCTGGAACAAGAATTTTTCCCATGGAGGTTAGCCGGAAAATGATCAACATGTTGGAAACCGATCTCTGTCTCGGGCTCCCCGGCGGCGGCGGTGAGCCGGAGACTCCCAAAGCTAATGGAAAAAGAGGTTTCTCTGAAACAGTTGATCTGAAACTCAATATTCAGTCTAAGTCTGATATTACCGTGGATCTCACAACTCCACAGAATAATAATACTTCAACTGATGAGGAGAATCTTAGCTCTAAAGATCCTGCAAAGCCACCTGCCAAGTAAGTTTAAGTTTTCTTCCTTTCTTCGTCATCTAGGCCGATAATATCGGATATCATGGGATTCCATCCTAAAACCATTGGTGATAGAAGGAGTAACTCATGTATGTTATATTGTGAGTGGGGTCCCTTTATGGTGCTTCTTTGGGTTCACCATCTCGGGTTGGATCCCATTTTTGGACCGAATACCCGTTTGGGCTTCGTGAGCTCTAATACCATATGGGACATCATGGAGTTTCATCCTAAAATCAATTGGTGATATGAGGAATAGTTTATGTATGTTATATTGTGAGTGAGGTCCCTTCATCTTTCTGATGCGGGATACTCAACAGATAATTGATATCTTGTTAGTCTACTACGTTATTCAAAAGTTTAAGTTGGTAGGTTACGTTACAATGAAAAGTAATCGAAATTCGATGGTGTTTTTGAATCTTTTAGGACTCAGGTTGTGGGGTGGCCACCAGTGCGATCCTACCGAAAGAATGTGATGTCTCAAAAGAGTCCTGACAGTGGAGAAAAAGGTGGTAGCAGCGGTGGCTCGGCTATGTTTGTCAAAGTTTGTATGGATGGTGCACCCTATCTGCGAAAGGTGGACCTAAAGATGTACAAAAGCTACCAAGAGCTTTCCAACGCCCTAGCCAAGATGTTCAGCTCCTTCACCATGGCCGGTTAGTTATTTACATCATCGGTTAAGTTTTTTTTTGTTTTTGCAACGGTATTTTAATAAATGCGAGGATTTAACCCATGACTTCTTAGTCACATGCACAACCTTATGTCAATTGAGCTAGACTCGATTTGGCTTCGGTTAAGTGTTTGATTAGATTAAATTACTCTATCTTATTATATTAAACTTTTGAATTTAGGAATGGTTTAATAAATATTGTAGGATATTTAATTTACACACTTCCCTCACATAAAATATATTTGTTTTTTTTTAATTTTTTACTATTTTTTAAACATGTAGAAATTTGTGTAATGAATTAGGTTAGATCTGGAAACACAAGAATCCTTGATGGCAGAATATGTGGGATCATTTGGAATCATTAACAAAGGCACATTACAGCCTAGCTATAGTCTTTATTATTTCTTATAATAATTATTAAATAATTTAATTAAGCAAAGTGTTAGCTTTTGTTTTGTTTTTTTTTTTTTTTTTTTTAATTTGGGTGTTAATGATAATGTTTAATAATAAAATGTAAAGGTGATGGGGCCCAAGGAATGATAGACTTCATGAATGAGAGCAAGTTGATGGATCTTCTGAACAGCTCTGAGTATGTACCTTCCTATGAAGATAAGGATGGTGATTGGATGCTGGTGGGAGATGTACCTTGGGAGTAAGTTCTTATTCCAACCAAACCCTTGCTTATCTCCACAACCAATCAACACCAATTAATATTTTTCACTTTTATTCTACTTTAGGATGTTTGTTGATTCATGCAAGCGTTTAAGGATAATGAAGGGATCAGAAGCTATTGGACTTGGTATGTATATTTCAAAGTTTTGTTTATTTATACAAAACTATGAATCATATGTTTGATTGATGAACCGATTTCATAAAATAAGTATATATGTATATGTTCGATTCTAATCTAGGGCAGATTTTCAAAAAAAATATCAAACAACCACTTGGTGTAACGGGTGAGTGAGCGCATCACCTAGATAGCCCAGAGTGAGAGTTGATTGATCCTGCACCTGTGCAAACAACCACGCACGGAGCAAGAACGTTTTAAAACAAATTATCAAACAACCACTTGGTGCAACGGGTAACACACCTAGATAGCCTAGAGTAGGGGTTGATTGGTCTTGCACCTGTGCAAAAAAACACGCACGGAGTAGGAATTTAAATGCATTATTACCGTCCAAATTTTTAAGTCAAACCGAACATAAGGTTGTGTCATTGACTAAAAGATTAAGGATTCATTTTCTACAATAATTAAAATACTTTTGAAAAAAAAAATTAATAATTTGAAGTGGGTCTATACATATCATCATGAATGATCTTTTTAAAGGGTCATTGAAAGAAAGTACATTGAAATTCTAAAGTAAAAACCTTATAATATTGAAAGAAGAGGAAAAAAGAAAAAGAAAGAAGTTTTGCTTTTTAACCCTAAAGTTAGAATGAAATTATTTTGCAGCCCCTAGAGCAATGGAAAAATGCAAAAGCAGAAGCTGAAGAGAAGGTGGGTGGCTCCATGATTTGGTCGACTCATAATTAAGCAAGAAAGAAGGGGGCAAGACAGATGGATCGAGCATATGGATCTTGTTTGATTGCAATATCTGTAATTTTTTTTTTTTTTTTTTTTTTATTAAATGTTATGATTCGTATATAGATCATATTAAAAGAGATTTGGGACATTAATTAATTTGTAATAGCCAACATGAAAAATAAACTCTCAATCCTACCCTGTCTGGCTGTTTGTTTGTTTATGTTTTAAATGTTTGTTTAATCACAAAAAGAACTATAATGGGCTTTGCTTTATTTTATGTTTTTCTCTCTTGTTGTTACATATTAATTATTTTATGTTTTGTTTTGTTTTGTGTTGTGTTGGTTGTTAAAGTTTATTTTGATTCCCTTTAAAAGGTATTGTTTAGTAGTTAATTATAGTTAAAACAAGGTACCCTATGTAATTGTCTATTTCTTTTTTTTTTTCAATATTAATTACACTCTACTTTTTATGTTATTCTGTTAATTATTGCATATTGTAATGATTTTAGGGTGTGGAAGCCATTAGGGTTTTTTTTTAATAATAAAAATATATATTTTTTTCTTTGGGGAACATGTGCATGTGGATGCTTATGAAGATGTTCAATAAATTATGTGTTTATATAAGTTAGTTGTTCTGGCCTTGCCCAAGACTAACCCAACAGCCTAGGGATAAAAGGGTAATTTAGCACACAAATATTATTATATTTACATATTAATGATATAAATTTTTTTTAATAATTTGAATTTCTTAGCTCATAAGAAGACAGCTCAGTTAGAATTGAACTATATTCGGTGGAATGAAATTTTTTTCACATTTATGAATGGTTGATATTATACAAATAAAGTAAAAAAAAAAATAGCATAGGCAACTTTTTGTTTTAAAAATATATATCATTATTAAATCCATATTATAATTAATTAATATCACATATGTGGAGATAAAGAAAGGTGGAACTGTTATCTTACCAGGTTTTTTTTTTTATTGGAATTGATGATTGATGTGAATTATTATAAATAATTGATAGTGGGAGGAAAATGTTTTAGATTAAATTTCTAATTAGTGATTTACACATCAAAAATTGCTATTATTTAATCATTATTATTCTTTAGCATTATGAATAATAGGATAAATTTTGTTCTAGACATATTAGTTGGATGTGTTGTTGATGAAGCAAATAAAATGAGAGAATAAAGTAAAACAATTTTTTTTAAAAAAAAAAATATGAAAATATGTTGGAGATGATTCAAATTTGTAGTTTATACATTATGTTTGAGCTATGTAAAAAAAAAAAAAAAAAAAAAAAAAAAAAAAAAAAAAAAAAAGTTAGAAAACAAAAAATAATTTTGAAACAACAAGCAAATGGAGTTGTATATAAAACATGATTAAATAGTTAACATGGCAAATTAAGTTAGAAAACTAGTAATAAAGTGAAATGATATATATAGCAAATATATAGTAGCATGGTAAATAGTCAACATAAACATAATTAATTGGCGTGATAAAGAGGTCAAATATTGTCAAACCGAACATAGTTGAATTGACATAAAGTTGTGTCTGTGACTAAGAGGTCATGGGTTCAATCCTTGCATTAATTAAAATATTATTCCAAAAAAAAAAAATCAAATGTTGGAATTCAAAAATCGACATTCAAAACATATTTAATTGCAAATATATGACACAAAATAAAAAAAAAATAGAATTGTTAGTTTGTGATTATTATATTGTTATATAAAATTATAATGTTACGAATAAAAATGAACCTATACTGAGAATACAGAAATGTCGATGTAGGTAACTGAGAGTCGAATTGAGTTCGGACCCACATAGGCGGAGGCCTACGAGGGTTTGGACTTGTCATTTTTTAGGGCCCAAATAGGTCCGTAGGAAAGATGCACATTAGGCCCAATGCCCGAAGCACAGGATCAACCAAAGACCAGCCAGGTCGAGGCCGGCCCCACCTCACCAAGGCAAGTCCACGACCAAACTAAGTCCTGGAAGGAGTCACCCTTTGGGCCAAAATCCCAAGGCACGGGGTCGGCTCGAGACCAACCAGGTTGAGGTCGGCCCCACTTCCATGTGTCCCGTCCGTATGGGGTGCAATCCAAACGGATATGGTCTGACTCTTTTAGGTCTAATTCTAAAAAGAAGGAGAAAGATCCTAGAAACGTGGTATACATACAACATAATGCTAAGAGAAACGTAAATTCATTGTGATCTTCTCTGCAAAAATAAAGTTTATTACTCATTCACTCTGATTATAACTTAGGTATCAGAGCTATTGTGGCAGGCACCACACCGATATTTTTTAATTCTTTATTTTAAAGATCATCTCGTCTCTAAAATCTACAACTTACGTTTGAGATTTTCCAATTCGAATTGTGGTATAGCAATTATTATCATTAATATCAATTGATTAATAAGCTTTGAAGGTGATATATTCGCATTAGGTGCTCGAAAAAAAATGCTTCGTTTGAAATCATTTTGATTAAAAAAATCATATTTGAAACTATTTTTAAAGAGTTTATAAACTCAAAAATTTTGTTAAAATTAGGGTGTTACGGGACATCTTTTTACATCTTTTTACATATTTAGAATTATATTTAGAATTAAATGACATATGACAATTTAACACAAAATAATAGTAATTCTAGCACAATAAAAACTATTTGTAAATATGACAATTTGATCTAAGATGGAGATCTATCACCGATAAACTATAAAAAATGATAGATCGATGATAGAGGTCTATCGATGATAGACTATAAAATTGGTCCGGTAATAGAGGTTTATCACAAACGATGGACTATAAAAATGACATTGGCGATAGAGGTCTATCGATGATAAACTATAAAAATAGTCTATCGATTATAGAGGTATATCTTTGATAGAACTATACACCCATAAATTAAAAAAAAAATGTTATATTTACATATTATTCTACAAACTTTTAGTTTGTTTTTGTTATTACATTAAATTTTAGTTTTGAATGTTTTTTTTTTTTTTTTTTTTTTTTTTAAATGTAGTATTTTTAAAAAGAAAATTAAAATTCGATGTAAAAAGACATTTTATCCCTAAAAGCAATTTTAAAATGTTTAATAATCAAAATTTGATGGAGAAATTCTAAAAGAAGATTAAAAGAAAAAATATTTAATAGTGTTTTTTTTCTTTTTCCAAATTATTTTAATTAATGTGTGAATTGAGACCATGTCAATTGAATTAAGCTTAATTTAGTAAATTTATATGGTTTATTAGACATAAAATGTGGGATAGGAAACCACTGACCTCTCAATAAAAGACATAATTTTATGAGTTATATTTAGTTCGACTTTAACCATGTTTTTAGAGCAACATTTAAATTATTATTTTTTTAAAATGTGCTAATATTATATAATTTCTTAACTTAAAAATATTTCTTTTAAAAGCATGTCAAATACAGAAATAGATTTATTATTATTATTATTATTATTATTATTATTATTTTAACCTGAGTTTAACTCAACTGACAACGTGAGCATAAATCACACTAAGTCATCGACCATATTTTTTTTTTCCAAAGATTTAGGTATTTAAATTGAAGCAATTAGATGTGACTTTGATCTTAATTATATGACATTGTTTTATAACTTCTAAAATATGTAATCTTAACCCATCTTTACGAAATTAATAGGGCATGGTTGCTTCTGCTAGTGTTTGCCAATAAATATATATTGCCATCTCTATGATTTCTTGGATCCGACGCCCTACATTTATATAATAAATAGAGAATAATGTTATATATTCGATGTAAAATATTATTATAAAGTATTTTTATATAATTTAGACAAGTGGAGGAAATATTTTAATAATTTGATCGATTTTGTGTCATGTAGAAAGAATATGAAATGTACATAACACTCTAATTACATAACTCAGAGATATGATAAAAAAATGTGAACTTATTAAATATATATTATGTATAAATTTAGGGCTGGTTGCACAAATAGCAATCAGGCCCAAACTAATTGCAAATTTAACAAACTTTAAAATGTTTTGCAAATATGGCAAAAAAATTCGTTTCTATCACTAATAGACTTTATTATATCACTGATAGACTTTTATCAGTGATAGACTATTATCACTGATAGACTATTATCACTGACAAAAATCTATAAAAAGCTGAGGTGATCAGCGATAGACTTCTATCAGTCATAAGATATCAGCGATAGAAATTGCTATATCTGCAAAAATTTTAAAAACATGCTATATTTGCAAACAATAAATCTTAAATTGTCATTTACTACAATTTCCCAATATAATATGTAACGTTTTATATTATAAAGATTAATAATTGATGTTATAGTTCTTTACATATCTTAGTCTATTTTTGTATCTCCCTTGTCTTCTGCCAAAGAAATCGAATCATGTCTTGAATCATTTCAGTGTCTTTATTTCTTTTATTTCCTTCAAATAAATGTTGGAACTTGGAATCAAAGTGAAAAATGGAATGAATTTTATTTTTTTATTTTTATTTCTTATTTTAAAAATTAAATTTAACTATTTGAAGTGTGGGTTTAATTTGGTGCATCTTTTTAGAATGATGATGATGATACTTTTTTTATATTTATCAAATGCTTACTTACCCTTTTCAATAATAAATAAATAAATAAAATTGAACAACTACTTTTTAGAATGGGTGAGTGTTTTGCTTAGCAGTGAGAGTTCAATTTTGAAATTTTCAAAAAAAATATCAAAAGGTAAGTGCGCTTTAATTAAATACTTTTGCAAAAATAAATAAATAAATGCTTATCCTTGTTTTAATTAAATAATACTTATCTCTGCTTTAATTAAATACTTTTAAAAAATAAATAAATAAATGCTTACCTTACCTCCCATAGACCTGAAATATACGTAAACGAACCATTGTCAATTGAGTTAGGCTCATATTGACTAAAATGCTAGGATTTTAATTACAATAAAAAATATGTGATATTATAATAGAAATTTCATCATCCTTTTTTTTCAAGAAAAATAACTATTAAGAAACAAAATTATTCCATAAATAAATAATTATCTTTTTTTTTTTTTTTCATAATATAATGAACTCGAAAAAAATTATCATACAATAATATTAATTGTCATTGTCGCCTGTGGGAAGGATTTTTTTTTTAACATGTTTGGATAGGGGATTGAACTTAAGACTTCATGATCACTAGGCGATACAACGTGTCAGTTGAGCTATGCTCTTGTTGGCAGAAGAGATTTAATATATATATATATAGAAATCAAATTCATTAAACCAAATCAACATACATAATGTTTGTTATTTTAATTGTGATATAATATTTTAGGTGATTGAACTACATTTGTATATTTGTAAGTGTATATTTGTTCGGGTTCGTTCCCCGACAACGGCCAAAAGTTTTCGCAATTGAAATTGTTTTTCAAAAAATAAAAATAATGTATATTTGACATTTATTAAAATTAAAAATAAAAAAGGTTATTTAGTCCTTGGTTGGAACCAATCAAAGCAGCCAGATGGAAAATGGCATCCAAGCTTTGGGCCCAAAATGAAGTGGTCCAATGGGCTCGAGTTAAAAAGAAATTTTAAGTTAGTGAGGTAATTAATGGGTTAGTCAGTATTTAATTACCTATAAATACTTATAAGATTTTTAATTAAAGACATAGAATTCATTTAATTACCTATAAATATTTATAAGATTTTTAATTAAAGACATAGAATTCATTTGAAGTAATTTTTTCTATCTCCAATTAAAAAATTGTCAAAAGTTTAAATATACTCTGAAATTTTGATTTATAAAAAAAACAAAAAATAAATAAACAAGAAGATGTATTGCCCAAAAAGGAACAAAATAGATATTTTCAAGGTAGAAAATTAAAAAATTAAAATCAACCTTTTAAAAGTAATAAGGATAAAAATAAATCAAAGTTAAAAGTAAAATAATATTTCAGGAACCATTGACGAATATAATTGATTTTTTTCTTTAAATTCATGAACTATATAAAAATTCAAGGGTTGATTGCACAAATAGCAATCCGACCCAAACTAATTACAAATTTAGCAAACTTTAAAATATTTTGCAAATATGACAAAAAAAAAAAAAACATGTTTCTATCACTGATAGACTTTATCATATCACTGATAGACTATTATCACTGACAAAAATCTATAAAAAGTTGGGGTGATCAGCGATAGACTTCTATCAGCCATAAGATATCAGCGATAGAAATTGTCATGTCCGCAAATTTTTTTAAAAACATGTTATATTTTTAATTATCTTATTCTAAATTGACATCTGTTACAATTTTCCAAAGTTCAATAACTATGTGTAATATAGAAACATAAATCAGGTTAAATTACAAATTTGGTATTTAAACTTTCAAAGTAGTTTAATCTGAACTTTAAAAAAAAAATGGTTAAAAATCATTATAGTCTCTAAACTTTTATGAAAGTAACAATTTGGTCCTTAAACTTAGATTGTAATAATTTAATCCATATATTTTTAAATTTTGTAATAATTTGTGTTTGAATTTTAGTATATGTAACAATTAAGTCTCTATACTTCATGTAAAAAGAAAAGTCTCTATACTTTAAAATTTGTAATAATTTAGCCTCTATCATGAAAATCTCATCAAATTATGTGTCAATTTTAATTATGTAGCATATAATTATTATTATTATTATTATTATTTTTTTTTTTTCAAATGTATTTAATTAATGCAGAAATTGAACTCTTAACGACACAACTTTATGCCAATTAAGTTATGCTCGGGTTGACAATTCTGTAACAAGTTAGTTTTGATAGTTTATAAACATATTTTTTTCCTAAAATGTTTATCGATTCGCATATGTAAGATAAATTTCATTAAATTTTAACAATATTTTTCACAAGAGGAGTTAAATTGTTGCAAAATTGAAAGTGCATGGACTAAATTCTTACATACTAAAGTATAGAGAATAAATTGCTACAAAATTAAAAGAATATGGACTAAATCGTTACATACTAAAGTTCATATACTAAATGTTACTTCTATGAAAATCGAGGGACAAAAAGTATTTTTAACCAAAAATATTAATAGGTTAAAAACCTATAAAATAAAAATTGTAAATTTAGAGACTTATTAGATCTTTTTAAAAGAAAAATTAAACACAACCGTGCAAGTTCAATAACCAATATGTTCCTAAACGTTAAAAATGTCTAAACAAACCCTAAATTACAAGTTTAATCTAATTTTTTATCATATTTGAACCTCCGACCTCTAGGGAAGGAGTACATATCGATTACTGTTGAGTTATACTCACTTTGGCTTGCAAGTTTAAACTCTCGACTTTCAAAATTGTGTCTAATATATTCCTAAACTTTAAAAAAAAATTATAACGGGACCCTAGACATTCAATTTTATGTCTAATAGGCTTCTAACCATGACATATATTTAATATTGGTTAAATTACAAATTCAGTCCCTGAACTTTTAGGTTTATGTCTGTTTTGTCACTGAACTTTAAAAAATGTCTAAAATGTCCCTCAACTTTTAATTGTGTTTCCAATAGGTCATTGAACTTTAAAAATTGTCTAGTAGATCCTCAAACATTCAATTTTGTATCTAATAGATCATGACCATGATTTGGATTAATCCCAAATTTGTTGCGTCAATTTTTCAATTTTGTGTCTAATGGTCATGACCATGATTTGGCTTAATCCCAAATTTGATGCGTCGGTTTTTCAATTTTGTGTCTAATAAATTTTGAGGCAAGGAGACAAACTTTTTTTTATCTCAAAATCGATAAATGTCCATTTTTTAAAAAAATTTGATATATGTCCCTTTTTAGTAAAATTTATCCCTATATTTTTCATTCCTTATTTACTTTCTCTAAGACCACAATCTCTTCTCTCGTTTATAAGATTTAGTAATTAAATAAAAAACTAAGTCTCTCTTCCAAGATTTTCTCCTTCACTCCCCCTTTTACCCGTAATCTCGGAAAAAAATGATAAAAAATTAAAAATAACAAAAAATCAATAAATATTTATTCTAAAAAATCAATCTAAAAAATCAAAATCATAAAAAATAAAGAGAAAAAAAGTCTAAACTTAAACAAACTTCCCCAACATTTTGAATCATTATTGATACAAAATTGTAAATACAGTGAGACAAATTTCACCTACCTGGTGCAAAAACAATGTTTTGTTTTCAATTACCTTGTATCCATTAGTTTTGATACAGACAAACTTCACCTACCTAGTGCAAAAACAATGTTTTGTTTTCAATTACACTGTATCCATTAGTTTTGATAGAGACAAACTTCACCTACCGGGTGCAAAAACAATGTTTTGTTTTCAATTACACTGTATCCATTAGTTTTGATACAAAATTGTAAATACTGTAATTGAGATTACAGTGTGCCCATTATTGATACAAAATTGTAAATCCAGTGTAATTGAGACAAACTTCAATTACACCAATTACACGCAATTTGCAATGCAATTAACAAAAAAAACATATTGTTGGAGAAAAATATGCTAGTTTTTGTAATACATTTAGAAAAACAATTTGCAAATTGAAACTACATGTATTTGCAATTTGTAATTGTGCAAATTGTAATTACAAGTATATTTTGAAAATTTCAATTATATTGTATTTGCAAATTGGAATTACAGTGTATTTTAAATTTGAAAAATTGAAATTACAATGGTCGGTGAGAAAACTTAAAGTAGTATCAGTTTTCGAAAAAATACAAACACAATAACAAAAAGAAGTTTGAGAAAACTTAGAGTAGTAGAAGAACCAGACACCCAAACAAAGTATTCACCAAAATAGAAAAGAAATTCTACTTACTTTTTCATTGAAGAAACATACCCTTGACACCCAAACAAAGTATTCACCAAAATAGAAAAGAAACCCCTAAAGATTTTGTACAGAGAATTAATTACAAAATTTATCATGTTCCTCAAGTCTACCTAAAAAAAACTAACATCGTCGTAAAGAAGAAGAGGGGGAGACGGCGTGAGGAAAGAGGGTGACAACGACATTAAGAGAGGAGGGCAGCCGCGACGTGAGGAGATGAGGGTGGCGGCGCAAGGAGAGGAGGGTGGTGGTGGCGCGAGGAAAGGAGGACGACGACGACGTGAGGAGAAGAATCTAGATATGAAGTAGAAATATAATGAAATCTCATGTTCCTCAAGTCTACCAAAAAAAAACTATCCTCGTCGGAAAGAAGAAGAGGGGGCGATCGACGACGTGAGGAAAGAGGGTGACAGCGGCATGAAGAGAGGAGGGCGGTCGCGGCGTGGGGAGAGGAGGGTGGCGACGACGTGAGGAGAAGAATCTCGTGAGATATGAAGTAGAAATAGAATGAAATCTCATGTTCCTCAAGTCTACCCAAAAAAAACTAACCTCGCCGGAAAGAAGAAGAGGGGGCGATGGCGTGAGTAAAGAGGGCGACAATGACCTGAAGAAAGAAGGGTGGTCGCCTGAGGAGAAGAATGTTGTGAGATATGAAGTAGAAATATAATGAAATCTTACCTATTAAATTAAAATCAAGATAGAGAATGAATCTAAAAAAGTGAATAATTCCGTAGAGAAATAAAAGGAAAGATGAAAAAAAAAAGGGTAAATAGAGAATGAATATAAGAAAGATTCAGGGAGGAAAAAAATGAAAGATTTTTTAAAATATAACATGGAAAATATTGAAAAATAAAGAATGATAAATGCGAAATAAAAAGGAGAGGAGAAGAAAGAGAAATAAAAAATGAGGTATGTATTTCAAAGAGGGACAACGATTGAAATGTGGTCCAAAAAAATGACCATTTACTATAATTTCTCATAAATGTTTTACCTATATGATATTTTTCAAAATTCGAGATCTACTCACAAAATTGAAAGTTTTAATCTTATTAGACATACAAATTTAATTTTGTATCTAATAGATTAACTGATTTATAAAAAATTATAATATCTCAAAGGCTTATTAGATACAAATTAAAAGTATAAAAATTTATTATACATTTTTTTAATTCAAAAACTTATTAAACACAAAAATTTAAAATTTATGGAAAATTGAAAGATACACTTTTGTATCTAATAAATTCATGAATATTTGTACTCAAAAAGAAAATTCATGAATGTTTAAAGTGTTAATTAAGGCAGAGATCTATTTTTTTTTTGCAAAAATATTTAACTATTGAAGGGAGTGAACCCATGACCTCTTAGTCATAGGCAAATCTTACACCAATGGAGTTATTATGGTCAGGATGGTCACACACTTTTAAAGTTAGAGGGATTAACTCAAAATTGAGTCACCCTGAACATAACTCAACGAGTTAAAACATATATTTTTAACCAAGAGATCCGCCGTTAGAATCTGTAACCCTAAACAAAAGAAAAATACTCGTAATTGAAAAGAAAAGAAAGTATTATTTGTACGTAGGGCATACATTAGAATGATGCATGTAGAGATGATGACGGTGGAACGTAATAGCGGCCACAACCACAAATATTGATGAGAGGAGAGTGGCAGGCGGAGCGCACGTTACAACCTCCATAAAGCAAAACAAACATAAACAAACATCCTAAACAAAAGGCCAACTCCTTACCCACGAGAAAAATACTCCCACAAAAACTATAATTCCCTCTCTTTATATATAAAAATCACTTTTATTACTAACACTTCTCTTTCTCCCCATCTTTTTCTTAGAAAAAGAAGACCCTTTGTTCTTCGTTTCTCGTCACCCGTGCAGGGGTGAATGGCAGCGACGGCGGCGACGATGGCGAGTGAGGTGGTGAAAGCAGAGAGTGAGAAGTTGATGGGTTGCTTGACATGCCCTCTTTGTAATAACTTGTTCACTCATGCTACAACCATATCTGAATGCCTCCACACATGTAATTAACTTCTTAATTATGAACTCTTTTATTTTGTTATGATTGGAAATAATATTATATTAGGAATTTTGTTGGGTTTGGTTGAGGCAGTTTGCAGGGATTGTATATATGAGAAGATATCAGAAGATGAATTGGAGCATTGTCCTGTATGCAACACAAATTTAGGGGGTGTGCCTTTGGAGAAACTAAGGTACTTCACCTTAGTTCATTTTAATGTATTTTAGTCTAAGAATTTGGATAATTTCATCAAATTGTTTTGAAAATATGCAGGGCAGACCACATAATGGATGATTTGAGGGAAAAGATATTCCCTTGCAAACGAAGGAAGAAGAAGGCACCTAAAACAACACTCTCCTCAGTTTCATTGCCTACCAAAAGAAGACAGAGATCACTCTCTTCTTTAACGATCAACGAGGCAAATACTTCTTCTCACTCTGTAACGAACATTTTGTCGAACTCTACAGCACGAGAGAACCTCGCCACACAACAATGCCTTTCCACCATGATTGCTCACAGAAAACTCATCTTTGTTCAAAATAAGCAGAACAGTACCAAAGTAATGGAAAGGGAAACTGATGATTCAAATCAAAAAGAAGAAGCAACTGTAACAAGTTCAAATGATGCTGTTGCCAAACCAGAGCCAATCCAGATTGATGATAACTGTTGTGATGTTCAAGAACATGCTCACAAGCCAATGATAGAAAGAGTTGAAAGTGGACTAATTTCTGAAACTTCAGGTTCTGTTAAACATGGAAAATTACAGGATGTTTCGAGGGCAAGAAGATTAGGCAACACCAATGGATCCTATGATCAGATTAGAGGTGACATTGATGCAGACAGACGATGCAACACGTTATCAAATCCAATATGGTTTGCACTAGTTGCTTCTGATCACCAGTGAGATTCATAACTTTAGAACAAGAAAAAGAATGGTTCTGTTCATTATTCTACTCCTGCAAATGACCAAACATTGATATGAACTTGTATAATTGACTTTACCAGGGAAGGAAATGAGCCTTTGCCTCAGATCTCCTCAAACTACTTGAGGGTCAGGTTAGTTCTATTTCCTACAGTAATAGTAGCCCTTGACAATAAGCAACTGCCCCGCCCCACCTCGCCCTACCCCATTTCTTGCATATTTCAAGTAATTAATAATTTTCTTGTTTGGTGTTCCTTTTGATCTTCAACAAACAGCAATGGCAGTATACCTGTGTCATTTATCCAGAAATATCTTGTGAAGAAATTAGGTCTTACTAATGAGATTGAGGTAACCCATCTTCTTCCCCTCAGTTACATTAGATTTAACTACTGCATTCCTCTTGTTTGAATGTTCTAAAAGATTCTACATGTATAAGTGTATGCAAGAATGATAAGAGTGCAATGAAGGCCTTCATGTCAAAATGAACTAAAATCTTTGCACAGTTCAAACTTTGAAGAAACAGAGCCAGTTTATATAACTATTAAGTAATAACATTTCTGTAAATATTTACAGGTGGAGATCTCATTGAAGGGTCAGCCAGTGAGTTCCACATTGCATCTGCGCGACATCGTAGAACTGTGGCGACAGACAACAACAAAAATAGAACGAATACAGATATCTGTGGGCAGCTCAGCCAAGGATTTTGTGATGGTTCTATCTTATGGTCGAAAGAGTTGTCACCCTGGAAAATTCCCAAATATTTGTGCTCAATTAAAGAATGATGTTCAACAAGAGATCAAATAGACACATGTTTTATGCGTCCTCTCATAAGTTTCCCACATACTACAGGCCTTTATTTTTAGAGGCTCTACTTCTGTCTTCTTCACTAAAATGTGATAACAAGGTCAACTAATCCAAACACGATCGAGCATATTTATCAGCTAGATTACCTATTATATGAGTACAACTCACATTTGGGTCTCATGATATCCTTCCAACTTAATCTTTCTTAAATGATAAACATGCTCATCAGTAGGAAAAAGGAAACTAAAAGAAGAATCTCATGTGTGATCAAAACCCAAAAGAAAAGCAATGATTTGTTGGCTCAACAATCCAATTCAGTGGCCAATTTAGTTTCTAGAAATTCAAAGGGAAACATACAACAATGATAAATGACATCCCAAGTGACTAATTTCAATTCAATCAAATAGCAGGACGGGTTAAGAGCGTATGAAAGGCTCCATTAGATCAAACTCAGTCTCAACAACACACACACTCCAACTGAGTAAAAAGAACAACAATGCGCAAGATTCTGAGCATAATGGACAAACATGAATACTTTTCTGCAATTCCTTATGTTCTGCAATGTACATTTCATCTAACAATACCAGTATATAAACCAGAAAACTATCAAACTTCTATAAACTAAACCAATTGACAAGAAAAAACAGAATTTCAAATCGTTAAACCGCGAGACAAACCCCAAATTCAATCAGAAGCCGCTGTAATCACCTCTTGGACTCTCCAAAAGCGTATCCCCAAAAGGGTCTTGCAAATCGCCAAGAAGATCCTCCGTACCCCTCAAAGCCGCATGCAAGGAAACCACCACAGCCCCAATTGCAAGAGAAATCAGCACATTCACAAAAACCCCAGTCAAAGCCAGCGCTAATCCAGTAGCCAATCCAAGAATGATGACCAAAACCAAATCTTCCAAGACAAAACCAAAAACCCTAAGTGGGTCGTCGCGGGAGAAGTAAAGGAAGAACCAGGCAACAAAGACGAGCAAGAAGACAATCATGGAAAATGGATGGTAGATGAGGCCAAGAAAGATGAGGAGCAAGAGGACAAGGCAGTAATTTGAAAGGAAACGGTTCAAGTTCTGAGAAATCCGAGTCGTGGCGTCGGAGAGGGAAGAAGGAAGGCTGAGAGCCGATGGGGATAGGAATTCCCGCCATGGGCGGCGGGTGGCGATGACGGATCGACCGGCTTCCTTGAAAGTGACGGCGAATTCAGCGGTAGACATTGGGATAGAACCCTGGAAATTTGGCCGGAGCTCCGAAGGGAAAGATAGTGAAGTCAAGAAATGCAAAGAAGCGAAGATCCCAAGCTTCAGTGAATGATCCAATAAACAAAGAGAAATATATGAGGTTGAGCGAAGGCAATGGAAAATAGTGTCAACTGAATTGTATTAGCCAATTAGGTATAAAATTGAAATTTTAAAAAGGAGAAAAAAGTATATGAAACAAAGAGCTATCAACGGTCAATCTGGAAAAAAATCAACTGTTAACCAATTTGTATTAATAAAAAATCTGTATTCTAAAGAATGTAAGAAAGAAAGAAAATACAAAATAAAAAACTAATTTTTTTTTTTTTTTGACAAAATTAAACACACATTACCAAAAGATTGTTTGTCGCTCTCGACAAGTAAAATTAACCAAAGAGAAAAGTTGGACCGACAGCCTTGAGAGAGGTCTTCAGATAGTGTCCACTGTCCACCGAGCAATGTCATCACCCACAATGTTATTCAGAAGGACACTTGTGAGCAATGCTAGGCGGTCCCCCCCCCCCCCCCCCCCCCCCCCGTTTCAGAAGGACACTTGTGAGCGATGCTAGGCGGAGCACCTCCTGATTCAGAAGGTGAATAACTCCAAGGCAAATCCGTCATTTCGAACACTTAGACGTCAGAATGATCGACCATCAGTTGATAACTAGCCAAAAACGAGATTTCCAGCGTGATCTCGAATGGCCCAACCCAGACCCCCCTAATGGTCAACCTCCTTCAACGCAGCATCACAAGTTATAGACCAACACGGGGCATCATGAGGCATCCAACCCATCACCGGAGTTGCAACCAACGATAAGTATTGGCCTCGATTGGATGATCATCGATGAGTGATTTAGAGACGTCAATCGCCGTCATTTCCAACACTTCAATCGCCGTCATTTCCAACACTTAGACGTCAGAATGATCGACCATCAACTCATAGTCAGCCGAAACGAGATTTCCAGCGTGATCCCGAATGGCCTAAACCTGACCTCCTTAATGGTCAACCTCCCTCAACGCAACATCACAAGTTATAGACCAGCACGGGGCATCAAGAGGCATCCAACCCATCACCGGAGGTGCAACCGACTATAAGTATTGGCCTCGATTGTTCATCGCTACTTCGCTCCAGCCCCGATGTGAATTCATGCAAAGAATCTGCAACGTGTTCTGACAACGCCGAGACTGAGACCTCTAGGCCCCTGAAAATCTAGCGATTACGACACTCCCAAACCCGCCAAAGTATCACTATAAAGAGTTCCATTAGATGTTCCTCGCCATTCTCTTAGAACTAGTCATAGCGGACAAGCGCCAACCAGTTACTACTACAACAAAGAACATAAGCCACATTAGGAGAAACAAAAAATGACCAGAGTGCCTTAGCCACCTTGCAGGTCCAAAAAAAATGCATAATAGTCTCAAGATATTTAAAGAAAAATGACACCACAAGTTAGAAGAAACCCCCCTTTATTTAGAGATTAGCTCGGGTAGGCACGATATTCTGCGGGATTTTCCAGCAACACAACTTAACCTTCATGGGCACATGTATTTTCCAAAAACCCTTCCATAACTTGGTGACTCGTTCTGAGGAAGAGGCAAAACCGTGTTGTTCACCTTCCCATTATATCTCAAGTTGACAAGCATTTTTCATAGTAAAGAAGCTTTTCCAATCACATGCCTAGTAAACCCTGCCATCTTCCTTTTGTCTATTCGTGAGAATGAAGAGGATCATTGAAGCATCCTCTTCCCCCGAACCCCTCGCGAACTTTCGGTTCGTTCCAGGACTCATTCACGCATTAAAAAAAAAAAACAAAGAAGATTTGTGTTGCTTTATTTATATATATATATATATATATATATATATATATATATATATATATTATTTTATTACTTTATAAGGTATGGGTTTAAATCGATTAATTAGTTTAGAGTTTTAATTAACTCAAATTTAAGAATATAAATTGAATTTTGTCCAAAAGTTTAACAATGGTTTTTATGAAAGTTGATCAAGATAAGTAAGTGTAAGAATTAAAAGTCCTAAAAAAAAAAAAAAAAAAAAAACGTGTAAGAATTAAATCAAATTGAGTACGAAAGTGTCAAAGTGGTGTACTATTTTTTAAACAAAAAAAATGAATATTAATAATAATGAAATATTTATTTATTGATTTTAAGTTTAAATACTTTTTTGGACATTATAATTTCATTTTTGGTTTATAATTTCATTTTTGGTTTAGGTAGTTTTAACTTTGTTCATTTTTTTTTTTTTTTTAAGAAAATTTTGATTCATTTTAGTTCATGTCCTCTCAAAATATCTATTTTGGTCGTTGTACTTTTAAAAACGACCATTTTAGTCCATGTTGGCAAAAAATTTGTACAAAATATAGTGGTGAAATTGTAATTAAAAGAAGAGACAAAAAAAAATGCAAGGACAAAAATTGAGTCACCATATCTACAAACATTGATGTGATGTGAGTTTGAAACTATCTAAAAAACTGTTTCATCTTCTTTTGAATACTAATGGAACATTGTTACTAAGATCCAAATATGATAAATTTAACCGACTTGAATATAGGTCAACTGGTTAACACATTAGTGTCTTCTTTCATAGGTCGATCACAACGAATCCTATTTGAGTCAATGAAAACCACATCAACAAATGGATTAGAGTAAATCCAAACCTTGAGTTGGGATATTTCAATTGAACAATAGTCTTTTGCAAATATTTACTCTCTAGCTAAGCTAAGATTCAATCCATTAACATTCAACAAGAATCTTGAATTATCATTGCCAAAAAGAAAAACAAACAGAAAGATACAGAAGGGAAGGAATCAGCAAGGTGTGTGAGAATATATTACAGTGAAACATTCCCAAGTTTGTGGTTTGTGTTCTAAATTTACAAGTCAAACTCTTCAGAGTCAGACAATGAAATAGGAATAGGTCCAAGTGAGTTGTTGTTAGTGTTACCTTCTAAGCTAGCAAGCATCACAAACTCCTTTTTGATACATCCTCTTTTCTCTATCCATCTCACACCAAGCACACTGAACCGTACAACGACGTCGTTTCCAATCGTTGCGAATTGGTTGCTCGAGAAAACAGGATTTTCACCACCAACATAATGGTAGGTTGGCATTTTACGAGCTGAAAGAAACACGTACTTGATCGGTCCACATTTCAAGAGTAATCCACGACGAAATATGTGACGAACAACTCCATGCAAGATCTCTCCCTCGAAAGGCAAAAGGGTTCGGCAACTAAAGGTAATGGGGAACGAAACACGTTGAGAGTGAGACTCATTCTTAACCTCTCCCTTGCCTATGCTCTTCAAGCTAGTAACAGCAAGAAAATAGCCATCGTCTTTGCTGGCCTTCTCTTTCAATAGGTTTTCTAATAGACATGTTATAATGTACCTCTGGAAGTTGAGACCATCTCTCTTTTCCTTTCCGGCCATGACTTCCACATCTCTCACTAGTTCCACTTCACAAATCATTTCCCAGATCTGATCAAATTCAACAAAAACAGCAGAATTATTAAAAACCAGTCTCTACTAATCAGAAACGAAACAGAAAAATGTTAAGAACGACAATAAAAGGAACATTTGAGCCACCAAATTTGCTTTCTTAGACTATCTGATAAATACGCAACCATCAGTACATGTTCGAGAATGATTTTGAAATTGTTAAAATCACTTTTGTCATTCGAGAATGATTTTGAAATTGTTAAAATCACTTTTGTCATGTTCAAAGTCACTCTGAAATATATTTTTAATCCTTCAAAATCAATTTTAAAGTGTAAACACAAATATTAAATTGGTTTAAAATTATTAAAGTCAAATTTGAGAGTGATTTTGAACGTGACGAAAGTGATTTTAATCATTTCAAAAACACTCCAAAACATAACCTTAAACCATGTAAATTCATCCAGGGAGAAAAGTGCTTCAGACTATGAGATTTTGAGCTATATCTCCAACCATCACTTGGAGGATAAAGATAAAATAAATCAAAGAAAGAAACATTTGCTTCATATTGGCCAGTAACATTATCGCTATGAAAAGAACATAAAACTAAAGATCAACAATGTCCTTGAACTAGCAAACTAAAAAAAAATCAAGTGATTTTTTAAGGAGGATTGCATCTAGCAAATATTAAACATTAGTAGCACCTAGAAGGATTTCAAAATCAATATTAGGAACTTGATCTCGCCATGTTAGAAATTGGAAAATCGCACATCGATTAAATACTCTAAACTCTTTAAGAAAATGAAAATTCTAACAAAGTTCTGTAAATTCCAAAAGGAACAATGACGAATAAGCAAAGGATCCACCGGATTATGCTTTTCAAGATTAAGCCAAATCCAGTCAAATCATTTCATGGCTACTAACCGAAATCCGATTCTCCGTTCACCAAGTGACCACACAAAAACTTTAATTCGACTAGACAGCACAATCGCCACTCGATCACGATCCCAGATTGATTCCAATGATCTCAACATCCAAATCAAGAATCAAGAATCAAACTGAATACGAGAAATCAAAGACTCAGCCTCGAATGACAGATGAACAAAACGCATAGAAATTCAATTATCCTACAATTACAGAGAATCACATCCGGCTACAGATCCCCAATTCAAATTTCAAACACATCCCTAAACTCTCGAAAATAAAAAGATGATGCGAACGAAATTATGCAACGCGGATTACAGAGGGGCGGAGAAAATGAGGAAATTGTTACCTGTTAGGGAAAATTGAGAACGGCGGCGGCGGAGGAGGAGGGGCGGCGGCGAGAATTGCGAAGAACTAGAGAAATGAAAATGGGCGCGCATTAGGAAGTGTTGGCATATTGTGATTGGTGAAGTTGCATTGAAGTGGATAAAGTAAAAGCTGATGATTTTGCCATTTTTATATAAACAAATAAATATGGAAGCTGCTCCGATATGATCAATGACGTGTAAATATCATTCCTACTTTTCGTGTCAATTTATGATCCATCATCCTATTTTTATTTGGTCTTTTTCTTGACTCATAAGTCATATCCTACCGACCACCTAAAAATAACAACGACTCTCTCGCGATTCTCTTCCATCGACGACCACGAATAGTTATGAAGAACGGTGACGACTTCCTCACGATTATCTTTTCCCTCGCACAAAGTAAAACGATGAGAGAGTGAGGATGCTTTTCTCTCTCTCCACTCTATTTAGCTACAAGTGCGTGAGTGCAAGAGTGGTAAATCGTCATCGATTATGAGTGTGCGATGCACTATGGTATTTTTGTGTGTTGCTACCTAATCTAAATGACATTTATCATTATTTTCAAAATGTTAGGATAAACGATATTTCAGCCTTGAGATTTAAGGAATTCGTACAAAAAAAAAATCCTTATTTTTTTTCAATTCAACTGGGTTTTGAACTTCTTATTTCTTAATTGAAGGAATATGTCTTAACCACTTTAACTATGTTGTCAATAAGTGATGAGTTGACAAGTGGCATGCATGCACGATGTTAAATAAGTTATTTTTATTCTTCCACTAATATTTATCTAACTAATATACTCTCTTATTAGAATGGAACTTTGATCAAAACAAAATATTGCAAAGTGAGATGCAAATATTGAAGTAAACAAAAATAGCAGCGATGAAAGAAGAGAAAATTCAAGTAGATAAAACATATATCTTCAATGAAAAGATTAGAAGTTCAAATTCTCCCCCTCACATGTTAACTAAAAAAAAAACTCAATGTCTCCCTTTTGCCAATTATTAGAAAATAAAAAGTGATGATGCTCTCAATTTATATTGTAATGTTAAAGGTCTCGGAATTATTGCAAGAAACTGTTGTTATAGGTAAAAGTCCATTTATTGGCTGCAGTGCGAATCTTGAGAAGCCCGCCACAAATCTCAAAAAGTTTACGAGGCTCAGTTGCCAGAAGAGGCAAAACACTCTTCGAAGATTGATCCGTCGAGCCGAGTAGGCCGAGTCGACTACCAATTGGGAAAATGCAGCGGCCAACCCAACTCCCGGCTACCTTCCTGACACGCTAGAATAGGCGACGTTGGCATCACGACCAACACATCTCCCTCTCTCTAACTTAAGCATGAAGTGGGTTGAGTCGAGCACCACACCAGTGTAAGGTTATCTTTCTTTGCAGGTCAGTCCGGACAAGGCAGCTCATCCGAGACTCAGTCGAGTAAAACGAGGATCACGCATCAACAACTTTAGATGGAAGAGTGGATTTTCTGCAATAAAGAAGAATGACAAAACATGTCTGAATCTTTGACAACTAAGAAGTATTTTATGGTCATTGAGAAATGATGTTTTAGAAGAAGTATATGACTTTTTGAATGGAGTTTTGTGTTGAAAGTGACTTTCAAATCACGAGATCTATGTACCCATGGTGATTACTCATGTACTATGTGAATGTGTTTCTATAGTCTATAAGATAGAGAGGTCTTTAAGACTCATTCTAGCACATACATTAAGTTTTGTGTTGTGTATTAGAGTGCTTAGTTAGGTATGATATGCATTGTATGCCTAGTAAGACTAGATTTGCTTTGTTATGTATCATAAGATTACTTCGTGCATAGTATGACTATAGATTCTTCTGTTGTGCGGATTGAAATTACTTTGTAGTTTGTGCTAGTGTGACTGATTTTGAGTACATGTTCGGTGATGAATTTTACGAGTCTATGTTTTGGAGTTAATTTATTGTCATGAGAATTATCATATGATTATTTATTTTTTTTTTTTTATTTTTTTTTAGCACTCATTGTTTAATTTGTTGTAGATTTGTTTTAAAATTCTTAAATCAGGGTTTAATTTTTTTAAAATTTAAACCGACTTAAGTACGATTTTATTATTATTATTATTATTATTATTATTATTATTATTTTTTTTAGGAGTTGTTTTTAAAAGTGTTTATATTTTGAAAACTGACACTCATTTGTAACTAATTTTTTTCCTTGACTTTTTTTTTTTTTTTTGAAGAGCCAAGCTCATTACAGGTGCTAAACCTCAATCAAATCCTTCAAATAAAAAGATTCAAGTTCTGAAGGAAATTCCTCCATCCAAACCAAACGTTGACGAAGCTCCAAGGTCATCCGCGCTAGTTCGTGAGCCAACATATTTCCCTCTCTCTGAATGAAGCAACAACGCTCCATGAAAGAACGAGGAAACCGCAAACATGCATCCGCAATCAATGTTCCAACTTCAGTCACATTCTCAATACCACCCTCAAACAATCTACACAGCAGTAGGGAGTCTGTTTCTAAAATAATCGGACTTAAACCCGCCTCCCACGCCAATAAGAGCCCCTCAAATGCAGCAAGACTCTCAGCCATCAAAACATTCCGAACATTAGGCACCCATGACACGCCTGACAACATAACGCAACCTCGAAGTTAAGTTTCTCTCACTACTCTTTTGTCTCCAAAGTCTTTGACCACAAAGAACCTCGAAGTTGTACAAGCAATTAGTCCAGAGTGGGGGTCCTATGTGCAGAAATTTAAATGCATTATTAGGAGTCAAAGTGAACATAGTTACACGATAATTTATTTTCTAAGTCGAGGTTTCATCCCACAATTGTTAAACTTTTTTTCTTTTTCTTTTTTCTTTTAGGAGTTAAAATCATGATATTAAATTTACACGTCAACATTTTACATTTCTGTTATGACTTACAAAATTGATTAATTAGTAACTAAATGTTAAGGTGAATATAATTTTATAACTATTTTTTTTAAGTATTTATAACAAATATTTTAATTCATTTATTAATTTTAAAATATTAAAAGTTGTTTTTGAACTTTTTTTTAAAGAAATATTTCTCCACAATTAATTTTTTTTTTCTTTTTATATAACTGGTTGGGGTGAGGATTGAACTTAAAACTTCATAGTGACTCGATATTGAGATATCGCCATCCTCGAAAGAGGTTACATTAAACAGGGACTCAACAGACTTGACCGAACCGCTTGCAGAATCAAATCCTGAAGCCCTGCTAGCGAAAGAATGCATCCAACAGTGTTCCGTCTCTGTCCACCACGGGTTAGCGACATAAAGTGCGAATAAAAGTTCCTTCTCTTATGAAATTAAGAGTTTGATCGAGGGCGCTTCGCTAGCCTATACGTTATGGGGAATCAATGCTCCGTCAAGCTTTCGAGCTGACCATAAATAAAAAAGTAAGAACTCTGATGGACCTGGAAACATCACAAATTCTCAGCGCCACTACATAAGAAAAAATTCGAATTAGATCTCGAAGGGAAAAACGGCAGAAAGTAATCCCCATGATAAAGTCCCCTTTACTTTCGAAACTATTAGTCAGTCGGGATCTTCTTGAAAATGGGAAGACAAAATGTGAGCGCTCCTTCCCCGAGTCAACTCGGTCACAAATGAGAAAGCTCGTTTGATTTGATTAGAGTCAAATCTGCAGACATTTTAAACCTTCTTTATAAATTGATACGTGTACTAAAATATATTAATTTTAAATGTCAATTACATAATAAATTTTTTGTTTTATTTCCCCTATCTTTACCTCTTCATCTTTTTTTCGCTCCTCCGTACGCACTACGCAGCCACTCAGCAATTTTTTTTTGGTTTGTTTTTCTTTCCCCTATCTTTACCGCTCCGTCGCACGCCGCCGCCGCTCAGCGGCTGCCGACGCACGCTGCACTCTCAGCTTCCGCATTCTAAGATCAATTGTCTTAGCATAATCTCATTGAAGCTCAGCAACTTCACAGTTTCCATTATCTGATTTTACCTTTCTCTTCTTCGTTCGTGGTCGGGCAAGCAATTATGCTTCTGTAATCAGCCATGGCTCTAATACAAAGTCGTTTATTCCATGCCACGAACCTCTTCGATACATTTCAAACTTCCTTCTCTGAATTCCATGGCTCTCACGTTCTACTGAAGTACGGTTCGTCGATTGTTTCCAGAAAACACCCTTTTTGCGCACCATTTTATACATTTCCCAATCGAATTCCGTATGGGAGTTTAAGCACACGAACACCCATTTCCCGATATAATTCGAGGAGGAATTTATGTCGTGCTAGTTGGATAGATACGTGGAATAAATCCGCGAAACAAAATCGCCCAAAACCACCTCGCGCCGTGTTGGATTATCCCAGTAGCGATGACGAAGAAGTTTCAATTTCAAGTTCAGGTTTTTCGAAGAGTTATAGAGATAGTAGTCGGTTTGATGATGATGGAAGAGGGGGAAGTACAATGGAGAAGATTGTGAGGAAATTGAAGAAATTTGGGTACATGGAGGATGACAATAAAGAGAAGGGGCAAGAGAGAGCCATTGAAAAGGGGTCTGTGGAGGACATATTTTATGTTGAGGAAGGAATGTTGCCTAATACTCGAGGCGGGTTTTCGAAGGAATCGCCTCTGGGAGTTGAGAACATGTTTGGAAGTAATGAGGAAGTTAGGTTTCCATGGGAGAAGCCAAAAGAAAAGGAAGATGCAGATGGGGCCTCAACTTCAGCAAGGAGAAGAAACAGGACATCTTTGGCAGAACTGACTCTTCCTGAGTCAGAAATGAGAAGGCTAATGAACTTGACGTTTCAAAAGAAGCACAAGATGAAGATTGGCGGTGGAGGAGTGACTCAGGCTGTTGTGGATGTCATTCATGAGAAGTGGAAATCTTCAGAAATTGTGAGGCTCAAAATTGAAGGTCCTCCTGCACTTAACATGAAGAGGATGCACGAGATACTAGAGGTTTGCTTTCTATGCAGTTCGTTGATTTGTATGTTCATTGAATCTTTGGCATTTGAATAATAGCTATTTGATCCCAAAGTCCTAATACTATCTTGCAAAATGTTGGCGATTAAGCGAACAAATGAAGTAATTATATAAGATATTGATTTATCCATGAGAAACTAGCATTTTATTTTTTATTTTTATTTTTTATTTTTGATATCCATGAGTGTCCAAGCCAGTGCGACTAATCTCACGAGACATACCGCCTGACCCTACAACATTTGAGTGCCAAGGAAACCCGTAGGAAATTAATTCTTAGGTAGGTGGCCACCAAGGATTGAACTCGTTCTCTCTAGGAGGGCTTTAATAGTCTCAAGGCCCTTCATGACCACTAGGCCAACCCTTGATGGTTCCATGGGAAACTAGCATGGTAGATAGAGGGTCAAAATGCCATAAGGAAGAGCCTCCATGCTTGCAATTTTTCTTCTTCAAATAGGCAATGAGCTTAGTAATCCACTCTGTGTTTTTATTGTAAGAGTTGTCAATTGTTGCTGAGACAATTGTTTGAGAGCAATGTCTCTCTTTGTGAGGTACAAGTACAACCAAGGAAGAAGTGATGAAATTGTATATGATTTACCTTCCTGGACGTGGACGTGCTACCATCTACTCTAGATAAACAGATCAAAGTATATGTCAAACAGACCAAACAGACCTGTTTTAAATGTGTAACATTCATGATTTGACGCTTAGTATAATTTTTTGTGCTTTGAAAAGGCAGGGAGGACTCTGTACGGTTTCAGAGGTTAGGAGGTTAGTTTATGGATTCAATATATGAACGGTTGTAGATATTGGATATTGACCTGGTTTCTCTCAGGCGCCGATGATTTTATAGAGTTTGCCCTTCCTTCTGTAATTTCATATTTTAATGAAATTATTTCTTTATCAAAAAAAAAGATTTTATAGAGTTTGCCCTAGTTTGTTCTCTAATTTTCTGATAATGAAATGAAGAATTATGTTGCGCCACAAATTTTGCTATGTTGCTTGTGTCGACTTATTTCTTTCAGATTATCTCCTTAGGAAATTTAGAATTGAATCATAAAGATGAAACCATATGAATCCGAAGTTTATATTTACCGTAAAATAGGTAGACGATATCTATCGGAAATTTTACTGAACTGGTCCTAACTCAACTCATCAAAGATTCAAAATCACCATGAGCATCTTGTGTGGAAGCAGATTAATAGTGAAGAAAATTTGTGAATCAAGAGATTTTTATTGATAACTAGCTGAAGTGAATTGTATTATGAACGACTTTAATGTCTAGGAACAATTAGAGGTCCAATTAGTTAATCTGTTTGCGTTGTTTTCAAATTAGTTTATTAGAATATAAGCCAATGTGATATATAGTATAGAAATTTGTAGATGTTGATTTTAATTGAGCTTTGCCTCAACTCGATCAGACAGTTTGCATGGCTGAGTTGTTGTACAGATGCTAGAGAAGTACCATTGACAAGGGTAAAGCCCAAAAATGTATAAAGCAACTGGAAGAAATACACCAGAATTACTTGGTGAAACGGCAGTGTGTAGGACTAGTCTAATAGCTATTTGATCCCATAATACCATCTAGCAAAATGCTGACGATTAAGCGAACAAATGAAGTAATTATATAACATATTGATGTATAAACCCATGGGAAACTAGCATGGTAGATAGAGGGTCAAAATGCCATAAGGAATGGCCTCCATGCTTCCAAAGCTCCTTCATAAAATAGGCTGGATATGAGCTTACCTCCTTGTGTTTTTATTGTAAGAATTGCCAATTGTTGATAAGACAACTGTTTGAGAGTCATGTCTTTGAGAGGTACAACCAATGAAGAAGAGAAGAAATTGTATATGATTTTTTTTCTTCGACGCTACTATCTGCTCTAGATAAACAGATCAAAGTATATGTCAAACAGGCCTGTTTTGAATGTAACATTCATTATTAGATGCTTAGAATAAATTTCGTAATGTTCTGGTGCAAGCTTGATCTAGGCGCATTTGGAATGATCTAAAATTACACTGCAAGCTTGTTGTTGTGCACATTTTGATTTTAAGTTCTGTAAGAAATAATTAATCATGTTCAGAAACTTCCTTTTAGATATGGGTTTTTTTGCTGCTAAAGATGTGATCATTTATCTTGTCCCAATTGTCCTCTTTTAACAGAGAAAAACTGGTGGGCTGGTTATTTGGAGGTCGGGAACTTCGTTGTCTCTATATAGAGGTGTAAGCTATGAGCTTCCTGAAGCACCACAATTTAACAAACGAATTTACAAGAGAAATGAGATTACACATCTGCCTCAAACTGGTGTCAGTACTATTGTTTCGTCTGAATCTTCTTCTCATGGCAATGTACACGAGCCACAACAAAAAAGAGCAGAAACTTCCACGGAGGGTGAACAGTCCATCAAACAATTGACAGAAGTACAAGTGAGTTATGAGGATGAAGTAGATAAATTACTGGATAGTTTGGGACCAAGATACACAGACTGGCCAGGATTGGATCCCTTACCCGTCGATGCAGATATGCTCCCAGGAGTAGTTCCTGATTACGAACCTCCATTTAGAATACTTCCCTATGGAGTGAGATCTTCTCTTGGAGTTAAGGAGGCTACAGCTTTAAGAAGACTTGCTAGAAGACTTCCTCCTCATTTTGCACTAGGTATGTGATTGATTGTATGTGTTGATAAATTCTTAGTGATGTCTGCTGGAGGTGTGTGATATTTTTTTGTGTATACAGGCAGAAACAGACAGCTTCAAGGTTTAGCCGTTGCAATGGCTAAATTGTGGGAACAAAGTTCGATTGCAAAAATTGCCCTGAAACGAGGTGTGCAGCTGACTACTAGTGAGAGAATGGCTGAAGATATCAAGGTAATGTATTTTTTTATGGATAATCGTGATATATTCACATTACTTTATATCGAGCAAATGAATTGAGTGTTTAAGTGGTTGATGTAGAAATTGACAGGAGGCATGCTTCTGTCAAGAAACAAAGATTTTCTGGTCTTCTATAGAGGAAAGAGTTTTTTGTCACCTGAAGTCACTAAAGCTTTGTTAGAAAGGGAGAGGTTGGCAAAGTCTCTACAAGATGAAGAAGAACAAGCAAGGTTGAAAGCATCGGCCTTGGTGGTACCTGGCATTGAGAAAACAGAGCAATCTGGAACTGCTGGTTCTCTTGAGGAAACGCTAGATGCCGATGCTAAATGGGGAAAGCCTCTGAACAAACATCACAAGGAAAAAGTAATGAGGGAAGCTGAACGATTGAGGCACACCGACCTTGTTAGAAAGTTGGAACGGAAGCTTGCATTTGTGAGTTTCTTGAAATTAGGGTTTATCGTGTCAATGTTGCTATCTGAGATATTCATTAAATTGTTAATTGCCTCAACTTCATCTATAATTCTTCTCTTGAGATGCAAATCAAGCAAGCATGGAGAATCTGAGACGTATTTTTGTCAATCACCATGTGATGCTGACATGATAAATATAATTCATGTAGTAGATCCAATTTTTATTTGAATTATTCTGTCTTCTCCAGGCTGAAAGAAAGTTGGTGAGAGCTGAACAAGCATTATCTAAGGTAGAAGCATTTATGACACCTGCAAAGCGGCAGGCTGAACCTGATAGCATAACTGAGGAGGAAAGATTTATGTTTCGTAAGCTTGGTTTACGAATGAAAGCTTTCTTGCTTCTAGGTAAAACAACCCACCCTCAATTTTGTTCAATTTATTCAGAATCTGCAATTATTCATTGGAATGTGTTATTTCAGGAAGGCGTGAAGTTTTCGATGGCACGGTGGAGAACATGCACTTGCATTGGAAGTATCGTGAATTGGTGAAGATCATGATAAAAGCTAATTCTTTCGACCATGTCAAAAAAATTGCTTTGCAACTCGAAGCTGAGAGTGGGGGTGTCTTAGTTTCAATTGACAAAGTCTCCAAATCATATGCTATAATCGTGTATCGAGGAAACCACTATCAACGACCTTCTTTGCTAAGACCCAAGAATCTTTTGACAAAGAGGAAGGCTCTAGCACGCTCGATCGAGCTTCAAAGGCACGAGGTACCACATTTAAGTTTCTTTTCCAATAGTAGAAAAGCCCCTCATACATACAAACTTTTAGACAAAGAACGAAGTAAACTTTTGCTAATGTTTCCTCTCATGAACTTATTAAACAGGCTTTCCTGAAACATATATCAGCATTGCAGAGTAGAGTGGACAAGCTAAAATCCGAAATTGTAAGTCTCTAGCAACTGCAGAAAGGAATTATTTTCAACTCTCTGGCTGTTTTAGTTAATACCTTATTTGATATCTTTCATGTCAAAAGGAACAAATGGAGACGGTGAAAGATCGAGGGGATGAAGTATTATACAGTACACTGGATTCCGATTATCCTACTGACAATGATTCTGAGGTCTGATTCATTTTATTCACTACATTTTTGCTATTTTAGTGTGAAATCTGCAGAAATAAAATTGTATTTCTTATTGTTTGTTTCCTTCGTTGTAGGAAGAATATTACGATACATATGGCCGGGACAGTGATGCAGATGATGAAGAGGATATCACGACTAGCGACGATGACTTGGAAGGAGATTTTTCACATGGAATCCAACTACAAGAATCTGAGGTTGAATATGAGACAGCTGAATCAGGTAGCGTATAAAAATGTCTTTAACGCGCCCGTGGTTGACGAAGAAGAATGAAACAAGATAGCAGGGTGAAGAAAGAGATGGAGCTGGTGGTGGTAAGGGGTTTCAGAAAGTGTTCTAGGAATATGTATGTATGTGCTGAGTTGTGGCCTTGTGGGTTGTGTAAATAAAACCATACCATTATTTTGCCTCCACACCATTTGATAATGTTCTTCACAACCTCTTCTAATCAAATAAAACCTCTTGATTCAGTTCAACAAATAAACTGATTTGAGATTCTCAAACAAAGTTATGCTTAATTTGAGATTAAACAACTGAAATTAACATTAAACACCTCGATTGGCTTCTCCTCCACCGATTTGAAGGAAAATTTTAGAATTTTAGATTTAAAATTGAAAGATTTGGAGGATGAGTTTGAACGTAATTCAATCCAAAGGAGTAAAGTGAGAAAATCGGTGAAGTTTGACTATACACTCTCATTTCCCTTAGGTTGTGAAAACGAAACTGATTCATCTGTACAAAAAAAGAGAAAAGAATCAAGGAGTTCGTGAGAAGTTATTATCTTTTGTTTTGTATTGTTCTCTAGTTTCTCGACGGTCGGTGATAGTTTGAGTGTTGAAATTTATCCGTGTTCCCTCTTTTGTTTGTACTATGTTTTAATATGGAAGTAACAGAAGATGATCCCGCCTTGCATGTAGACCTCATTGGTCGAACCACTATCAATATTTCAATATTTCAATATTTCAATGTTCTCTTGCTCTAGGAATTAAGTTTTTAATTTTCTCCCCCAATTGGCACCTATTTTTTATTTATTAAATTGATGAGACCGATCTTTCCAGTGACATTTTCAGTCAAGAGAGCATCAACCCTAGCACCAAACTCCACCTCTTCCACAACTGGTTAGAAAAAGGGAGAGTTCGACATGTCGTTCTAGTGAAACAACAAAGTTTGCAAACTCAGGAACCAAATAATAGACTAAAACTGTATTAAACAAAATGACAAGTATAATTAAGAACTAATTTCTCATGTTTAGTAAATAATTCAACCAGTATTTCTTGGTTGTGGAATATTTCGAGCTCAAATTAAAGAATTTGTTAATCACTTACCACGTCACTTCCTATAAGAGCCCTAAAAATGTAATTAAAATTTTATATTGAACGACTACACTAAATGGATGCTTAAGATTTCAATTCAACATATTGATAGGAAACAAACGAGAAATATGTTTACCATGAAATCTTATTTCAAAAAGCACCCTCCAAAAATAAAAATACATTAATTATTATTAAAACATGCTGTTTATTATAATAAAAAAATGTATCATTTACCTTGCAAACAACTATAGTTGGAAAAATAGACACAAATTTAACCAAAGAAAACAAGTTGAATATGGAAAAGGAGTCCTGATCATTCCCATATAGAAAACATTCTCGAGTCGAATAAACAAACAAATCAAAAACAAACTAAAAAGAAAGTACACAGGCATCCCACGAACAGCTTAAGCATTCTAAGTAAAACAACCAGATGCGGTGGCTTAACTTTCAGATGAAGAGAAAACCAAAGAACATGCGTTTGAACCATCAAAATTATCTCTCATTGTTTATAGAAAATAAATTCCAGTCAAAAAAGTAGACAAAAATAGACTAATAAAGAAAAAGGAAAAAATAAATATCCATAAAACTTAAAGAGAAGCAGAGTATACTCCAAGACTGACAAATGGTATTCGCTTTTCACTTGAGAGGAATGAACCTCGACGAGTGGGTAGCACCAATACCAGGTCTACCGTGCTTAACAGGCTTGTACGAGATAGAAAACTCGGCTAGGTAATGTCCAATCATCTCAGGCTTGATTTCAACCTGGTTGAAGGTCTTCCCATTGTAAACTCCAATGATACTTCCGATCATTTCAGGTACTATGATCATATTACGAAGGTGAGTTCTAACAGGCTCTGGCTTCTCGCCCGCTGGTGCCTCGCGTTTCTGTACAGAAAAGGGGGGAAATACATGTGAGATTGGTATCACATTCTCCATGATGCAATGAATTAGGCCAATTCCATGGCCAAACAAGGAAAATTCATAACTAAAGTTGATAGAAAACTCTCTAAAAACAAAGATCTATTCAAGATATGATTAAAAAAAACTTCCTTACAATTCTCAAAATGGGCTATTTATAGCCTTACAAAAAACAAACAAACTAATTAATCTAAATAAACTAAACTATTATTAATTAATCATTCCTGATTATCTAACATCTTGTCCTAGATTACTCCAAGACACTAACCCACTGAACAACAACAATAACCAGACATTCGAATGTAGAAGACAGGTAAGAGAATTTCACTCTGGACGCAAAAGCCAATGGGGAAAGAAGCAAATCGGTCATGATTGGTTGTGGTTCTGTCTATAATAGAGTCAGATTCATGGAGAAACAAGAATCATGTAGGAGAATATATTTCCATAGAACCACTGATTCTAACTTGAATTAATGAAAAAGAAGAGAACTGCTCAAACAATGGGAAATCCAAGCGAACCTTGTGCGTGGCTTGAGCAATATCTGAGGTTGAAACCAATCATACTAAACACCACATTTTAACAATGTTGATGAGTTGGGGATATTCTATGCGATACCCATCTAAGTTATCTTATTTTATGGGGCAATCTCACAAGACAAACTTAAGCTATACAGACTCCAGTTCAAAGTAGTTATAGGAAAAACACTAAATTTCTTTCCAAAAACCATTCAACGAATATCAACCAAGAAAAACATACAATCATAATCACATAAACAGGAATCAGATTAATAAAAAAACAGAAACTGGAATTTACTTCTCCGGTTACAATATGGAAGAAAAATAAAGAGTAGAGCAATTACCGCTTTGCGCAGCTTCTTGATCAGAGCCATGGGCTTCCTGGTCAGACCCCTCCGGAACCTAAAACAAAAATCGAAGAGAAGAGTCAAAATCAGCAAATAAATAATTCCAAAACATTACCATAAATCATTCGAACTACCTTCTGCGAGCCCTGGCAGTGAAGAGCTTGACAAGCTCATCGGTGGACATGTCGAGGAGAGAATCCAAATCGACTCCACGGAAACTGAACTTCTTGAACGTCCTCTTCTTCGGCACTCCCACCGCCGCCGCCACATCGGGATTGTCGTCCGCCTATGAACAAGAAATCTAGGTTAGATTGAGTACAGAAACTCCATTACAGAATGCAGGGAAATCTTTGAGACTTACCATGGTTGGAGTTCAGAAATCAGAAAACGAAGCTCTAGGCTGAGTGCAAATGGCGATTCTGGCTGCTAGGGTTTTCAGTGGAGTGAAATTGTCGATTAAGATCATATATAAACTCTGAAGCCCTGGACTGCAATTTTATTTGCATAAAAGGACCTTAACTTATTGTATTCAACTTTCGCCCCCAAATACTGTAAATTGGGCTCATGGGTAAGCTGCTATGGAAGAAAATGGGCCGAGTAAATCGTAACAACGAAGCCCATCAAATAAAATAATATTTCACCAAATATTTTAATCTTAAACGTCGAAGTAAAATATTAAAAAAAAATTGTAGCTCAATACAGCCTAAAATAATTAGAGATATATCAACATTTTAAAAGTTTCAAATATGGAAAAATTTTAAAATAATTTTTTTTATTCTCGTATTATCCTTAATAAATAAATAAGAAGAATTAAAAAAAAGTCTTATTAAGGTTTATGGTTTAGGATTTGAGTTTAAAGTTTAAATTTGTTTAGAGTTTGGGGGTTTTCGGCGTTCACTAAGCATTCGAGTATCCGGTTATGGTTTAGGATTTGGGATTTATGGTTTGGGGTTTGAGGTTTAAGAATTTTAATCACTGATTTGGAGATGTTTGAGTTTTTTGGTCTTTTAAAACATATATCTGAAGCTATGTTATTAGTTTGTTAAAATCAAAATAAAAGTAAAGACCAAAATAGTTATTTTTTTGTATAAGTTCAAAGACTAAAATAAATATTTTAAAAGTTTAGGATCAAAATGACCCATATTTTTAACTCAAAGATTCATATTAAAAAGTGAACTATGTAACATCATGTCACACCTAATTTGACGCTTTTAAAAATTAGTGCAAACATGTCAATATTTTTTTTTTAAGAGTACCTTGTAGCCAATTTGATTAAAGTGGAACAGGTACATTAACACCAAAAGTTTGTTCAAGTTTGTTCAGTAGTGTGACCTATGACACCACGAGCTACAAGTCTAATGTCAAAAGCATTACAATCTAACAATCACTTTGGAACTTCAGACATCCAAGTGACACAAATCTCATTTCCACACCAAAAGTTTGTTCAGCAGTGTGGCCTATGACACCACCTACCTATGACACCATGAGTTACAAGTCTAATGTGAAAAGCATTACACCCTAACAACCACTTTGGAACTTCAGACATCCAAGTGACACAAATCTCATTTTCACAGGCATGAGAAGCTAATTTGTGGGTTATTGTATTTCTCACTCTCCTAAGTGGTCAAAATAACGAACATTTCGCAAATAGGCTATTTGAATTCTGAAGTGCGTTATCAATAATCAAGATAACCACTATTAGATCTTCACTAGTTCCATTGAAGAAGGAGAATGATTTGTAGTGCATCACTTTCCACATAGATTTGATGATAATAATTGAACGACAAATATTGAAGTTCTTCCTGTATTGCTTAGGGTTACAGACAAGGAAAACTCTACTTGACATAATCACTTTTACATTTGTTAACACAATTTTCCCATGCCCATTCCGGATTACCCAACATAGGCCTCTTCGATTTTGAGTCTCACTCTAAGTAGTGTCACAATTCAGCTTCCAACAAGGTCATATGATTGAGGAAGACATCAAACCTCCGCATGTCCGTTATTAACCGTTGTAGCAAGCATTTGTGGGATAGAGGATTCAATTTGAGAAATTTCTCATACAAGTCAATTTAAGCCTAGTTCAATTGCTTAAGCAGTGGATGAAAGTGTAAGTTTAAGAGTTTATAGGCTTGTGGCTTAATGGGGTTGGTTAGAGTTTTTTATTATTATTATTATTATTTTTTTTTTATGGTTGGCAATCTAATTAATGGGTTAGTGGTAAATTATTTAGTTTCCTATATAATTGTTACAAGTAACCTCAACATGAGGACATAGGTCTGACGACACATTATCGCTCCTGAGGCATAGGGTCGACCCCTAAAACCCGACCAGGAGACCTATAGGACCATCTTTCGAACCACCCGAAGATCCCTAATCACATCACCAGCACCTCAACATGAGGTGGTCAACCTGACGTCATGGACCACCTCAGCATGAGGTCAAGGACATGATGTCACGTTCACACTCTTAAGGCCTAAGTCGGCCCCTAAAGCTCCAACAGGAGGCCTACGGGATCTTCCTCTGGACTATCTGGAGATCCCCAGCTGTGCCGCTACCGCTGCCCCTTGAGATCGGGACGAGGAATGTCAGCTGACACCACTACCTCGTATCACGGGCGGCGGTACGTCGATCCCATCTACTCCGTCTGGGATCAAGGGACGTTTCGTCCCCATAATGAGAGGTATGGATTGACAATGATAGTCCCATCAACTCTATTCTATATAAACCAAGGAACATCTCTACCAAGAGGTACGCATTTCGCACTTCTCACACTCCAAATTAAGCTTAAAACTCTCTCTACTAACTTAAGCATCGGAGTACAGTGGGCTCAGTCCCACACCAGTGCAAGTTGACTCTCTCTCTCTTTACAGGTCGACCTCAGACAACTCACCTGAACATCTAAAACCTATCTTTGAGGAGTCCAAATTCTTGCACGAAGAGTAGCAATTTCTATTTTTCAATAAAGAGCCTATAAAGTTTTGTTTTTCCTTTGTACAACTTCTCACATTGTCCCTATGCATTGATGCATAATTTTAGTATCTCCTCTACATGGGGGCATGGTATCAAAATAGTGTAATAAGAAAATTGAGGTTAAGCTAAATAATTGACATATACTCTTTTCATTGAAATTAATACTCTTTTCATTGAAATTAATCGTTTTTCATTGAAATTAATACTCTTTCCATTGAAATTAATCGAGGTGCGAGTAGGACCGAGACACTTATGAAAAAAAAATTGAGGTTAGATATTATATATTCATTTGGGATGCGACCAATATGGTCTCTCACATAACTTCAACATTCGCATGAACGAATGAATCGCAAACATAACTTCAACATTCGCATGAACGAATGAATCGCAAAAAAGAGCCGACAAATGCGTCGATCAAAGAATCACTACTCGAGAAGTTTTGCGTAGGTTAGATTAATCAAAACTGCAAATACTTCTTTCTAAGAAAGTGAAGATTATCATCATTAACATTATAACTTCACTTCACCCACCTTGAAATTTACAAGTTTTTTCACTGTACAATTTCATTTGAGATTGTTCTTGAACTTTCTAGCTTTTGAATCGCAGATCTCAGCTCTATTTGAGAATGGAGTCTCGAAGGAGTCGGAGCAATTTCTTTCCAAATGGGTTCGGGTTCACAAAATGGGTTCGGGTTCGGGTAAAGCTCGTAAACGGATTCCGCATCGGCGTTCAAATTGCTCAACGCTGTCAAATACGCTTGTGCTTCCGGGTCAACCATCTGAAACGGGTCGTCGCCGTCTTTTCTATGAATCAACTGCGAAATTGGAAGCACGTTTAAATTAATTAATACATCTCCAATTTCACATTTTCTTCAAAACACTATAATAACTCATTAATTTAAAGTAGGAATTATATAATATATTTAATCATCACTTCCACAAGTAAAAAGTAAAAAGTAGGAATATTTTGAAATTGTTGTAGTTTGATAAATTTTAAACTAAAAATAAAAAAAGTAAGATAAATACGAATAAAAAAAGAATTTTTTAGAGCTAGTGTGAAGAAGTGTGAGATTTTTTTGAGAAGTTAATCTCAAAAGCTACATTAAGTAGCTTTTACAAAGCAACTTAATTCAAGAAGTGATTTGATTTAAATTAATTTATAATCAATTTTACCAAATACTAAAAAAAAAAAACCATTTAAATTCTCTTATAATCACTTTTAACCTCACCCTTCAGTTATATAGTGAGTTTGGTGTCATGTCTAATTTTAAAAAGTTCTAATTACACTTTATATTTAATCCAAGATATTAACATCATTAACACTTCCATTGCCAAAAAAAATATATATATATATATATATTATTAACACTGATACCATTAATTTATCCAATAATTAATCCTTCTCCTTTTTTCAAAAAAAAAAAATAATAATAATTAATCTTCCTCCAACTCATGTTTAATAAATATGTGGATCACAATTCATCTTTTATCCACTAAATTATATTCGGACGGGCATTCAACAACATATAATTGATGTTTTATCCACTAAATTATACTCGGATGAGCATAGGTCAATATTTCATTAGCGTGAAGAGTAATTATAATACGGATTAAATAAAAGTATAATCTAAATTTCATATAAATGTTCAATCTTCAACATACCTTAGGTCCGCCAATGGAATTGGTGGAATAGAGCCTGACACTATCAACAACTTGAGAGTATTTTGGAAAAGCATTAGCAAATCTCTTGTGGGATTGCAACTGTGAATTCACCCTCACAGCCCTTCCCATCATTATCGCTCTCCTGTTCAAATCATCGCAACCTTGATTAGAATCATACACCGGTTAAGACGTTAACACTAAGGATCGGTTTGAAATGACTTTCTAAATGCTTAAAAATATATTTTTAAGCACTTGAAATTTAGAAAGTCGATCCAAACCGACCCTAGAACTCCAAAAGTTGACTTATATTCTTACCTTATTCCTCTAACAACAGCTAGATGAGCATCACAAACAACTCCAACCAACTCTATTCTATATGGCTTTCTATTTTCCATTTCTCCATCCTCCTCTTCTTCACTCACAGGCTCCCAGTAATTCTCCGTGACATTGCCGTTACTCTCTACCTTGTACCCAACTCCCATTCGATATCGACGCTTGTGGATGTTTCGAGCCATTTCGATCGTCTGCATGACGTATGGCTCCCACGACAGAGTGCTGTCCAAGATCACATCCCGTCCCTCGTTTAATGCCGTGACCAGTAACGAGGATGCTGCATCAATTGATGGCTGGTGTACCTGTTGTGATTCATCATGTAGTTAGTTAGTTAGTTAGTTAGTTTATACGTCGAAACAAACAATTAGAGATGAAGCTAAATGCGTGGTTGACGACACGACACTCACCAATTCGGCAGTCTGAAGCATGTCGTCATGATAACCCATCGAGCTGATGGCTTTGTAGATAACATCAGTCTCTTTGAAGGCATCTGCTTCTACCATCACTGGTGTTGCTGCTTCCAACCAAAAGGGTCTGCAAAATTAGCAACTGTTTGTCAACAAACTTTGTTCTAAAAGTTCTTATGTTTAATTCACCAAATGATCGAGATTCGATATCGATATTACGCACTCTTTGGAAATGTCTTTGAGGACAGTACTCTTGCCAGCCCCCATGCCACCACCCATAAGAAGAAGCACAGGGCTCCTCTCTCTTTGAGACGATGTCGGAATCGTGTGGGAGCATTTCGACTCACCCTTAGAAGGAGCACAGCCAATCTTCTTCATCTCCTCCACCAAAGTAGAGAACACCCTAGTCACTTTCAGATCCTTACTCACTCTATCAAATCTCTGCTTCCTAATAAAACAGCCACAAACCCAAAAAGGGAAAAAGGAAAAAAATACTCAGAATCTTCGAACTTCTACAAGATTCATCATGATTCAAAAAAGGGATGCTGGAGAATTCAAAGTTCAAACTCAGAAACCAAGCTTGACTTCTAAAGCAAAAATTGAAAAAGATGAAAAAGGAAATTACCTAGTTGCTGCTACCACAAGGTCTTTAAGCTTCTTGTGCTCGGAGTCAACACCCAAAACCTATCATTAAATCCGCCATTAATTTAGGGCTATGCTGAAATTTTGAAATCGTGTTGACTTTTATTTGGGGAGGATTGATGAAATTTTACCTGAGTAATCATCAACGAAGCTTGGCTCCAATGGAATGCGAAATAACTCAAGATGCATTGATCAAATTCATCCATTAATTTCACATACAGAGATTCCGCCTCAGCTTCACTCGCGAAATACGCATAAATTTCTTCCTCGCATCCTTTCGTCTTCCTCAAATAGTTGTTCGCTAACTTGCAGAGTTGAGGACACTCGTCGGAATCCGAAATCCCCAATTGCCTCGCTGCAAACCAAAAAAACCCCAAATAGTAGGGTTAGATTTCCCGTTTCGAATAAAACTAATTTCGTAGATGTTAAAATGGCAGAGAATTTTTACCAACATAATGCGAAAATCTCTCCAAGAAATCAACACGGCCGGACTCCGTTCTATGTAGATTCGGAATAATCAACTTCTGATTGTTGATCACACTCACAGCCTTAGAAGCCCGCCGGAAATGGCGTTTTCCGGCGACAAACGAAGGATTAAGATAGTGCGACGAGGGAGGAATGAGTTTCCCGAAACCGCCATCTAAGCAAAAAGCAAGAGAGTTCAGAGAAATTCAAAGATAAAAACAAAAATCAAAGGGTTGTTCGGAAAATAGGTTGAGATTAGATTACCTTCGTGCTTCATGATGAAAGATTCAAAAAAAAAACAGAGAGATCAGAGGAAGAAGAAGATGAGGAAGTTTGATTGTTAGTCCTCAGCTTTGAATTTTGATGGTGGATAAAATTGGAGATGCATAATAAATATATATGAACTCCACTGATTTGGAAAGTTCGTGGGTCAGACTCTCGCATTTTTCAATGTGATTTGAAAGAGTCTGATAAATTAACAGAGAATTTATTCAAATACTTATTGATGTTCTATTACTTATGACACTAACCAGCTAGCCTTTACGTAATCAAATAAAAAATTAAGGGGCGTGTATGACTAGTCCTATACAAATTTCAAAAGGATACATTTTTTTTTTTATTATTATTTTATTTTGTTGGATGAATGTTGAAAACGACAGATCCCACGAAAATAAATAAATAAAACGAGTTGCGGGAGAATTTTTAGTACATTCGTGGTATGGAGTTTTTCTATGAGTAAAACTTGCTTGCTGCCTAGGCTACAAGTATCTTTTGCAGCCCAGCCACTTGCCATGAATTGATTTGCTAATATTTAAACCATTTTTAAATAATAAAAAAATATTTCAGGCCGTTTACTTGGTTTTTGTCCATAACTTTCTTTTTCTTATTCTAGTAAATTAACAACTTTTCCTTCTCTCTCTCTTCATTTCTCTACCCCTCAAACTTCAAGGTCATGAAATTTCAATTGGGGTTTAGGGTTTAGGGGAATTTCTTTTTTATATAGGCATAAATTTCACTGTTGGATTCTTTGAAGTTGGTAAAAGGAAAGGTTGATTGGATTTTATTTTTTTAAGAAAAATCTTAAAAAATAAAAATGGTAACAAAAAAAGATTTTATTTGTCTAGATATATTCTTTAGAGTATTACAAATCTTGTTAAAAAATAGTTAACCAACAAAAAAGAAAAAAAATACTTATTGTAAAACAAGGAAGAGAGAGTTGAGAGATGAAATTGAAAATATAAAGTGGAAAAAAGAGAGAGAAAATAGGGAAAGTTGTTTACGAAGAAAGGAAAAGTTACGGAAGACAAAAAAAATTAAGTAAACGGCGTGAAATATTTTTTTTATTTAAAAAATAATATAAATATTCAGTGAATCAAATTGTGATACGTGTTGGGCTGCAAAAGGCCTAGCTGTAAGCAAGTTTTACTCTTTTTCCATTTTTCATACCACTGCTTTTGAATGAATGACACGTGGCAGAATAGTTTAAAAAAATAATATATTTAATAGGGTGGGTCCCAGTCAAACAACAATTCTGCCACGCGTTATCCATTCAAAGGCAGTGGTATGGAAAAACTTCATACCACGGATGTACTAGAAACTCTCCCTTGCGTACCTAATCCGCTCAAAATAATGATAAATATAATAATATAAAATATTTTATAAATATGACAACAAAAAAAAATTAAAAAAAAATAGTGACAGCAGCAAGACTACCATCACACATGTCCATTGATAAAATGTATTATTAGTGATAGTGAAATATATTAGTAGTTATTATTGATAGTCATTCACTTAGCTATAGTGACTATCACAGATAGAATTTTATTTGTGGCTATCACATATAAAAATTATTATATTTATAATTTTTTAAAAAAAAATGTTATTTTTTTAATTATTTTATTATAAATGGACAGAAATTTCTCAAAATAAAATACATTTCAATATACCATTCCAAAATAAAATACATTTCAATATATGGGTGGTAGAAAAATTAGAAATTAGGTTTAGTAATACATTTATTGAGAATCATATATAATAGTAATTAGTAACTAAATATTAGTTGAATGGTAATTAGCATGTACTCTTCCCTTTGAATTGTAATTAGCAGTAATTAGTAACTAAATATTAGTTGAATTGTAATTAGCATGTACTCTTCTTTTAACGTTAGATGTTCAAATTTACAATCCTAACTTAGTTCTTGATTTGAAAAAAATATTAGTTGAATATCAATAATCTATTTACTTAAGGTTAAAAATGTCATTTTCGATCTATTTTTTAAAATAAATTTAGTTTTTTTTAGCCTTTCTTCGTTAAATTTTGAAAATATGTTTTTTCGGACTAAAATGAAATAAAATTGAAGGTAAAGGATGAAAAATGATATTTTAACATTAATTAAATTATCCTATAAATGAGTTGGTTGCACAAACCGGCCCAAAATAATGACAAATTTAGCAAAATTTAAAATATTTTGTAAATATGACAAAAAATCAGTGATAGACTTGCTATCGTTGATATATGACTATCACTGATAGACTACTGTCAATGACAAAATTCTACAAAAAAAAGCTGAGGTGATAGACTACTATCAGTCATATAAATTGTCGGTAAAATTTTTAAAAAAATATTATATTTTTAATTATTTTACTTTAAATTGACCTCGGTTACAATTCTCTCTTTTAAATTGAGAAATTTAAAGGTTAAACAAATTATAATTAGTTTTCAACCTTATTAGGAGTTGAACACCTCATTTTGCTCGTCTTTAAGTTAAAAAATTGTAAACTCAAGATTTTAAAGTTTTATTTTTAATCTTATCATCTTTATTTTTAACTTAAAAATGTGTCATTAGTGACTCAATAGTTAAGACATGCATGCCATGTGTCACTTAACAACCAGGATTTAATTGAATCACAATTTAAAATGAATTGAAAAAATGATAAGTTTTGAAAGTTGACTAAATAAATATAAAGATTAAAGTTTAAGAACAAATTTATAGAAATTAAAATTTAATTTTAGAAGTATTAGATTCGAAAAGGTACCAACCAACGGCAACCATGATCCCTTTGAATTATGTTCAGGTGACCATTCGTCCGGACAAATCCACCTTTTTTTTTCCTTATTTTTTTTTCTTAATTAAATAGTGGAGGAGATAAAAGAATAATTACTCTCTAGTTTTTTTTTTTCTTTTAGTTTAGGTGAATTTAAATATTTTGACTCTAATCTCTTAACCTTCGTTTAAAAATGTATTCAGTTTTGGCCAAATCGAGCTTAACTCAATTGTAAGGTTTGCTTGACTACGAGGTCATGAGTTCAATTTCCACGATAATTAAAATATCGTTGCAAAAAAAAAAAATAATAATATAAATTTGATAACTGTTTTTTAATTTATGTTTTAAAAAAATAGAAAACGTTTTATAACTATTTTTTATTTTTAGTTTTTGAATTTGAATTTTTTTTAAGTTGGTTGGATAATTACTAGAATGTAAAAAGGGTAATATTTATCAAAATTTAATTAAGGTCTAATTATTTGATGAAATTAAAAATTTAAGGTAAAAAATATTTTTTTTTTAATATAAAGAATTTATTGTGTCGAAAGTTTGACAATTTTTAGTTGGCGTTTATCATCTCTAAAATTAGAAAAATAAAATATGTTGATGGTAGAAAGTAGATAGGTATATTGATGTAAAATCACAATAATATTAAAATATAATATACTCGAAAGAATTTATTCGAACAAAATTATAAAGGAAATTGTAACCGATGTCAATTTAGAATAAGATAATTAGAAATATAGCATATTTTTTAAAATTGTGCAGATATGGCAATTTCTATCACTGATATCTTATGATTGATAGAAGTCTATCGATCACCTCAGTTTTTTATAGATTTTTGTCAGTGATAATAGTCTATCACTGATAGAAGTCTATCAGTGATATGATAAAGTCTATCAGTGATAGAAACAGATTTTTTTTGTCATATTTGCAAAACATTTGCTAAATTTGCAATTAGTTTGAGTCTGATCGTATTTGTGCAACCAACCTAAATTATAATATATTATATTAATAATATTTTTATACTAAAAAATATTATTAGCATATTCTTTTTAAAAAAATATGCTAATAATATAAAAAAATAATATTAATGTTAATTTTATTCTAATTTCAATAAATAAATATTTGAAGATAATTTCAATAATTATATATAGTTTATTGAATTTCAATAAAATTGAGACAAAAAAAAAAAATTGAAATTTTAAAATAAAAAACTTGTATTAATATTTTTTTTCATTTTTAAAATTTGTTAATAAATGTAAAAACGTTTTCAAAATTTAAAAATAAAAAATTTAATAGGTAATCATATAGATATGTTTTTTTAAAAATTAAAAACTATATTTTTTTTTTTTTTTAACATGTTTGGATGAGGATTGAACTTAAGATCTTATAATCAGACGATATGTCAGTTAAGCTATGCTCGTAAAAGTAAAAGTAAGTCAAAATGAGCATAACTCAATTGGCATAAGGTTGTGCCCGTGACTAAAAGGTCATGGGTTTAATCCTGGCTTTAATTAAAATATCGTTGCAAAAAAATAAAAGTGATTTTTTTTTTAAACCTTTTGTTTTAAACCCATAAAAAAATATTATAAAGTTGATTAGTACCCCCACTTTTCCCCTAATGTCTTTTATGTCAAAGTTTTTTTTTCTTTCTTTTAATTCAATTTAGGTGGAAATCGAACTTCAAATTTCATGATCGAAAACAAATATTTATATCAATTGAATTATGTTTGATTTAACTTTTATATCAAAGTTTAAATAATAACTACGAATAAAAAAATATAATTTAATTGACATGATATATTAACTAACATGTCTTAAGTTTAATAAGTTTAATCTCCGAGACATAACAACAAAAAAAAATAAAAAAATAAAAAAAAAATAAAAAAAAAATTACTAATTGACATAACAAACATCAGTGGAAAAGTGGGGGTACTAATCAACTTTCTAGCCTTTATTTTTTTTATTTTTTTGATGGGTTTAAGACAAAAGTGCCTCTTACTTTTACTTTTATCGATTTGTAAAGTATATATTTATTTATTTTTTTACTAAAAAGAAATGAATGATCTAAATCCAAAATAAGTGTTTCTAATTAATTAAACTGAATGATTAATGGACCGTGTAACACGTAAAAGTTCGGTAAAGTTGCATCCAATTAAAAAACATATTATATAAATTAATTACAAGATGGATGACGTGTACTTAACAATTAAAAACAACACATAAACTAAATCGAATATTGTTTAATTGGCATCAAAGTATGCCTCGACTTAACCTTACATCAATTTTTTCTTTATATCAATGGTTTTGTTCTAAGAGTTTTGAATTTGATAGCATTTTGATCACTGAAGTTTCAAACTCAACAATTTTATTCTCGAGATTTGTATTTGGTAGTGTTCTTGGTCTCTCTATCGATTTTTCCGTTAATTATTAATAAAAAGATGACGTGACACCTATTTTTTTATTAAAAAATATATTTTATTTTTTTATTATTAAAATAAAATATAAAAAAATTACAAACTCCATAGTACAAATTCATGTGTGATTTGTACAATTAATTAAAAAAAAAAAAACTTATAAATTATTGAGTTGGTTGCACAAATAGCAATCAGGCCCAAACTAATTGCAAATTTAACAAATTTTAAAATATTTTGCAAATATGACAAAAAATTTTGTTTCTATCACTGATAGACTTTATCATATCACTGATAAACTATTATCACGGACAAAAATCTATAAAAAGATGAGGTGATCAGCGATAGACTTCTATTAGCCCTAAGATATGAGCGATAGAAATTACCATATCTGTAATTTTTTTTTAAAACATCTTATATTTTTTAATTATTTTATTCTAAATTGACATCTGTTACCATTTTTCTAAATTATTTGTAATACATATTTTATTTGTAATACATATGGACTATTTAGGTTTTTTTAAAATAAATTACGGTTTTCCCATCTACTTGTCAAAAAGTAAAGGCTGGTTAACCTGGTAATCTTGCTAACCAATTAATATATCCTATTACCTAATATTTCTTAAGATACTAAAATTAGTTAAGTTGGGAGGCATGTTTTTTATTTTTATTATGTGTTAGGGGTAAATATATTCACTAAAGCTCAAAGTTCAAAAGCGGACTCCTAGGAGTCGGCCCATGTAAGTAAGACATATCATTCAGCCAACTTAAGTACGGTAGGAGTCGGTTCGAGTAAGTGAGGTTGATCTCTATCGAGATCAGCCAACTCAAGTATAGTCATTCCCATAGGGGTCGATCCAAGTCGACAAGGCCGACTTCCTATGGGGTTTGACCGAAGAGCAACAAGTGTCGACCTTATGGTAGTTAGCCAAGCAAAGTGAAAATCGACCTCCGAGATCGGTTAACCATTCAGATCTCAATTGTTTCGTAAACAATCATAAAATGTTGACTTAATAAGCAAAATAATCAAATAAATGACTAATGATCATATAAATCAGGTGTCTATACATAAGAAGGTGACCATAAAAGGAAAAAGTAAGCAATATTTTCTATACGACACTCCAAACTTGAAAATATTATTTTCTTATTAACTTTATCGTTAGATTTCACCTACTATTATTTTGCAGGCACACATCCATCCCTCCTAAATATAAATTTATCATTGACTTAATTTTTGTATCAACAATATCACGTAATTAAGTTGTTGGTTTGGTTTTACAATTTAAAGACGAGAAGGATTATTCGAACTTTAGACCTACTAGTCGAGAGTACTTTTATGTCAATTGAGCTATGCTCGATTTCGTAAAGTATGATGATATATTTGTAGATAAGTTAAGGTCAATTTAACTTTAATAGAGAGTGGAATAAAGAGACTTGGAAGGATTAGAAAGCAAGAAAAAAACAACGGTTTGACCAGTGGAGTTTAGATTCAAAGTCAATAAAGACCTAAATACATGAAACTTCCTGGTAATTAATTGCCTTGCCCAAATATAATAATAAACTTTTCTACAAAGTACAAACAAACGTGGCCAATTCAAAAAAGTCAACGACTTTCGGGTAATTTTCCATTTTTTTTTATCTGAACTTTCTTCGTGTATAAATGTATATACGTGCAAAAAATAATTATTATTGCGTATTAAATTTCTATTTTATCTTCAGAGCTATATATATATATATATATATATATATATAGGAAAATTGTAGTAAATGACAATTTAAGACTTATTGTTGGCAAATATAGCATGTTTTTAAAAATTTTGCGGATATAGCAATTTCTATCGCTGATATTTTATGATTGATAGAAGCCTATCGCTGATCACCTCAGTTTTTTATAGATTTTTGTCAGTGATAATAGTCTATTAGAGATAATAGTCTATCACTGATAGAAGTCTATCAGTGATATAATAAAGTCTATCAGTGATAGAAACGGGTTTTTTTTTTTTGCCATATTTGCAAAACATTTTAAAATTTGCTAATTTTGCAATTAGTTTGGGCCTGATTGTTAAACCAGTCCTATATATATATATTTTTTTGATAAATAATTTCCACCCCAACAAGTTCTATTTTAATATATTGTTTATTTATTTATTTATTATATGCTCATTCTCTTATTTTAATTATTTTTGTTTCTTTGATGAGAAAATGTATCATTTAGTCATTATGTTAAGTATATTTTGATTTGAAGATCTCGGAAATTATTTGAAAACTTCTAATGGATATTTCTTATTGTAATTAATAAATAAAAATATTACAATCTTCCAGTTTGTTTGGCAAGCAATATATATTTTAAAGTTTCACTAGATATTCACAAATCTATATATATATTTTTTTAGAAATTTATCATTTTTATTATTCTTAAATATAGAGTGTGATTGTACTTTAATTTCTATTATATTTGAATTTTGGATTATGTTAATTTGTAAAATCTAAAACTTGATCCGACTACTGTTTGTACATAGAATACTAAATTATACTATTTATATAAATGTCTCCTTTTTTGTACAATTTTTTTTTAATTAAAAATATTTAAGAGTCTAGGGTCAAAATGAAAGGAATAAGATTTAAACATTTATTCTAAAAATATTATATCAAAGGTTTGTCCGTATAGCTTAACCTAATTGACATGTACCTTGAAATCTTCATACTCTCAATTATTGTACTAAAGCCAAAGCGAGCATGGCTCAGCGGGCATATGTATGTGTCGATGACCAATAGGTCTGTGGTTCGAATCCTCCCACCCCTAATGTACTCAAAAAAAAAATTATTGTACTAAAAAAATAGCAACCTTATTAATTAAGCACCAGATGGTGAGAAAAAAAGAAAGTCAACATTAGCATAACTCGTAATTGATATATACTCATTCATTTGAAGTTTGAAGTTCAAATTCTCATACTTCATATATTTGTTGTACTAAAAAGAAAATCATCTACTCATTCACTTGAAGTCGGATGTTCAAATTATCATATTTTACGTTGTGGGTAGAATAATCAGGCTCAAAAGGCTGAACTCTAAGAATAAGTTTGCTCCACGAAAGTCAACCACATGAATAGGGTAGAGGAACCGACCCCATAAGAGGGTCGACTGAACAAGAGAAATTAATCCCATAAGGGTCGTCGGCCAAACAGGGAGGAGCCGACCCACAAGGGATCGACTCAATATTGAAGACTGCCGACCCCAAGGTGTCGGCCAAGTGAAGGAAGTAGACCGACTCCTGTAAGGAACGACTAAAGATCAAAGACCGACGATCCCTTTGGGTCAACCGAAGCACATTGTGACCATCGCGAATCGCGATTGGTTCAAGAAGAAGAGAAGTCGACTCCGAAGGATAAGCCAAACTGAGCAAAATCGTCTATATGATATTTTTTATTACAAATAATCCTTTCCCATGTTTGTTAAATCGCTTTCAAAGCTGACTTAATCGCTAGAGTCTATAGTTAACACGATATTGGTGTAAAGACATCACTTTACCTTTGTTTACACACTCACATTCATTTAAAATACAAATTTATGATTGACCATTTTTTAATATCTTTTTTTTTTTGACAACATGTTGGGGTGGGGGATTGAACTTAGGACCTCATGGTCACTAGGCGATACATCATGCCGTTGAGCTATGCTCTTGTTGGCACCATTTTTTAATATCTAACACTCCATTGTATTTGTTGTAAAAAAAAAAAAAAAAAAAAAATACATTACAAAAATTGAAGTTTAACATTTCAAACTATTGCCCAAACCCTTTGAAAAACAATTCTAAAAGAACAAGATTCTAGAAATAGACCATGCCAAATAAAACCACAAAATACCATTCTTTTTATTTGAAAGTTTCGATGTTTAAAGAAGAATAGTAAGACCCTTTCCAAAAAAAAAAAAAAAAAAAAAAAAAAACATAAATGATTTGAAAGTTATATATGACCATCATATCCTTCATCTTAATGAATTTAATAGGGAAATTTGACGCGTTTGCATAATAATAATAATAATAATAATAATAATGACGTCATTTTAAAATTTTAAACTAAGTAAACTTTATTAGTTAATTAGGGTGTTTTAACAAAACGTCATTTAATAAATATTCATCGTATACACGTAAAATAATAAGGGTTCATTTCTTGAGGACTCGAGATACTAAGTATTTGTAAAAATGAATTCAAGTATATGTTTTAATAAATTATTACTGATTTATTCTAATTAAGTAATAGATTATATTAATTTTAGTATAAGCTATAGTTAGTTAATTAATTAACTATATTCAAAATAAAATTACATATAAAGATAAAAAAACAAAAGAAAGAAATGAGCACAAAAAAAATTCAGCCTTTTGTAAGGGTAAATAATACTTTTATTTATAGGTATTCTATAAATGAACAAGAGCATAACTCAATGAGTCGAGTGATTATGAGATCCTAAGTTCAATCCTCCACCCAACATGTCGTCAAAAAAAAAAAAAAAAAAACCTTTAGTTCTCTCGGTCAATCAAATTTGATTTTTCTTTCCACATCCAAAAATTATTGATAAGAATTAATGTTTAAAATTATACAATAATTAAAACACAAAATTTAAAATAAATGTGTTGGAATACCTTGAATCCGTTATGACCCTCTACGACTGGTTCGATAGAGAGTTGGGGTCCAAGGGCGCTTCTACGAGGGTAAGTGTAACGCCCCTAAAAGAAAAATATGATTTAGGTTTTACTTATTTTGTTTTGGGATTTGACTCATTTTGTATTAGGTCATTAGAAGGGTGCTATATATAAACCTTCTAATGACTTCTGCCGCCCCTATCTGTCATTTTGTAATTCTCTCATATTCGTAATAATATTGATCTCTCCCTTCTGCATGTGGACGTAGCTAACACGACGTTAGTGAATCACGTAAATCTGTGTCAATATTTCTTTTGCGTTTATTTTGTTCTTTGTTATTCGATTCTATCGTAACAAAATGCTATGACAGAATTCAAACAACAAAGAATAGAGCAAGAATTAACACAAAGTTTACGTGGTTCACTGACATTGTATTAGCTACGTCTACAGAGAAAAGAGAGATAACAATTTTTATTACGAAATAATATAGATTATAGATTACAGACTAAAAATGTTACAAAAGTCATACAAATGTTTATATATAACATCTTTTTAATGATCTAATTATATAATGGGTCAAACCACAATTCAGATACAAAATAATAAAATAAAAAAACAAAGTATTTATATATATCACTAGACAGCGAGACTCCGATACCAAATTATTTATATTCATAACAGATCAAACAGAGTCGAGATATTTTAACCGTAAATAAATATAATTATAAAGTAGATGAAAGGATAACCCCAAAGAAAAAATGGGTGGAAGAGTGTTTGTCAAAACCCACTTTTAGTAATGCCCTCTTCTTTTTGTAGTGAGTGCAAAAATGATCGAAGACTACTTTTTCTTTTTAGATAAAACTAGTAAAACTCACGTGATTATTTTTTTTTTCCTCGAAAGTGATAGTATGCTTTTTTTAATGGACTTCTTTGGAAATGTTTACAAATAATTTAATATATTTTATAAAAAAAGACAACTATGATAGTATATTTTAATAATTGTTTTATTTCTTCTTCTAATTCATTGATATAATAAAATAACACCAATTTTTATAAAAAAGAAGAAATTTCACAAACTACCAATGAACGATGAGATTGGTTACAATCATACATTTAAAATTTTAATTTGATCTATCAATCAATCCATTCGTTGTTAAATTATCGTTTAATTGAATATTACGACTTCACATGTGTGACTCACGCATGAATAAAGAAGGATGTTTTTCGACGCGACGACTCTCTGTAAATGTTCGATAGTTTTTAGTACTTCACGAATTTTCAAAAGAAAATAGAGTTGAACAAGAAAAAAACCTCATCTACTTTTTTTTCTTCTTCTTTCTAAAACATATGATTTTTTTTTTCTTTTTCTAAATTTTTCAATGATAAGTTTTTATTACAAACAATCCGATCAAATTAAAAGTTTAAGGGTATAATGGTAATAAATCTCATAGTTGAATGTTAGTTTTGCAAATTTTCCTTAAAAAAATAAAAAAAAATGAAATTCATTTTTAAAGTAATTTTCTAACAATTACCTAATAATCTTTCTATTTCCAATATATTAGTTGCTTCTTTAAGGATGATAAAGATTATCTCAATCTTTTTGTTTACTCAATAAAATAAGGATGTTGCAATAATTTGACAAATAATTATTTTAAAAGTTATGGGAACTCTAAATTAAATCTAAATATTTATTAATACAATTAAATAATTAAATTATAGTCGAGTTGAATAAACTTTTAAAAACAATAATAGGCATCGTGAATATTTACATTTTTGTAAAAGACGTATAATTATTAGTGTAGGTTAAAAGTCGTAGATCACATGTTAGGGTGGAATGACAAATGGTGCATTTTCTCCTAGAGTCATCATCATTAGTCGATGACAAATTGACTAATGGGTTCACTTTTATACTACCACCACTAATTGATAGACTATGGATATGAACTCATGATGGAGTCTCATGCCCTACCGTTAATTGAGACTCTCTTAGCCTAATTTTCTTTTGTTCAGATTTACCTAATAGGTCTACACTATTATGTTTAAGAGTGTGTTTGACGACGAAAAAAAAAAGTAAAAAAAAAGTAAAAAGTATTTTTCAATAGTGAAACCACTTTATATCTTAAAATCTTTGTATTTGGTTAATTACAATGCATAAAAGTATGTTTCTTTAGAAAAGCAAAAAATAATGAGAAGTTATTTTCCAAGAAGCAATATAATGGATAGTTGCTTTTTGAGATACTTTTGGTTTATATAAGAGGTTTGTACAAGAATGAGCTTTATGGTTTAAAAAAAATGTCTAGTACAATTTTAATTTATTATCGTGTCGATTGGATCTCGTTTAAAAATGTCATAATTTATCAAAACGGACCGATATACCATATTTTTCATAGACGTCAATTAAAAAAAAAACGAAAAACTTGCACGATTAATGTGATTGATGATTGAGCTTTTTTTAAGTCGCCTACATTTTCGCCGGACTGAACATAAAAATCTTCTTTTTCAATCGTCGTCCACATCGCCGTCCACCTGCCCAAGTCTTCGTCTTCAGTTGTTTATATTTAACATACCCTCGAATCTTCCTTCTAAGCGTGTCAAAATATATTGTTTATATTAAACATACCATTGTTTGTATCAGAATTTATTTTTAAAAAAATAGTAGCATAAATCGTCGTAAGAAGAAGACCCATGACGACAAATCTAAGTACTTCGGAAGAAGAAGACAACAACGTATGGAACCCTAACACGACGTCACTTCGATCTTGGGAAGAAGATGACTCGCGAAGGTTTAGGCGACGACGACCCAATCTGATACCACATATGAGAGTGACAGATCTGGTCACGCGGTAGAAGAGATTTGAGTGGGATGGATCTATCTTGAAGAGGAAGAAGACCCACAAAGGCCGGAAAAGAAAGTGAGAGATACGGCGTTGAAGGAGAGAGGGAGAGTTTGTTTACAATTTTTGGAGGGAGAGATTTTAGAGTTTTTTTTTTTTTAAATACATATATATATATATACATATATATATATATATATATATATATATATATAAATAAATGATATTTAATTTATTAGATGCAAAAGAGTATTTGGTAAGAAATAAAAAGTATTAAATACGTAAAATTCTTCAAAAATCCTACCAATAATAAATGAGTTTATCTTAAACATTTTTTAAAATATGTCATGGAAACCAACCCAACTTGACACAATATTGTTTATATAATCTTTAATCTCTTATGACACATACTTTCTGTAGATGGTGAAATTATCGACAATGTCCAAAGCCCATCAGCTTCTAAAAATCCTAAGGCTCGTGAAACGGTGTAGAAGTTCGACCCCATAGGACGACCATGTGTTGAAGAGGCTAGCCCCATAAACGACCATACCTAAAGTCATCCAAGATCGTTACGAACCGTTACATGGATCAATATTAAGTACGTAACGACCCTACTCTTAAGTGAGACGTTTTGAATAACAACTAAAACGAATCATTTAATATTGTCATTTTCGTTACATCTCAATACACTACAAATATGGAAGAAAAACGAAATTTAAAGGTATGCTGAAATCACTCTCGCTCACTATCTAAATACTTTAAAGATTCGATTACTAACTTGATCGTCGGAGTCCTTGTGGTTTAGCACCATAGCAGTGCAAGTCTTTCACACCCGTTTATCTTACCGGCAGGGGCGGATCTAGACATTGATGTTTGGGGGGGCCAAAAAATTAGAGTATATAAATATTAAAAACAGATCGCCAAAAATCCATAGGTTCGAATTCACACTCTCAAGTTATGTTGACATTCAAAAAAAGTTATCAGTGATAAACATATGTTAGTGTATCAAAGACTTCCGTACTAAGTTTAAATAAACTTAATACCATCAAATAATTTTGCTCATAAAAAAAAAAAAAAAAAAAAAAAAAAAAAAAAAAATTGAGTCCCTAAACTCTAAAAAGTTTTTAATGCATCCCTATACTTTCAATTTTGTTTCTAATGAATTCCTAGATTTTAAAAAATGTCAAATAAATACAAGGATATATTAGACTTAAACTTGAAAATTTGAGGACCAATTAAATACAAAATTGAAAGTTAAAAAATATATTGAACCCTTTTTGAAGTTAGTGATCTATTAAACACAAAGTTCAAAGATTTATTAGACATTTTTTAAAAAAATTATTAAAAAAAAAAACACAATATAACATGAATTTGTATAAAAAAAATTATAAAAAGGAGGTTAATATAGTCTAAATTACTCTTGAATATGTTAATAAATAAACTAATACTAAGAGTAAATAGAAAAAAAAAAATAGTTCTTAATTATTTTTAAGAATGAAATTTATATATATATAAACAAAATATTAAAAGAGAACAATTTCTTTTTAAAAAAACATACATATATGGAAGGAAATGTAAAGTAAATAAATTATTGTTATGGTTGAGTTTCGAACTCAGGCACAACAAAATATAAAACATGCCCAATGACCACTGCAGCAGAATGAGATTTTGTTAATTTAGGGGGGCCAAAATGTATTTAATAACAACAGTATATATTTAAGACATTATTTTTGCCTACGAGTATAAGAAAATCCAAAATTTTGGGGGGGCCGTGGCCCCCCTAGTCCCTTAAGAGGTCCGCCCCTGCTTACCGGTGTACTTCAGAAATTTATAGTTGACCATATATCAACATCAACACTTTCTTTCCTAATTATTCTATATACACATCATTTATCAACAATATTTATGTCTTATACATTTTTTTATTTAGAAAAATTGCACAATCAACCCTTAAACTATGGTGTTTGTTACAATTACACTGGTGCATTTTTAATTTGATAAATCATTCATTTTAGTTTGTTAAATGTTGTCATTCACTACACATGTCTGAATCATACATGTGAAGTCCAATTAATCGATAATCTAATCGCAAATATTAGAAAGGGTTGATTACAACCCTTAACAAACTACAAGAGGTGATTGAACTTTCAAACTCTTGGTCATACTTTCTCTTGGTACATGGGGTAGGGAGGGATTTAAACTTTTAAACTCTTGGTCATATTTTCTCTCACTTGCTTCTTTACGTATGCATGTATTTTTTGTCATTCATCTCTTTCGTCGCACATGTTTTTCGCTTATTAATCTCTTTTCACATGTATGATTCCACCCATTAATCTCTTCCCACCATATATTCTCTCCTTTATTTAATTTTTAAAATTTCTATTTTTTTAATCTCCATAATCTAAAAGGATTTTGTTAATGCCAAAAAAAGTATTATGTAAATATTAACATTAAAAAATTATTCTAATTAAATTAAAAGGAAATTTGGATAAATCACAACAAAATATTTTATTATCAAGCAAAATTTCTTTAACTAATTTTTTTTTTTTTTTTAAAAAACTCCTTCCGAAAAGACTCCAAAACCTTTTCAAACACACCTAACACTAATTTGAGAAATTGTGTGAAATCCTTCCAAAAAAAAAAAAGAAAAATGAAATTTCCTTATACATGCTTTTGTCAATTAGGTCAATTCCAAAGAAACGCGGCCCATTAAAAGGGTCAACGAGCTATATTTGTTCTAATAAACTCGTGTAATTTTTGTTTTGGAATTTTCTTCCAATATGAATACGTGCAAAAAATCATCATTGTTTGGTATTGAAAATCACAAATTTGGATTTTCTTTAAATGAATATTTCATTTATTCATCCATTTGAACCGATCAAAACCTTCTAGTTTCTTTCTTTTAATTTTTATTTTAATTTTTGGTACGAATTTAGACTTCGTTTAGGATTGCGGTAACTTTTAAAATAATTGTTGTCAGCTCTGCTTTTAGAAAAATAAGAAGCTGATTAGTGTTTGATAAATTTCAATTTAGAAGCACATGAGAAGGTTTGGTAAGTTCAAACAAAATTATTGTGACTGGATTGTAAACCAAAATAGACATACTATTTTAGTTATTTATATTAGTTATTTATATGTTTTTTTTAGAATAATTAATTATATGTTAATATTTAATATACAATGATTATAATTTAATTATTGGGCTGGTTGCACAAATAGTAATCCGGCCCAAACTAATTGCAAATTTAGCAAACTTTAAAATGTTTTGCAAATATGGCAAAAAAATTTGTTTCTATCACTGATACACTCTATCATATCACTCATAGACTTTTATTAGTGATAGACTATTATCACTGACAAAAAATTATAAAAAGTTGAGGTGATCAGCGATAGACTTCTATCAGCCATAAAATATCAGCGATAAAAATTGCCATATCCGCAAATTTTTTAAAAACATGCTATATTTTTAATTATCTTATTCTAAATTGACATCTGTTACAATTTCCCTTAATTATTTATAATTTTTATAGTTTAAATTAGAAATAATATTTTGATATTTCTTCAGATTTATAGATAAAATGTTATATGTATCTAAAAACAAATTTTGAGTGACCATCTTTTCTTCTTCTATTCCCTCCAAATTAAGAAGAAAATCATGGCTAAATAACAAAAAAAAAAAAAAAAAAAAAAAAAATTGTGAAATAATCTTGATGTTCTTATGTGATTGACTTCATCTTCATATAAAACTCAACTAATGTCCAACACCCCGTAAAATAGTAGAAATTAGTTGCATGAAAAATGAAGGATGTGGAAGGATATAAATGGTCAGAAAAATATAGAAAAGACGTCAGATTAATCGAGAAGGTAACAGCTAAAGCTACCATTTAGAGATTCTCAAAATCAAAAAATTTAGACGGAATTTAGAAAGTGATTTTATATAAATTTAAAAAAAATGTGTTTTACCAAATAACAAAAACGATTAAGATTTTGTTAAAATTGATTTTTGATGTTTGCACCGCAATTCCAAACGAACCCTTAGTCTTAATAATTTACATTTTAATTTGATTCCTATTATTATTTATTTATTATTATTATTATTATTTTTGAGTTCTAACTCGATACTATCTATTTTTTAGATAATAATTGATATGTTCTTATTTATTAAACTAGACTCATATTGACATTAAATTTTTTAATTTAATCTATAGGTTGGTCAAACTTCACAAATTGACACATCATTACAAATCTACTATATTGAATGCATGACACGTTTCTTTTTTATTTATGTGCAAATGACACGTTTTTTTTATTTATTTATTTATGTGCAATGAGAGTTGGTGATTTTTTTATTTAAGTGATAATGTTAGGGTATTAAAATATTTTAAATTACATCTCTAAACTTTTAAAATAATGTTATTTAAACTTTTATGATGTCTAGTATATATATATATAAACTATTATTTCATGTCAAATAAGTAGTAAGTTAATAATTAAAAAAAAAAATGGTTTTTTTTTTTTTTTTTTTGAGTACATTGGGGGTGGGGGGATTCGAACCACAGACCTCGTGGTCGTCAACACATACATATGCCCGCTGAGCCATGCTCGCTTTGGCAAAAAAAAAATGGTTGAATGACTTGTTAGACTCAAAATTAATAGTTTATAAACATATTAGATTTTTTTTTTTTTAAGTTTAAGAACTTATTAAATATTTTTAAAGTTTAAGAAACTATCATACTTACATTTATATATATTTATGAAAGTTTAGTCTCGGTTTGATAATCATTTGGTTTTTAGTTTTTGAAAATGTAACTCATAAACACTACTTCAAACCTATGACTTATGAGTTCTTTTGTTTTTGTTATCTACCTCTTACGAGTATTTTCAAAATACTTATGAAAGTTTTAATTTTTTTTAGTTTGACTAAGAATTCAAATGTTTTTTTGAGAAAGATAAAATCTATTGTAAATGAATGTAGAGAAAACACGTATAATTTTTGTTGATACCAAAAAATGGTTCAACGATGTATTTGTAATTAAGGAATCAAATTGCACCGACAAGACAAGGAAATGAACAAATGAACACCAGTATGGTGTTAAGCCACCACCAACACTCCGACGATCAAATTAGTATCGAACTTGAGATTGTTTAAACAGTAGAATCAAAGTAATTTAGACATACATTTCCATTCCATTTTCTTTCTCTATTCGTAATAAATTGTAATGTAACGGAAATGGTTGTATTGAATGTCTCATATTGATTGCATTCAAAACACGATTTTATCCAAAAAAGGAGAGCAGATATCTCATAACGTTTCGGGCATAATCGTTATACGATCGTTCTTTATGTCAAACGTTCGATTCTAGGGTTCGACCCTTCTCAACAAGGGCCTAAGAGGGGATTGGCCCTCCTCCTCGGCAAGGGCCTAGGGCCGACTCCATTCGGGGTTTGACATTTCATATTTGGACTTGAAATTAACTATTCCTCTTGTAAATTTCAGAGAATTGATAGAATGTACAAGACTACGTTGTATTAGAATGACTTAATTAGAAACACATATCTAGGACCTCTTTATATTGAAATAGAATAATAATGTAAAAGACTAGCCTACCCCTTACATAGGTAAACCCTAAAACATAAAGACCTAAAGTAACATCCCTCTCAAATAAAACATAAGATCTAAACTAACATCCACTCTCAAACTCATAATACTCATATTTTAGTTTGTCAAGAGAAACCAAAATAAAAAAAAAAACCAAGTAAATGCAGAATGCGAAATACTCATATTTGAGTCAAGGGGATAAAAATAAATAAAAAATAAAAGCAGAATGCGAAATTCAAAATGTTGACGCCGCAATTGCCAATCTTCAGGTGAAGATTCCAACCAATGCCAATGTCAATGCTGCGAATTCTAATTGTCAACCCAATTGCTTCCAGCTGCAGATGTTAGTTCAAAGTCTCAACCAATGTCAATGCTATGAATTTCAGCTGCAGATGTTAGTTCAAATTCTCAAATTCCCCCCAACCAATGTCAATGCTACGAATTCCAATTGTCAACACAATTGCAAAATTCGAGCGTGCAAATTCCCAAATTCTGGGATGTTATGCAAATTTTGATGGCTGCAGATTCCAACTGCAAGCACAAAGCCCAATTGCCAAATTTCAATCACCAAAAATACCCAAAAACAAACCAAAAATACCCAAAACCGAACCAAACATACCCAAAACCGAACAAAAAAGATCCAAAACACCCAAAAAAACCGGACCAAACCACAAAAACCAGACCACATGTGAACTGTCAGGTGAACCGAACTGAACCGGTTTGATCAGACTCAAATGAACTGGACCGAACCAGTTGCCCTAACTTCTTTCTTCTCCACGATATTTTTCGTTTTTTGTTTGTTAAACTCCTTCATTTCTTCTTCAAGTCTGTTTGCGACCTCCCAAACTAAACTTCTTCACGTCTTTTCTTCACATCTGCCAATCCACGAATGCTCAGATACCCATCGAACCTCGAACGCCCAGATCGCTCCAGATCTTCCACGCTTAGAACCCTGTCGGCCCAGTTACGAGCATATCGCAGCCTAGATCCAGATTCACGAGTCCTCCGGAGCTCCACCGCCACCACGAAGACCCTCTGTTCGGAACACGTCGCCAACCAAAATAAAACAAAACCAAACACAAAACAAAATGTCCAAGGACTCCTCAAAATGCCCAACACACAGACTCCTCACTCCTCGGCAGCGCTCAAAACAATCACTAAACACAGATCAAAGCAAAAATGCCGAATACCTCACCGACTCACCGATTTTTATAATTTCAAAACTTAATGGCTCTGATACCATGTAAATCAGAGAATTAATAGGATGTACAAGGCTACATTGTATTAGAATGACTCAATTAGAAATAAGTACCTAAGACGTATTTATATTGAAATAGAATAATAATGCAAAAGACTAGTCTACCCTTACCTAGTAAACTCTAAAACATAAGACCTAAACTAACACCCGTTCCGGGTTCTTTGGCTTTGGTCATTTTTGGGCTTATCGGTTATTGGTAATTTTACTTCAACAATTTTCATAAATAAAAAAAATTTGGGCTTATCGATTATTGGTAATTTTACTTCAACAATTTTCATAAATAAAAAATAAAAAACTAAATGATTATTCAACGGGACGTTAATGACCATAGTGACTAAATTCGTAGTTTAATCTAGAATCAAAGATTGTGATTAGAAATTAGGTGAAATGACAAATGAGTGGTTAGAGAGTAAATCAATCATTCGATTAAACAATTAAAAATCAAGTAATGGCAAAGCAAAGGAAAGAAGATAATGGAAGCAAATCAGATTGAGACTCTGCAGAAGTGCTTCTTCTTTTTGCCTTTTCCTTTTTCATATCATGGTCAGTTAGCTGATGTCATCACAAATGAGAATGTTCTTTCAGTCTATTTTCTTCAAAAAGAAGATTGTGCAATTAAAGAAGTGGATGCCATGTTTAACAACTTAATCAATTATTTATTATTATTTAATTATTTTTTAAAGAATAATTCTAAGAAACAAAAATGATAATTTGAATATTTGATGGTGACTTATAATAACTCAATTGATTAAAATATTATAATTTCGATAAAAGTCAAATATTCAAATTCTATTAAACTAAAATAAAAAGAAAGAAAATATTTTGATATTCATTATGGTTTTCTGAGTTTACCTTTATCTATGTTATATTCTTAAACTGATATATAAAATGAACAAAATTATCTCACTAAAAAAAAAAAAATCTAAATTAAAAAAAAATTACTAACATATCAAACATGAGACAAATTTGATTTTAAATTATTAATCATTTTCAATAAAAAATAATTTTAAATTATAAAGAATGTTTGAGAGTAATTTAGAACATTAATTTTTTTTTTTTTTTTAACCATTTCAAGCTCACTTTCGAACATGCCATCATGCCCTAAATTGAAGCAGCTTTGGCGCTCAATCTTGGGTCTTAGGTAGAAGGTTCGGCAATGAATGTCTTGTATCTATGAAGAAAGATTTCTCCCCGCGTTCAGACCCTGAATGCCATACCTTGCTGAGAATCGCGCATAGTTTCGTTTGACCGAGATGTGAATGCCCATGATCTGCTCGGTATAGTGCCCTAAATTGAAGGTAAAATAGTGTCCAATCATGTTGCCTTCAAAAGAAAAAGTAGTAAAAGTTTATGACATAAAGTATAACATATTTTGTAAGATAAAGAATTACATAAAGTTATAAGACTGCTTACATAATATCCAACCAGATAACATCAATGATATACATATACCATTTAGGGGAAAATGTATTGATTTATATGCACACCAACCAACCAACCAACTAATAGGTAACATTACAAGTTCCTTAAACAACACTTTTTTTAACAAGAAATTGAAATTTGAAGCTGTAGTAGGTATGTGCTGTATGGTAATTTTCAATTCTATGTACAGTTTTGAACAGATCCTTTGTGTGCTTGTTTACAAACCCAACTCTTTTTTCTTTTTCACTTTGGCTTTCAAATCTGCTTCCAAATGAAGAACTCTGCTGCCATCTTTTGAGGCTGTAAACCACCATGCCCTCAGCTCATCCTGCAAGGAATCATCAAGTTGGGTTTGAACTTGTATACGAGTTCGACTGATAGAAAGAAATGAACATCATGGTAATTGATACTACAACGATTGGACTTCGACTTCTAATATTACTAAGCAATTGTCATTTATCATTGCGGTCAGGTCGAACCTCAGTAACCAAAAAGATGTAGGCATTTTCCCCTCTTAACGTTTTGCCTTATAATAAAACCAAATAAAACTGGTTTGTAGAACCCCAAGCAGTCAAAACAATAAGGCTAACAGCATAGGAACATTATGATATGAACAGCAAATGTGTTCCCTACAGTTTGTTTCTAAAAGTAAAGAGACTTGAACATAGGAACATTAAGACTAATAGAGGATGTTTGGAGAAAAAAAAACAAAGTACTTAACTCAGATCATAGGGACATGTATTCAAAACACTTTGAACTCTAATCAACAATGAACAGTTGTTTGGGAGGGGGGTAGAAAGGAAAAATGAATACATTTATACCTCAAGAAAATCATGGTTGGAAATGTACTGGCTCTGAACTTGGCATTCAACTCCTCGAACAATAACAGAAATAGATTTTTTTTCGATTTGTGCACCTGCAGAAGAAATTAGAAGAGAATTAATGATTTTAGAAGATAAGGGGTCAAAAAAGGTCGATCTATGTTTAACCAATATGATGGTAAAAGTTTGGAATAGATTCAAGTGAACTTTTCATGATAGCAAGTCAAACAAGTATTTATTGGCATTTTACCCCTTATGCAAGCCACATGGTACCCAGTTCCCCCAAGTCCTTCTTCCCACTTCCCAAGCCGAATACGCAAGAAAAAACCATCAAGATGTGACGGTGACATGTGGGAATTGATACACCTGGTACCGATGCAATAAAGAAAATATCAGTTTTGGAAAAATACAAACTCAATAAGAAAGAGGAGTTTCCATGTTTGATCATTTTGAGAATTGAAGTCCAAGAAGTGATATACATGCAGGTGAATAAAACATATCAACACAGTAGCCAGTAGGCTTCAATTTGCCATTCTCCAAATATTAATAAACCCAGGGGCATGAAGTTGTGATGTGTCAAAACCAATTTGAACATTAAATGGCAAAAGAAACTACGTGTAAACAAAAACCTTACTCCGGTATCTCGAGGACACCATAATGAAAAGGTAATCAAGCCTATGATGAGTTTAGTCACTTACCATTTCATGTTCACTTTGTAAAGATATTAAAAGAAGACTTGAAATGCAGAAATGAGAACGTGTTAATTTCTAGGGCTTGAGCAATCATAATTGTGTGGGAAAAGTGCAATAAATGTGATTAACAATGAAGTATAAAATATTGTTCCTGCTTACTTAAGAATATTGCTGCGAGACAGTCGAAGTTTTTTTACTGCATTGAAGACCACTTGTGGTATACCGGAATTCTGCTTGTCAACGAAGCTGTTGACATGGACTATCTCACTTCCTTTCAAACTTTTCTCTGGAAATCTCGGAATAACACGTTTTGGAATCGACATTGCTGCAGACTTCACTTCTTCAGCTACTTTGCAATGAAGTCTAAGATCAGTTTTATTATTGGGATTGTAAGTATCATCTAGCATAGATGCAACCCCATCCATTTTTCTATCTTCAACGTGTTGAGGTTTAGCACTTAAACCGATCCCAGAACTAAGTTGGAGCTCACCAGTGTCATAACGATCAGCCAAAGCAGCATGGGACTCAGATTTCTGTTGACCTCTCGAAGCAGCAAGTGGACATGCAATAGCCCAGTGATTGAGCTGAAAGCACCTTATGCACGAACAAGGGGGATCAACTGTCTCGTTACATAACTTGATATTTCTTGAAAGATCCTCAATTTCTCTTTCTGTAATTTCAGAACAATTATGTAGATTATGACCTCTTGTGCCACAAAAGAAACAGGTCGCAGCTTCATGACCTACATTTACGGTCAAATCTGACGGTATGATGTGTTTGAATGCACCTAATCTCCTAGCAAAGACGGAAGCAATTGCCTCTGGACTTCTTAATTTAGGAGAACGTAAAATAGATTTGAACTTACTTATGGATTTCTGCTCATTATGGCTCTTGAATTCCTTATGACCAGGAGAAGCCTCGGAATTAGATGTATTGCATTGTTCCTTACTAACAACAGTGTCTAAGTCATCCATGGAATGATGATCAGTGTGATTTTGAGGGCTAGGCATAAGTCTAGCGCTGTACATGGAACATTGGGAATCATCCTCGGTATTTAGGTTGCAAGTTTCTGGGTTTGCCATAAGCCCGGAGGTTTTTGCAGCAAAACGGGAAATCCACAAGCTTTTCAGAGGAGCACTCGTATTACCAGTAGTATGGTTAGTCTTGCCACATGGTAGATCAAAGTCAACATTCTCTGTACTGTTTGACTTGCACTTACCCAAAGCAGAGTCGTGCATAACTTCCCCTGTTTCAGCACCACCAACAAGATTGCATGAATTCCAGTTCTCCTGAGACCTGGTTTTATGACTTTGATGACTGCCACAAGAAATTTCAGGTGAATTCTTCAGTTGTATTAGTTGTTTGCCAAAGTAATCAGACTCTCCAAAACAGGCTATTGGAGTTGCATTAAGATCACAACTCTTTCTAACCACTTCAATCTCCTTAGCTTCTTGTTTGGCTTGACAAGCTGCACTACTAGGCGCTCCTTCCTCACCTCTCATGATTGGATCATACAAGGACCGGAAAATAGATTGGAAACCGAAGCCACTGAACCTAGGAGCATTAGTCTTCTTGTTTATAGGTTCTTCATTCAGGCCCCCATGTTCAACATTAGGTTTTGCAAGGGTGAGATCAAGAGAAGGTGCCCCTTCTTGGATCGACTCTGAGAATCCTTTCATCATGTTTGATATCCAATTCATGAAAGAGCTATCTTGACCAAAGTTTGATGTTGGACCAGAAGTATTATCATCCTGCTTTTTAGCTCTTTTGTTCCCCTGTTGTTCAAAGCTCCATCGCCTCTTAGAGGTCGAAAGAAAAGCACTGCTACAGCTTTCAACACTTCCATAGCTGTTGTCTTCATTGATCAACATTCTTCCATGAACATCACCATCAGACAGAGCCTTTTCCTTGCCTTTCCTTTGTATCCAATGCTTACCACAGTTAGTTGGAGAAGCTGAATCATCCCTGTCTTTGCAATTGTCTTTTTCATCTTGCTGGTTACTGCCTCTCACTTCATGGGAAGTATCTGTCACTGTCACCATAATTTTACTGCCCTCGCACCCAGCATTTTTATCATTTATATTTTGCAAGTCATTTTCTGCAGATGATTCCAATTTCCCCAAAATAGTTGGATGAGAGACAGTAGGCTCAAACACATTCAAGGGTTGAAGAACATCCTTTCCTGCTGTAATTTTTCTATCTTCATTAATAGCTCCCACATTTGGATCCATATCTAACAATTCATGTTGCACTTTGTCAAGCTCAGGTTCATCTTGTTTCATTGATACTTCATTTATTCTGTTCACATCAACTGCAAGGGAGATGAAGTCAATAAAATTTCAAACATGAAGATGAAACAGAAAACCCAACTTTTTGATAAGTGCAATCAGAGGAGAAGAACTTTATCCTTTCAGCAGAAGGTTTCCAAATGCAAATAATTTTTTTATATGGAGAAACGAATTGCTCCGGGGAGAGCAGGAAAATGAAATATTCAAGCAAGTCATAATGTTACTGATTGGGCTTCAAATCATTGAAGAATTACACTGTATTTTATCATCAAGTATAAAAAAGAATGCTAAGAAATTTATGTTTATGGTCCATTAAAATAAACTGTATTGGTGTCAGCGCACACCTGGTAAGTATGAGCAGTCCTTTGTCCCAATTGTCAATACTTCGTTCATCGGAATGTTTCCTGCATCAGTTATATCCACTCCTCCAGTTGCTTGTAGATTTTCCTGTTTAAAACATACAGCAGACACTTCTGCCCTGGTAACTGTTTCATTTGCATAGTTTCCCAGCCCTGGAAGGTAAGTGCATCAGAACTGGGAAGAGTTTCAAGGAACAAAAATATAATTTGGGTAGAAAGAAATATCAAGCATATTGAACCAAATATGGTAAGAGATGCAGTAAAAATTCCGATCAACTTGGATTCACAAAATTTACACATACTGCACATTTAAACAATCCTCTGGATAGACATACCTTTCTCCATTTGTACTTCGCCTGTCATGCAGACAGCATCGCCAGAAATGGTCCGATTTGAAGTTTGTTTACCCTTCAAATGACTCTCGGCTTGTGACAAAAGAATAGTTCTATCGTCAAGTAAATTATTGGAAGTAGACTTCTCAGCTATTACACTCTGTGGCAGTGCAAAACATGCGTTATTGGCTGCTGCATCCCACAAGAATGAGTTTTTTCTACTATTGAAGCTGGAACCAGCGCATCTAAGGCTCAAACCTTTGTGTGGAGACCAAACTAGTTCAGACAGGGAGTCGGTGGTAACATATTTCACGTCCACCATTGATCCTGCATTTGCACCTACACCTGATTTGTTGGTCAATCTTCCCTGAATGAATTGGTCTGTGTAACCCAAGCCAAGTCCTAAATCCGTCCCTGGTTCAATGCTTTTATAGTCTTCATTCATCTTCAGTGCAATACCTCAATTATCAGTTCTGTAATTTCATTTCAGCTCATATTAGTTGTGTTTTGTTGCACCTTAATCCTTTTATAGAAGAAAGAAAAAACTTCTACCTTCAGTTTATCGCACAGGGAGGCATATCATGCAACGTAAGGGGTTGATACAATTGCTAGCACGTAAATGGGTGGCTACGCAACAGGCAAGAAATACAACAGAACAGAGAGGAGAAAGTTAAGCAAACATTATTTTAACTCACGAAAAGATCACTCAAATTTGCTCCAGACTAAACCAACCCAACAGGGTCGTGAAAACTCAACTCCATAGATAAGAAGTCATTCCAATAGTTTTTAGAGCCAGTCCAGCATTTGTATGCATGTTATGAAGAAACAAGCCAATCCAAGTGGCATACTTTTTACTTCCAGTTTACAAAAATCAATGTCTTGTATCACTCCAAAGTTCCCTTTTACAGCAAGGTGACAATTAAGTAAAGGATACTCGTAAAAGTTTTTTCCCCTTTAGCCAGTGTATAAAAGCAGTTTTGAGCTCGAGATAAAGGTTATGATGGGTTTCAAGAATAACAGACTACTGTTATGAGATACCAACAGTGTGAGAAACCATACAATTCTCACAGGTGCTTTGTCAATCAACTAGCCACAATATACTCGGGTCTAGTATGCTCTGACGTGGACTATAAACTCATAAAACAGGATAAAAAAAAAAAAAAAACCGACTTCGAACCCTACTGGCACTCGTTTCATTACCCTAAAGTTACACATGGGACTGTTATGTCCTAATTCCTATTGTAGTTGGGACGTTTCCAGGGTCAAACATTCATTTAGAGAAACTTTTTTGCATGAACTTCTCTTTCAAGATGTGTGGAAAGGCCTTTACAATTACAGACACACTGAAAGAGTCTGTGGAGTGATTATTTTTTAGCTTTCTTAACAGCAACTACATATCACTACCTACACTGGTTAATCAGAAGTCTTAAGAAAGACTAAGAATGACCACTTTGGATTTACAGACAGAAGGAAATCTCCGACATTTCGTATTCGGTTATGATCTATGATTTTCCAGTCACAGTAAAAGATAATATGCAGTAACCTCGTTTTACTGTACTGTTAGCCATCTTCACATGAAAATGCCAGAATATGGTGCTGATATGGAATGAATTTGAGTATCTATAGATGAATGCCTAACTGCTAAATCCCTAGCTAAAACTAAATATATGTACGTCTATATATTACATGACAATTATTCTAGGGCTCACAAATCCAAACATATAAGAGAGTAATATACACACACATTATTTACCACACATTACATACAGACAAGCAAGAAAACTCCAAAAAAATGATAAAATCTCTAAAACAGTAAAAAAAAAAAAAAAAAAAACAATTAACTCGGATAAGATGTAAATAGACAATTTTAGCAGTCAGTCCCATCTTTACAAAGTTGGCCACACTCCGACATGTTTGGCTTCCTGGATTTTCGATGTCAGTTGCAGTTCTTTCAAAGAACTAATTCATTTTCTTCTGTGTTACTACAAGAAACCATTCAGTTTCAAGCTACTCATAAATCTCAAACTGATTCCAACTCAAATTATCATAATCCAAATGTCGCCCAAAGAGAAACAATAACAAATTAACTACACACTCAAACCCATATAAACACATCAGAAGTTCAAATTCCACAGAATCACTTCACCAAATCAAAAATTGGAAGATACCCATCAAAGTTAACAAAAATCAAAGGAGACCCACATACCTGAAAACCCTTAAATCCATTGAAAATCGCTTTGTTGTGCCGCTAAACACCAAAAAAGAGTTTAAACCCAGATAAAATCAGAACCCACTTAACAAGAAAGAAGAACAGGGGAAGGAAAAATGAAGAAACAGAGATAGATAAAAGAGGGAGAAAAAAAATGGGTTTAGAGGAAAAGAGTTGCAGAGTGAGAGAAACCGACGGCCATGGGAGTTTGCGGTCACAGTTTAGAACTACATGAATTTCTCTCGAGGCATTTTTTCTTTTTTTTTGGAAAGATTCTGGAATAAGAGGTTAGAAATGAGACACGTAGTTGAATGCATGCCAGTCCACACTATTCAGAATTTATGTGCGCAAGCGCGCAATTGTGTCGCCTGCCAATTGCGCTTAGCGCTACTGTTGTTGCTCAGTTGTTGGGTGTTCGCTTCACCACCAAGAAAAAACATGGAAAAATCAAATTTTTTTTTTTTTTTTCTCTTTTTTACCAGAAAAGAAAAAAACCCAGAAGATGAAAGATTCGAAAAAGTAATTGAACGATATTTTTATGGACTTTGAAGAAGCCAAAAGACAAATTGTGGTGCTAACTGCTAACCTTGTTTTATTACCAATAATAGAAAGATTACTGAGATATTAACATTGAAATTTATTGTTAAAAAAATTGAATTATATTGGAGTTCATAATTGTTTTTTTTCATGCTCATGCTGGGCATAAATTTGTAGGTTTACTTTATTTGAAATTGAAAATTTCATAATTTTGCATAAAAAAATCATTTTGTACCATGAGAGGTTTGGAACGCGCTGTTTTGGATTTAGAACTCTGTTAATCTGAATCTTGTGATTTATTTGATGTTTAAAACCTTGAAAATCAGAAAACATGTTTGAGGTGAGTGTTGGAAAGCCTAAGAATTAAAAATCTGTGTTTGGTGGGCAGTGTTTTAAGATAAGGGTTTGGATAAAAAAAAAAAAAAAAAACTTTTTTTCCATTTGTTTCTTTATTTTTTATTTTTTATTTTTTCTCCTTAGTTTCTAGTGGATATTTTGTGATTGTGAATTGAGAACTTTTAATACAACATGGGACAATATTTTTACAAATTTTTTAATGAAACATTTAGATGTTTGCTTGAAAGTGTTTATAGTCACTATGTAATAGGTGAAGTATTAATTTCCAAATGAATTTAGATGATTGTTAAATGGTTTGTTGGAATCTCTTAAATTTGTTATGAGACCCTCTACGACTTGTCGATACAGACTTTGACTCATTTTGTATTAGGTCATTAGAAGGGTGTACGAGCTTTGACCCATTTTGTATTAGGTCATTAGAAGGGTGTCATATATAAACCTTGTAATGACTTCAGTCGCCCTCTATTTGTTCATTTGTAATTCTCTTATTTTGTAATAATACCGTTCTTCCTTCTGTCCGTAGACGTAGCTAATAGCTAATACGACGTTAGTGAACCACGTAAATTTATGTCGTTATTTCTTTGTGCTTACTTTGTTCTTTGTTATTGATTTATTATGGTTGATGAATTTTTTTATATATATATATTTTTATGCAAAATTTAGAAACTAAGATAGATTTTTTTTTTTTTTTAGAACAAATAGGGATGGGAGGAATTTGAATTGTGAGTTGAGAGTTATAATTTAGAAACTAAAATATAATGTTGGAGTTTCAAACTAAAATAAAATAAATAAAAAGAACTTAAATTTAAATATAAAAGAATATAGTTATTTTTGAGATATATTAGGAAATGATTAGGTAGAGGGAAAATGAAAAAGGACAAATTCCGTGAATTATATTTGTCTAAAGTCATATGTGAAAAAGTGTAGCATACCATGTTGTCTTAACGATTTGGTTTTTCTTTTTAAAATAATTTTATTTTTTTAATAAAAATTGGAAAGCGACAAATATTTTTGGTACTAAAAAAAGTTAATGAAACACCGACTCCTCATGGAATTCCATAAATGGTTGGAATTGAAAAATAATGCTAAATATGGTGAAAACAAATATTTCAAATATTTGTTGTTTGTTATTATTATAATTTATAGATGGATTCCATTAGGAGTTGGTTATAAATGGTACCTTTTTATTTTTGAGTGTGTAGCCACTTTTATTTCCATATATAGTAAATTTATATTATGATTTTTGGCTCAATTATTTATATTATATTAATTCTTTCGAAAATTGTAACCGATGCCATAAAATAATTAAAAATATAGCATTTTTTAATTTTTTTACAAATATCACAATTTTTATCACTGATGTATGGTCCATCGCTGATAAAAGTCTATCACTAATAGAAGTCTATCGCTGATAGTCTATCACCTCAGTTTTTTTTATAGAATTTTAGTTTATAGTGATAGTAGTCTATCACTAATAGAATATCAACGATAGAGTCTATTAGTGATAGTCACTGACTGATTTTTTTGTCATATTTGTAAAATGTTTTAAGTTTTACTAAATTTGTAATTATTTTGGATACCATGGTTGTTTGTGCAACCAACCCTAATTCAAATTCAATTTAATGAATAAGACACTAATTACTATTTTTAAAATCGAGGATTTCATCTCCTATTTTTATAATTGTTAAACTAAAAAAAAAAAAAAGAAAAAAAAAACTATTTGTACTATACAATATTTTGGAGATATCCATGGTAGGGGATCGAGGATGACTACATGTCCCGTAAAAAAATATTCTTTGTTTATGTTATAATTTATTTTTTTTAAAGAAAATTCTATTTAAATTTTTTAATTTTTTTAATTCTTAACGTAAAATTTACATTTAAAGAGATTTTTTTTTAATTTCTTTAGAAAAATAATAATTTTAATAAAGGTTTAATTTATGATTTATTATAGAAAATTGTAACAGATATCAATTTATAATAAAATAATTAAAAATATAGCACTTTTTTAAAATATTTACGGATATGAAAATTTCTATCAATGATAGTATGGTCTATTGCTGATAGAAGTTTATCGATAATAATTTTTTTTATAGAATTTTGTCAGTGATGATAGTCTATCAGTAATAGAAGTCTATCACTAATAGTCATAAAATCTATCGGTCACTGATTTTTTGCCATAATTATTTTGGGTCGGATTGCTGTTTGTGCCCTTTATTACATATATAAAAAATATATAGATTAAAAAAAATAAAGAAAACCGGTCCCCGCCCTTGCCTCATTTTGCTCAGATTTTTTTCTCATTTCCCTCTTAAAGTATATATATATTTTTTTGGGCTGGTTGCACAAATAGCAATCAGGCCCAAACTAATTGCAAATTTAGCAAACTTTAAAATGTTTTGCAAATATGGCAAAAAAACCCGTTTCTATCACTGATAGACTTTATTATATCACTGATAGACTTCTATCAGTGATAGACTATTATCACTGATAAACTATTGTCACTGACAAAAATCTATAAAAAGCTGAGGTGATCAGCGATAGACTTCTATCAGTCATAAGATATCAGCGATAGAAATTGCTATATCCGCAAATTTTTTAAAAACATGTTATATTTGCAAACAATAAGTCTTAAATTGTCATTTACTACAATTTCCCTATTTTTTTTAATTTGACTTAAAAGTTAAATATTGTTTTTATTTTATTTTATAGGATGCCATCCTGATGTTTTAGATAAAATATGTAATTTTGTCTTTAAAATATATATACTATTTCTCAATTTTATCCTTATGATATCAAAAGTTCACAATTTAGTTCAGCTTCAATAACGTCGGTGAAATTGAATAAGAATTGACTATATATATATATATATCATATAAAGAAATTAATTTAAAAGAGCTTCATATTTTCAGTTAAAAACAAAAAGAAAAGAAAGTCTTTCATATTTATTTATTTATTAATGTCAAATATCCATTTATCTATATCTCGTTAAAGAATTGGGATAGATGGATGTTGGAGCGTGTAATTGGATAACATGAAACATGAAACAAAAGTGGATTGGAGGATAACTTTTGGCACCACTTGTTTTGGGGATTTTTTTTTTTTTTTTTGGTTACCACTTCATGTATTTGACATAAGAATAAATGATATTGCAAATGCTCCTCCGACCCGACCCGACCCGAAGTAGATTTTAGGAGAAGAGTTGGACGGGTAGAGCCTCACCTTGCAGTAGGAGCTCGAGGTTAAGAATTGAGGGCCAACGAGGTTGGGGCCCATTCTTCTTCATTCTCAACAGGAATGCATCAACAAAACAACCATTTGATATAGATCGTCGTGGCATGAAATCATAATTTCTTCGCTTCGATTTCGTCCCTACTCTTATATATAAAACAAAAAAAAAAAAGGCAGACGCAACCACGTGGCAGTGTATAAGACGATTGCGTGGATAAAGCTGAAATAATAACATTACTTTTCATCCAACATTTTAATAGATTTCTACACTTCGAATAGTTTTGATATATATATATATATATATTTTTAAGAGCAAAGTTCGATACACAAATTAAACGACGATCAAATTCCTCAAATAAAAAGACTCAATCTCGAAAGGAAAATTCTCCAGCCAAACCACCCGTTGCCGAAGGCCCAAACCCATCTGTGCTAACTCGTGTGCAACCACATTCCCTCCTTTTATGTATGAAGCTACATCGCTCCCTAAATGGTCGGGGAAAACGTATACACACATCCGCTACCAACATTCCAACTTCCGTCACATTCTCACTCACACCCTCAAAGAAGCTACACAACCGTGAATAGTATGTTTCTAAGATCACCGGACTCAAGCCCGCCTCCAACGCCGATAAAAGACCCTCAGACGCCGCCAAGTTTTCTGCCATTAAAGCACTTCGAACGTTAGGCACCCACGACATGACCACTAACATAACATGACCCATAACGTCTCGAACCACGACCCCCACTCCCGCCATCTGGTCAATAGCCACAAAACCAACGTCCACATTTATCTTATACATTCTCTGCCGGGGCCGACCACCTCACATGCTCACGGCCTATCCTCGTTGAAGCTCCTTAATTCCAACACCCTCCCTCCTATTGGCCTCCTAGAAAGAAAGAGTTCAAGTAACGGGTAACCCAACACTCAATATTTATGAAAAGTTAAGACTAATATTACAATTTTTGAAAGATTATGAGTATTTTTTTAAATAATTGATAAAATTTTAAGGGTTTTTATTTTTATTTTTTATAATGTATGTATATAAATTAGCCTTAATTTAATTATTTATTTTATCATGTTAGTTGAATGTCAATTTTAAATATATATATATATTTATAAACAATAAAAATGTTATAGGTATAAACTAAATAGCAACCTTAACTATTATTAATTAATTTATAAACTTGCTCCGAATTATAAATTTTGTATAATCATTATTTAATAATATAATATATAATTTATAATATGTTATATTATATATATATATAGTATTTTTTTTTTGCGTTCATATATATAGTTCTATTTTAAAATAAAAATGGAATGAGTTTATAATATGAAATAATATATTTATTAACGTTTTATCTTTATTTTTAGTATAATTTTACATTTCAAAATTTTAAATCCAGATACACTGGAAATACAAAAATGATGTTTTTAAAATTTCTAGTACTAATTAGATTACATAATCCAAAAATAATTATAAAAGTGAAGTATGCCAAATTGATATTCATTGAATCTATTTGATTCAGTGAATATATGAAAACAAAAAATAAAATATGAATTGCATGCTAAACAAGACTTAAGTGTTCTAATAAAGCTATAATTTCATTTTTTATTTTTTATTTTTGAAAATTATATTTATTTAATACACAATTTATTTATTATAGTTCTTACATTCTCCAGCCCAAGCCTCTTGTATAGATTGGGTGTTTGAGTGAAGAAAAGTTTGAATTATTAGTTAAATTCAAAAGATAAAAAATTATTTTTAAAAGAAAATATATGTTTTTTTTTTTTCACAATTTTTTTACGATAAATTTTTATTTTTTTTCCAGGCAACATTTGAATTTTTTCCACCTAATTTTTAAAAATAAAAAAGAAAAATCAAATTATCAATCAACACTTTTTTTTTTTTTTTTTTTTTTTTTTTTTTTTTTTTTTTTTTATTAAGATTCATACTAATATAATTGTGACTTGACATATGATAATGTGAGGGTGGTGGGCGCTGGTTGAAATTCTCGGATTGAATGATCCAAACTAAAGACAGATGGACCAATGATATATGTAATTGTGGGAAGACTTTTAATGATAGGTGGGTCCAAAATCAATAATTTTCAAAACAAAATATTTAGCGCCCGTTTGGTAACGTTTCTGTTTCCTGTTTCTTGTTCTCGTTTCTCATTTTTTAAGAAACAGACTTGTTTGATAACTGTTCCCGTTTCTTGTTTCAAAAATTTGAGAAACGTTTCTAAAAAATGGGCAAAATTTGAGAAACTACGAAAAAATGTTTCTTTTTGTTCCGTTTCTATATTTATTAATTCGTTCCCATAAATTTCTAAAAGATGTTGTGGTTTTGATGGTCTCAAAAATGCTTTAAATTCCCTTCTCCATTAGACTTCCCATGTTCGAGCCATATATAGGGCATTTGTTTTTGTATATTTTGCAATATATATTATTTATTAATTTTGCAATATAGATTTATATATTATATAAATTTTGCAATAAACATATATATGTATATATATGTTTTTTTTTTTAGTTTGTAGTACACTTAAATCAATTAAAATTTTGCAAATATAAATTTTGCTCACTAAAACATGCATTTATTCTAACTTTATTATTTAAAAACCACGACATTTACAGAGCTATATAATTGAGTTGGATCCGAGTCGACATTATTTAAGGCGGAATGACTCGAGTGAGAGATAACATTGCATAACATTGCAGATCAAATTTGGACAACATTTAAAAGATAAAAAAAAAATTGCATCGAGATTTACTTGTATTAGATAAGGTACATTTTTTATAATTATTTTTTTGTATATATTTTAAGGTGTGTTATATTTTTTATATTATATATCTAAATTTTATTTAAACTATAAAAAAAAGGTAAAAAAACAAGAAACAAGAAATAGTTATCAAACAAGTTTCTGTTTCTTTTTTTCAAGAAACAAGAAATGAGAGTACTTATCAAAACATGTTCCTGTTTCTAATTCTCAAAAAACAAGAAACAGAGAACAAAAAACAAGAAACAAGAAACAGGAAACGAGAAACGGGAACGTTATCAAACGGGCCCTTAATGTACAATAGATTTGGTTTTAAAAAATAATTATAGAAATAGGGTAGTTTTGAAACTATTTACAAAAAAAAAATAAAAAAAATAGGGTAGTTAAATCGTGTACCTTGGACACGAGTTCGGGTAAATCGTGATCATGGGACACGATTTATGGGTAAATCGTGTACCATGGTCACGTTTTTAGGGTTAAGTCGTGTACCATGGTCACGATTTTATGGGTAAATCGTGTACCATGGTCACGATTTTATGGGTAAATCGTGTACCATGGTCACGATTTATAGAAATTTTGCAGTTATTTTCAAAATTTTATTGTTAATAGTTATTCTTGTGATCTTACCAATCCACGCCAATTTCCTTCACCACATTGCAAATGAAGAAAAACGCAAAACAAGAAGAGGAAGAAGATGAAGCTCACCTCAAGAAAAACAATGGAGAATGGCCACTAACAAATAGAGATGTCCATTTGTCCCGCCCCGCCCCGACCCCGACCCGCCCCGCCCCGAATGGGACGGGGAATCCCCGATTATACGGAGAATGGGGCAGGGAGCGGAGAATTTTTTTTGCCCCGTTAGCTAAACGGGGCGGGGGCGGGTAATAGCATACCCGCCCCACCCCGATTACCCGCCCCGCCCCGTATACTTTTATATATATATACATATATACATATATACATTATTCATCAAAATTAATTACACACTTCTTTTTTTATCTAAAAAATACACATTTTACCACTAAAGTTCTAAAAAAACACATATCTTACCAATAAAGTTTATAAAATTAAATATATATAATATTAATCAACTTAACAAATAGCAAAACTTAAAAAAAAAATGGATAAGAATAAATTAAAAAAAGTAAATTATTCGCGCGAAAAATTGGAGAATATCTGTTACTCGCGAATTTCTTACGAAGAATACCGGCTCCGTTTCCGTGAAATTAAACGGGAAATTTCGCAGAAACGGATAATGAAATGGAGGACGGAGGCGGAAAAGGCATTATCCGACCCGGCCCCGCCCCATGGACATCTCTACTAACAAAACCCACTTCAGTATTTTTTTTTTTTTTTTTTCCTCATTGCAGATTTCATTTCATCAATATAACCATTCTTTGAGAATTTTATTGGTTGTTTGCTTACGTGTGGATTCCAATTTTTTTGCCACCAACATTGATCTTAAGCGTGATGATCTCACTTTACCCAAATTTTTCATTTATTAATTTCTAATTTCCTATCCTCTTTTTGAACCAAAAACTTATAATCTGGAAACTGCTTGGAGACCATCGACAAGAACTTCCTCGAAGATTTTCTAAGTATGTTCTAATTATTCTCTTTCCTCGAAGATTTTTTATTAACCATTTCACTAAACTCTCGAGATTTTTTCAGGTTTTGTTTTTTATTTTCGAGGCAGGAGTAAATATCAGTAGAAAGATGGAGTACGAAACAACGACGTTTGATTTACCTCCCGTATTAGTCCAATGGCGGCTCTTGAGAAAAACCAAATATTCATTAGTCGTATCCATGATACACGATTTACCCCTAAATCGTGGCCAGGGTACACAACTTACCCTCTTAATCGTAGCCATGGTACACGATTTATAGAACTCGTGGCCATGATACACGATTTAACTACCTTATTTTTGTAAATAGTTTCAGAACTACCCCATTTCTGTAATTATTTTTTAAAAATACATTATTTGCATAAAAAATCCATAGATTTGTATTGTAGTATTCTATGTTTTTTCAAATATAAAAAAAAAAAATTGTCTGAATATGTATTTAATAGCATATATAAAATTTGAAAACACATAAAACGGTAAGTAAATACTTGAGGAGTAACCCATGTGGTTCCTGGATATTCTCAGGAGACTCCGATACCATATTTGATATCATGAGTTCCATCTCAAAACTAATAGACCATAAAATGAGTAATTCATGTATCTTATATTGTGAGTGAAACTTCTTCATCTTTTCAACGTGTGATCCTCAACACCCATAAAGAATATTTAACTTTATTTTAAAGAAACAAAAGAGTATAATAACCAAAAATTGTATATTGAAAATTAAAACTGCTTAGGGAAAGGTAAATAATTGTATCGATAAAAAAAATATTCATTTTAAGTACAAGACAACATGCAGAGAGAGAATTTGAACCTCTTGCCTCTTGCTTCAACCTTCGAGTTTTATTCTCATTGCACGATGGACTACCAAACCATCAACTTTTGAGATGAAATTACATTTTTCTTTTTAAATTATATTTTACTTTTAACCTATTCTCTCTCAAACTCACCTCTCACTAATTCATATCTCTCCTAAGCCTTATATGTACCAGGGAAAAATCAAACTTGTTAAAAAAACACATTCTTTTCTTTCCTCCACATATATATTTTATGGGGTTTTTGTTTTAAAAAAATTAAACATCTTTTAAAACTATATTATTGTTTTTATAATTCAACAACGGTCAGAATCAAGATTTGAACTTCTGATATTTTGATTTCAATAACAACTAATATGAACATAATTCAACCGTTAAAAAAAAAAATTAATATTTTAATAAATTAAATTATGTTTATTTTTGGCAATAATAATTTAGTTGGAGAAAATGAAAAGATGCATTTAAGAAGGAAACTTGAGAATTTATTGAGTTTTGAACGTATGAGTATGCGAGTGGCTCGGTTGCTTTCAATGCTTCAACATTCCAATTTACAGCCATTGCTTTAGCTTTTAGTTTTTTCTTTTTGGGCGATCTCATGAAGTGGATAAGGTAGCAACCCAATAAATTGAGTTTAATGAGAAACTCACAAATTCTCAAATTTATATTTGGTTTAATTATACTAAAACAACCATAAAAAAATTACACTAAAAAAAAAAAAAATAGAGAAAAAAACTAGGGATACAATATTTGATCCCACGGGACATATTCCTTTGTTCATACTATAACGGTTAAATTGAAAAGAAAGTATCTATATTGTTACGGGTAACCTCAGCCTCACGTCACCCGCTGATGCCATGCTCTTCCCACCAAGGAGTGGGGGTCGCCACACCCGAGTCCCGGATGAATTATCCGCCGAAAATCGACCCCAGAACTTCGGCGGACGATGCTCCCCACAACTGACGAAGAGACGACACAACAGGCGCCCTCAATCCCCCCGAGAATCGGGGGACGACGGTTGCCGCAATCATCACACAGCGCGTGGGTCCAACCACGGTTGGTCCGCGTCCCCAGCCCCGATCCAGACATTCGACTGAAGGCCAAGGAACCGGGCAACTCGAGGAGCTCTCCTCCACCACCAACTATAAATACCCCTCCTGTTCAACAGACAAGGGGGAGGAACAAAAAACGGGTAACTCTACCCTAAACTCTCTCTCTACTCCTACTTATGCTCGGATCTCTCTGACTTAAGCATCAGAGGCCCGTGAGTCAAGCCCACCGGTGCAAGTTTACTTTCCTCTCCGTGTGCAGGTTCTCAGCGCGCACGACAGACGCCATCCCGCGGCGGAACACGGCGAAAAGGGAGAAGTCCAAAATTCTGCATCAACATATATATCTAGGTTAAACCCAACTTTTATCGTACATATTCTCTATATTCACACTATAACTGTTGAACTAAAAAAAAAAAAAAAAAAAGAAAGTATCTATATTTATACCCAATAGAGAACTGAAATTTTTCTCCAACCTTGAATATATTTAATTCTTAATCTTTGAAAGATTGGATAAAATCATTATAAAAGAAATTCTATTTTTATGTTTGAACTTGACAAAATCAGTGACTTTTTATCATCTTTTCAATTTTATCTATTTTAAATATTAAATTTGAATAAATAATGTAATATTTATTAGACAAAGAAAAAAAAATCAATTTTTACTCATGAACTCGACAATGAATCAATTTTACCCAAATTTTTAATTTCATCCAATTAGACTAATGAATTTGGATAAGTGAGGTAAATTTCTACCTTTTATTAAACTTTTATTTGAATAATTGTTAAAAATGTTCTTTGAGTTCAATGCAGTGAAATTAGTGGATTACAAAAAAAAAAAAAAAAATATGTATTTTTTTCATCTGAGTTTTCAAAATAAGATTTTTTTTCTTCCTGATTTTCTAGTTTCTTCTTCCCTCTCGCTTTCTCTTCACATTTTTCCATCTCGCTTTCTGCTCTCTCTTTTCCCTCTCGCGTCCAAAGGTCATCAAACTGCCACAAGACACGTCAAAGGGAGTTTGCCACGGATGGAATGAGTGGATTTTGTTGGAATGTCCTTCAATCTGGTATCCTACACTACGAATGTCCTAGCATTAGGACCGTATATAAATTTTTTAATGACTTTTGTCCTATCTAATATGTAATTTGTGTGATCTCTCCTCACAAGATAGTAAAACGTTTTCTCCCTCTGTCCGCGGTAGGTAACTAACACATGGTTAGTAAACCACATAAATTTGTCTTAACACATAGTTAGTAAACCACGAAATTTGTGTAAATTTGTATTCTCTTTCTTTTGCTTTATTTTTTGTTTGTCGATTGTCTCTGTCATAACATGTTTGTTAGTGGGTGTGGGTCGCCGACGTCTTGTTGATACGTTGGTTGCAGGAGAGAAGTCGTGGCGCTGCAGATAGAGTCGTCGGCCAGAGCTACAGCGTGTGGGCGACGCCGTCGATGAAAACGTTTGGCATAACCGTTAGGGGTTAAGCTATGATGGAAACGCAAGAGTGAAAGGAAAAATATGGATCGAGGGTTGAACCAAGTCAAGTTCACAACTTTATGTCAATTGAGCTATGCTCGATTTAGTGTAATGAAAGTTTAACATAAGTAAAATGGTAACATTTGCTACATCAGGTTGAATTTGAGAAAATAAAAAGTTTAAATTAAAAGTCATTTTTCTCTAAAAAAAAAAGGAAAATATCTAAAATATTGGTGGCCAAGCAAACAAGTGTTGAATTATTGGAAGAGACAATATCTAGTGACAAAAACCATTGGTAGGATATGGAAGGAAGATGATTAGGCTCTAAATGTGATGATAAGAAAGGTGGAAAAGAAAAGATAGGGACAACCAATTTGACAAATGGAAATGAGATGTTTGAATGGTGAAGTTATTGGGACCCCATTTATTTATTAGGTTTTTGGTCTAGGGGGCCATAGTCGTCGGGTACAATAGCAACCAACCACCCATGAGGTCCATTTTTTTTTACGAATATTATATATAATTATACGGGGTGAGGCGAGTAATCGGGGCGGGCGGGTATGCTATTACCCGTCCCGTTTAGCTAACGGGGCAAACAAATTCTCCGCTCCCTGTCCCATTCTCCGCTCCGTTTGGGGCGTGTTCCCGCAGGTTCGAGGCGGGGCGGACTAAATGAACATCTCTAGCCACGTCGCTTCAGGTCACTATTAGACATGCATCATGAGTTTCATCCTAAAACCAATTGGTTGATAGGAGGAGTAGCGGGGTGTCCCATTCTCCGCTCCGTTTGGGGCGTGTTCCCGCAGGGTCGAGGCGGGGCAGACTAAATGGACATCTCTAGCCACGCTGCTTCAGGTCACTATTAGACATCATGGGTTTCATCCTAAAACCAATTGGTTGATAAGAGGAGTAGCGGGGCGGACTAAATGGACATCTCTAGCCGCTTCAGGTCACTATTAGACATCATGGGGTTTCATCCTAAAACCAATTGGTTGATAGGAGGAGTAGCGGGGCGGACTAAATGAACATCAATAGCCACACCGCTTCATTGTGAGTGAGGTCTCTTTCCGATGTGGGATCCTCAATATGAGGATCAAGATGGTGCCTCATCCTAAAACCAATTGGTTGATAGGAGAAGTAACTCATGTATGTTATATTGTGAGTAACGTCCCTTCATCTTTTCGATGTGTGATCCTCAACAGTCACCGCCACATTGATAACTAGAATAATATTACAACTTGGGAATGTATTTTTTTAAAAGGAGCAAAGTTCAATGTACTTATGATAATTTAGCTTTTTTTCCTTTTTCTTTTGAAAGAAGAAAGGGGTGTCTCTGTCGATGAAATGGGACAGTGCAGTGCAGACAGTTGGGGGAGTAATCAGTTTTGTCTTTGTTGAATGGTTCCACAACACACCATTCGTTTGCCTATCATCATATTTAATATTTGGGGTCATTCCTAGTTGTCAAGGACCATCACCACTTTGATTTGATGTCTGCTCGACTAGACCATTCTTTTTCTTAACTGTTCAATAAAATTACTATAGTCTATAAATCATGATATATATATAAACAAATGTCGCTAATTTTGCGACTTTGCGTATTATAAATTGTTTACGCCGACTTCTTAAAAAAAAAAAAAATTGTTTACGCCGCAATTTATGCGACGAATATGATTGCTATTTATTCGTCGCTAAAAGTATCTTTTCTGGTAGTGTATCTATATTTGGGTACACAAAAATGAATGCTTAACTTGTCCTAATAAGCTTCATGAACTCAAATTTCTACGTAATCTAACATAAATCTAAACTCTAGAATCCACAAATTTCAGTTATATATATATATTTAAAGTTTGCAAATGATTGAAGCAAAATCATCCCCCAATTGATTGAGGCATCCTGAATCCTGATCTAATCAGACAAATGAGTACTAGGTTTGTTCGCTGCCTTGTCTTGTGTACGTCTGTCAGAACATTTGTTCTTTCCTACTCACTTTTTTGTCACTACGTTCAGGAAATTATGAGCTGGAATTCTGAAATCTTGGGTCGGAACTGGTAATAGAATAAGCCCACGAAAACCAAAGCCCCATCTCACTATCTTCATGAGCAATTTCTGTTAATATTCTTTATTTTAGATCAGAGGTTTCGTTCATCGTTGTGTGTTGGAACATGGAACTCATCTCATTCCACACCCCAAGAAGTGAGTGGAGGCCTTCCCTCAACCAGGTTCTTAAAACAACGTGTGTTTGGATTGACTACTAAAAAAAATGTCGAACATTTTTTTAAAAAATATTTTAAAACTATGACCGACGTTTACTATTGTTGATGAGCGGTGCTGGGATAAGAGTTGTCGGAGGTCTTCGGAGTGGTTGTCGCCAAAGACCGGCCGAAGTTTCGTTGGAGGTCGTCGCCAGAAATCGGCCAGAGCTACGCTGGAGGTCGCGCCGGAGATTGGTCGGAGTTTTGCCGGGTGGTTGTCGCCGGAGATCGACCAGAGTTTCGACGGGGTGGTTGTCGTTGGAGGTGTCGCCAGAGACCGGTCGAAGGTCGTCGGGGTGGTAGAGTCGAAGATCGGTCAGAGTTTCGCCGGAGGTGGTCGTCGGTGGCCGACCGGAGGTGGTCATTGGAGGCGGCGGAGATCGACGACGGTGGCCGAAGATGGACGTCGGAGATTGATTGCGGTGGTCGGAGGAGGTCGCCGGAGATCAGAGGCGATGACCGGAGAGGGTCGCCAGAGATTGGAGGCGGTGACCAGAGACGGCTGTCGAAGATCGACGACAGTGGCCAGAGGAGGTCGCCGAAGATCAGCGGCAGTGACCGGGGATGGTCGCGGGAGAGTGGCGGTGGTAGCCGGAGATCGAAGGTGATGACCGAAGACGGCTATCAGAGATCGACGACGGTGACCAGAGATGGTCGACGGCAGCGTTGTCGAAAGAAGTGACCAACAACAATCGTTGGTGAAGAAAATTTAAAAGATTACTATGAGGGTAAACATCAGAAAAATATTTTTTTTGTAAAAGCTAATATAAAGTGTTTCCGTCAAAATCATTTATTTTTAAAACTCATTCTCAACTAAATCATTTTGGGTGGTTGCCAAACACCTCAATTTGTTCTAAAAGCGACTTTTTTCAAAAATTAAACAGTTAGAATTGCAAACCAAACAATAGATGGTTGAGAATCCAAAATGACTATTATTTACGATAACCCAAAAAATAGTTAGATAGTTGAGAATCCCATTGAGGTAAACAAAAACCACTTTCAAAATTCAATTTTATAGAAGAATCTTTAGTTTGTTTGTTTAAGCTGCAAATCTTCATCTTTACTGTTTTGGCCATTGCCCCATTTTTCTAATCCATAGGCATGCTAAACGTCATCTATAAAACAATCAAAATTAACAAATAAGTAATAAATAACCTGGGCGTTCAACAAACTTTATTATCCACAATATTAATACATCTACAGCCCCCCAATTAATTTACATATCCACAATCCTAATCAAGCTTCAAAGTCAAAGAAGCATGACTTAATTTAAAATTAAACACTTGCAAGATCTGATTAGCTATAATATAGGTTGATTCAAGTCTCAATTGAGTTCCATTATAAATGCACATATTAGATCATTTAAGCAAACGAGAGACATATAAAAGCGGGGACGTGTGAGGAATACCGGAGTTGTAATACATGGGAGATGGAAAATTTGGTCATATGTTAGTTAATCTCACTCGATAATGGTTGATGTGTCGACGCCTATTATACGAAACTTCTTGAGCTTCACTAGTAATACAATGCCTGCGAGCTGTGCCTACCTTCGAGCCATTCTCTGTCCTGCCCCAAGTAACAAGGCCTTCCCAATTGCACCTGTTCGAAGTCCACAGACTACAGCCACTGTCCCACCAATGACTATCCATTTCCAATCTATGCCAGAATCATTTTGGTGCTTTCTCCTCATTACTTGAGTTCGTACTTCACCGGATTCTGGCTCTGAGGAATCTGTACTTCTGTCGAACGAAATCTTTGTGGTGATTCTGGCCATCAGTGCACTTCTGGAAACAGAAATATCTGATTTCCTAGCATTTTGGTATGCTCTGAAACCAGAGTGCAACTTCTTGACAGTTCCCCACATTCCATGACGGACTCCCAACTTGGCCACATCCTTGGGAATTCCCATATCTTCATAATGCACGAGGATAACCTCACAAGCAGACCATAATCCATCTCCTTTACGAGATTCCACTGCATATATTTCCAAATTCAACAAGTTCTGATTAAGTTTTCGTATGAAATCCAGAATTTTCAGAAAGTGGAAAAATACATTATCTTAATCCTCACCTGCCCTGATGATCCAACTTGAAAAATAAAGATCAACACGCCTGGGTTTGTCACGTCTGGGTAAGCTTGGATATTGCACGCCCTGCGCAGAAGTGAAGTTTCATATTTCAACTTAGCCTTATCACTATACGAGCAAAGATCAAAATGGACAGGGAGCATATAATCATATTCCAATTCTGCAAGTCAGCAAGACATGTTTCCGGATAGGGATGAGCCTACCATCATAAATCACAATATAAACTCTACTATGTATCTTTTGGAACGCCCATAGTCGGACGCCAAAAAGAAATAGACAGAAAACGCAGAACACAAGAAAACTACGTTTCAAAGAAGACACGAGCAAAATCACATTTAATATCTAAGAAGCGTTTGGACATACAACCAGTTGTGATAACATCTGGTAATCTAGATAAAGGCTGAACTTGAGCAATTCAAACCGATTGCTAATTATAATTATTTTCTTCGTTGTGTTCCTTCCCTTGGATAACACATGTTTCCCATAGAATCTGCTTACCATCCAAAGGAGATTCAAAATTTTAGATATACATCCATGCCAGACTGAATGACAGTGCATAAATGATAGAGCTTATCTAAAATATAATTGAAATAAGCAATAGAGGCTGACTAGAGCAAGTACAGACAGTGTAGCCAGCAACATTGGAATAACGGGAGAAAATTCCTAGAATAAGGTGTAATATCTACCTTTGTTACACAATAGTAAGCCTTTGCAGCCTCCCATATTCTTCGACCCATGACATATTCTCTATCACTGCAGAAAAAGGGGAACTGCAAAAAAGGAATACACAATGAGGCATTAACCCTCATAAATTCTAAAATAGTTAATAGTTAATGGTATTATAATTCAAATACATTCAGGTATCTCCATTGTCCTACAAACCTTCTTAATCCAGTGAACAATCATGGTCCCTGTATGAGGGCATTCATCCAATATCTTGAAATACCCAAGCATGGGATCCCATTTAGTCCGAAACTCATCGTCCCAAAAAAAGTCTCGAACCATCTCTGGGGTTGCATCCTCAAAGACAGTTCTACTACGATAAATTGTTGGTCTGTTCTGATGAGAGGAAAAAGAAAGATGTTGGAACTTTATATACATCTAAAACAATAGAAATGAAAAATTGATGCTGAAGTGAGGAAAAAGAGGAAAATGCATTGCATGGAAAAATATCCTACATGCACAAAGGCATAATAGGTTACAACTTCCGTTGCTTGCACCATACAAAGCTAACAACAACTACGGTTCGATGTTATATGTGATATGTGCACACAAAAGGTAGAAAGGACCCATGGTAGAGTTCAAACATGAAAATGTTGTACCATACAGATTTTGGAACCAAAATTGTGATTTTAAAAAAACAGGGCTCAAAGAGAGTTTAGGTTTGGAAGAACTGAACACAAATGACTGAGTGCAGAGAAATTGAAAAATATTCCCATAATGCAGCTGCCCCCTAACTGGTGTACCAAAACCACCTCTTTCTTGACTTCGGGTTTGCAAGCAAACCTCAGGGATAAAATCATCAACAGATTTAAAAAAACAAGCCAAGACTCTTTCAGAAGATGCTATCCTATCCCAGCAGGACTTTGGGGGGTTTTGGAGAAATAAAAGAGACTTATAAAGACTTTGATCAATTTCTTCATCAAGTTACTATTGTAGCTTCCAATTGGCATACAATTTTGAAATTCTGAGATTCCCACACTTTTTTTTATTTGCACCAAGAGTCTTTTTTGTAAGCTCCCTTTGTGAGAGGGGCTCTCCCATCTCCTCACTTTCTTTTTGATATCCGTGAGTGTACGGACACCTCGACTATTCTCACGAGACAATCACCTAACCCTACTACATTTGGTTGCCAAGGTAACTTGTACAATATTAAATCCTAGGTAGGTGGTCATGACTTGAGCCCATTCCCTCTAAACTTTTTATTATTTACATAGCTCTTGACCACTAGGCCAACCCATGGTGGTTATCTCCTCACTTTCTATCGTTCTTAATGAAAAATTAAAAGAGTTCCTAAGATGGAAAAAAGATTTAAAGAAAGTGTTCAAAAGAAAATACCAAAAAAAGTGCAAGTCAAGAACTTTGAAATATGGCAAAGGACTAATCCAAGTGTAGCAAAAAAGAGTTGCACCCCTTAAAAATATTTCCAAAAAAAAAAGTGTAGCAAAAAAGAAAAATGAAAATGCAAAAGAGGTCTTCAAACTTTTAATAATGTGAAAGATAGGACATACAAGCTACCATCCTCATTGTCTTACCTCAGGCTCAAGGCGCCAAGCTTCATATGCAAAGTTTGGGGTTGACCTTTGCATCATATTTTGCCATTCTGCCTCCCCATTCCTTCCTTCAAGAAGTTGCAATAGGTGATCTAAATCACTCTCCGTAACAATATCCTGCTCTTTTTCCTCATCTTTATTGCTGGTGCAGTGGACAAAGATAATTTCTCATGAGAAACGGTTTCATCCAATGGCATTTATAACACGATTACAACTTGTTCATCTTTTGTTTCCGGTGAGTGGATTAATTAAAGATAAGTCCAATGAAACCCAAAGCATTCATATTATAACAGTCAACCAGGGTGGAGCAAATACTTGGTTCGTCTTAGATTACAAGATTATAACAAAACGTTAATGCTAAAGTTCTCTACTCCAAGCAAAATAACGGGCACACCATTAATGACAATAGCGGAGTGAAGACAAATGTCAAAACCACACAAATTCAACAAGCCCAAATACCATCCGTTATAGTTTACGCATAGAATTCAAAGATTGACACCTAACTGACTAACCAACGAAAAATATTTATACGCAACGAAGTAAATTTGATACTCACACAATAACATCCCCGCTCCCTTCCGGCGAGTGCTTCAACGTGGATGCCACCGGAGAATCCGGGGCCGCCGGCGGCGGCGGTGCTTTCCTCTTTACATTAAAATTAGACCAAAGAGTACGACATACCGAGAAGGCAGAGAGCGCCGTGAAGGCCAACCAGAGGCGGCGAGCACCAAATCCGGGAGGAGCAGTCCAGAAGAATCTAAACTTGCTCCGAAAGCCGAGGAAAACCAATCCAGTCCAGCGAGGGCGCCATGACCAACCAATAACCAAACCGATCATAACAGCGAGCCAGATCGGAACTGCACATAGCAAAATGTCGACGAATGTTTCGGCAATCGAGGGCTTCTTCAGAAACTCAACAAGATCGAAGAAACTTCCCTCCATTTTGAGATTTCCAAAAGGATTGGACAGATGAAATGATGAAACTAAACTACTACATTCAGATTGAACAATTTGTAATTCTCTCTCACGAATCGAAATCCATCAGGCTCTGCCTCTGGGAGACAGATTCTTGGAGGAATTCGATACAGAGAAAGAAGAGAGAGCGATGGAGAGAGAAAAGGGAGTTGTGTCAGGTCGGCAATTTGTTTGTATCACGTGGCAGAATTAGAACCGTGGATGTGTTTACCTCTCTTTTTCAAAATATTTAATTAATGCTTGAGCACCATCTTACATTTTATACCATATTCTTAAAGATTATAGAGTTTAAGGTGTTTGGATTAACTACTAAAAAAAAAAAAATAAACAATGTTTTTCAAAGAATGCATTTTTTTTAAAAAGTTGTCGGAGGAGGTTGGCGGGCGGTGGCTGGAGTGCGGCGGTGGTCGGAGTCGGAGTCGAGCGGCAAGGAGTGGTCGGAGGAGTTCGCCAGTGAGGGGCGGTGGTCGGAGTCGGAGTCGAGCGACGAGGGGTGGTTGGAGGAGTTCGCCGGTGAGGGGCGGTGGTCGGAGGAGGTTGGTGGGTGGAAAAAATTTAAAAGAGTAGTGTGAGGGTATTTTTGTAATTTTAATACAATATGAGAATTAGGTAGATTTTTCAATTAAACACCCAAAAACATTTTTTTTAAAAAAAATTAATATCAAGAGTTTCACCCAATGCATTATTTCAAAAACACATTCTCCAAAAATAAAAAATTAATCAATTAAGAACCTAAACCAAACACACTCTTAAATCAACTCTGAAAACATTTCAGAAAATCTTGATTGTTAATAATACAATTTTGAGAGTGAATAGTTAAATTATAACTTGTGTGGCATTAAAAAAAAATATGAGTTTTTTTTTTAGTTCAATAATTGAGGATGAGGGATTCGAATTTCTAATCTCTTGATGGAACACACGTATTTATGTCAATTAAATTATGCTCGATTTGATTAAATATGAACGTTTGAAATATTAAAAAATCATGAAAACGTTGACATTTGATCTACTCTCCATCGATTTTGTCCTAATTTTGTTTTATTCTACAATCTTTTAAATTTATGAAATAATGAATTAAGAGTTTCATGATTTTTTAACACTTCATATATTCAAGTTTTCATTTTTTCCATGTCACACAAATCTTCTAGGTCAGAATTTTGTGTGCGATTAACAATCAAAACATTTTTTGAAATTAATTTTTATAATTTAAGAGTATTGTTTTTAGGAATATTTTGGAAGGGAACTCAAAATTGAAGACTATTTTTTTTTTTATAATTAAACTTTTAAATTTTGATTAGTGTTATAGCAGAATAGAGGCGTGTGGACAAAACAATTGAAGATGAATTGGAGTTGTTGATTGGAGAGTCTAGTGATATTAATAGGAGCCGTTGATTGGGTCCGAAGGATGCGTGATGTAGATATTTACTACTTGGGCCGAATCCGGCCCAAACCTCACATATTTTGCACTTTTATTCCAACACTTTTATTCGAATTAAAATTGAAAGTTGAAAAATTTAATAAAATTAAAAGTTGAGAGATGACATCTGTAGCAATATATTAGCCACAATTCTCAAAATTCAGAAATTAAATTTATAATTTTTACTTCTATCATCAGTTTACTCTGTCCATTTGTCCCGCCCCGTTCCGATCCCAACTCGCCTCTTTCCGAATGGGACGGGGAATCCCCAATTACACGGGGAATAGAGCAGAGAGCGAATTTTTTTTTTGCCCCGTTAGCTAAACGGGGCGGGGCGGGTAATAGCATACCCGCCCCGCCCCGTATACTTTTATATATATACATATATACATTATTCATAAAAAAAAATTAACTACACACTTCTTTTTTTATCTAAAAAAATACACATTTTACCAATAAAGTTTCAAAAAAACACACATCTTACCAATAAAGTTTATTAAAATAAATATATCTAATATTAATTAACTTAACAAATAGCAAAACTTAAAAAAAAAATGGATAAGAATAAATTAAAAAAAAGTAAATTATTCGCGAAGAAAATTACCCGTGGGAATACCCGTTACCTGCGAAATTAAACGGGGAATTTCGCGGGGACGGGTAATGAAATGGGGGACAGGGACGGGGGCGGGAAAGACATTACTCGGCCCCGCCCCGCCCCGCCCCATGGACATCTCTAGTTTACTCTCCCTCAACCCAAAAAAAAAAAAAAAAATCGTTTTCTAGGTTCACCCATATGTTTAATGCAATTTTCGAGTGAAGTGGAACATTGAAAGTCAGAATATTATTCAAAGTAAACTAAGTCTAAATGTTATTGCACGATGATTTTTTTTTATGAGCAGTTATTCATTATTGCAGGCTTTCTCTTCAACCACATTCTAACAGGATATGGAAATCTATGACTCAGATCTAGACTACCTACTAGATGTACATAACGATGTCAAATACGTCCAATAAACGAACTGAATAATGTGGCTGGCGATAGTGTTAGAAATCCGACAAAATCTACAGAGTAAGAATGAGGAAGATGAAGATGAGATGTTTATTTATTTTCAAATGAGATGGAGAGAGTTTATGAAAAAATAAGAGTGGTTTTTCATTGTTGATCTATTTGTTTGTTATTTAATAAGAACATTATCGTAATTAACCAAATATGATTACAACTCAATACAAATAAGTAAACAGGATCCATAAATTTAGAATTGTGATTGAAAGAGGGAGCAAGTAAACACAATCCAAAGAAATTACGACAAGGATTCCATTACAATTCGTGTAATTTTTTCATTACCTTGAGTCTAAAGTTATTGCCCGAATAATAGAATTTTTATGAACAGTTTATTCATCAAAGATAGCTATCTTTGAATTTTTTTTTTTTTTCTTTTTTGTATTCAAAATATTAAATTGATATATTATTTTTAATGAATGGTGAATACGAGTCTCATTCTTTTGTGAAACTTTTATGTACTATTATTTTGTAGATGGTTGATATCTTCGGCAAAATTTGAAACTTGAGATTAAACTTATTACTTTTGTTTGTTAGTGTTGATGCACCATTCTCACTTTGCTCCACTGTTTTAGGATGAACTGTCTTGTTTTGAGAAAGATAACTTAGCACCATGTGATGCTCGACCCAACACATATTATGATGCTTAAGTCAGAGAGGGGTTGTGAAAAACCGAACTCGAGTATAGTAAGGTTGGATTGCTTACCCAATATGAAGAATGAACCCTCATATTGATAGTAGGAGGTGCGTTGGTCGTGGTGCCTCTTAGGGGTCGATACAAATATAATCAATTCAAATACGGCCAGATTCAGACAATATATATTTTTATCTAAAATTCCTGATCAGGTTATGGTTCCAAATCTAAAACAGAATTAATAATTTGGAACTCAAGAGCTTAAAAGAATTAGATAAACCAACCTAAAAATTTTAAGCAAAGATAATGACACCGAATTTATATTGATTCACTCAATGTGGCTACGTCCAGTTCTCTGCTACCGATGCAGGTTCCACTAAATCGTCAGGGAAAAGGTTACAAGAGTTTACGAAACGCTCAATGATGATTTTTTTTTTCTGTCTCTCAAAGAAAAGGCTCACGAACCATACTATAAGAAACTCTCAAAACTCTTCAATGAAAAACTGTTAAAAAAAAAACTCACAACAAAAAATCTCTCAGAATTATATTATGATTTTCGTCAAAAGCCACACTCACGCAACCATTACCTTTATTTTTCTTATTTCGTAGGTTGACTTAGCCTGCCTAAAGCTACTGCATCTAAGCCAAAGCGAGCATAGCTCAGCGGGCATATGTATGTGTTAATGACCAAGAGGTCTATGGTTCGAATCCCCCCAACTCCAATGTACTCAAAAAAAAAAAAAAAAGCTACTGCATCTAACGCCTCCAACCTAATTCAATTAGGTTTAATGAATAAACTTCATTTTGGCTCATTTGAAAAAGTTTGGGCCTGACTTGTTTTGGGCTCCACTTATTCCTAATAGTGTCAACGTCATACACCTATTCTAGCATGTCAGGGAGATAGCCGACAAGTTGGTCGGTCAATGCATATTCCCATCGAGTAGTCAGCTCGGTCTGATCGACTCGATGAATCGATCTTCGAGGAGTGATTTGCCTCTTCTAACAGCCGAGCCTCGTACAGCCGAGCCTCGTGGGCTTCTTGGGACTTGCTGTGAAATTCTTGAGATTTGCACCACAACCAACAAATGGGCTTTGACCCATAACAGTTAGTACTTCGATTTTGGTTCACTATCGTAAATGTTAAAGAAAGAATATGAAGTAGTAGTGTCAAAGTGAGCATAGTTCAACGTTAATTGACATGTACTCATTTACTTGAGGTTGAAGATTAAAATTCCACATTTGTTGTACTAAAAATGTTGTACTAAAAAAAAAAATATATATATGATGTAGGTATATAGTGTTTGACTTTATAGGGTAATTTAAAACTCTCTCCACACTGTACTCAAAAAAAAAAAAAAAAAACTCTCTCCACACCTTACTCTTTTGGACATATTTTTTTATTATATATTTAATTGGTAATTTCATAGAAACAAAAGTTATTACAATAAAATGAGAGACACAAAACCTAATCAAACAAATCCTTACAAATAAACTCTACTCTTTTTGACATATTTTTTTTGTTCCTAATTAAAAAGATTAATAATCTTTCTTCAAAGCATAAGGACCCAAAGAACAAGTTCTCCCATGAACCTTTTAAATGGCAAAATTCCCCACACAAAAAAGAAAAATATATTTTTTTGATTGTGATGCCTAACAAAATCCCAATCTTTCTTTTCTTTTTTGCCCATTCTTTTAAAAACAAACTTTTCTAAGCTTTTGTTTTGAAATTTTCCATGTTGAATGAGAATGCTTTTTGTGAGAATTTTCAAGTGGTCAAGTCATGAAAAAAAAAAAGGAAGGCATCTCACAAAAAAGTAGTGTTTGGGGGAAAACAAATCATCCATTTCTCATTTTGAGAAGGAATTCACAAATAATGGCTTTATCAGACCATGAAAATATAATTATTATCTCTCCGTTCATCTTTTTGACCTCGAATGAGCCGTTTGGAGCACTAACTTGGAGTTGGGTGAACGAATTTATTATAACTAGTCTGCGTTTGACTCACCGACTAATTATAATTCTCCGTCAATAAAGTAACTATACTAACTTCAATATTATTTATTATTCACAACTATTATAACCCACAAACTATTATAAGAATCGATTATAATAACTCACCCAACGCCCCAAACAACCCTAGCAGAATTATAAAGTATTATTCCTTGTGAGAATCCCATGTGGGATTCCATTTTTTTTTTGTTTTATTTATGGAAATTTTATTTTTATTTTGTTAAATAAAAAGAATAATAAGAAGCAAAAGCCCCCACCAACTCAACAAAAAAAATTGCAGCCAAGAATTAATGGAGTTGGCTTGGCTTATTTTTCCCACAAATTTGTGTCAAATTTAAACCTTTTATGTTCCCTCTTTTTACAAGTTACATTTGGTTATTTCCTTAACATTTTCTTTAAAGCTTTCTTTTAGACCTTTTCAAATAGCATTTAAATCTTGATTTTTTTTTTTTTTTTTTACAATATGTGGGGTGAGAGATTCGAACCATCTCACCCCTGACCTCTTGGTCGAGGATACATGTTTTACATCTTGTTGAAGCCTTTTAATCTTGATTAAAGTTTGAAAATGTTACATCATATATTCACCCATATTTCTTTCAATTAAGTTGTCGCACTCCGCTAAATTGAGCATAGCTCAACGGTAATTGTCATGTAACTCCTTCTCTCTCGAAGTTGAAGATTCGATCCCCCACCCCGCGAACTAAAAAAACGGTTGTTGCACTCCAAACCCTAAACAAGATGAATAGTTTTCTAGAGAATAATTGCATACCAAATAATTTTAATAAACCAATGAAAGAGTACTTTGAAATAGGGTAAGCATTGCATGCCTATATGAAACGTTTGAATCCCTCATTGTCCACAATATAATCAACCAAAAAAAAACTCTTTGGGTAGGAAAATCATGAGTAGTCTTAAAATAGAAGTTTTGCATTTCTTAAAATGGTATAGAAAGGTGTTTTAGGACCACTACATTAATCTACACATTACCCTACTCATAATTAAAACCGTCTTGTGTGCGCGACTTCTACATGAATATCTATCATGAAGGAGAAATTATTAAAGTTTTACAACGTTGGATGCATGAGAGACAAACTGTAAAAGTAATTGATTTTGTATAATCCAATGATAATTATTAGTGACATACAGATTTTAAGATGTGCATCCAATAGTTTTAAAGAGACAACCACATTGAATAATTTGTCATCATGAAGTTACATACAACTCATAAAACCGATCACGAAAAAACCTCATAAAACGTTGTGCCTCGATTGCTTCTAAACGAAATCATAGCGATCGAGCTTTGTCTTTAGCTTTTTTTCATTTTTCTTTTCTATCACCTACATTTCTACATGATTTCATGAATATTTTCCCAATAAGTCCAATATATATGAAAAATTGTATGAATTAAGAAGAACTAAACCATTCAAGATTCAAAAGAGAATTAAGCAGATTAGAAATGGAGGATTTTTGAAGGCCAATCTGACCCACATGGTGTTTAAGAAAGTGGGGAGTTAGCAAGAAACCAAGCAAAATGGCTATCATGACAGTCTTGAGCTTAAAAACCAATAAAGGAAATTGAATTCAAACCTCTCTACACTTTGATTGCAACAACATAAAGTGAAAAGGTCTTCAAAGTTAGCTTCTTCTCTTCACCTATCATATTATTCTTTGTAACTCTCTACAAGCAAAGCTAAATTTATGGGGCAACATTTCAACACACAAAAGATGAAAAAAAACCCACAAATTAAACTCAATTCTTTTTAATTTTATAACATCTTTTTCAGTTGTGTTTTCCAAACTTTCTAATCTTTGTAATTTGTTAATTGAAAAAAAAGGTTTTGAAAACACAAACCCAACTCTTAGAATATCCCTCTCTTTTCCTCCTTTTCCAAATTCTCTCTCAAAAACAAAATTGAGTTTTTTTTTCCTAACCCACCATTTTTTTTTCTTCGATGTGAGATCCTAAACATTTGTCGTATAAAATCAATGGCTTAATTATATTCGATATTTCGTTACAAAATAATGAAAAAAGAAGAAGGAGAGGAGATGGATCCACCTAACACGAATTGTTTTGCAGCAAACTTTATCCTTGCTGGGATTTCTGCAACTTGAAGGCAAAGATAAGCAAAAGCTGGTGAATTTGGAAAAAAAAAAAATATGGTAAAAAAAACATCACAAATTAGAAACCTTACAAAGAATGTTAATTACCCGTTTATCTCCCATTTAATTGTTTGTTTAGCTTCGAGTTGGGGGGAATGAAGCCTGGTCCGAGATCGTTCCCACCATGGACGACGATCGACAACGAACGGTCTCGAACCAGACAGCATTCCCCTCAACAATTTCATCTAGAAGAAGAAAGAGCGAGAGAGAGAAAAAAAATGAGAGATTTGGAACTATTTGATATTGAGATGGCCATGCATAGAGAGTTTGTGATGAGGTCTTATATACGTGAAAGGAAAGAGAAGAGAAAATAAAAAAAAGTACATACAAACACTCACTCTAAAGCATGAATTAACTATCTCCAATGTCTTGCTTGTGTTCCTTCACTTTTATCATAACAAAAAAAAAAAAAAAAGCTCTTGTCTCTCTCCCGGTACCGAAAAGCGAAGCTTCTATTTACTTTTTGACATCGTTATTATTAGCGAGATCTACTTAAAGTATTTATTAATATTGTGTAAATTAAACACGAATCACTATAAAGTGTACGAGAGAGAGTAAGTATGAGCTCTTCTTCACTAGATCTAACCAAGTTAATTTACATTGTGAATCAACATTTAGGAATCAAGATTGCTTGGAGTATTAACCTAAGTGGTTTAAAAAAGAAAAAGAATTGGCAAATATATGTAAAAAGAACAATATCAATTTGTTTTTTTCGCTTTCTATCATTGTTCAAATCTCGATTTAGTCTTCAATGGTTATTTAGTTAGATATACGTATATATGTACGTATGTATCTATATGATATGTTGAGATATCATGTTAAATTTTCATTGTAGAATGAAAAGATGAAAATAAAATTTTGAAAATGTATTAGGGTTTGGTGGGGAAATTAAAAACCACCTGTCACAAAGATAATGAAATGGTACAAATAGAGGAAGAAATTGGTGTAAGATTGGGGTAAAAGCAAGACCTTATTATAGGCACCCATAATTAAGGCTAAATAAATAATCCCACATGCCATTCTTTGCAATTTTCAGAGCCCTTAGCTTGCATTCAAACAATCTTTGCTTTAATTTTGTGTGGAAGCTTTTGTCAATGAATTAGGTTATTTGGTGCAAAAAGTGAACTGTACAATTTAATGACCTACTTAATAAGTTTGGTATCACACACCATTCATCATTCTCTCTTCTCATCTCAATCAAATTTGATCTTAGAGATGTGTCTTGATTTACTATTCTTTTAATAAAATTTTGATTTTATAAAAGTTGGATACTAAAAGGCCTCAATTTGTGTGTAACTTGAGTTTGTAGCTTTGTACAATTAGATAGCTGGTACGAAATATTTTTAAGATTGTTTAGAACATTATTGAGTATGTTATTATAGTCGGTAGTGAATAGTAAATATTATTGAAGTCAGTATAGTTGTTTTATTGACAGTGAATTATAATATAGTCGGTGGGTCAAACGTAGACTAGATTATAATAACTCAATCCACCTAATTCTAAGTTGGTGTCCCAAACACCTCTTAAAAATTTAATATCAATTTTGATTATAGTTTATATGCTCCTAAAATTCAAGCTTTCATGCATTTACTTTAGAGAAATTGTAAGAGATGTCAATTTAGAATAAAATAATTAAAAATATAACATGTTTTTAAAAAATTTGCGGATATGATAATTTTTATCGCTGATATCTTATGGCTGATAGAAGTCTATCGCTGATCACCTAAGGTTTTTATAGATTTTTGTCAGTGATAATAGTCTATCAGTGATAATAGTCTAGCACGGATAGAAGTCTATCAGTGATATGATAAAATCTATGAGTGATAGAAACAGATTTTTTTGCCATATTTGCAAAACATTTTAAAGTTTGTTAAATTTGCAATTAGTTTGGACCTGATTTTTATTTGTGCAACCAGCCCTTTACTTTATTATTTTAATTTTTAAGCCAAATTAAAAAAAACCAACATAAATACTAAAAACAATTTTACTAGTAGTTTAGTTAGGGTTCTAAAACATTTTTTTTTAAGAATTATATTGTAAAGAATTTGTGAATAAACAAACCAATCATTTTAAAACAGGTAAAATAATTCTGATATGTTTTGGGTTTCATGGACTAGGTTTTAGTATGAATTTCATACATGTTTCACATTAATAATTTTAAAAAATGTTTTTCTAATTTTTTTTTTAGTACAACAAAAGTGGGGTATGGAAATTTAAATTTTTGATTTCGAAGAGCAAAAAATTATATATTAATTACCGTTAAACCATGTTCATGTTAACACTTTCTTTTTTTAATGTTATATTAAAATAATAACCTATGCATGTTACCATTTTAATCTATAATATTACTGATCTACTAAACTTCCATACAATTATATTAGCTTGAGTGGCTAAAATATAATTATTAGTAACCTAAACATAGTTCAATTGGTTCACGTATTATAAATTCGACCAATAAGATTAGAAGTTTGGAGGGATTATAACTTGGACTAATAAGATTAGAAGTTTGAATGATTCCACCGCCACAAATTGTTGGACTAGAAAAAAAATGAGGATAGATGTTGGTTCTCTAAGTATGTGGAAATTTTTTTCTTTTTTCTTTTGACTTAAAATATGTGTGGAAGTAGAGATTTGAACATCTAATTTTCTTTGAGAATATATGTTAAGAAAATATATTTTTTTTATCTTTTCATTTAGAATAGGATGATATATATATAACTTTAACTAAACCTAAATCTCGTAATAAGATAAACAAATAAAGATAAATAAATATTTTCCTAATACGAGATATATATTGTCTTAATAAAATATGTTTTAACTAGTTGAGCTATGTTTAGATTGGTTAGAAATGTCATCTCTTATTTATTATTATTATTTTCAGTTCAACAATTGAGAGAGTGAGATGAACTCATTGACTTTCTAAATGACGTAATTGATACTTTATTCACTAAGCTATATTCAAATATGGACAAAAATTATATCGGTTAAATTAAGTTTCGGAGTGAAAAGACATAAACGATACAAACCAAACATTAGTGTTGGAATGACATTGGGTGGAGCATTTAAGGTATGATGAAATCAAATTTGTTTGAAAAGACATATTAATTGGAAGAAGAACACCTCAAGAACAACAACTTAGGGGGCGTTTGGCCCAAGGAGTTGGGGGGAGTTGGAGTTGTTTTGTCTGGAGTTGTTTAATCTAGGGAGTTGTTTAGTCTGGAGAGTTCTGAGGTATGTCTGTTTGGGACAGGGAGTTGTTTAGTCTGGAGTTCTGAAGTCTGTGGTGTGTTTGGAGCAGGGAGTTGTGAAGTCTGGAGTTGTGAAGTCTGAGTTTATTTTAGCTGTTTTCTTCTACACAATTTTTTTCTACAAACTTTCAAAATTTTCTTATTAAGACTTCTTCCAATTTCAATAAATTCTAAAAATGAAATATTTTATTTTTATTTTATCTATCCTTGACAAATTTCTTTGAAGACAACAAAAATAATTTTGAGCACAATATTTGACATTATTTTTTCACATTGATTAAATATATATATATATATATATATATATATATATATATATATATATATATATATATATTTTGTTAGGACTCATCTTTAATTTTATGAATTATAAGATTGTTTACCCATAAGTATAGTCTATTCATGTGTCAAACACATCTTTCTCCGCCTCCCATATGACAACAATGATGGTTTATTTTAGCTATTTTTTTTTGTACAATTTTTTTTCTATAATTTTCCATATTTTCATTGTTAAAGACTTCTTTCAATAAATTTTAAAAATGCGATTTTTACTTTTTATTTTATGTATTCTTCACAATTTTTGTTTAATATAACAAAAATAATTTTGACCACAATACTTCACATTCTTTTTTCAATATCAGTCACATTAATTATTCATTTTATTTTAGTGTGTTTGACAGGGAGTTGTTGAACCTCAAGTTCTGAAATCTGAGTTTATTTTACTAATTTTTTCGACACATTTTTTTTTTCTACAAACTTTCTAATTTTCCTTATTAAAGACTTTTCCTAATAAATTCTAACACTGCAATTTTTTTATTTTTATTTTATCTACTTTCCAAATTTCTTTGGAGATAACAAAAAAACACAATTACCTCACATTAATTTTTTAATCTCTCTCACCTTGATTAAATAATATATATTTATTATTATTTTTTAAAGACTCAATCTTTAATTTTTTTAATTTTATGAATTTTAAAAGTTAGATTTTTGTTTTTGTTTTTTTAGTGTAAGTATATTTTACAAATTTCTCTAAAGAAAAAAAAAAACAACAACACATAAACATATCTATGTGTCAAACAAGTTCTTCATCGCTTCCACCCACTTAAACTCGTAATTTCATATGCACTACACCTAGAATCTATCATGAACTTCTTCCAATAAATTTTAAGAATACGATTTTTGTGTTTTTTATTTTATGTATCCTTTACAAATTTATTCGAAGATAACCAAAATAACTTTGACTACCATACTTCACCTTTTTTTTCAATATCACTCACATTAATTATTCATTTTATTTGGATCGTTTTGTAATAAAACAAATAGTCGTAGAATAGTCGTACAATAGTCGATTAACTATTACATGTGAATTTGAAATATTTTAATCCATTAATCTAAGTGAATCCAAATAAGCTATATTTTTATTTCTTCTTGAATACTACATTTTAAATTTTGTTTAAGTACCAATTTTAATTCAACAACTTAATTTATATTTAAAATAAAAAATAGGTTGAATTGCATTTTTAGTCATTTTACACCTTTTGTTTAAATTATGTTTTTTTTAAATAATTAAAAATATGAGAGAGGAAAATGAAGGAGAGTTGAATAGTAATTACTGTAGAAGTCTGGGGAGTTAAATAGTAATTACTGTAGAAGTCTGAGGAGTTGATATTTTTTGTCCGAGTTAAACAACTCCTTGGGCCAAACGGGGAGTAAGTTTACTCCCCACAACTCCACTCCTCCCAACTCCGTGGGCCAAACGGCCCCTTAGGCACTTTACGCTGTTATGGAAAACCCTTTTTCTTTTTGCTTCAAAAGACCTTTCATAATGAGGCATATAACCTAATCATGGAAAAACAAAAATCCTATCCAAACATCAATGGGGACCCCCACCCCCCTAGCTTCCTTATTCACTTTCATATGCAAATTTTAATCCATCATCCAATATCATTTCTCACGTTCAAAGTTTTTTTAATATTATTATTGCTATATTTTACATTTTACCCCAAATTATAATTGGTCATGATAGCTCAAAATGTTACTTTTACAAATTTAAAATAAATAAAATTATAAGTGAAGTAATTATGTCACAATTTAGATCTCATCCATCATATTCACATACAACTTTCTCCTTGTATAAATTATCATAATTAAATTATAAGTTTGGTTAAGTTGTAGGTTTGGTTTTCTAAAATTTTAAGGTTGTATCTAAGAAAACGATTAGGATACATAACTTGAAACATGGATTTCGAGTGGTCGAAGACACTAGAAACTTTTAGAACTTGTTTAGGAAATTAAGGTTGTTGTTCTCTATTGAGCAACCAACACTCGCAACTCGCACCTTGTGGCCTGTTGCGTGATTTAATGCGTTCAAGTGTACGGGTCAAGTTTTAATATAGTGATTTAAGTAAAGAGTATCGTCCACAGGATTGGTTTTCTAGATCAATTAAATAACATAGGTACTAACCACAAATTCTATTTAGATTAAAAAGACTTTGAAGTGAGTGAAAAATAAATGACTGAAAAAGTAATGGAAAACCTTTAGGAGAGAAAACCTAGAGAATTAATTTCATTGAATAGATTCATGCTTAATTAATCTATTAATCCAAAAATAGTCATGCATACAATTATAAGCCAAGAAGTACAAAACTCATAAAAGACTCCCTAGAGCTCTATTAATTCTCTACCCTTAATATAAAACCAACATGTCTGTCTAGTTTGAATAGAAAAGAAAGACATTAAGCAACTTCTATTATCGACCGGTAAGATAATTCTTCATTTTCATGCAAGAATTTACAAGTAGTCAAGTGTTTGAGTTCTACTCTAAAATCTACTCTTTCAAGCTAGAATTAAAGCAATCAACAATTTATACTTTGGCCAAAAGATAAAAGCATTAAGCAAACAAACACAAGAACAATTGTTGCAATATGAAGAACATTAGATTAATCAAACATGAAAACTAAAACGATTACATCAATCCCCTAAGTAAAAGTCTAGCTACTCATAATCACTAAAATCATGCTTAGACAATGTTTAGAATCCATAAAATAAACAATAAAATCAAAGGTAAAAGGAGAAAAACTCTTGTCGCGTGCCAAGCCTCGTTCCCGATGTGATTTGCACGTTCCCGAGCCTCTGAATCTCTTCTTCAGCTCTCTAGAGTGTCCCTCACGCCTTTCCAATGAGTGTATTTCGAAATTAGGGTTCAAATCTCCCAAAAATTGGCCTCCCCGTCGAATGGAGAAAAATATGCATTTATAGGAAAAATAGGATATGCATTTATAGGAAAAATAGGCATAGAGTCTCGACGCTAGGGGTAGCGTCTCGACGCTGCCCTTAAAAACGCGTGAAAACATATTTGGAAGGTGGGCGTCGAGACGCTATAGCTCGACGCTACAGGAATATGTAAAAGGCGTGCGGAAAATGGTTAGAAAAGCTAAAGCGGTGCATTAGTCTGGGCGCTACTTGGGTGGCCAGTGGCGTAGGCGCGCCCAGGTTCAAGACTGGGGGTTCTACAACTTATTTATTTATTTTTTTTCTGTGAGGGATTAGAGCGTCGAGAGGCTGTCCCCTCGGGAATTCTGGCTTGAAAAGTTCATTCTGGCTTGAAAAGTTCATTTCGGAGCGTCTCACCCTCCCATCGGCATTTTTGGCTTGATTCCTTCTTTTTCTTGGCTCTTGGTCATAAAAGTTCATATTTTAAGCTAATTTTTCATGTCATAACTTCTAAAAAGCTCCGGTTTGCTCCAAATGCTCGAAATCTACAATTTAGATAAATAATATCATTAAAACAATCATTTAAACTTCAAAACTAACATAATAAAAGCTCTAAAGATAGCCCATTTAGTGTGCTATCATGGCCACATACTCAAAACTATTCCTAGTATTTTAAGAAATTTTTCTTTACACATTTAGACTTAGAATGATGTCTATTTAATTCATATACTTTAAAAATTATACTGAACTTTTAAATTTTAATTTTGTATCTAATAAGTCTTTTTACGTGGTAACCGTAATAATTAGTTACAATAGTTACATCACTAAATGCAAGAACTCGAAAAGAACAATACTTTCTTGTTGCTCACCGCTAACTATTTTTGTGGAGTTTAGAGGGGAATCGGGGAGGGAGTGTGAAGACGGAGAGGGAGTGTGAAGAGAGACATTTTCTATTCTTCAAAAAATACACTTTAATTTCTTAATATTTGCCCAAAAGTAGCCTACAATTTAATATCTACCATCATACATCTAACCGTTAAACTAATTGTTAATGACAATAACTTATTAAATACAAAATTTTAATTTAGAATTTTTTTTTATTGTGTTTTATTTATATGTGAGTGTGTTACGTTACACACATCTCAACTAATTTTTTCACGACAAACTGACATTACAACATTTGACAGCCAAAAAAATTGTATGAAATTAATTCAAACTAATTTCTAAATAGGTGGCCACCATAAGAATTGAACTCATTCCTTGTAGGAGAACTTTAATAGTCCAAGACTCAACTTTAAATTTAGAAAAAAGTTATAAGATTTTTTTTTTCTTTTTTTTTTTTGTAAGTATATGGATAGGGATGACAACGGGGTGGGGTCGGGATGCACTCCCCGTCCTCGTGGGGATTTTCAATCCCCATCCCCGCCCCGTTCCCCGTTTTGAGGAGTCAGAGTCGGGAAATCTCCGTTCGGGGATCGGGTCCCGGCGGGGGAAAATTCTCGTTTTCATTTTTATTTTTTAATTAAAAAAAAAAATTAACTCGACAGTTAAGGATAATTTTAAAAATATATTATATAATATATTAATAAAATATTATAATTTTATATAATTATAATTATTATATATATATTTTTAAAAAAATAATAAAAAATAATTTCGGGGCGGGTTCGGGGATGGAGACGGGGCGGGGACCCCTTCCCCGTCCCCGATCGGGGACTCGATTAAATTCTCGATTTGACCCCGTACCCGATCAACCTGGAGATTTCCCTACCCGACAATTTTTTTTGTCATCCCTATATATAAATCAAATACATTATTGAAATTCATGGACTTATTTAAAAATAAAAAAATATAAGAGTAGGCACAACTTTGAAAGTTGAAAAAGTTACCCCAAACCTATTTTTCATTTCTATTATTATCTAAACTATTTTTTTTTTTTCATTAAAAGAAAAAATCAATTTATAACCTTAAATTTTGGAGATTGTATCAATTAAAACCATATAAATTTTAGAGATTGTATCAATTAAAATCCTAAACTAATAATGATATCAATTTAAATCCTGAACTTGCATAAATGTATCAATTTACACTTTTTCTTAGAAAAATGTTAGTTTTCACACGTGTAGACTTATTAATTGTTAAAATTATAAGTCTTTATACGTTTAAATTAACATTTTAAAATTAAAATTCTAAAATCGATTAAAGTTCAGGGTTTAAATTGATAAAACCATTAGTTTAGGGTTTTAATTGATACAACCTCTGAAGTTTAAAGATATAAATTGATTTTTTCCACACCAAAAAAAAAAAAAAAAACTAATCTATTTTTCAAATTTATTTTATTTCTTAAAATTTCCATCGCTTTCATTTCTTCAGGGGTGGACCAGTCACCGGAAAATGCAGTAACTGCCGGTGTACGGCAGCTGAACGAAACCGTTGATACCTTAACCGCCCAAAATGCCTCCGGCTTCTGATTTCCTTCAACATTCTTCGTCTTCACAATCCTCTATAAATCACTCCTGTAATTCAATTTCATTCTACCATAATTCTTCTCAATTTCGCAGTAGAATCTTTTCCTTCCTTCTGCACAGAGAAATTCGGCAATGGATTCCGGCATGGTCGTTGCAGAAGTCAAGAATGAAATTCACAACGATGACGAAAAGCTCCCCGTCGTTGCCCCCGATAGCGAGGTTAAGGAGATTTCTGCTTTGGCCGAGTTCAAGAAGAAGAAGAACCAAATTCAGGTTTCCAATGTCAAGAAGCCGTTCTTCTACTACTACAATCTTTCTAAGGTATTCAAATCTGTTCAATCCATTTCTTTATTAAGCTTCAACCCTAGAAATTTGAAATCTTGATTGATTTGATGTTTCGTTTGTTGCAGAGGTACATTAAGCAGTACAATGAAGTTGAGCTCTCTGCTTTAGGAATGGGTACGAGTTCTTGAATCCAAATCTTTTTTCATAATTTGTTGACAGTTCGATGAAAATAACTGAGCTGAGTTGTTCCATTCATTTGTAATTCAGCTATACCTACTGTAGTGACGATCTCTGAGATTCTGAAGAAGAATGGATTGGCATTTGAAAAGAGTAAGAAAATTGTTTAATCTGGTGTTTGGGAATAGGGTGCTCTAAACACAATCTAATATTTGGAAATTTCTGCAGACTTGAAGATATCTTCTGTCAGTTTGAAGAATGGGGGAAATGACAAGATGGTTATGAAACCTAAGGTTAGTTTGCTAAAGAAAATGACTGGTTCACTGTTCAATTTTTGGGTCTTTTGTTGGATTAATGATGTATTCTTTATCTTCTTTATGCTAGATTGAGATTTCATTGGTATATGCAGAGAAGATCAAGAACATTAAGACTGCTACTGCTACAGCTAGTGAAGATTGTTGATACAAGTTTGATAGTGTAGTATCATTCTCGGGTCTGGATTTTCTTTTTGTTACCCGACTTTGTTTTACGTTCATAGTTTCTAAGAGATTAGAAATTTGTTAGAGGGAATAGGCTCAGTGAATTGCAGATTCTATCCTAATAGAACCCAAGGGGAGTTCCTCTTTTTTCCCATACTTCTCCCCTAATGAGGTTGTTCAAGATTGGATGTAAAGCTGTTTTCTTTGTAATTGAACTATAACTTCAAATTGAATACACATAATTGGATAAATAGACCGATCCCTTGTCTCTCTCTCTCTCTTTTGCACTCACGCACACACTAATCATCTAATTCTGAAGTCACCCACCAGGCGTCCGTCCATATGCAATTTCTTTTTGAGTTCAACAACATACCGGGCACGGGGTAGAGGATTGGGGTGGGGGATTCAAACCTCTGACCTCTTCGTCGAGGGGTAAGTTCAGTAATGGGAGAAATATTCAAACTTTATTATAAACCAATTCACAAGGTACAAGGCTCCAATATAACAAGGACTTGAAAGAAAGTATATTTCATACAGACAACAAACTTTACAAGAATCGGGATTAAGATATTACTGCAGCGACAATTTGGCAAGGGTAAGGGCCAATACCTTGACTCCATTTGACATATCCTTTGGAGAGGAGAATTCTTCAGGCTTGTGGCTGTACCCTGCAAAAACAGTAGCATGGAAATTCACTCAAATTTTCTCGATGGCATGAACTCGACTCATTATAAGTTGAGGTGCTTCCAAAGTTTTGTCAGCCAGTATATCGAAAATGACAATCTAGAACTTGTGCTATTTACTAGTGGATAACAGAGTAGATTAATACCTTTATAGCAAGGAATGAATATCATACCCATTGGGGATACCCTGCAAGGTAATGCAAATACAAATTCAGCATTGAGTTCCACTGAAAGAAAGAGACATTATCTTTTCCTAATGTATCTAAGTTAATGAAGCAAAAGTTTTGCTAGCCATTGTTAATCTATCGAATTGCCCAAGGTGACAAAAAGAAGTATCCTATTAAACAAATTGCGAATTTAATGAAGTTAAGCATTTGAAATTCATAACTTGTAGTTTGTTTTCTCTAGTTTAAACTAATATATACAATTCGAATTAGAGATTATCTTCAATTTTCCAGTTTAGTTTGAACTCTTAAATAATTAAGAGAGTACTTCTCACACCTTCAGAATCAATATCATTTAGTGGGGATGTGTTTCCCAAATTATAGGATGCTGAGAAATTAATAATTATGTACTTCGAGAATTGCTATTAAGACTCTGTTACCTGGCCATAAATAGTGAATCATGGTATGCTCTGCTAATCATCAGCTTGTGTGTGAGATTGAGCTCTTTCGTTGCAGAAACCATGGCCTCTATTATTGATCTATCAGAATGTGCTGGTGGATCCTGGTTTATAATTTTGAATTCTGATAGTTTGACCCGTCGTCTTTGAGCTATTTCATTGGCAGATTCATGAATCTTCTTAATTACAGTGTTTCTACGCTCTTCATCAATGTCTCTAGTGTCTGTTTATCAGAGAAGAGAAAACTCAAATGAAGATAAAACACACAACCATCATATGGCTTAAAATGTTGAATTATTAAGAGTTACAGCAAAACCTCAACCTATTTCCAGATGTGATTTGCTTGGGATGCTGTTGATTGCTCCAGGATGAAGATCCAGAATACCTTGAAAAGAAGTTTTATCCAATCAATTTCATGTTTTGCAACATGGGTAGAATAACATGAACATTATGAATTTCATGTTTTGCAAGGTGGTTAGATGCGATGCTAGGACATGACATAATACACACTTGGTTATGAAGAATTACCAACGGTACCGACAGTGTCGATAGATCCAGAGCTCAATACATGCCTCTCAACTGCTAGTGCTAGCTCAGCTGCTGCCAGTCCAGCATCATTTCTGCTTACATTAAAATTTACAGTATCTATTACTTCTATTTGATCAAATAATAGCATAGCTCTTTTTCTAATGTAAGGATAAGGATTATGTTTCTCTAAGCGAATGACAGTATAAAAATACATAATTAAACCCCTTCCTATTGTTCAAGATCAAGACTTTGTAATGAACAAAAGAATATGCAGAATTAAAGAAAAAAAAGTATACACGCGGTTGGGGAACTCTTCAACATACAGTTTAATATAATGATGTGTAGGCATTATTGTTAGTGTGGATAAGAAATATTGATCTCTATATAATTTATCACCTATATGGCATCAGTACAGCACCGGCATGGCCTCCGGTGCCTTCAAACTCCACCTTTATACTAGCAGGGGCTGCAATTGCAGTCACTACTCCTATAGATATACCTGGATTGAAGATTAATGTCACTAATGAAAGTTAAAAATATCCTACAGAAGTACTTAAATTATAAATCATATAAGAAGTTTGACATGAATCAGATGATTTTAGGAACTAAAACCAAAAGGACATACCTTCTTCCTCCAGAATGGGACCCTGCTCTATGTGCAATTCCAGGAAAGCAGAGTAACTTCCCTTCTTTAAGAACACCGTTGATAACTGAGCTGGATCAGTTAAGTAGCCAGCAGAACTAGCAGCATCAATAAAAGATATATTCTGACCATCAACAGTTGTCTCCAAAGCTTTAGCAAGTGCATCACTCCCTGCCATCAAGCGGCTACCCACCAAAGAAAGAGTGAGTGAGTAGAAGATTGTTATTTGTAGATAATCTTCATTTTTGGTTAGCAGGATTGAACTGGTAATGATTCTCACCTACCCAAGCAGCTGATTCCAAAGCGTGTAGGTTCCTCAGAGGTGAAGAAGATAATTTCCAGAGACCTCTTCGGTTTAAACCCGGACCTGCCAAACTCTAAGTTAGCACTTTGAAAAGTACAAAGATTTTTTTTTACCAGGATGTTTCCACATACTTCTTTAATACCAAGTCTCGTGTGTGTGAGCACTAAAAAGAAGGCAATGCATTTCAAATAACTTGACTGAATAAGTACTCAGTTCAAAGCTCTACTCTTTTGTCCCTGGTAGGCAAGCAAATTTGTAGTTTCAAAGACCCTTTAAAACTGTATCTAAAAGTAGCAAACCTTTTCAAGACATTGATGGCTTCTAAAGCACCTAAAACACCAACAACTCCATCATACTTCCCAGAGAACGGAATTGCATCAACATGAGAGCCTGTTGCAACTGCAGGAAGCTCTGGTTCAGAGCCATCCCTGCATAAAGTAAACAAAAAAAGACTCCATCAACCCTAAGAAAATAAGACTAAATACCTTTGACGAGTGACGACATTGATCTTATGCACGATACTATATAATGTCATGGGTGACTGTTACAGATTCACTCACCATCTACCGAATATGTTACCAACAGCATCCTCTCTAACAGAGAGACCAGAGAGTCCCATTAAGTCTTTGACAAACCTGCAAGCAGAGAAAGAAGGCAAGAACAAAGCACATAATGGAACGAAGGTATCATTATATTTGCTCAAATTAGTGCACACAACATTACATTCCCTTCAGTCTAGATAGTATTTGGAAAGCGAACTGTGAAACTTCTTTGTTAGGGCATGTTAAGGAGTGAGATTAGAAATAATGATTTGTTTACTAGTGATTTATTAAAACTGTTTTTCATATAATCATTTTAATGTTTGGTTTTACACTTTTAAAAGTGACTTTCACACCATCAAAATTGATTTTAAATGATTAAAGACATGTTTGAGAGTGATTTTGAACCTGACTAAAATGATTTTAACCATTTAAACACTCCTAAAATTGTCTTCAGTGCAGTTCAAACACATGGTATCCTCATCACACACCGGATATGAGAAATGCAAAACAGGACCACCAAAGAAAAATAGAAGAGTACACATGAGATACTTGGTTCTGTGATGGGAATTCTAAAATAGCCATAATGTATAAAATGTGATCTTCCAAGAAGCTAAAAAACATCCATATCAGCTATAACAGCAGACACCATTTGAGAAACGATTCGAGAAAATAAACCAATGCCTTTCATGGGACTTGATCAGGGCAACCAAAAACCATTCTCCATTTTGTATTAGAAAACAAACAAACAATAAGACATTGAATAGAAAATTTAAATCTGGGTTAGAGAGATAATTAGCTAAATAAACAGAGTTCATACCTTCGTGCCAATACATCCTTCTCAGTGTAAAGAATCCGAGTAACCGATGGAGCTGGAGAATCCGAGAAAGTAGAAAGCTCCTCAATCTAAAAACCGAAATCCGCAAAAGAATTAATCAAAACAATCGATTAAAATCCTGTACAATTACAATCCAATTATTTCCAAACCTGTTTCACTAAGGTATCGGCATCGACCGAAAGAGAAGAAATGGGATTTGAGATGGGAAAGGAGGAAGGTTCGTGAAGAGGGTAGCCGGAGAAAGCTTCCATGGTTCTTCTGATTGATGGGTCGTCATGATTCTGAGCTATGGCTGAGGAAAAAAAGGAGATGAAGATGAATTGCAGAAGGGGAAGCATCGTGAAGTGATGATAGTGTGGGCTGTGGGGGGAAGAAAGTGATTGGAGTTGGAGGGAAGTTGATTGTGAGTCCGGGGATAAACGGGCGCGTGATCCACTCGCTTGCTGGAATCTGGATGGTGCAAATTCGACGCTCGCTTTTCGAATTCGATCACGAGTGTGGCAAGTTTGTTTGTTTTTTTGAAAAAAACAAAAAAATAAAAAAATCTAAGTTCTTTATTTGAGAAAATGCTTATAATAGTCCAAAAATAATAAATATTGTGGATAAACTTAGATTAAGTTAAGCCAAGCAAGCTCTACTTTCTCTTTCATTAGCATTAAGGATTTGTACAAACCTAACCTCTAATTTTGGGTTAAAACCCAAAAGCAATACAAACTAAATGGACTAACTAAATACCAAATATGGAAAGGGGGAAATATGTCCTAATACCCCCTTCAAGTTGGAGCATGAGGATTGCAAATGCCCAACTTGTAAAGGAGATAAAAAAAATTGACGTTTTCCTAAGGCCTTCGTAAAGATATCGGCAAGTTGTTCATTGGTAGAAACATGACTTGTAGCAATGACCCCATCTTGAATAGCATCTCTAATATAGTGACAATCCACCTCAATGTGTTTTGTTCGTTCATGGAACACTGGATTTTGAGCAATGTGCAATGTCGACTGACTATCACAAAAAATATTTATCGCACGAGCATGATCTACCCCAAGACTCCCAAGAAGCGCTTTAAGCCACTTGAGTTCAGACGTAACAGAAGCCATAGAGCAATACTCAGCCTCTGCCGACGAACGAGACACCGTATGTTGCTTCTTGGTTTTCCACGAGATAGGAGAGCCACCGAGGAACACAATCCAACCAGTAAGAGAACGACGAGTCAAGGGACAACTCGCTCAATCTGAGTCACACCAGCCGGATAAAGAAAGATCACAGTCCGAGCGTAGGAGAATTCCTTGACCCGGACAACCTTTCAAGTAACGAACAATACGAACTGCAGTGTCCCAATGATCTTGTCGTGGTGCCTGCATAAATTGTGCCAAAATGTGCACCACATATGTCAAATCTGGTCGCGTGAAAGACAAGTATATTAGACGTCCTACGAGACGTCGATATCGTTCAGGGTCCTCCAACAAAGCACAAGTAGCAAGAGCTAGATGATGATTTTGCTCAATTGGAAAACTGACAGGCTTTGCTCCTAATAATCTCATTTCTGAAATGATGTCAAGAGTGTACTTCCGTTGGCAAAGAAAAATACCCTCTGGATTTCGAGCAACCTCAATGCCAAAAAAATATTGCAAAGTAACCAAATCTTTCATGTGAAAGCATTCACCCAAATATTTCTTAAATGAAGCAACAACGGAAGAGTTATTACCAGATATAATCAAATCATCAACATATACGAGGACATTAAGCTGAACATATCCATGATGAAATGAAAAGAGTGAGTAATCGGAATAAGACTGGGTGAATCCATATTTCTTCAAGGAAGAAGCCAACTTAGAGAACCAACACCGTGAGGCTTGACGTAAGCCATACAAAGATTTCCTGAGACGACACACCATACCTAACGTATTGCTCGTAAAACCAGGTGGCAATATCATGTATACCTCCTCATCGAGATCACCATGAAGAAACGCATTGTGAACATCCATTTGATGTAATTCCCAATTATTCGCAGCAGCAACTGCGAGAAAAGTGCGAACAGTTACCATTTTCGCCACAGGGGCAAACGTTTCGTTGTAGTCAATACCCTTAACCTGGTGATTGCCAAAAATGGCAAGGCGAACCTTGAGTCGTTCAATCTCTCCATTTGCATGATATTTTATTTTATAGACCCATTTGCATCCAAAGGCTTTCTTTCCTAGGGGCAAAATTGTCATGACCCAAGTTTGATTAGCTTCCAAAGCTCCTATTTCCTTCTGCATAGCTTCTCTCCAACCAACATCTTTCATAGCCTCATTAAAATTTCGAGGCTCATGACCTGCAGTCACTGCTGCAAGAAAGGTACAATGGCGCGTAGAAAATTTATCACAGTTCACAAAATGTGCTATAGAGTGAGGATTACCTGAGGAGCTCGTGGATGCCGATGAACTTGGGGATGAACTCTCTATCTGTGTAGGTTCAGTAACAAAGTCTCGAAGAAGGACTGATGTGCGTTTGGTTTGCAAACCTCGACCCAAACCAACCACATCAGGTGTTGACCTGTTGTCATTGTGAGTGGCCTCTGGAAGAACGTTGGTCGTAGTTGTGGGATCTGAGTGTGCACCATTATCCTGAACTTCCCTTATATCATTAACACCACTAGTAGACCCTGTAATTCCATCTATATGATCAACAGTCCTAAAAGGTACTACTTCCTCAGAAAAATTGTCCATATCATCCAAAATAGGATTAACATCCACCACAGGATCATCAGAAGATACAAGAGTACTAGTTTCAGCATAGGGAAATTCATTCTCATGAAATTGTACATCACGAGAGACAAATAGTTCTCCAGTTTCGAGATCATAAAGCTTCCACCCTTTCTTACCATGCGGATAACCAACGAACACACACTTGCGACTACGTGAGGAAAATTTATTTCCTTTTGATCGTTGATTATGAGCAAAACACAGACATCCGAAAACACGTAACACATCAAAGTTTGGGGCAGTGCCAAATAGAATCTCAAACGGGGTTTTATTTTGCAAGACACTAGATGGAGTACGATTTATCAGATAAACTGCACCCAAGATATATTCTCCCCAAAAAGTGATAGGAAGATTACCTTGAAACATTAAAGCACGAGCCACATTAAGTATGTGTTGATGCTTGCGCTCTACTCTCCCATTTTGTTGTGGAGTGCCAACACATGAAGTTTGAAAAAGAATACCATTCTTATCAAAATAGGTAAGCATGCATTTAAATTTTGTATCATTGTCACTCCTTACTATTTTAACAGATGTCTCAAATTGCTGATCAACCATGGCAAAAAACGAGTGAAAAGTTGTAGAAACTTCAGTTTTGCTACTCAACAAATATACCCAAACAGCTCGTGAAAAATCATCTACTATGGTCAAAAAATAATAAGCACCACAAGACGATGGTGTGTTGGTATTTGGACCCCACAAATCAACATGAATAAGTTCAAGAATACGACTGGTCTTGCTATCACTAACAGGAAAACTATCACGAGTTTGTTTAGCCTGGGGACATGTTACACAAGCATGATTCAGTTTCTTTCTCACAAAACTAGAACTAATTGCAGGTACTAACTTGACCACTCTGTCTGACGGATGCCCCAGTTTTCTATGCCACAACTCAAAAACAGATACATTTTGAACTTTCACTGCATGCACTGCTAGAAGTCCCCGAAAATAATAGCGTCCATCCTTCCGTTCACCGGCGCCAATCAGACTCCCCGAATGTTGGTCCTATATAGCACATAAAGAAGAAGTGAACCGAACAAAGCAATTAGCATCATCGATTAATTGCGACACCGATATTAAATTGCATTGTAAAGTAGGTACAAATAGAACATGTTCAAGGATGAAACCACCAGCGAGAACAACTCGCCCTTCCATTGTGGCGAATGTTGTATTCCCATTAGGCAATCTGACAGGACTTGAAAGAATAGAATATGATTGGGTTAAATAATTCAAATTTCTGGTCACATGACGAGTCGCTCCAGTGTCAATAATCCAAGAAGAGGAAGATACACACTTACCCATCATAGTATCCTGCTGACTTTTGTTTATCATATTCAACAAAATCTGAACCTGTTTAGGCTTGAGATCGGCCAAAGCAGAAGTTGAATCACCATTCGCAGATATCGGTGTGTTGCTACTCTCTGCAACCACACTACCTGCAACTGCAACATTAGCACGAGCGCCAGAACCTCGAGCCCGACCTGTCGTTCCTTTGCCACCCGTTGAACGAGTTTCCCACCAATCTGGGTAGCCCTGAATTTTAAAACAGTTGGACACATCGTGACCATTCTGTTTGCAGTGGGTACAATACATCAGAGATTTTTCAGGTCGGTTGGACTTATCATATCTTCCCTTTGGACGTGCTGCTTGCAAAGAAAAAGCTTGATGCTCTTCAGGGACAATTTTGTTACGGGCCATATCACGAGAATTCTCCGCTTGAATTAAAGTCTGATAGGCACCATCCAAGAATGGTAACGGATTCTGAGACAAAAGATTAGTCCTCACAGTAGAATATAAAGTATCATCAATCCCAATAAAAAATTGATGAAATTTTTCTTCATCGCGATCCTTCGCGAATTTACCAGTCACATCACAAGAGCACAATCCACATTCACAAGAATGTAATGGTTTAAGACGAGCAAAATCATCAAATAGACCCATCAATTTATTGTAGTAATCATCAATAGTCATAGATTTGGTTTGCTTACCGTTCATAATGGCTGACCTCAACTGCTGAAGGCGTGGACCGTTAGCGACGCAAAACCTCTTCTCTAGATAATCCCAAAGTTTCTTTGCCTCATCGTGATAAGCAATTGATGTGGCAATTTTCGGGTCAATGCTCCTCATAATCCATGAAACAAGCATGAAATTAACAGTTTCCCAAGTAACCTTTTGTTTTCTTTGGGTTTGGAGATCGTTCCATCTACAAATACAAATTTTCTAGGAGCCTTCAACGAGAGCATCATTGCTCTTGACCACGTAATATAATTGTCCGATGTCAATAACACATGACTAATTAAATTTCCCGGTTGATCACTGGACCCAAGATAATACGGAGAGTGTGGGTCAATTTTTCCTCCTTCAAAATTCTCTCCACCATTTGCCATTGGAAAAGAAATAAGCAGAAAGAGAAAGAACGAACCCAATCTGCAGATTTTGGCGGCGAGCACGACGTAAACTTCAGATCTCGGCGGCGTGTGACGGCGGCTCGACCCCAAGCTTCAGATCTTCAATCGACGACGACTGGATCTTCGATAGGCGGTAGCGTGCGAGGGTTCTGACGGAAAACAGAGCACCAGATCTGAGCTTCAAACCTCGACGGCGGTGGTTCTCGACGGCAGAGGCTTCAGATCTAGACGTCGGAGCTTCTTGACGCCAGAGCACGCCTCAACACCAGAGCTTCTCAACGAACGTCTTCAACAACAGATCTCGACGCCTTCAGCAGCAGATCTGAGCACCGGTGGCTTCAGATCTCGACGCCGGAGCGAGGTTCAGACTCTGACGGCGGCGAAGGAGACGTGCGGCGGCGGAGGGAGCTGCTACCTTCGGGTTTTTTTTTTTTTTTCAATGCTCTGATACCATGCCAAGCAAGCTCTACGTTCTCTTTCATTAGCATTAAGAATTTGTACAAACCTAACCTCTAATTTTGGGTTAAAACCCAAAAGAAATACAAACTAAATGGACTAAATAAATACCAAATATGGAAATGGGGAAATATGTCATAATAAGTTATAATAATTCAGTCCATTTAACACCAGGTTAGTATCTCAAACACCCTCTATTCTCTAAAAAAAGGTTTCAAATTGCGCTCTAAATTTGATCAAATTGAACTCTAGACTTAAATATATGTTGTAATTTTTACTTTTGGTTGCATTTTTGCTTATTCACCTTGATTTTTTTAAAAAAGATGTAAAAATGTTCAAAAAATTAACTAACCTCAATAAAAGTACAGTTGGTATAAAATTAAGTCTAATCATAAACAAAATTGATCATTTAGGACATCTTTGGGACTGATTGTTAAATTAGTGATTGTTGAATTAGTGATTTAAGTATAATTAATTTTATAAAATTGATTTTCATACAATCATCTTCATGTTTGGTTGAAGTGATTTTCATAGAATGATAAGTGATTTTAAATTATTCATGTTTGGTTTCAAAATTGATTTTAGAATTGTTTAATTATCAAAAGAGGATTAAATAGAAGGACGAATTGGTATTTTCATATGCGTTGGGATATGTATTTATTTTCATGACGTTCATTGAACGTCATCTATAGTTTACAATTTTTTTTCTTAAATAGAAGGATAAATTGATATTTTCACATTTGAATAGAATGAGGCCAAATTAAAGGGAAGTGATTTTGGCAATGTAAATTTTGATTTTGGTCATGCCAAAATCACTCCCAAACATGTCCTTGATTTTGAGAACAAAAAATCACAAATTTTTAAAGATATAGCTTGATTTTCTCTAAAATCCTATCAATTTATTCATTTAATGCATATGAGAATAATTTTAAAAAAAAATCAAACAAATAATTTATCCAAAGGTAAATATTGGAGCACTTATTCATGTTTAAGGTAAAGAATGCAACATTTATCCAAGTTTAGGTGCAATTTGATAAAATTAAAAGTTTAAATAAAAATTGATATGCCTCACCAAATTTAGTGATAAAAATGAGAGGTACAATATAAAAAACCGAAAATTGTAAGAAGGCGCCTTTTTATTGTTAACTCTAAAATATATTTAATTAGTCTAAAACACTTTTAGCTTTGAAATAACACTTACAAACATGATTCCAAGTCGGAGGGGAGTTAATGAGCTCACTCATATATCATTATATTTACAATATCAATTTAGAAAGAACAACGTAGAAGAACTCCTTTAGAGTTTTGAGCAGCATATAATTAACATTATTTTTTTTTTGTTGACAACATGGGTGAGAATCGATTCGAATCTCTAACCTTTTGATCGAAACTCGAGAATATATATTTTATGTTTGTTAAGCTACGTGGAATATAAAATAGCAATCATAGAAATTGAAGTTTAACATCAGTTGAGTGGAGGAGTAGCCTCGTTAAGAGTTTGGTCATCCTTGACAGCGAAGAAGACCAGAGCCGCCAAGAGAGGATAACTGAGTGTTGTGAGCGACCAATTGACAAGGAGTTGGGACATGAAGGAGACATGGTGGGTGTCAACTTGCCAAGCAACTGCAGCACCTGCACTTTGCACTCCTTTATAGAATCCACTATACCTGCACTTTGATGCCCAAATTTAAATATATATGTTACTCATCAAATTACATGTAAAAAGTTGAAAGAAAATAAACTCTTAAGCTTTGTCTCACCTACACAACAACAAAATTTATAGGGATGACAGTGGGGCGAGTTCAGGGATGCACTCTCCATCCCTGTTTTCGTTTAGAGATCGAGTCCCACCGAAAAATATTCTCGTTTTTATTTTTTATTTTTTTTTATTTATTGATAACTAATTAAAATTTGATAAATATACTAAGATTCTATGTTAAAGTAAGTATTATTATTGTTTTGATTATTTAAATAACTAATTAATTTTTTTATTATAATTTTAAAGGATATTACATTCGGTGTCAATTTAGGGTTATTCCGTGTTAGCAGTCTATCAAGACTATTCAGTGATAGTGACTATCAGCTATAGCAGTCTATCATCGCTTTGCTATCAGTGACTATCAGCGATAACAGTCTATCAGTGCCCATTCAACGATAATAGTCCATTAGTGACTATTCAACGATATCAGTCTATCAATGACTATCATTTTTTTTTTGTTATACTTGTAAAATATTTTATATATTGCTATATTTGTCATTATTTTAGGCATGATTGCTATTTATGCAACCAAATTAAAAGAAAATAGGGTTGGTTGCCCAAACAGCAATCAGACCCAAAATAATTGCAAATTTATCAAAATTTAAAACATTTTACAAATATGTCAAAAAAATAAGTAGTTATTACTAATAGACTCTATGGTTGATATATGATTATCACTGATAGACTTCTATCACTGATACCGACAAAATTCTATTAAAAACTGAGGTGATAAACTATTATCAGCGATAAACCATACTATCAGCAATAGAAATTGTCATATCCGCAATTATTTTTAAAAAATGTTATATTTTTAATTATTCTACTCTAAATTGACATCTATTATAATTTTCTAAGAATATATATATATATTTAGGTTAAGGATTAAAAAATCTATAAAATTTATCAATAATATTATATAATATTTTATATAATTTAAAAAAAAATCAATAAAAATATTTTGGTTTGGGTTCGGGTTGGTCCCACCCCATACCTGCTCATCTGCGACTTGGGACTTGAATTAAATCTGTGATTTGACCCGCACCAGTCAAATCGAATTGAGGACCCACATAAAATTAAATTTTGTTATACATCATAATTCATAATGGGTCATAGTGAAGAAATTATACCTGCTCAAGGTCTCTGAATCATCCGCCAAGGCTCCAATAACCCAGTAGACCATGGTCTGGAACATGGCATCCAACAACCCAAAACCAAAATACAAGAAGAAAGGCCCAACAAAATCAGACCCCGAATCCTTAAAATCCAACTTCTGCACCAACTTATGGCGAGTGTATCTAAGCTGGTTGGCCAACCCACCCGCCCATATTCCCGTACCCAACACCGCAACCACGCTCGTTCCAAACAAACCCCTCCTTCTCCTACTCTTAAAACTGAAATCCAATATGTACCCTATCCCAATCGACCCCACCATCTGCGCTCCCCAGTAGAACACATTGTTGAACCCTCTCGTCCTCAAGTTGAACAACGCCCCATTCACGTTATTGAATTGGTAAGTGTAGAAGAAGTTACTAGACCAGGCAGCTGGGGCAATCAAGACCATCTTCCAATTTAGGAACAACTTTAGAGTTTCGACACTCTCGGTTCCGATGCTCGAGTATTTGACGTCCGTGCATCGCGAACCGTCGTCACGAACCACGCGGCTCGGCGGCAGGATTGCTAGAGCTGTGAGAGCCCCTATGGACATGAAGCACATGAAGGCTATGTAGGTTGCGTCGTTGACTGATGTTGCGTTGGTGCGGTTGTAGTTGAGGAGGAAGGGGATTAAGCCGCCGATGACGCCGCCCATGTTGAATATGCTCCAGAAGATTGAAATGTAGGTGCCTTTTCGGTTGGGCGGGGGGTAGGATGTCATGATGGCGCCCTCCCCTGCCCAGAGGAATCCGGCTCCCACGCCCAGGATTGCACCGGAGATGATTGCGAAGGTTTGTTGGTTGTAGTGGTTGTAGTAGAGGAAGGATCCGGCGTAGAGGATGTATGTGGTGCAACCGGCGAAGAGGGTCAGACGGGGACCGAGGATGTTGTATACGCCGCCGCCGATGATGCCGAAGATTGCGAACGTTGTGTAGAGGGCGGTGGAGGCATTATTGGCCGCCGTTGGATCTACCTGACCTCCACCCCCCATACCACTCAGTGCATTGAACATACCTGGACAACAAAAGCAGACCAACCCAATTAACGAAACTTGCATCAGCGGAGAGTTGTATCTGAATAGGGATTTTCTTGGAATTTCGGAGGCGGATTCTTCATCTCCCTCAACATCCATGGAACCCCAGAGCTTGGATCTTGCTTTTCACTTACCAAATCTGAACTCTGTAGGCTATGGGTCTTCAGATCCAAGATTCTCCACTAAAGTCTCCGATTGCCGGAATCGTCAATGATGGTGGTAACAGTCGCAAGACTCAATACTCAGTCGCCGGAGAACGCGCAGGAGAGTGTCGGTCAATTCTGTCCAAATCGCCGATTGGGTGCAGCCGTCGTAGATCTGGCCGCTACTCGGCGTGGGTTGGGTTTCAACGCCGGCATGACCTTTCTTGCCGGAGATGAAGGTGGTTCGAGAGCCTGTCCGCGAGGGTGATGTTGCGCGTCAAAACAGGACGGTCGCCGGTGAGAAAGAAAAATGCGAGGGATAAGATCGTCGAAGCCTCGTCGCTGGTCGATGCCGTTCGCTGGAGGGGGTCGCCTACTCGTGGTTACCGCCCACTGCTGCAGATCTTGGTTGCCGGAAGATCGCCGGAGATGGGTTTCAAGAAGGGGGAAGGGGGCTAACGGCTGAGCACACACGTGAGGTGAGGAATGTAGAAGGATATTGGGCTTAGGATTTTTTTTTTCTTCTCTAAAAAAAAATAGGATCAAATAATTAAATGTGAAAAAAGTGTTGGTTTTTTAAAACCTAATTTTTCTCTATTTCGGGAGTGTCAAGTCAAATTGATATCGGACAAGATTTATCTCAAAACTATCGAGTGATAAGAACAATTATCCTGTCAAACCGAACATACTTCAATTGGTTGTGCCTTTAACTAAGAGGTCATGAGTTCAATTCTCGCATTAATTCAAAAAAAGAACAATCATCCTTCCATATATTTTTCATTTCAGACATAAGCCTTCCTAAAGAGAATGATTGAATCGAGAATAGATGATATGTGACTCGCTTGTTGGATGACACAAATTCTACAATCGATTTTCAATTCCGAACCCACTTTGTATGAGTGCGACACTCTATTTTAGTGCTTTCATTGTAAAATGAATTCTTTATTTTCCATTTTCACTTTCACCTCGATCTATTTCAACTTTTACCATAAAATTTTAATTCTATCCGATTAAAGTATGTATTATCTAAAAAAAGAAAAAAAGATTTCTGCTCTAATAACGTCACTAAATATTTTATAATTTATAGTTTATGGAACATGCATAAATATTATTTTTAGTAACACCTATTCAACTTTAAAGTAAATAATGCATAACTTATCCAATTGAAGATTTAATGTAATAATTGACCCATGTTAGAAAAACAAAATTGTTACATATCCCCAAGTCTAGGAGAAATTATTGGGGGAGACCACTTCAATGTGGATCTCCCCCAATTAGGCGACACGTGGCTGGTTAACCAGTCTCGTTAACATTTTTTTTTTCTTCTTTCTTTTCATTTTAATATTAGTCTTCTTTCGTTTTTTTCTAAAAATCCATTCACCACCAATTTTTTTTTTTTAAGATATATGAGTGACAAGAATTAATTCCCTCATTTCTTTTAACCTTTTCTTTCCCCTAAAGTATAAACTCTAAAATTGTTAAACATCATTTTAAAAATCATTTAAGATTTAGGAGATTTACAAAAATGACCTAAATTGATTTAAAATTTAGCTTGATTTAGAATTTAAGATTTCTCAATCAATCTTGAATTGGAAAAAAAAAAAAATAAGAAAAGAAGAAAGAAAAAAAAATAAAAAAAAATAAAAAAGAAAGGAAAGAAATGAGAAATCAATCTGGAAATTTTAAATAAATAGAATAAAAGGAAAAAAGAAGGATGTTTTTTTAATAATATTGTACTTTTTAAAACATTTTATAAAAATATCGTAGGTTTGAAACTATTTTTAAAAATATTGTGTTTTAAAGGAGTTCGTCTTTCTACACCCGAGCAAAGGTCGTCTTTTGAAAAGACGATCTTGCTCCACGTGGATGAAGGTCGTCTCTTGAAAAGACGATCTTGCTCCACATGGATGAAGGTCGTATTTTGAAAAGAAACTTTCATCGACAATTATATACATTTTTTTAAAAAAATGATATATTTTTAATCAGATATTCAAAATTTTTAAAAAATGTATGGTTGGAAAGCTAACAGAGAGAGAGCTTCAATTTGATACCTGGTTTCACTATTTTTTGAGTTGTGTAACAAAAGATAAAGACCATTGAAAAACTCTGACCATTCTTTGAGGAGTGCATTCAAAAATTGATATCTTTTTACGCAGATATTCAAAAACTTCGAAAATGGGCATGGTTGGAAAACTAACACATAGAGCTTCAATTTGATATATGGTTTCACTATTTTTGGAGTTGTGTATCAAAATATATATATCGTCAAAATTCTGAAAAACTTCACTAAATCCAGAACTGAAGATATGATTGAAAACTTCAAAACTGTAACTAAACTTAGACGATTTGTATCTTTTAATACACAAAGATTCAGAGATTCGAACTTCACTAATGATCAAAGGTTCAGAGATTCGATCTTCTCCCCATATTAATTAAATACTTTTGAAAAAAAAATATGTCAACGTTAAAATCTTAAAAAGTTAGTTTAAAATAGGAAAGTTGAAAGACCAGAATATAACAAACATATAAGTTACTAAAATGAGGTTTAAAATCCAAATGTAAAATAAATTTGTTATTGAGTAAATATATATTTGAATTTTTTTGTTTGACAACTGGTGGAGTGGAAAAATTGAACTCGCAACATCTTCGTTACTAGGTCGTACATTATGTGAATTCAACCATGCTCATATCGACCTATAAAAGTTCAAATAATCTTTATAACGTGACTTTAATTCGTTCTCACTTGATTGCATAGAAATTTTTATACTTTGAACTTTAAGTGTCAATTAAAAAAATGGTTAGAAAACTATTAATTTAAACAAAAATATTTTTTTTAGTTGACATTATTAGACTTTTTTTTTCTTCTTCAGGTGTCCATAAAAAGCTTCAAAAGTGAAACTTTTAGTCTAATTATATTAGGAGAAATTGCATAAAGTAACCTGTCAGAGCAAAACATTAACAAAATTGACCTGTCTCCCACAAAAATGATAAAAGTGACCGGTTTGAGGGAATGTGGGGTGTGAAATTATACATATGCCCTTCGTTAAGGAAACCTGAATGTGTCTATGCCATCGCACAGCCTATGCCATCGCATAGGCAATTTCCATCGCACAGCCTATGCCATCGCACAGCCTATGCCATGGCACAGTCTATGCCATCGCACAACCTATGCCATCGCACAGCCTATGTCATGGCACAGTCTATGCCATGGCATGCCTATGCCATGACATAGGCTATTTCAAACTTCTTTTTCTTTCTTTTTTTCAAATTGGGTTTTTGTTTTTTGTTTTTGGTTTATGGGTAGGGATAAAATTATGAAATTTAGAGAGAAAATAAATGAGCTTGTGGAATTTCATTGTCAAGATCTGCATGGGTTTGTAAATGAAGAAGAAGAAGATTAGATGGATCATACACAGATCTGGAACCAACATCAACAACAACAAAATCAAGATCAAAATAATCATCAAAATTTTCATTCTGATGATGATGATACTCTAATGTTCTACTCGGATTTCTCTCCGCTGCCTGATTTTCTTTGTATGTCTTCATCTTCTTCGTCATCTTCGATCCCCGCCCAGTCAAGGACAAGGCTTTGGAGTGGCTGAGGAGTAATAAAGAGACGGTTTCTGTTGATGATTTGAGAAATGTGAGAATCAAGAAATAGAAGTTTGAAATACCCTATGTCATGGATTTACTCGAAGATAGCAATGAGTTTTTCGTCATCTATTTTCAATTTTTTGTTGTAAGAAAAAGAAGTTTGAAATAGCCTATGCCATGGCACTAGGCTGTGCGATGGAAATTGCCTATGCCATGGCATAGGCTGTGCGATGGCATAGACTGTGCCATGGCATAGGCTGTGCGATCGCAGAGACACATTCGGGTTTCCTTACTGAAGGGCATATGTATAATTTCACACCCCCCATTTCCTCAAACCGGTCACTTTTAATATTTTTGTGGGAGACGGGTCACTTTTGATAATGTTTTGCTATGACAGGTCACTTTATACAATTTCCCTTATATTAGGCACTACTCATTCAAACATATTTATCTTGATAGTCTTTCGACTTCGATTGATAGAAGACTATAAAAATTTAAATAAAAATATTTATTTTTAAGTTGACATTGAACATTTTTATTGTTTATTTTATTGAGTGTCAAGAAAAAGCTTTAAGGTACCAACAATAACATAACTCAATTGGTACGATGTATGATCTGGTCACTATAAAATTCTAGGTTCGATCCCCATCCCCACATGTTGTCAAAAAAAAAAAAAAAAAAAAACCTCAAGGTCAAAAGTTTAATCAAAATGGATTAGACACTCATTCAAACATAAATATCTATAGAAACGATTAGTTAACTCAAAGCTACAAGTCTATTTTTAGTCGGTTGCTATATTGGAAGTTAAGAGAGTAACTATTGCTATATTTGAAGTTAGTGACTGTTTTTATGGAATTAACTAAGTTATTTTTAGCATTTAGAAGTGCATTTAAACTCAGTTGTTATTGAATGAAAATGTAGTAGTATTCTCCACTTCTTTTCTCTCTCGAACAACATTGATATCAGAGTTGAATTCTTAAGGGGCTTGTGAGTGAGAATTAGTAAGATATCCCTTAGAGAAACTAAGTGATACACTTTTGATAATTGAGTGAGATGGAGCCAGGATCAAGCAGTCTTTCTTCACTTGCTCCACCAGTGTTAGATGACGAAAACTACCAAGTATGGGCTATCAGAAATGCAAGCCTACATGGAGGCTTGTGATTATTAGGAAGTAGTTGAGAACGATTATGAGGTTGCTCTACTTCCCGATAATTCAACAATCAACTAGATAAAGACTCACAAGAAGAGGGTCACCAGGAAGGCAAAGGCTAGAGCTTGCCTATATGCAACTGTGTCTCCGTCCATATTCAACAAAATTATGGCCTTGAAGTCAGCAAATGAGATCTGGGAGTTCCTCAAAGGTGAGTATGAAGAAGACGAGAGGATTAAGGGCATGAAAATGTTGAACTTGGTGAAGGAATTCGAGAGAATGCAAATGAAGGATATTCTAAGTCCATTAAAGAGTACTAAGATAAGTTGATTGTGATTACTGACAAGGCAAAAGTATTAGGAACTAGTTTATCTGACAATAGATTGGTTCAAAAAATTCTAGTTTCACTGTCTGAGAGATATGAAACAACCATTGGTTCTTTAAAAAAATACTAAAAACCTCTATAAATTCAAAGTGATAGAGTTAATAAGTATTTTGCAAGCACAAGAGCAAATGAGGTTAATGAGGCAAAAATGAAGTATTGAGGGGGCACTGAAAGTCTGAATGCAGGAGGAAGAAGGTGGAAGAGAGAGAAAGGAAAGTGGCAGCAGTAGCTCAAATAATAATGTTGTAAAGGATGATGAAAGTGCAGGATCCAGCAAGGGCAGTGCATGCAAGCATTGTGGGAAGCATAATAATCCACACTTCAGATGCTAGAGAAGGCCAGATGTGAAGTGTAGAAGGTGTCATTTAATGAGGCACATTGAGAGATTCTGTAAAGGATCTCAATAGCAAGGAGGAGCACATGCTCCAGTCTAGCAAGAAGAAGATCAACTCTTTGTGGCTACCTGTTTCTCATCAGTCAATCAATGTGACAGTTGGTTGGTTTGATAGTGGGTGTACCAATCATATGACAAGTGACAAAGAGTTGTTCAAGGGCCTTGAAAAGTCATTCAAGTCAAGGGTGAAGATAGAGAATGATGAGTATCTATAAGTGAAGGGAAAGAACGCAGTGTCAATAAAGAGTTGTTCACAAACCAAGTTGATTACTGAAGTGCTCCTAGTTTCAGAGCTTGATCAAAACTTGTTAAGTGTTGGTCAACTAGTAGAGAAGGAATTCAAAGTGTTATTTGAAGAAGGAATGAACTGTTTAAAATAAAAATGCAACACAAAAGTTTCTTATTGGATCCACTTGAGAAGGAACACATAACTTTCAAGTGTCAAGTGAGTGACACTAAGCTATGACACAAGAGGTTGGGGCATTTTCATTAGAATGGGGTTACAATATTTGCAGAAGAATGAGATGACAGTTGGACTACCAGTTCTAGAGGAGTTGAAAACAAACTGCAAAGCTGTTTGAATGGGAAGCAAACAAGATTGTCATTCAAGAAGTTAATTTGGAAGAAGTTGCAGCTGATCTATACCGACTTGTGTGGACCTCAACCAACTCTCTCACTAAATGGTTGTAGGTATTTCATTATTTTTATTGATGATTATACCAAAATGTGTTGGATTTACTTCACGAAGCATAAGTTTGAAGTAGATGAAGCGTTTTTGAAGTTTAAAAGATGGGTTGAGAATCAGAGTGGTTGTTAGATTCAGGTGGTGAAGTTCGATAACGGGATTGAATAGACGTCACAAAGGTTCAATTCCTTTTGTGAAAAAGCTGGAATAGAGCATCAACTCACTGCTCCATATACTTCATAACAAAACAGAGTTAGTGAGAGGAATAACAGGAATATTATGGAGATGGCAAGATGCATGTTGCCCGAGAAGAACTTGTCAAAGAAGTTTGAGCCGAAGCAGCAAACACATCAGTAGTTTTTTTTTTTTTTTTTTTTTTTTTAATATACTACCTATAAGGGTATTGGAGAAGAAGAAACCCCATGAAGTTTGGTTTAATACTAAACCAAAACTAAAAAATTTGAAGGTGTTTGGTTCTTTGTGTTTTTCTCATGTTCGACAGATAGAGAGACAAGTTGAGTGAAAAGACATAACCAAGAATCTTTATAGGCTACACCATGATGTCTAAAGCGTACAAGATCCATCAACCTCACAAAAAGAAGATGGTGATTAGTCGGGATGCTCAATTCTTGGAGGATAAGGAGTGGGTCAAACGAAACGGTGAATCAACAAGAAGTTTCTTTGGATCCTAATAAATTGGTTGATGATGCACCAGTTAAAAGGACTAGACGGTTTAGTGATGTATATGAGAGAAGTAGTGTAGGTGTGTTAGGAGCTAAGTCTATTTTTAGTCGATTGCTATATTTGGAATTAGTGGGGTAAGTGTTGCTATATTTGGAGTTAATAGAGTAAGCGGCTAGAGTTTTGTGGAGTTAGTGACTGTTTTATGGAGTTAACTAAACTATGTTTAACATTTAGGAAGTGTATTTAAACTCAGTTGTTATTGAATGAAAATGTAGTAGTATTTCTCAGTTCTCTTCTTTCTCGAACAACAGAAACTCTCCAAGTGACCAAAGAAAAAAACAAACAAACTTTGATGATATGCATAAACATGACGATATGTCGTTAGTGTTAGCTTTAGGGCTTCAATCAAACTATATATTTTGATGATAACAAACTCATTTTTTTAGTGTTTCAAAGTGTCTATAATGTAAAGTTCAGAAAATGATTCCAACCTATATTGAATGGTTTGAATCAGAGCTTAAATGAGAAAAATATTGACCAAAACGTGATCATGACAAATATGGACCATCCAAAGATGGACACATGGCAGATGCTGAATTTTTCAAATTAAAAAAAATAAATAAAATTTAGTTTTGAGGAAGATTTTATTCTCTCAATTTCTTAATTAAAAAAATCCATTCATTTTTCATCTTTCAAATTTCTTATTTCAAAAATTCATTCCTTCCCAATCTTTCAATTTCTTAATTAAAAAATATATTCCTTTCCTATATTTCAATCTCCAACCTACATTCATCCTACCCTAAATCTAATGGCTAGTTTTGAACATTTTCCTTTTAAAATGGTAGACATTCTCATTTTTGTGTAAAACAATTTTCAAGAAAAAAATCATAGCAAAATCATTCTTGATCTTTTTCTCTCAAAATCGAATTCAACTTACAAATCTCTCAGATACTCCTAAATAGTGTGTTCATCTGTACTATCTTATCTATTTAGAGGTAATTTGTTGTAAGTTTTGTGTTTTCTCGATTTTATTGGGTTTTGTATTAAGGTGTGGTTGCACCTTGGGTTGTGTGAAAAAGAAATTGGTTGGATCCTGAAACGATCACGAGTTTCTTTTTAGCTTAGGTGAAGAAAGAAAAAGGGTCGATTTGGTTCTCACCTGCAAGAGGATCTCTTAATGAAATACCTAAGGAGTCTTGAGGAGTGGAGTAGAAAATTCGTCGAACCACTATAAATTCTCGGGGTTCTCTCTTCCTTACTTTTATTTTTCTGCATTTCAATTTTTGTTTTAATTATTTTAATCTCTTAGATTACATGATATAGGCTTGTGATTCATTTTTGTTGTTTGAGTGGTTTAACATTTAAAATTTAAAATTGTTAGACAACTCTATTCATCCCTCTAGTGTTACCATTAGATCTTACAATTAGTACTTTTGCAATCCGTAGTTTTGAATAATTGAGGTGGAGATTCAAACTTTGTAATTTTTGGATAGAAAATACATGTTTTATGTAAATTTAGCTCTTATGAGTTCGACATTAAAAATATAAAGTTTACTAATATGATATTAAGGTTACCAAAGATTAGTGATTTTCCTACCACGCCATGATGTATCGCTAGTGACCATGAGGTCTTAGGTTCGATCTCCCACCCCAACATGTTATTAAAAAAAATATATATATATATATATATATATATAAACAATAAATATAAGAGTTGTTATTTATTATTATGGTCAACAATAACATGTGTGTTTTGGTCAAGCAAGGACTTATGTGTGTTTTGGTCAAGCAAGGACTGATTTAATAAGTTAATAATCATGTATATATATAGTAATGTAATTATGAGATGGTCATGGTCAATAAAGAGTCATGACTATTAAAATCTTCACGAATAGATAATCTTTGGTGATCACCTAACTTAGTTAAGAATTAATTTCTAATTAATTTCTATAGGTAGGAAATGTGTCTCTCAAATTTATTAGTTTAAATTATATTTATATAAACTTAGAATTACAAGTTTAGTTCTTTAATTTTTAAATTTATGTTTAATACATTCGTAACGTTTAAACAATAGATAAATTCATTAACTTCAAATTTTGTATCTACTAGGTCTATATGATTTTTATTCAAGGACCCAATTACATTTTAAAATTTTAATTTTGTATCTAACCACTAATAAGTTGAAGACCCATTAATTTTATTTTATTTTTCTAATGAGAGGAAAGATATTCTTATTAAATCAAACATCACAATTACAACAAAGCTCAAAATAGAAAAAAATCAAGGCATAAACTTACGAATTGGTTACGACGTTAATAAGAACTTTATCTCTACCCATTAATTTTATGTCTAACAAAACATTTAATATTTTAAATTTTCTAATATATCTTTATTGGATACAAAATTGAGAGTTTAAAGATTTGTCGACAATTTTTTTTAGAATATGGTTAAATTATAATTCGATTTTATATTTTAACATCTTAATTTGAATTTAATCTTATACTTTTAAAAGTTTCAATATATCATCAATTTTAATGTTTTGATTTAAATTTACTAAACATCCACACTTTTAGTGTGTGAAATAATTTAAAATTTACTAAAGATCCATACTCTGAGAAATAATAAAAATTTCACCTAACTTCACAAATTATTTTGAGACACCTCAACAACATAAATAAATAACCCCACAACTTCAGTTTTTTTTAAAAAAAACACCACCAAAATTAAATCTTTGAGGAAGAGATCACCAGAGGTAGCTGCAAAAAACAAAGGATGTCTTATCCATGTGTTGGTAAACTATGTAGATGTATTTAATGTGTTTCACGATACAATAATGTGATATTGTCTACTTTAAATTTAATTTTAAACGCGCATTTTTCTCGATTTTTCTATCTTATGATTCTTTTTGTTTCGCTCAAGCCAGATGTTTCAAAAGATGACTCTAAAAAGGTTGCTCCATAGAATATTTTTAACAGATGTCAACGGTAAATCAATGACGCGTGAGAGAAGGGCATCCAAACTAAGGGGGAGACCCGCAATCCGATCATAATTACATAGAAGGATGGCCCAGAGACTGACGACATAAGGGCAGTGGAGGAAAATATGCTCAGAAGAATCCGATATGTTATATATATATTTTGAGGTCCCTAAACTTTTCAATTTTGTGTCTAATATGTTCTTGGACAAATTATTCAATGAGATCGCTACATTGTGATTGTCTCCTTAAAACTATCGAATTTAAATCTTATAATTTATCTATCCATAATAATTATTGGATAAAAAATTGAAATACTCTTATATTTTTTTTTGTCTTAATCTAATAGGTCAAAATTACCGGCCACACATTAAATTAAAAAATTATAGACCAAATTGATATTAAATATTAAAGCAGAACAAAAATGTAAGACATATAATTTATAATTCAATTTAAATTAAAAATCAAAACAGAAGTGAAGTATTATTACACACTACCAAATTTTATTACAACAAACACAATACATAATGCAAACATCTTATTCATAAGTTTGCCATATTATTATTACAACATAAATGGAAAAATAGGAACATTAATTTGTATATTAAAACACATCATTTTGGGACTTAACCAATGATAGGAGTTCTTGTGACAATGCCTGTTTTCTTATCAACCCAAACCCAAACCCAATCACACCTAAAATCAAGAAGCACAGATGATCCTTCATCAACAATCACAGCATTCACCAGAGGATTCTCCTTCTCGATAATTTTCTCGGCATCCTTTCCCGGTCGACCGACCAGCTCCGGCCACGCACTCTTACCTAAAACACAAATGTATATACAAAGTTCAAAACACATAAAATCATTTGAAAATCAACATTGATTTGTGCCAATGTCTTTTACCTTTGCATTCGACAGACATCCTGTGTTTTTCTTTGTCTTTGTTTTGTTTTTCCTTCTCTCCAACGTTTGTGATCGTACGTCTATGCATGGGAGAAGGTCGGGGTTTTTATAGGACAGAGGGTTTGATTTGTCGGGCTGGTTTTTATTGACTTTCTGGTTGTTTCTTTGTTGCACGTAAGAGAATTGGGAAAATGTGAACCGATGCAGCTTCACCCTTCAAAATTTTCAAAGAATTTTGACTTTTCTTTTAATATTTGAACTTTCATGTACCCATTGAAAATGGATAATGAAAACGATAAAGATAAATATGAAAATTTTGTCCAACACATTGCTAGCAGACTCATATACGTCATTTACATACATAATATGCAAATTTCAAAAAAACGAAACTACTGGGAAAAAATCTCCCACTTCTACCGCAAGGAATAAGCAGAAAATAACTAGAAAATTAAAAAAAAACAATACAAATAGAAAACACAAGAATTTACGTGAAAAACTCCAAAACAGGAGAAAAACCACGGCCACCAGAAAGAACTTCCACTATGTCAAAAATTGTTACAATCCCACAAAATTCTCTCCCCAATCCCAATTACAAAGCACTCTCTTCGAAGTTAATTTGCACCACTCACACTCTTTTGACCATGTCTAAAACTAGCGAATACAATAGAGAATTTAACTAGAGTTAGCACACCAAGCACTACAAGAATTTACACTTTACCCGACGCCATCAAGCGTCGGAATAGGACCCTTTTGCGTCGGGTAAACTCTGTCCCGACGCACTCATGCGTCGGGATAGAGGGTCGCAATAGACCAGTCGGAAGATCAAAAAAAAAAAAAAAAAAAAAAAAATTCATTTGTTTCACGTACATTTCTTTTAGGTAATTAAAGGTCTTACTCATATTGTTATTTTAAACTCTTAAATAACAATTGATTAGTTGAAAATAAATATATTGTGTAGATCATGTTTATACTAAACATCTTTATTATATGAAAAGAAAGGCAACAATACAAACACGTCTTATTCATAAATTCATGTGTCATAGATATAACAACATGAGCGCATTTGTATATACTTAACACATAAATAACTTTAGATTATGATTGTTTCTTCAAGGACTAACCAATAAAAGGAGTCTTAGTGACGATGCCCCTTTTGCTTACCCAAACCCAAACCCTATCACACCTAAAGTCGGCACTCACTATTGACCCAACATCGATAATTCTAGCATCGACTGAAGGATTTTCCCTCTCAATAATCCTTTCAGCATCCCTTCCAGGCCTGCCAACCAGCTCCGGTCACGAATTCTTTCCTAAACACGCAGATAAAAAAAAACAAGAGCATTAGTGAATTTTTATATATATATATAGCAAAGCTTGAAATGTTAAAAATGAAACTCGAACATCGTAACAATTATCAGAATGATTTTGAATGTGACAAAAACAAAAGTGATTTTATCAAAATTACTTCTAAATATGCATAAATTGTGTACGTACCTTTGCATCTAGACATCCTTGGCTGTGAGATAATTGAGTTTTCTTTTGCCTTTTGGTATTTGGGTAAGGCTCTTGTGATCATCTTTTGTATGGAGAGGGAAGTGGGGTTTATATAGGGTTAGCTGCTTTAGCTAACGAGTGTGCGAGGTGTCTTCATGCATGCTTTCATATAGGCCAACTCTTTTCTTCAACAAAAATTATTCAGACTCTATTCTCTGATAAGTTTGAGTTTAGATCATTACTTTAGAATTATATAAGAATTTAATTTATATGGATTTGTTCACTTTCGACTTTAGGTTTGGTTGAAATGTCTTGAATCTATTATAACCCGCTAGGAATTATTCAAGATCAACCTCATTGATTTATTTGAACTTTTACTTTATGTATTATGTTTTGGACCTTATCGTAGTTCATTCTACATTAGGTTATTCGAAGGTTTATATATAAACCTTTTAATGACTTCTGCCCTCCTTAATTTGGAATTTGTACTATCTCCTAAATTCAATACAATTGTTCAGACTCTATTATGATAAGTTAGTGAATCACGTAAATCACTAGGTTGATTATCGATTTATTTTTTTGTCGATTTTTGTGAGAACAAGTTTTAAATCCATTTGTATATTAAACTTAAAAATAACATCACATCAATAAAATTGGGGGAGGGAGCCTAAACTTTGGCAGACTTAAAATTCCAAACTAATAACAGTATCAATTTAAATTCTAAATTTTCATGAGTGAATAATTTTAGACATTCCATTAGAATTCGGTTTGAATACCGTTAATTAATGTATAATTTTCACATGTGTATAAGACTTCTTGAAATGCAGGGATATTAAAGCAATACTAGAGAGCAATGCGGAAATCAAATTGATAATACTGATTTTCATTAATACAAGTAGTTTTTCATCTTCTTGTCATTTTTTATTATTCTCTACTTATTTTGAAATAATTATAAGATAATTTTTTTTTACTACTTGGGTGGAATTTTTGGTGAAATTTGGGGAGAAGAATAATCTTATTTATGTAATTTTAGTTGATTTTAAAATGAAATAAAATGAAAATAGTTATAAATCACTAAACTTATGGTCTAAATTGATTTATTAATGAAAGTTTATGGTTTAAATCGATACAATTATTAGTTTGAAGTTTGAATTGATATAACTTCCAAATTTAGGAATATAAATTATATTGATTTTTGTGATGAAATTATTAAGTTAAACATACCAAATGGTTATAAAGTAATAATAATTATTATTTGTTTTAGTACGACAAATGAAGTGAAGTTATGAGGTTTGAACCTCTAGCTTCAAGGTAAAAGAGTGTATGTCAATTATCGTTGAACTATGTTGAGTCTAACGAGTAATAATAAGACACTTAAAACCGAACAAAATTGGATGGAAGTAGGTTGGAGAGATATCCTCATCAATCACCGAATGCATCTCCCTTTCACAAAATAATGAATTTGAGGTCATCTTGAAATTCTCTCAAATTCGTGTCTCAAAATCCCACTTTGCTGTTGCATGTGCCAACGTGTTGCCTTTATTACCAAATTCCTCAATCATTTTCATTTTACTTTTAAAACTTACTTTTATTTTTATTTTTATTTTTATATCATATTTGGTCATCTTTAGAATTGATACATTATAGACATAAAAAGTTCGAATATAAAACTTTGTCGCTACTTAAGAAGACTCCCATTTGAAGGGAATAATATTTTATCTTTTTCTTTTTCGCATGTCTTTATCTTTCATTGTGTTCCTTTTTGTTCTTAAAAAAATAGATATGGAAATAGAGAAATAGACAAACAAAATATATAATTGAGGCCCTCTTTGGTAATCAATTTTTTGCTTCTATTTCTTTCATATTGTGTTCCTTTTTGTTCTTTAAAAAAAAAAAAATATAGAAATATAGAAATAGAGAAACAAAAATATCATTAACCGGGTGTTTGGCGCAAGAAGTTGTTAGAGAAAGAGTTGAGGGAGAAATTTTATCCCCGTTTGATCCACCAACTTGTTGAACTCGGATAAAAAATATCAACTCCTCAGACTTCTAGAATAATTACTATTCAACTTTGTCCCGTTTTACAAGTCTAACACATTTCTCTCTTTCCCTCTCTCTCACAATATTTTTAATTATTTAAAAAAAAACGTAATTTAAACAAAAACGTGTAAAAGGACTAAAAATACAATTCAACCTATTTTTATTATTTTAAATATAAATTACTTTGTTCAATCAAAATTGGTACTTACACCAAATTCAAAATGTAGTATTCTTAGAGAGAAATAAAAACATCAGCTTATTTGGTTTTGTTTAAATTAATAGATTAAAATATTTCAAATTCACATGTAATATTTAATACGACTCCCTTTTATTTCAAAACTATCCAAATAAAATGAATAATTAATGTGAGTGATATTGAAAAAAGAATGTGAAGTATTGTGGTCAAAATTATTTTTGTTATCTTCAAAGAAATTTGTGAACGATACGTAAAATAAAAAGCAAAATCGCATTCTTAAAATTTATTAAAAGAAGTCCTTAACAATGAAAATATAGAAAATTATAGAAAAAATTGTACAAAAAAATAGCTAAAATAAATCGTCATTGTTGAGATGCTGGTTTTCGAGTGCAGTGGATTCAGATGAAATGACGAGTTTAAGAGGATGAAGGCGAGGAAAGATGTGTTTAACACAAGGTCAGGGTAAGATTATACTTATGTGTGTTTTTCTTTTTTTTTTTTACTTTTTCTTTAAGGAAGTTTGTAAATAATATACCTACATTAATAAAAGCAAAAAAATCTCAATCTTAGAATTCATAAAATTAAAGATAAATACTAAAAAAATGGAATGTGAAAAAATAAGGTAAGATATTGTGCTATCAAGTAATATACGATTTTCTTTTGATAATCCATTATTTTTTTATTATTATTATTACTTAAAGAAAGATGTGTCTGATAACTGATTAAGTTTTTTGTTTTTAAATTTAAACATCGAAAAACTAAAAACGAAAAAAAAAAAAAAAATGCGTTTCCGTTTTTTTTTTGGTTCCATGTATTATTTTATTATTTATTATTACTTTTTAATTTTTTTTATGTGTTTAATCATGTATATAAAAAAATAAAAAAGTGACAACCTCGATGTGTCGGCTACATTAAGTAGTTTTTATTATGTAGGATTTGAGTTCAATATTATTTTAGTAATGATATATATATATAAAATATCTTTGAACTTTGAGGAAAGTTTTAATTATATACTTAGATTTTAAAATTTTGTTATTTTAGCTTAATTTTTGAATTAATTACTTAAAAAATATCCTTAATATATATATATATATATATATATATATAAATATATATATATAGAACATTTGTCGGGTTATGTTCAATGTTAGAAACAACGTTAGTTGGTTTCGATTTTAGCTTGTACATATATTAAATGAAATAATATTATAAAAAATAGTTTTTATTCATTTTATCAAAAGTATAAAATAAAAATAAATGATCAAACAAATTTTTCTTTCTTTTGTTTAAAAAAAAACTGAAAAAAATTAAAAATAGTTATTAAGTTGTTATTTTTTGTTTTTTAAAAATAGAAAACGAAATCGATCAAACATATATGATTTTTGTTTTAAAAAACAGAAAACATAAAACATAAAACAAAAACCAAAAAATGAAATAGTTATCAAACGGGTCATAAAGAAACGAAATGACGTAGTACATATCTGTACAAACGCCGTTCTTATATTACAACAAAAGGCAACAATACAAACGTGTTATTTTATAAATTCATGTGTCATAAATAGAACAACATGAACACGTTGAATATACTAAACACATATAAATCTACGAGACATGAATGTTTCTTTGAGGACTAACCAATTAAAAGAGTCTTAATGACATTGCCGGTTGTTTTGCTTACCCAAACCCAAACCCTATCACACCTAACTGTGATCACATTTGATCCATCATCAACAATTATGGCATCAACCAAAAGATTTTCATTCTCAATAATCGTCTCTGCCTCTCCTTCCTGGCCTGCCAACTAACTCGGGCCATGAACTCTTTCTTAAACATGTCGGGGAAGAATAAATTAAAGTTCGAAATGTTAAAAAAAAAATGTATCATTATGTTGTGTTGCACGTAGACATTTATCCTTGGCTTGTGGTGATGAGATTGAACTTTCTTTTGCTCTTGTGTGATCATCTTTGTATGGGGGAAGTGGGTTTATATATAGGGGTGGGGGTTTGATTTGTAGGGATGCCTTTATTTGACTTTCTTGTTGTTTTACTTTATTGCACGAAGGAGAATAATTAAAGAGGGCTTAACCAATGTGAGGTGTCTTTGACTCTTTTATGCTTTCATATTGGGCTAACTATTTTTTTGCAAAATATTTAGAAACAGAGAATAGAAAAAAAAAAAAAAAAAACTTCTAACTCATAATTTTATGAAGTTTAAGTTTACAATATTTAGAACTAAAAGGTTTGTGTCTATATGGTTTTTAGATGTTATAATATTCTTCACTTGAGATTTCACATAAAAAATATATATATATATTATATTTGTAATTTTTTTTAAAAGTGCTATATTTGTAATTATGATTTGTTTGATTTCTCTAGGGATTTTTTTTTTTTTTTTTTTTTTTTTTTTTTTTTTTTTTTTTTAATGCAAATGGAGAATTCAGGTCTGATCTCTAGTTAGTAGCACAACTTTATGTCAATTAAGTTATGGTCAATATTGCATTTCTCTTCGAATTTTGAGTAACGTCAAATCTCATAACATATTTTAAATAAAAAAATTATTGTTTGTTATCACATGAAGAATGATTTTAAATTTGAAATAATTTCAAATCGTGTTATTACCTTTAACAAAAAAAAAAAAAAAAAAAAAAAAAAAAAAAAAAAAAAAAAAAAATCGTAGGATTTCAATATAGAATTTGAGGGTACACTTTTATTTTAGTTTTCAATGAGATGCTTTCAAAATAATAATAATAATAATAATCCAAGATTGAAAGTCAATATTAGTACATTTATTTTCTTTTCTTTTCTGGCTACCAACCAAACACATGAAATTTTAATTAGATTTATTTTAATCTTTGTCATTCAAAAAAAAAAAAAAAAAAAAAAACATGGTATTGATAACAATTACACCGACTACCACTATAGTCATCCATCCGACCACGGATTCATTATGACTCAAATTATGACAATGTCATTGGGAGACTCTCCTTTATTCCAGACCTGATGATTTTACCAAACATGGTTAAGTTAGGGATAAATCTCCGATCGATACCACTTATTAAGGACAATGGAACCAAAACTCTGATCGATACCACTTATTAAGGACAACGGAATCCAGACATGCTTTTGGTTTCACCCAAAAGGCTTCGTACCATTGGAGATTAATTGTTATCCACTATACACCCATGATCTTTCCCTTTTTTAGCCCTGAGATATTGTTTGTATCCTAACAAATTATAAAAAATTAAAACCTCAAATTTTTAAAAGTATAAAAATTGAAACCCTCAAACTTTCATGTATGTAATCCATTTTATTAGATTATTGAAACCCTCAATTTTATTAGATTTTTCTCTCTCAAATTTCATCTTCTCTATCTCTTGTCTATCCCGTCATTCCTCTCTCTACATTCTTCCTCATTTCTCGGATTTCAAATTAGAGGATTTTAAAAATAATTTCTTATTTAATATAATGCATTTTTATTTGACGTGAGATTTTAATCGTATTTATTTTAAAGATAAGGTGGTTGAACAATATTGTCCTAGTCACACATGTGTATGTGACACATCCAATTTAACGAATTATCTTAATAGTTTCTTCTATGATCATGAGTATTTAAAATTGTTCATGGTGAGTGAAAAGTCAAAACATAAAGTGGGTATTTTTTGTCAAATTAATTCAATAGAATTTTCTTTCTTCAATAACTTGCAAAGAATTTCACGTATATATGGCCCGATATTGGTTCATGATTTCTTGAATGTGATCTTAGCCACACGATCATTTCCATAACTTGATATTTTAAGACTTTTTTAGAACAAGATAATTTATATTTTAATGCATATAAATATCATATAATTATATAATATTAGATATTAAAATTAACAATAAACTATAATTTTTTTAAAAAAATAAATAATTATTTAAACATGAAAAAATAAATTCAGGAAGAAACTAAGTTTACTAGAAAAAAAAAAACTAAATTACAAATATAATCTGTGTTTATGTCTATAGGTACAAAAATATCAACTTATTTGTTTTTTTTTTTTAAATTATTTAATTAATGCGGGAAGAATTGATTCTCTAAATTTTTTTGTCATTAGTCCTACTTTATGCCAATTGAATATTATTGATCATGTTGACATCTACTTATTTGTTATAACATAGTAGAAGATAGTGAAGAGATCAACATAAACATAACTCAATGACATAAAATATGTACTTAAGAGATCAAAAGTTCGATTCTCACACCCTGCATTATTAATTAGATACTTATTAAAACCAAATTGAATTTAACTCATATAACATATACGCTAAAATGACAATGTAACCTTACCAATACTAGAGTAATAAAGTTTTATATCTATATTTTCACAATGATATTATGCTCACTTTCAACTTAAATTAATCTTGTTTAAAATCTTGTCAAACATAGCTCAACTGACATGATGTAACGACTAAAGATCAAAAGGTTCCAGGTTGGATCCCCACCCTCACATGTTGTTAAAAAATAATAATAATAATAATAATAATATTTTATTTCATAACAAAAATGGGTAAAGTGAGCAAAACTCACAACGAGAAATTATTTAAGAAGACTGTCATAATGTGATTGATTGCAATCTTGCGCCATTAAATGTTTGAGAAAGAAATTATAAAATATTTCATTTTATATCGAATAGTTATTAAAGATAGACAACTCAAAATGAAAAATAACTATTCAGAAATATATTTTTAATGTCGTAAAACTTTTGTTCATCAATTTAAAGCTATAGTTGAAATCATAATTAGAAAGAAAAATAATAATAATAATAATAATAATAAAACTCCAAGAGGTAACCAAGTTGATGTTATCTTTTCAAAGAATGAAGATAGACTTGAACTTATGTTGAAGATTCTGTTATTTTGTTTCAAGCCAAATATTCTATAACATAGAACAAATATTAGACCACTACACTTTACTCGCATTTATAAGTAAGTCTTTTATTCAGGTTTAGATTCCTACTATTTAGAAAGAGATATATATATATATATATGACGAGGTTTAGATCCCCACTATTTAGAAAGAGATCTATATGACGAGATACTATATGACACATAATGTATGTAAGTATCAAGTTTCAATGATAATATGTGTATTTCTCTTTATTCAAATTGTTTGGCTTAAGATAATTGAGTTTGATAATGATTAAGAATTTGATTTGTGTCTTATCAATATATTTATATTTAGATCCATGAAACATTATTCTTTTTCCTTCCTTTCATATTCAATAAAAATAATAATAATGAAATCGATATTATATCAAAAAGAAAATAAAATTACCATAATACATACCAATATTTTTATTACCACAAACACAACATCAATACAAACGTCTTAAAAAAAATACAAACACCTTATTCGAATATATTCATGATTGTAGGTAGAACACATAAATATATATTACATAATTGTTTCTTTGAGTGCTAACCAATGAAAGGAGTCCTAGTCACGATGCCTGTTTTCTCAGTCACCCAAACCCAAACTCTATCGCACCTAAAGTCTTGAATCACTATTGATCCTTCATCAACAATTATAGCATCAACCAAAGTATTCTCCTTCTCGATAATTCTCTCGGCTTCTTTTCCTGGTTTACTAACCAGCTCAGGCCATGAACTCTTTCCTAAACATGTCAATAGAAAACACAACATTATTTTTTTCATATACAATATTAAATTTTTATCACTAAATCTAAAAATGTAAAAGATGTTATTTACTCATGTACCTTTGCATGTTGTAGACATTATCCTGGTTGTGTGATTGAGCTTTTTTCTTTCTTTGCTTAGGAAGCTCTTGTGATCATATTTGTATTGAGAAAGTGGGTTTATATAGAGATGGGGTTTGATTTATTGGGCTACTTTTATTTGACTTTCTTGTAAATTATTTCTTCTATGGCACGTAAGAGAATAATAAAGAGCTAACCAATGTGAGGTGTCTAGATAATATTATCAAAAGTTTACATATACTTGAATTTGTATACTTTTTGTTCCTCCCTATTTAAGCTTGAATAATTTTGTTTATTTTACCTTAAAAATTTCAAACTAATAACTTTGTTTATGGTTTTTTTTTTAAAAAAATATAATTTAAATACTTTAATTTACGGATTTAAACATATGGAGTTACTAATATACTTTGTTGAATTAAATTATCTTCAAGTTGATTATTCTTATCCATAAGCTTATGATATCTTTCATTTTTTTTAATTGAAGTGATGTTTTAGTCTTACTCTTGACTAATTAATTATGAGATTTACATGTGGTTGAACAATATTCTTATTCTTATCATGTATGTATACATAATTTTATGATCTATCCCAATATGAATGCAAGGAAAAAATGGAATATGAAGTTCTCGTTAGAAAAAATTAACAATTGAACATGGTTTTTTTTTTTTTTTTTTTTTTTTGTCAAAATAGTTGAATTGAATTTAGATTCAATAACTTGCAAAGAAACCTTCATATGGCCCAAAGTCGATCTTAACCAGGATAATTTCCATATAACTTAATTGATATTTTAAGATTGTATATAAAGTTTTTCATCGTATATAATTTTTTTTTTTGAATTGTAAAAACAAATATATGACCTAAATTAAAAAAAAATGTTTTAATTAACAAAATTTGATAACACGAGGAAGAAAAAAAAGTCAACAAAAAGAAGCAAACATTAAAAAAAAAAAACTCTGAATATGTATATTGTTTTCCAACTTTTTTGGGCTCTGTAATCATAAATGTGTTTGATAATAAAAATTAAAGGATTTGATTAGACAAATCAATTTAATATCGTAATTGGGTTCATAAATAGCAACCAGATTCAAAATAAATGGTAAATATAGGAAAATATAAAATATTTTACAAATATATAAAAAAATCAGTGATAGTCACTTAAAATATATATATATATATATATATATATATATATATATATATTTTGTCATATTTGTAAGTCTTTTAAAAAAAAATATTATATTTGTAATAATTTTATTCAAAATTGACCGGTGCAATTTCTCCTTTACTACATAATCAATTTCTTCCTCCATATCCACCCCTTCATGAGTTGATTATATATTTGGGCTAAAATAAAATATTACTAAAGATTCAAAAGTTTCAAAAATATTCTTGAATTATAAAAAAATGTTTCAAAAATATTCATAAACTTTCAAAAGTTTTAAAAATGTCCCTAAATTATGAAAAATATTTAAAAATATGTCTTCGATGTTAACAACACACAAAATTCTTATATCGATGGTTAAATTCTAATTTGTACTTATGTGACATGTAAAAAAAATGAAAATGTGGACATTTGTGTGACATCTAATCTATTCTTCATTGATTTTGTCCAAGTTTTAATTTGTTCTATTCTCTGTTATTTTGAACCGATAAAATAGAATTTTCATGATTTTATAACACAACGTTTACGTTCTCATTTTTTCCATGTCACATGAGTACAAATAATTAGAATTTAACTATTCACATTAAGAATTTGTGTGTTGTTAATTGTGAGTACATTTTTGAAACGTTTCCATAGTTAGAAGATTTTAAAAAAAATTTCTTGAACTTTCTTCATTTGGAATGATATTAATAACAAAATAAAATCATATTAATAAAAAAAACTAATTAACTTATTTAATATAATCCATTTTTATTTGACGTGACATTTTAATCGTATTTATTTAACGTGGTCGAACAATATTGTTCTAGTGTCACACATGTGTACACATCCAATTTAACGATTTATATTAATAGTTTCTTGTATGATCATGAGTATTTAAAATTGTACATGGTGAGTGAAAAGTCAAAACATAAAGTGGGTATATTTTGTCAAATTAATTGAATAGAATTTTCTTTGTTCAATAACTTGCAAAGAATTTCAGATATATATGGCCCGATATTGTTCATGATTCTTGAATGTAATCTTAGCCACACGATCATTTCCATAACTTGATATTTTAAGACTTTTTTAGTACAAGATAATTTATATTTTAATGCATATAAATATCATATAATTATATAATATTAGATATTAAAATTAACAATAAACTATAAATTAACTAAATTATTATTTTTTTAAATAAATAATTATTTAAACATGAAAAAAAAATAGGAAAATTGTAGTAAATGACAATTTAAGACTTATTGTTTGCAAATATAGCATGTTTTTAAAAATTTTGCGGATATAGCAATTTCTATCGCTGATATCTTATGACTGATAGAAGTCTATCGCTGATCACCTCAGCTTTTTATAGATTTTTGTCAGTGATAATAGTCTATCAGAGATAATAGTCTATCACTGATAGAAGTTTATCAGTGATATAATAAAGTCTATCAGTGATAGAAACGAATTTTTTTGCCATATTTGCAAAACATTTTAAAGTTTGCTAAATTTGCAATTAGTTTGGGCCTGATTGCTATTTGTGCAACCAGCCCAAAAAAAAAATCAGGGAAGAAACTAACTTTCTAGAAAAAAAAACTATTACAAATATAGTCTCTAAACAAGTTTGTGTTTCCAATTTAGGTACAAAAATATCAATTTATTTGTTTTTTTTTTTTTTTTTTTGTAAAAGTTATTTAATTAATGCGGGATAATTGAATCTCTAAATTTTTTTAGTCATTATTGTATTTTATACCAATTGAATTATTGATCATGTTGACATCAACTTATTTGTTATAACATAGTAGAAGATAGTTAAGAGATCAACATGAACATAACTCAACTGACATAAAATATGTACTTAAAGGTCAAATGTTCAATTCTCACACCCTACATTAATTAGATACTTATTAAAACCAAATTGAATTAAACTCATATAACATATACACTAAAATGACAATGTAACCTTACCAATACTAAAGTAATAAAGTTTTACATCTATATTTTCACAATGATATTATATCTATATTTTCACAATGATCGATATTATGCTCACAGAAAATGTGGGGATATGAATTTATGTATTTTTTTTTATTGAATTTTGATCCGTCGAGACTGACGGGACTCGAACCCGCAAATTCCGCCTTGACAGGGCGGTGCTCTCACCGATTGAACTACAATCCCAGAAAAATTAGGCAAAGTTCAATTTGGTCCATATAGTTTTAAAAGTTTCAATCTAATCTTATGGTTTGGACGACTTAGCTTCAATTTGTTCTCTATATGCATGATTGTAAAAGTTTCAATTGAATTCCTATAGTTTAGTCAAACTTCACAAGTCATTCTTTGTCCGGGACAGTTATACACAATCATTGATCTTATAAATTAAGTAAGGGACTTCTTAAAAATCAATTTTTTTTAGTTCAAATAGATCGGTTATTTATAACACATATGTGTGCGTATATTATTATACAACACATTTTTAATAACAAAATGTAAGTATCAATTATTCTCTAAATATGTGCTAACATTAGCATAACTTAACTAAGTATAATGTATGAACTATTAAGTTAGAGGTTATAATATTGTAAAAAATAAAATACAAACAAACTCTGAATATGTATATTTTTTCCAATTATTTTGGGCTCTGTAATCAATATTCCCATTGCACAATGTTGTAAAAAAAGAAAAAAAAAAAAAAAAAACTCTGAATATGTATATTGTTTTCCAATTTTTTTGGGCTCTGTAATCATAAATGTGTTTGATAATAAGAATGAAAGGATTTGATTAGACAAATCAATTTAATATCAATATCGTAATTGGGGTTTACAACCAACCAGATTCAAAATAAAGGGTAAATATAGCAAAATATAAAATATTTTATAAATATGTAAAAAATCTTAATATGTATGATATTTGTAAATCTTTTCAAAAAGTATTATATTTGCAATAATTTTACTCTAAATTGACAGCGGGTGCAATTTCTCCATAACTACATAATCAATGTCTTCCTCCATATCCACCCCTTCCGGAGCTAATTATATATTTGGGCTAAAATAAAATATTCCTAAAGATTCAAAAGTTTCAAAAATACTCTTGAATTATTAAAAATGTTTCATAAATATTCTTAAACTTTCAATTTCAAAAATGCCTTTAAATTATGAAAAATATTTAAAAAAATGTCTTCGATGTTAACAACACACAAAATTCTTATATCGATGGTAAATTCTAACTTGTACTTGTGTGACATGGAAAAAAATGAAAATGTGGGCATCTGTGTGACATTTTTTTTTTTGGAACGGTAGTTTAATTAATGCGGGGATTGAACCCATGACCTTTTGGTCACCGGCACAACCCTATGCCAATTGAGCTATGCTCGGTTTGGCAAAAAATTTGCCTTTATAGGCGGTATATAATGCAATTAAATATTTTAAATCATCCATGCCCCGTTTGCACGGTGCAGGATCAATCAACCCCCACTCTAGGCTATCTAGGTGATGCGCTCACTCACCCGTTGCACCAAGTGGTTGTTTGATAATTTTTTTGAAAATCTGCCCTAGGGCAGAATCGCTGTGTGACATTTAATCTATTCTCCATTGATTTTGTTCTATTTTTAATTTGTTCTATTCTCTGTTATTTTGAACCAATAAAATAGAATTTTCATAATTTTGTAACATTTCAAGCGTCTACGTTCTCATTTTTTCCATGTCACATGAGTACAAAGTAATTAGAATTTAACTATTCAAATAAAAAATTTGTGTTTTTAATTGTGAGTACATTTTTTTAAACGTTTCCATAGTTAAGAAGTATTTTTTTGATAATTTAACCTATATATTTCTTAGGTAAAGATTTAAATCTCGCGCCAAAATCATGAATATTATTGTTGCCTTAAGCACAAAGTTATATGTTCTTGTTGGCCAATGGTTTTATTTTTTTTTTTATTTTTTTTAGTCCAACAAATAATATAGAGATTGTGATTGAATTTCTGACCTCTTCTTTAATGCAAGTCAATTATTATTGAATGCTCACTTTCACCGATTGGTTGTAGTTAATATATAGATAGGAAGCTAAAGATGTACTAGAAAAAAGACAGATAAAAGAAATCAAATTGCATATATCATATATTTTTGTTACAACAAACACAACATTTAATTAATACAAATGACTTAAAAATACAAACACCTTATTCATAAATTCATATTGTTGGTAAAACAACATGAGCGTGTTTGTACTTATATTTTAGGATTGCTTTTTTAAGGACTAACCAATGGCAGGAATAAAGATGACATTGCCGGTTAGCTTACTGACCCAAACCCTAACTCTGTCACACCTGAAGTCAGAAGACACAATTGAGCCCTCCACAACAATGATGCCATCAACCATATGGTTCTCATTTTCAATAATCTTCTCTGCAGCTTTTCCCGGCCTACCAAGTAACTCGGGCCATGAACTCTTTCCTAAACGTGTCAAAAAAAATAAGAACATTAGCTAATGTCTTGCAAAAATGACAAAAAAATGAATCTATAAAATTTAGGTCAGCTTTGATAACCATTTTTGTTTTTAGTTTTATGTTTTTTTTTAAACTTTAGGCTTGTTTTCTCCTAATTTATTTTTTATTCTTTTCATTTTTCTTACGGAAATATTTGAATTGTTAATCAAAATTAAAAAACAAAACTATTTTTTTTTTTTTAGGACGGATTCAATAATCATTTGATTTTTTGTTTTTGAAAATTAAGTTTAGAAACAATACATCCGCCTATAAATTTTATTATTGTGTTATCTATTTTTTACAAGTGTTTTCAAAATTCAAGCCAAAATTTAGAAGAAAAAAAGTAGTTTTCAAAAAGTAGTTGTTGTTTTTAAAATTTGACTAAGAGTTCTAATGTATCCTTACCAAAGATCAAAATCATTGTAGGAACTTATAGGTGAATACATTGTTTATAGGCTTAATTTTCAAAAACCCAAATAATTATCCTAAGCCTTAGTTTTCAAAACATAATTTGGATTTTGAAAATACTAGAGTAAAAGATAAATAACAAAACAAAAGAACTCAAAGGTGAAAGTAGTGTTTATAAACTTATTTTTAAAAACTTAAAAATTTAAAATGAAATGATTATTAAACGAAGCCTTAGAATGACATACCTCTGCACATTTTTTAAGACATCTTTGGGTGTGATTGAGCTTTCTTTTGTCTTTTCTTTGTTGTCAATGCGAAGGCTCTTGTGATCATCTTTGTATGGGGGAGTGGGTTTATATAATAGGGGTGAGGGTTTGATTTGTTAGGTGTCTTGATGATTTCACAAGTGCTAACTTTTTTTAAAAAAATTATATATTAAAAGAGCTTCTAAGTTCTTCATCTTCACACGTTTCGGTTGATATAATTAAGAATTAGAAATTTAGATTTTTTTTTTTTTTTTTTTTGTTGACAACATGTGGGGTGGAGATCGATTCTAAAACCTCATAATCACTAATATATATATCATGTGAGTTGAATTATACTCTTGTTAGCTAGAAACTTAGATTTATAAAGATTGAAATGATATAATATATTATTCATTTTTTTTTTTTTGGTTTACCATACCTTAAAAACATTGCATCAATAAAGATATATGTTAACTTTATTTCTAAAATTTTCTTTTAAAGTAAAAAGAAGGAATGTAGACCTATAATATTGTTGATGTTTCTTGTAGATCTTAACCAGAATATTTTTAGCCATATGTTGATCTTTTATAATAATTTATATTTTAATGTGTTGTATGGCCAATAAGAACATAGTTCATCTGGCATGATGTATCGAATAGTGATTATGAAGTTAAAATCAATCTTCCAATTCAACATGTTGTAAAAAAAAATATGAATTTATGTACATAAATTTTTTTATTTATTGTTTACATAGTTTTTATGATTTTATTTACCTAAAACTCTTCATTTATTGTTTACATAATTTTACATATTTAAACTAGTAACGTGAAAAAGAAAGGAAGCAAATCTCGCTCACAATAAATAAATAAATAAAAAAGAATAAATTTTGAGGTACATCTTCTTCTAAACTTTCAAATACATCTTCTTACTATATCGAGAAGGAGAGAAAAGTTTTCTTCCTCTTGTGTCCTTTCGTTTAAATTCTTATCACTATTTCATTGGTGGTAATTTGGTCTTTAATTAAAGAATATATTTTTTTTACCATTTTTTATTTGTTAAATTAATTAATGACTAATCTTCCATTGATGGTAATTTAAGTTATTAAAGGGTTTAATTGAGAAAGAATTTAATGCCGGTATTTAATTCATCAACTTTTTCAACTTTTTTACTATTTCCACTTTTTCAACTTTTATTTTCTCTTTTTTCTCCTCATCTCCTTCAAATGTTACAATTCAAGGAATACAAGGAATATAATTAATTATAAATTTAACGATTACGACCGTTCAAAATATTTAAAAAATTTACTCTCAATTTAAAATAGAATGATAATTAATTTGTGAAATTGAATTTAATTAAAACATTTATTTTGACTAATATTAATACTCTATTTAGCTTTCAATTTATTTTATTTTATTTTTGAACAAAGTTAGTATTCTCATTAAACATATGTAAGATTATAAAATTAATCAACAATACACAATAATATATATATATATATATATATATATATTTTAAAGATCTTATGCTAAATCTTTTATCTCTTCTTTCTCTTCAAGTCATCACCCACCGCTATCGTTCTTTAAATCTAGGTATGTTGAACAAGTTAAGTGTCGTGACACTATAAAAAATTTATTTTTTAAACAAAAAAACATTAGAGCTTTAAATTTTCACTCCCTCTAATTGTGAATTAAGAAAGAAAAAAGAGTCAGTTAACAAATAATTAAATTACAATATATTTTTATTTAAGCAATACAAAAAAAAAATAAAACATGGGTAATTTATTGAGAAATTTTCTCAAATGACTACTGTGATATTTTAAAATATCTCTTAAAATCTTAAAATTTTCATTTCTATTTTTTATTAATTTTGATTACCATTACCCTCATTAACATTTTCATAATATTATTCAATTTCTCTCTCCATTTCGTAGATAGATGGTGTCCAATAATATAACAATAACTTTAATAATATTAACATTCATGTGATGATAGTTGGTTTGTAACTCACATTTTTCATTATGGCCATATTTAAAAAGGAAATGAAAGTTGAATCCGATCTTTAATGGGGAAGTCAAAAAGAAATTAAGGATAAAATAGGGTACATATTAAAAATTTGAGGACAGAATGGGAAGAGAAATTCATTTCTAGGTCAACTCCATTCCGACATCGACATTGGCAGAATCCGCGAAATCGCAAAAAATGGAACGTGAATTCGTTCACTCCCATTTTTTCTTTCAAGCAATAATAGCGTCTCTCTCACCCTCTAATTCACTCCATGAGGGAAAAATTGATGAAAATGCGGAATGCATTTAAAGAAGAAAAATAATAATATATTGCATAGCAAACGACCGAAGTTGTTTGATTTTTTATTTTTTTTTCTCGAGAAAAGGAATGTGGTTGGTGATTCATACAGAAACAAAACATTATTAGATGATGAAGATGAAAAAAAAATAGGAGATTTAGGCGACTTGAAGAGGCAGATGCACTCAGAAAGTGGAGTAACTATGCAATATTTTTTTTTAAAGCTTTCTTCAAGTGATTTATGTTTTTTTGTTAGGGTTGATTGCACAAAACGGCCAATAATAATTGCAAATTTAGCAAAGTTTAAAACCTTTTGCAAATATGACAAAAAAATCAGTGATTACATTTATGACTATTACTGATAGATTTTATGACTATTACTGATAGACTTCTATCAGTGATAGACACTTCTATTAGTGATAGACACTTCTATCAGCGATAGACCATACTATCAGTGATTGAAATTGTTATATCCGCAATTTTTTTACAAAAGTGCTATATTTTTATTTATTTTACTCTAAATTGACATCTGTTACAATTTTCTTTTTTGTTATGTAAGGTAGGAATCAGAATTTGTCAGAGGTCATCACACCAATAAAGAATTTGTGTTTGTTTTCATATGCTCTTTAGGGTCGGTAATTTTTTTTTTTATTTTTTTTTAATTCTCAATTATTCTATTCCAATATCATTATAATCCAATTTTCTTTTCCCTATAAATAATTGTGTATACAATAATAATAGAAAAGACAAGTTATTGAATCAAATTTATATTCTCAATATAAGGCAATATATGACGCAAAATTCGCTTCAAAAAAAAAAAAAAAAAATATATGACGCAAATTAAAATTTTGTTTTAGTTAACAAAATTTGATAAATCATGGAAGAAAAAAAAAAGTCAACCAAAACAAGCAAACATAAAAAAAAAAAAAAAAAGATAAATTACAAAATTAGACTTTGAATTTTTAATGTTCCGTTTTATTTATTATTATTATAATATTTTATTTAACACTATCTGAAGTTAGGGATTCAAACCTATAACATATTGGTCAATAATAAGTGTTGAGGTAAGCTCATGTTGGTTTTAATCCGGTTTATTTTAGTTCATAAATTTAAATTTTGATTATATGTACGTAATCCCTACTACTAAAGCTATTAATTATTAAAATGGTAGTTTTACATGGTTAAGGGTAGGGGCGGAGCCACGTAGGGGCCAATTAGGACACGTGCCCCGGAAAATATAACTACAGTTTATATATTTGTATAATTAAATTCGAAAAAAGAACTAAGAAATTCATCTAGTCTGATGGCCAGAGACACGGTCTCTGAGTTTCTTATTTTGCACGCCTCGAGTTTGATTAGAAGGGAACGCAATTCTTTGTTTTTTTATTTTGTTTTTAGGTAAATTATTTTATTTCAAATTATATTATTTAATCATATATATTTAAGTTTTTTTTTGCTTCAAAATTTTAATTTTGTATTTAATAGATACGTGATTTTTTTTTTAAATGTCGATAAGTTGATGACTCATTAATTTTATGTCTAACAAAATATTTAATATTTTAAATTTTCTAATATATCTTTATTAGATACAAAATTGAGAGTTTAATTATTAGACACAAAATTAAAATTTGAATGATCTATTAGACACAAAATTAAAATTTGAAGAATCTAGTTGACACAAAATTGAAAGTTTAAGGATCTATTAGACAGAAAATTGAAAATTTAAGGATCTATAAGACTAAAAATTGAAAGTTTAAGAGTCTGTTACGCACATTTTAAGGTTTAAGAACTATATAGACATGCATAAATCGAAAATTTCAAGGACTAAACTTGCAATAAAACTCTATTGGGATTGTGCCCATCCTGACAAAAATTCCTAGATCCGCCCCTAAGATTTATATAATATATATATATTTTTAAAGTGGGTATAGTGAGAGTGCTATCAATTGATACGTACTATCTTTGTTGAGGTTGAAGGTTCAAAATCTACATATTCCTATTTATCGTTCTAAAAAATAATTTTTTTTTTTTTTTTTGAGTTCAACACAAGGGTGGAGATTCAAAGCTTAGACCCATCAGTTTAGGATATATGTCTTTGAAACAAGACTTAAATCATTGACTAAATTAAGTAATAATAATTATCAACCTGTGTTAAATTACAATTTTAGTTCATGTGATTTAGGCAAATTTCAATTTGGTCCATATAGTTTTAAAACTTTCAATCTAATCTTTATGGTTTAGACTTAGCTTCAATTTGTTCGGAATATGCATGATTTTAAAAGATTCAATTTGATCCCCTATAATTTAGTCAAACTTCACAAAATCTTTCTTTGTCGAGAAGAGTTATCACAATCATTGATCTTATAAAATAGGTAAGGGACTTCTTAAAAAATCAAAATTTCTTTTTTAATTCAAGTGGATTGGTTATTTATATACACATATGTGCGCGTATATTATTATATAAACACATTTTTAATAACAAAATGTAAGTATCAATTATTCTCTGAATATGCTAACATGAGCATAACTTATAATGTATGAATTATGGGCCAAAAAGTCAGAGGTCTAATGTTGTAATAAAAAATAAAAAATAAAAAATAAAAATCAAACTCTATATCGTTTTCCAATTTTTTTTGGGCTCTGTAATCATAAATGTATTTGATAATAAGAATGAAAGGATTTGACTAATCAATTTAATATCATAATTGGGGTTCTATATAGCCAGCAGACCTAAAATAAATGATAAATAGAGTAAAATATAAAATATTTTGCAAACATATAAAAAAATTTTGTGATAGTGACTTAATATATATAAAAATGGTCATATTTGTAATTTTTTTTTTTAAACAAACTATACTTGTAATAGTTTTACTCTAAATTGACACCTGTTCAATTTCTCCTTTACTACCTAATAAATGTCTTCCTCCATATCCACCCTTCATGAGTTAATTATATATTTTTGGCTAAAATAAAATATTCCTAAAAATTCAAAAATTTTAAAAATACTCTTGAATTATGAAAAATGTTTAAAAAATATTCATAAACTTTAAAAAATGCCTCTAAACTATGAAAATATTTTAACACCTGAAGTCAAAAGACACAATTGAACCCTCTTCAACAATGATGCCATCAACCATATGGTTCTCATTTTCAATAATCTTCTCTGCATCTTTTCCCGGCCTACCAACTAACTTGGGCCATGAACTCTTTCCTAAACGTGTCAAAAAAAAAAAAAAAAAGAACATTAGTTAATGTCTTGCAAAAAAGACAAAAAATGAATCTAAAAATTTTAAGTCAGCTTTAATAACCATTTAGTTTTTAGTTTTATGTTTTTTTTTTTTTAACTTAGGCTTGTTTTCTCCTAATTTATTTTTTTATACTTTTCATTTTTTTTAGGGAAATATTTGAAATGTTAATCAAAATTAAAAAACAAAACTATTTTTGTTTAGGACGGATTCAATAATCATTTAATTTTTTGTTTTTAAAAATTAAGTTTAGAAACAATACATCCGCCTATAAATTTCATTATTGTGTTATCTATTTTTTACAAGTGTTTTCAAAATTCAAGCTAAAATTTAAAAGGAAAAAAAATAGTTTTCAAAAACTTGTTTTTATTTTTTAAATTTGACTAAAGAGTTCTAATGTATCCTTTACCAAAGACCAAAATCATTATAGGAACTCATAGACGGATACATTGTTTATAGGCTTAATTTTCAAAAACCCAAATGATTATCATAAGCCTTAGTTTTCAAAACATAATTTGGATTTTGAAAATACTAAGAGTAAAAGATAAATTACAAAACAATTTATAAAGTTATTTTTCAAAAGTTAAAAATAAAAAATTAAATGATCATTAAAGAAGCCTTTGGATGATATAACTCTACATTTTCGAGACATGTTTGGGTGTGATTGAGCTTTCTTTTGCCTTTTTGTTTGCTGTCAATGTGAAGGCTCTTGTGATCATCTTTTGTATGGGGGAGTGAGTACAATTATTACTTTAGAATTATATAAGAATTTAATTTATAGGTTGAATTATCGAATTTAGGTTTGATTGAAATGTCTTGAATCTATATTATGATTCGCTAGGAATTATTCTAGATCGTTCTCATTGATTTATTTGAACTTTTACTTTATGTATTATGTTTTGGACCTTATCTTAGCTCATTCTGCATTAGGTCATTCGAAGGTTTATATATAAACCTTCTAATGACTTCTGCCCTCCTTAATTTGGAATTTGTACTATCTCCTAAATTCAATACAATTGTTCAGACTCTATTATGATAAGTTAGTGAATCACCTAAATCACTAGGTTGATTATCGATTTATTTTTTTGTTGTCAATTTTTGTGAGAACAAGTTTTAAATCCATTTGTATATTAAACTTAAAAATAACATCACATCAATAAAATTGGGAGAGGGAGCCTAAACTTTGGCAGACTTAAAATTCCAAACTAATAATAGTATCAATTTAAATTCTAAATTTTCATAAATGAATAATTTTAGATATTCCATTAGAATTCCGTTTGAATACCGTTAATTAATGTATAATTTTCACACGTGTATAAGACTTCTTGAAATGTAGGGATATTAAAGCAATACTAGAGCAATGCGGAAATCAAATTGATAATACCGATTTTCATTAATACAAGTAGTTTTTCATCTTTTTGTCTTTTTTTATTTTTCTCTACTTATTTTGAAATAATTACAAGATAATTTTTTTTTACTACTTGGGTGGAATTTTTGGTGAAATATATAATTGAGGCCCTCTTTCATAATCAATTTTTTCCTTCTTTCTTTCTTATTGTGTTCCTTTTTGTTCTTTAAAAAAAAAAATATAGAAATAGAGAAATAGAGAAACAAAAATATCTATCAACCCGGTGTTTGGTCCAATAAGTTGTTAGAGAAAGAGTTGGGGCAGAAGTTTTATCCGGATTTGGCCCACGAATTTGTTGAAGTTGGATAAAAAATATCAACTCCCAGACTTTTACATTTCTACCGTAATTACTATATTCAACTTTGTCCGGTTTTACAAGTCAACACATTTCTCTCTCTTCCTCCCTCTTCCACAATATTTTTAATTATTTAAAAAAAACGTAATTTAAACAAAAATCTGTAAAAGGACTAAAAATACAATTCAACCTATTTTTATTATTTTAAATATAAATTAGATTGTTCGATCAAAATTGGTACTTAAACCAAATTCAAAATGTAGTATTCTTATACAGAAATAAAAACATCAGCTTATTTGGTTTCGTTTAAATTAATAGATTAAAATCTTTCAAATTCACATATTTAATAGGACTCTCTTTTATTTCAAAACTATCCAAATAAAATGAATAATTGATGTGAGTGATATTGAAAAAAGAATGTGAAGTATTGTGGTCAAAATTATTTTTGTTATCTTCAAAGAAATTTGTGAACGATACATAAAATAAAAAGCAAAATTGTACAAAAAAAAATAGATAAAATAAATCGGCATTGTTGAGATGCTGGATTTCGATTGCAGTGGATTCAGATGGAATGACGAGTTTAAGAGGGTGAAGGCGAAGAAAGATGTGGTTAACAACACATATGTCAGGGTAATACTATATTTATGTGTTGTTCTTTTTTTTTTTTCTTTAAATAAGTTTGTAAAATATACCTACATTAATAAAAACAAAAAAAAATCTCAATTTTAGAATTCATAAAATTAAAGGGGCTGGTTGCAAATAGCAATCAGGCAAAAACTAATTGCAAATTTAGCAAAGTTTAAAACCTTTTGCAAATATGTCAAAAAATTAGTGACTATCACTGATAGACATTTTTTATTATTACTGATAGATTTTATGACTATTACTGATAGACTTCTATCAGTGATAAACTTCTATAAAAAAAACTACTATCAGCGATAAACTTCTATCAGCAATAGACTATACTATCAGTGATAAAAATTGTCATATCTGCAAAAAAAAATTAAAAAAGTTCTATATTTTTAATTATTTTACTCTAAATTGACATCTGATACAATTTTTCTATTTAATACAATGCATTTTTATTTGACGTGAGATTTTAATCGTATTTATTTTTAAAGATAACGTGATTGAACAATATTGTCCTAGTGTCACACATGTGTATGTGTACACATCCAATTTAACGATTTATCTTAATATAGTTTCTTCTATGATCATGAGTATATAAAATTGTACATGGTGAGTGAAAAGTCAAAACATAAAGTGGGTATTTTTTGTCAAATTAATTGAATAGAATTTTCTTTCTTCAATAACTTGCAAAGAATTTCACATATAGCCAAACCGAGCATAGCTCAATTGGCATATTGTGCCCGTGACTTAAAGGTCATGGGTTCAATCCTCGCTTTAATTAAAATACCGTTGCAAAAAAAAGAATTTCACATATATATGGCCCGATATTGTTCATGATTCTTGAATGTGATCTTAGCCACACGATCATATTTTAAGACTTTTTTAGTACAAGATAATTTATATATTATATAATATTAGATATTAAAATTCACAATAAACTATAAATTAACTAAATTATTTTTTTAAAAAATAAATAATTATTTAAACATGAAAAAAAAAATCAGGGAAGAAACTAACTTTACTAGAAAAAAAAAACAATTACAAATATAATCTCTAAACAAGTTTGTGTTTCCCATTTAGGTACAAAAATATCAACTTATTTGTTTTTTTTTTGTTTTTTTTAAAGATTATTTAATTAATGCGGGGAGAATTGAATCTCTAATTTTTTTTTGTCATTAGTTCCAATTGAATTATTGATTATGTTGACATCAACTTATTTGTTATAACATAGTAGAAGAGATAGTGAAGAGATCAACATGAACATAACTCACCTGACATAAAATATGAAAATATGTACTTAAGAGGTAAAATGTTCAATTCTCACACCCTACATTAATTAGATACTTATTAAAACCAAATTGAATTAAACTCATATAACATATACACTAAAATGACAATGTAACCTTACCAATACTAGAGTAATAAAGTTTTATATCTATATTTTCACAATGATGTTATGCTCATAGAAAATGGGTTTTTTATTGGATTTTGATCCGTCGAGACTGACGGGACTCGAACCCGCAACTTTCGCCTTGACAGGCCGGTGCTCTGGCCGATTGAACTACAATCCTAGGAAAATTAGGTGTACAGCCTAAACTTATTATTTTTTCTCATTGGATTTCATTCGAACCATTTGGTTTCGCCGTGTTGTAACAGAGGATAAGAGACATAGGGCTAAAGAGAGAGCCCAAAACCATAACTCAACTGATGTAACGACTAAAGATTAAAAAGTTCTAGGTTCGATCCTCACCCTCACATGTTGTTAAAAAAAATAAAAAATAAAATAAAAATAATAATAATAATATTTTTTTCATAACAAAAATGGGTAAAGTGAGCAAAACTCCCTATACGGAATAAATTATTTAAGAAGGTCGTCATAATGTGATTGATTGCAATCTTGCGCTATTAAATGTTTGAGAAAAAAATTATAAAAATATTTCATTTTATATCGAATAGTTATTAAAGATAGACAACTCAAAATGAAAAATAGCTATTCAGAAATATATTTTTAATGTCGTAAAACTTTTGTTCATCAAATTTAAAGCTATATAGTTAAAATATCATAATTAAAAAGAAAAATAATAATAATAATAATAATAATAATAATAATAATAAAACTCCAAGAGGTAGCCATGTTGATGATATCTTCCCAAAGAATGAAGATAGACATGATATCTTCCCAAAGAATAAAGATAGACTTGAGCTTATCGTTGAAGATTCTGACATTTTATTTCAAGTCAAATATTCTACAAAATAGAACAAAAAAATATTAGACCACCACAGTTTTTAAGCACTTATACTTTATTCAGGTTTATATCCTTACTATTTAGAAAGAGATTTATATGACGAGGTTTAGATCCCTACTATTTAGAAAGATCTATATGACGAGATACCATATGACACATAATGTATGTAAGTATCAAGTTTCAATGATGATATGTGTATTTATCTTTATTCAAATTGTTTGGCTTAAGATAATTGAGTTTGATAATGATTAAGAATTTGATTTGTGCCACATATATTTATATTTAGATCCATGCAACATTATTCTTTTTCCTTCCTTTCATATTCAATAAAAATAAAAATAATGAAATAGATATATATCAAAAAAAAAAAAAATATCATAATACATACCAATATTTTTATTACGACAAGCACAACATCAATACAAACGTCTTAAAAAAAATACAAACACCTTATTCGAATATATTCATGATTGTAGGTAGAACAACATGAACACGTACGTGTTTGTATATTAAGACACATAAAAATATATTACATAATTGCTTCTTTGAGTGCTAACCAATGAAAGGAGTTCTAGTGACGATGCCGGTTTTCTCAGTCACCCAAACTCAAACTATATCGCACCTAAAGTCTAGAATCACCATTGATCCTTCATCAACAATTATAGCATCAACCAAAGGATTCTCCTTCTCGATAATTCTCTCTGCTTCTTTTCCTGATTTACCAACCAGCTCGGGCCATGAACTCTTTCCTAAACATGTAACAAAATATTATTTCTTTCATATACAATATTAAATTTTCATCACTAAATCTAAAAATGTAAAAGATGTTATTTACTCATGTACCTTTGCCATGTTGTTGACATTATCCTTGGTGGTGTGATTCTTTTTCTTTCTTTGCTTGGGAAGCTCTTGTGATCATATTTGTATTGATAAAGTGGGTTTATATAGAGATGGGGTTTGATTTATTGGGCTACTTTTATTTGACTTTCTTGTAAATTATTTCTCTATGGCACGTAAGAGAATAATAAAGGGTTAACCAATGTGAGGTGTCTAGATAATATTATCAAAAGTTTTTGTTCCTCCCTATTTAAGCTTAAATAATTTTGTTTATTCTCTACCTTAAAAATTTCAAACTAGTTTATGGTTTTCTTTTAATAAAAAATTACAATTTAAATACTTGAATTTACGGATTTAAATATGGCGTTACTAATATACTTTGATGAATTAAATTATCTACAAGTGGATTATTCTTATCCATAAGCTTATGATATATTTCATTTTTTTTTAATTGATGTGATGTTTTAGTCTTACTCTTGTCCCATTAATTATGAGATTTACACAATGTGGTTGAACAATATTCTTATTCTTATCATGTATGTAAAAAAAGAAAAAAAAAAAAAATTACAAAATTGAAAAAAAAAAAATTACAAAATTAGACTTTAAATTTTTAATGTCACGTTTTATTTATTATTATTATAATATTTTATTTCACACACTATGTTGAGTTAGGAATTCAAACCTCTAACATATTGATCAATAATAAGTGTTGAGTTAAGCCCATGTTGGTTTAATCCAGTTTATTTTAATTCATAAATCTAAATTTTGATTATATGTACGTGATCTCTACCACTACTGAAGCTATTAATTATAAAAATGTTAGTTTTACATGGGGTTTTTTTTTTTACAACATATTGGGGTGGGGAATTGAACCTAGGACCTCATGGTCACTAGGCAATACATCATGCCGTTGAGAGTACGTACTATCTTTCTTGAGGTCGAAGGAACTCAAAATCTACATATTCCTATTTGTCGTACTAAAAAATAGTATTTTTTTTTTTTTTTTTTTGAGTTCAACTGGATGGGTGGAGATTCAAATCTTGGACTCATTAATTTATGATATATGTTTGAAAACCCATCCAATTGAAACAAGACTTAAATCATGGGGATTAAATTAAGTAACGATAATTATCAACGGGTTAAATTACAATTTTGGTTCATGTGATTTAGGCAAAGTTCAATTTGGTCCATATAGTTTTAAAAGTTTCAATCTAATCTTATGGTTTGGACGACTTAGCTTCAATTTGTTCTCTATATGCATGATTGTAAAAGTTTCAATTGAATTCCTATAGTTTAGTCAAATTTCACAAGTCATTCTTTGTCCGGGACAGTTATACACAATCATTGATCTTATAAATTAAGTAAGGGACTTCTTAAAAATCAATTTTTTTTTAGTTCAAATAGATCGGTTATTTATAACACATATGTGTGCGTATATTATTATACAACACATTTTTAATAACAAAATGTAAGTATCAATTATTCTCTAAATATGTGCTAACATTAGCATAACTTAACTAAGTATAATGTATGAACTATTAAGTTAGAGGTTATAATATTGTAAAAAATAAAATACAAACAAACTCTGAATATGTATATTTTTTCCAATTATTTTGGGCTCTGTAATCAATATTCCCATTGCACAATGTTGTAAAAAAAAAAAAAAAAAAAAAAAACTCTGAATATGTATATTGTTTTCCAATTTTTTTGGGCTCTGTAATCATAAATGTGTTTGATAATAAGAATGAAAGGATTTGATTAGACAAATCAATTTAATATCAATATCGTAATTGGGGTTTACAACCAACCAGATTCAAAATAAAGGGTAAATATAGCAAAAATATAAAATATTTTATAAATATGTAAAAAATCTTAATATGTATAATATTTGTAAATCTTTTCAAAAAGTATTATATTTGCAATAATTTTACTCTAAATTGACAGCGGGTGCAATTTCTCCATAACTACATAATCAATGTCTTCCTCCATATCCACCCCTTCCGGAGCTAATTATATATTTGGGCTAAAATAAAATATTCCTAAAGATTCAAAAGTTTCAAAAATACTCTTGAATTATTAAAAATGTTTCATAAATATTCTTAAACTTTCAATTTCAAAAATGCCTTTAAATTATGAAAAATATTTAAAAAATGTCTTCGATGTTAACAACACACAAAATTCTTATATCGATGGTAAATTCTAACTTGTACTTGTGTGACATGGAAAAAAATGAAAATGTGGGCATCTGTGTGACATTTAATCTATTCTCCATTGATTTTGTTCTATTTTTAATTTGTTCAATTCTCTGTTATTTTGAACCAATAAAATAGAATTTTCATGATTTTGTAACATTTCAAGCGTCTACGTTCTCATTTTTTCCATGTCACATGAGTACAAAGTAATTAGAATTTAACTATTCAAATTAAAAATTTGTGTTTTTAATTGTGAGTACATTTTTTTAAACGTTTCCATAGTTAAGAAGTATTTTTTTGATAATTTAACCTATATATTTCTTAGGTAAAGATTTAAATCTCGCGCCAAAATCATGAATATTATTGTTGCCTTAAACACAAAGTTATATGCTCTTGTTGGCCAATGGTTTTATTTTTTTTTTTATTTTTTTTAGTCCAACAAATAATATAGAGACTGTGATTGAATTTCTGACCTCTTCTTTAATGCAAGTCAATTATTATTGAATGCTCACTTTCACCGATTGGTTGTAGTTAATATATAGATAGGAAGCTAAAGATGTACTAGAAAAAAGACAGATAAAAGAAATCAAATTGCATATATCATATATTTTTGTTACAACAAACACAACATTTAATTAATACAAATGACTTAAAAATACAAACACCTTATTCATAAATTCATATTGTTGGTAAAACAACATGAGCGTGTTTGTACTTATATTTTAGGATTGCTTTTTTAAGGACTAACCAATGGCAGGAATAAAGATGACATTGCCGGTTAGCTTACTAACCCAAACCCTAACTCTGTCACACCTGAAGTCAGAAGACACAATTGAGCCCTCCACAACAATGATGCCATCAACCATATGGTTCTCATTTTCAATAATCTTCTCTGCAGCTTTTCCCGGCCTACCAAGTAACTCGGGCCATGAACTCTTTCCTAAACGTGTCAAAAAAAATAAGAACATTAGCTAATGTCTTGCAAAAATGACAAAAAAATGAATCTATAAAATTTAGGTCAGCTTTGATAACCATTTTTGTTTTTAGTTTTATGTTTTTTTTTAAACTTTAGGCTTGTTTTCTCCTAATTTATTTTTTATACTTTTCATTTCTCTTACGGAAATATTTGAATTGTTAATCAAAATTAAAAAACAAAACTATTTTTTTTTTTTTTTTAGGACGGATTCAATAATCATTTGATTTTTTGTTTTTGAAAATTAAGTTTAGAAACAATACATCCCCTATAAATTTCATTATTGTGTTATCTATTTTTTACAAGTGTTTTCAAAATTCAAGCCAAAATTTAGAAGAAAAAAAGTAGTTTTCAAAAAGTAGTTGTTGTTTTTAAAATTTGACTAAGAGTTCTAATGTATCCTTACCAAAGATCAAAATCATTGTAGGAACTTATAGGTGAATACATTGTTTATAGGCTTAATTTTCAAAAACCCAAATAATTATCCTAAGCCTTAGTTTTCAAAACATAATTTGGATTTTGAAAATACTAGAGTAAAAGATAAATAACAAAACAAAAGAACTCAAAGGTGAAAGTAGTGTTTATAAACTTATTTTTAAAAACTTAAAAATTAAAAATGAAATGATTATTAAACGAAGCCTTAGAATGACATACCTCTGCACATTTTTGAAGACATCTTTGGGTGTGATTGAGCTTTCTTTTGTCTTTTCTTTGTTGTCAATGCGAAGGCTCTTGTGATCATCTTTGTATGGGGGAGTGGGTTTATATAATAGGGGTGAGAGTTTGATTTGTTAGGTGTCTTGATGATTTCACAAGTGCTAACTTTTTTTAAAAAATATATATATTAAAAGAGCTTCTAAGTTCTTCATCTTCACACATTTCAGTTGATATAATTAAGAATTAGAAATTTAGATTTTTTTTTCTTTTTTTTTTTGTTGACAACATGTGGGGTGGAGATCGAACCTAAAACCTCATAATCACTAATATATATATCATGTGAGTTGAATTATACTCTTTTTTTTTTTGCAACGGTAGTTTAATTAATGCGGGGATTGAACCCATGACCTTTTGGTCACCGGCTCAACCCTATGTCAATTGAGCTATGCTCGGGTTGGCTTGAATTATACTCTTGTTAGCTAGAAACTTAGATTTATAAAGATTGAAATGATATGATATATTATTCATTTTTTTTTTTTGGTTTACTATACCTTAAAAACATTGCATCAATAAAGATATATGTTAACTTTATTTATAAAATTTTCTTTTAAAGTAAAAAGAAGGAATGTAGACCTATAATATTGTTGATGTTTCTTGTAGATGTTAACCACAATATTTTTAGCTATATGTTGATCTTTTATAATAATTTATATTTTAATGTGTGAATTTATGTATGGCCAATAAGAACATAGTTCATCTGGCATGATGTATCGAATAGTGATTATGAAGTTAAAATCAATCTTCCAATTCAACATGTTGTCAAAAAAAAATATGAATTTATGTAAATAAAATTTTTTATTTATTGTTTACATAGTTTTTATGATTTTATTTACCTAAAACTCTTCATTTATTGTTTACATAATTTTACATATTTAAACTAGTAACGTGAAATAGAAAGAAAGCAAATCTCGCTCACAATAAATAAATAAATAAAAAAGAATAAATTTTGAGGTACATCTTCTTCTAAACTTTCAAATACATCTTCTTACTATATCGAGAAGGGGAGAAAAGTTTTCTTCCTCTTGTGTCCTTTCGTTTAAATTTTTATCACTATTTCATTGGTGGTAATTTGGTCTTTAATTAAAGAATATATTTTTTTTACTATTTTTTATTTGTTAAATTAATTAATGACTAATCTTCCATTGATGGTAATTTAAGTTATTAAAGGGTTTAATTGAGAAAGAATTTAATGCCGGTATTTAATTCATCAACTTTTTCAACTTTTTTACTATTTCCACTTTTTCAACTTTTATTTTCTCTTTTTTCTCCTCATCTCCTTCAAATGTTACAATTCAAGGAATACAAGGAATACAATTAATTATAAATTTAACGATTACGACCGTTCAAAATATTTAAAAAATTTACTCTCAATTTAAAATAGAATGATAATTAATTTGTGAAATTGAATTTAATTAAAACATTTATTTTGACTAATATTAATACTCTATTTAGCTTTCAATTTATTTTATTTTATTTTTGAACAAAGTTAGTATTCTCATTAAACATATGTAAGATTATAAAATTAATCAACAATACACAATAATATATATATATATATATATATATATATATATATATATATATATTTAAAGATCTTATGCTAAATCTTTTATCTCTTCTTTCTCTTCAAGTCATCACCCACCGCTATCGTTCTTTAAATCTAGGTATGTTGAACAAGTTAAGTGTCGTGACACTATAAAAAATTTATTTTTTAAACAAAAAAACATTAGAGCTTTAAATTTTCACTCCCTCTAATTGTGAATTAAGAAAGAAAAAAGAGTCCGTTAACAAATAATTAAATTACAATATATTTTTATTTAAGCAATACAAAAAAAAATAATACATGGGTAATTTATTGAGAAATTTTCTCAATGACTACTGTGATATTTTAAAATATCTCTTAAAATCTTAAAATTTTCATTTCTATTTTTTTATTAATTTTGATTACCATTACCCTCATTAACATTTTCATAATATTATTCAATTTCTCTCTCCATTTCATAGATAGATGGTGTCCAATAATATAGCAATAACTTTAATAATATTAACATTCATGTGATGATAGTTGGTTTGTAACTCACATTTTTCATTATGGCCATATTTAAAAAGGAAATGAAAGTTGAATCCGATCTTTAAAGGGGAAGTCAAAAAGAAATTAAGGATAAAATAGGGTACATATTAAAAATTTGAGGACAGAATGGGAAGAGAAATTCATTTCTAGGTCAACTCCATTCCGACATCGACATTGGCAGAATCTGCGAAATCGCAAAAAATGGAACGTGAATTCGTTCACTCCCATTTTTTCTTTCCAGCAATAATAGCGTCTCTCACCCTCTAAGTCACTCCATGAGGGAAAAATTGATGAAAATGCGGAATGCATTTAAAGAAGAAAAACACAATAATATATTGCATAGCAAACGACCGAAGTTGTTTGATTTTTTATTTTTTTTTCTCGAGAAAAGAATGTGGTTGGTGATTCATACAGAAACAAAACATTATTAGATGATGAAGATGAAAAAAAAATAGGAGATTTAGGCGACTTGAAGAGGCAGATGCACTCAGAAAGTGGAGTAACTATGCAATATTTTTTTTTAAAGCTTTCTTCAAGTGATTTATGTTTTTTTGTTAGGGTTGATTGCACAAAACCGCCAATAATAATTGCAAATTTAGCAAAGTTTAAAACCTTTTGCAAATATGACAAAAAAATCAGTGATTACATTTATGACTATTACTGATAGATTTTATGACTATTACTGATAGACTTCTATCAGTGATAGACACTTCTATTAGTGATAGACACTTCTATCAGCGATAGACCATACTATCAGTGATTGAAATTGTTATATCCGCAATTTTTTTACAAAAGTGCTATATTTTTATTTATTTTACTCTAAATTGACATCTGTTACAATTTTCTTTTTTGTTATGTAAGGTAGGAATCAGAATTTGTCAGAGGTCATCACACCAATAAAGAATTTGTGTTTGTTTTCATATGCTCTTTAGGGTCGGTAATTTTATTTTTTATTTTTTTTAATTCTCAATTATTCTATTCCAATATCATTATAATCCAATTTTCTTTTCCCTATAAATAATTGTGTATACAATAATAATAGAAAAGACAAGTTATTGAATCAAATTTATATTCTCAATATAAGGCAATATATGACGCAAATTAAAATTTTGTTTTAGTTAACAAAATTTGATAAATCATGGAAGAAAAAAATAAGTCAACCAAAACAAGCAAACATAAAAAAAAAAAAAAAAAGATAAATTACAAAATTAGACTTTGAATTTTTAATGTTCCGTTTTATTTATTATTATTATAATATTTTATTTAACACTATCTGAAGTTAGGGATTCAAACCTATAACATATTGGTCAATAATAAGTGTTGAGGTAAGCTCATGTTGGTTTTAATCCGGTTTATTTTAGTTCATAAATTTAAATTTTGATTATATGTATGTAATCCCTACTACTAAAGCTATTAATTATTAAAATGGTAGTTTTACATGGTTAAGGGTAGGGGCGGAGCCACGTAGGGGCCAATTAGGACACGTGCCCCGGAAAATATAACTACAGTTTATATATTTGTATAATTAAATTCGAAAAAAGAACTAAGAAATTCATCTAGTCTGATGGCCAGAGACACAGTCTCTGAGTTTCTTGTTTTGCACGCCTCGAGTTTGATTAGAAGGGAACGCAATTCTTTGTTTTTTTATTTTGTTTTTAGGTAAATTATTTTATTTCAAATTATATTATTTAATCATATATATTTAAGTTTTTTTTTGCTTCAAAATTTTAATTTTGTATTTAATAGATACGTGATTTTTTTTTTAAATGTCGATAAGTTGATGACTCATTAATTTTATGTCTAACAAAATATTTAATATTTTAAATTTTCTAATATATCTTTATTAGATACAAAATTGAGAGTTTAATTATTAGACACAAAATTAAAATTTGAATGATCTATTAGACACAAAATTAAAATTTGAAGAATCTAGTTGACACAAAATTGAAAGTTTAAGGATCTATTAGACAGAAAATTGAAAATTTAAGGATCTATAAGACTAAAAATTGAAAGTTTAAGAGTCTGTTACGCACATTTTAAGGTTTAAGAACTATATAGACATGCATAAATCGAAAATTTCAAGGACTAAACTTGCAATAAAACTCTATTGGGATTGTGCCCATCCTGACAAAAATTCCTAGATCCGCCCCTAAGATTTATATATATATATATATATATATATATATATATATATATATATTTAAAGTGGGTATAGTGAGAGTGCTATCAATTGTTACGTACTATCTTTGTTGAGGTTGAAGGTTCAAAATCTATATATTCCTATTTATCGTTCTAAAAAATAATTTTTTTTTTTTTTTTGAGTTCAACACAAGGGTGGAGATTCAAAGCTTAGACCCATCAGTTTAGGATATATGTCTTAACCAGTTGAGTTATGCTAGGTTGACAAATAAAAATAGAGTTGTATAAAACCATCCAATTGAAACAAGACTTAAATCATGGGGACTAAATTAAGTAATAATAATTATCAACCTGTGTTAAATTACAATTTTAGTTCATGTGATTTAGGCAAATTTCAATTTGGTCCATATAGTTTTAAAACTTTCAATCTAATCTTTATGGTTTAGACTTAGCTTCAATTTGTTCGGAATATGCATGATTTTAAAAGATTCAATTTCATCCCCTATAATTTAGTCAAACTTCACAAAATCTTTCTTTGTCGAGAAGAGTTATCACAATCATTGATCTTATAAAATAGGTAAGGGACTTCTTAAAAAATCAAAATTTCTTTTTTAATTCAAGTGGATTGGTTATTTATATACACATATGTGCGCGTATATTATTATACAAACACATTTTTAATAACAAAATGTAAGTATCAATTATTCTCTGAATATGCTAACATGAGCATAACTTATAATGTATGAATTTTGGGCCAAAAAGTCAGAGGTCTAATGTTGTAATAAAAAATAAAAAATAAAAAATAAAAATCAAACTCTGAATATGTATATGTATATCGTTTTCCAATTTTTTTTGGGCTCTGTAATCATAAATGTATTTGATAATAAGAATGAAAGGATTTGACTAATCAATTTAATATCATAATTGGGGTTCTATATAGCCAGGAGACCTAAAATAAATGATAAATAGAGTAAAATATAAAATATTTTGCAAACATATAAAAAAGAATTTATGATAGTGACTTAATATATATAAAAGTGGTCATATTTGTAATTTTTTTTTTAAACAAACTATACTTGTAATAGTTTTACTCTAAATTGACACCTGTCCAATTTCTCCTTTACTACCTAATAAATGTCTTCCTCCATATCCACCCTTCATGAGTTAATTATATATTTTGGCTAAAATAAAATATTCCTAAAAATTCAAAAAATTTAAAAATACTCTTGAATTATGAAAAATGTTTCAAAAATATTCATAAACTTTAAAAAATGCCTCTAAACTATGAAAATATTTTAACACCTGAAGTCAAAAGACACAATTGAACCCTCTTCAACAATGATGCCATCAACCATATGGTTCTCATTTTCAATAATCTTCTCTGCATCTTTTCCCAGCCTACCAACTAACTCGGGCCATGAACTCTTTCGTAAACGTGTCAAAAAAAAAAAAAAAAAAAGAACATTAGTTAATGTCTTGCAAAAAAGACAAAAAATGAATCTAAAAATTTTAAGTCAGCTTTCATAACCATTTAGTTTTTAGTTTTATGTTTTTTTATTTTTAACTTAGGCTTGTTTTCTCTTAATTTATTTTTTTATACTTTTCATTTTTTTTAGGGAAATATTTGAAATGTTAATCAAAATTAAAAAACAAAACTATTTTTGTTTAGGACGGATTCAATAATCATTTAATTTTTTGTTTTTAAAAATTAAGTTTAGAAACAATACATCCGCCTATAAATTTCATTATTGTGTTATCTATTTTTTACAAGTGTTTTCAAAATTCAAGCTAAAATTTAAAAGGAAAAAAAAATAGTTTTCAAAAACTTGTTTTTATTTTTTAAATTTGACTAAAGAGTTCTAATGTATCCTTTACCAAAGACCAAAATCATTATAGGAACTCATAGACGGATACATTGTTTATAGGCTTAATTTTCAAAAACCCAAATGATTATCATAAGCCTTAGTTTTCAAAACATAATTTGGATTTTGAAAATACTAAGAGTAAAAGATAAATTACAAAACAATTTATAAAGTTATTTTTTAAAAGTTAAAAATAAAAAATTAAATGATCATTAAACAAGCCTTAGGATGATATAACTCTACATTTTCGAGACATGTTTGGGTGTGATTGAGCTTTCTTTTGCCTTTTTGTTTGCTGTCAATGTGAAGGCTCTTGTGATCATCTTTTGTATGGGGGAGTGGGTACAATTATTACTTTAGAATTATATAAGAATTTAATTTATAGGTTGAATTATCGAGTTTAGGTTTGATTGAAATGTCTTGAATCTATATTATGATTCGCTAGGAATTATTCAAGATCGTTCTCATTGATTTATTTGAATTTTTACTTTATGTATTATGTTTTGGACCTTATCTTAGCTCATTCTGCATTAGGTCATTCGAAGGTTTATATATAAACCTTCTAATGACTTTTGCCCTCCTTAATTTGGAATTTGTACTATCTCTTAAATTCAATACAATTGTTCAGACTCTATTATGATAAGTTAGTGAATCACATAAATCACTAGGTTGATTATCGATTTATTTTTTTGTTGTCAATTTTTGTGAGAACAAGTTTTAAATCCATTTGTATATTAAACTTAAAAATAACATCACATCAATAAAATTGGGATAGGGAGCCTAACTTTGGCAGACTTAAAATTCCAAACTAATAATAGTATCAATTTAAATTCTAAATTTTCATAAGTGAATAATTTTAGATATTCCATTAGAATTCCGTTTGAATACCGTTAATTAATGTATAATTTTCACACGTGTATAAGACTTCTTGAAATGTAGGGATATTAAAGCAATACTAGAGCAATGCGGAAATCAAATTGATAATACCGATTTTCATTAATACAAGTAGTTTTTCATCTTTTTGTCTTTTTTTTATTTTTCTCTACTTATTTTGAAATAATTACAAGATAAATTTTTTTTACTACTTGGGTGGAATTTTTGGTGAAATTTGGGGAGAATAATAATCTTATTTATGTAATTTTAGCTGATTTTAAAATGAAATAAAATGAAAATAGTTATAAATCACTAAATTTATGGTCTAAATTGATTTATTAATGAAAGTTTATGGTTTAAATCGATACAATTATTAGTTTGAGGTTTGAATTGATATAACTTCAAAGTTTAGGAATATAAATTATATTGATTTTTGCGATGAAATTATTAAGTTAAAGATATCAAATAGTTATAAAGTAATAATAATTATTATTTATTTTAGTACGACAAATGAAGTGAAGTTATGAGGTTTGAACCTCTAGCTTCAAAGCAAAAGAGTGTATGTCAATTATCGTTGAACTACGTCGGGTCTGAGAAGTAATAATAAGACAAATTTGATAAGTTAGTGAATCACCTAAATCACTAGGTTGATTATCGATTTATTTTTTTGTTGTCAATTTTTGTGAGAACAAGTTTAAATCCATTTGTATATTAAACTTAAAAATAACATCACATCAATAAAATTGGGAGAGGGAGCCTAAACTTTGGGAGACTTAAAATTCTAAACTAATAATAGTATCAATTTAAATTCTAAATTTTCATAAGTGAATAATTTTAGATATTCCATTAGAATTCCGTTTGAATACCGTTAATTAATGTATAATTTTCACACGTGTATAAGACTTCTTGAAATGTAGGGATATTAAAGCAATACTAGAGCAATGCGGAAATCAAATTGATAATATCGATTTTCATTAATACAAGTAGTTTTTCATCTTTTTGTCTTTTTTTATTTTTCTCTACTTATTTTGAAATAATTACAAGATAATTTTTTTTTACTACTTGGGTGGAATTTTTGGTGAAGTTTGAGGAGAATAATAATCTTATTTATGTAATTTTAGCTGATTTTGAAATGAAATAAAATGAAAATAGTTATAAATTACTAATTTATGGTCTAAATTGATTTATTAATGAAAGTTTATGGTTTATATCGATACAATTATTAGTTTGAGGTTTGAATTGATATAACTTCAAAGTTTAGGAATATAAATTATATTGATTTTTGCGATGAATTTATTAAGTTAAAGATATCAAATAGTTATAAAGTAATAATAATTATTATTTGTTTTAGTACGACAAATGAAGTGAAGTTATGAGGTTTGAACCTCTAGCTTCAAAGCAAAAGAGTGTATGTCAATTATCGTTGAACTACGTCGGGTCTCAGAAGTAATAATAAGACAAATTTGATGGAAGTAGGTTGGAGAGATATCCTCATGAGTGATGAGGACGCATCACCGAATGCATCTTGAAATTCTCTCAACTTCGTGTCTCAAAATCCCACTTTGCTGTTGCATGTGCCAACGTGTTGCCTTTATTACCAAATTCCTCAATCATTTTCATTTTACTTTTAAAACTTACTTTTATTTTTATTTTTATTTTTATTTTTATTTTTATATCATTTTTGGTCATCTTTAGAATTGATACATTATAGACATAAAAAGTTCGAATATAAAACTTTGTCGCTACTTGAGAAGACTCTCCCATTTGCAGGGAAATAAAGAAATAGAGAAACAAAATATATAATTGAGGCCCTCTTTCATAATCAATTTTTTCCTTCTTTCTTTCTTATTGTGTTCCTTTTTGTTCTTTAAAAAAAAAATATAGAAATAGAGAAATAGAGAAACAAAAATATCATCAACCGGGTGTTTGGTCCAAGAAGTTGTTAGAGAAAGAGTTGGGGGAGAAGTTTTATCCCGGTTTGGCCTCGAATTTGTTGAACTTGGATAAAAAATATCAACTTGCCAGACTTCTACATTTCTACCGTAATTACTATTCAACTCTGTCCCGTTTTACAAGTCAACACATTTCTCTCTCTTCCTCCCTCTTCCACAATAATTTTAATTATTTAAAAAAAAAAACGTAATTTAAACAAAAATGTGTAAAAGAACTAAAAATACAATTCAACCTATTTTTATTATTTTAAATATAAATTAGATTGTTCAATCAAAATTGATACTTAAACCAAATTCAAAATATAGTATTCTTATAGAGAAATAAAAACATCAGCTTATTTGGTTTCGTTTAAATTAATAGATTAAAATCTTTCAAATTCACATGTAATATTTAATACGACTCTCTTTTATTTCAAAACTATCCAAATAAAATGAATAATTAATGTGAGTGATATTGAAAAAAGAATGTGAAGTATTGTGGTCAAAATTATTTTTGTTATCTTCAAAGAAATTTGTGAACGATACATAAAATAAAAAGCAAAATTGTACAAAAAAAAATAGATAAAATAAATCGGCATTGTTGAGATGCTGGATTTCGATTGCAGTGGATTCAGATGGAATGACGAGTTTAAGAGGGTGAAGGCGAAGAAAGATGTGTTTAACAACACATATGTCAGGGTAATACTATATTTATGTGTTGTTCTTTTTTTTTTTCTTTAAATAAGTTTGTAAAATATACCTACATTAATAAAAACAAAAAAAAATCTCAATTTTAGAATTCATAAAATTAAAGGGGCTGGTTGCAAATAGCAATCAGGCAAAAAATAATTGCAAATTTAGCAAAGTTTAAAACCTTTTGCAAATATGTCAAAAAATTAGTGGCTATCACTGATAGACATTTTTTATTATTACTCATAGATTTTATGACTATTACTGATAGACTTCTATCAGTGATAGACTTCTATAAAAAAAACTACTATCAGCGATAAACTTCTATCAGCGATAGACTATACTATCAGTGATAAAAATTGTCATATCTGCAAAAAAAAATTAAAAAAGTGCTATATTTTTAATTATTTTACTTTAAATTGACATCTGTTACAATTTTCTATTTAATACAATGCATTTTTATTTGACGTGAGATTTTAATCGTATTTATTTTAAAGATAACGTTGTTGAACAATATTGTCCTAGTGTCACGTACGTGTACACATCCAATTTAACGATTTATCTTAATATAGTTTCTTCTATGATCATGAGTATTTAAAATTGTACATGGTGAGTGAAAAGTCAAAACATAAAGTGGGTATTTTTTGTCAAATTAATTGAATAGAATTTTCTTTCTTCAATAACTTGCAAAGAATTTCACATATATATGGCCCGATATTGTTCATGATTCTTGAATGTGATCTTAGCCACACGATCATAATACATACCAATATTTTTATTACGACAAACACAACATCAATACAAACGTCTTAAAAAAATACAAACACCTTATTCGAATATATTCATGATTGTAGGTAGAACAACATGAACACGTACGTGTTTGTATATTAAGACACATAAAAATATATTACATAATTGCTTCTTTGAGTGCTAACCAATGAAAGGAGTTCTAGTGACGATGCCGGTTTTCTCAGTCACCCAAACTCAAACTATATCGCACCTAAAGTCTAGAATCACCATTGATCCTTCATCAACAATTATAGCATCAACCAAAGGATTCTCCTTCTCGATAATTCTCTCTGCTTCTTTTCCTGATTTACCAACCAGCTCGGGCCATGAACTCTTTCCTAAACATGTAACAAAACATTATTTCTTTCATATACAATATTAAATTTTCATCACTAAATCTAAAAATGTAAAAGATGTTATTTACTCATGTACCTTTGCCATGTTGTTGACATTATCCTTGGTGGTGTGATTCTTTTTCTTTCTTTGCTTGGGAAGCTCGTGATCATATTTGTATTGGAAAAGTGGGTTTATACAGAGGTGGGGTTTGACTTTCTTGTAAATTATTTCTCTATGGCACGTAAGAGAATAATAAAGGGTTAACCAATGTGAGGTGTCTAGATAATATTATCAAAAGTTTTTGTTCCTCCCTATTTAAGCTTAAATAATTTTGTTTATTCTCTACCTTAAAAATTTCAAACTAGTTTATGGTTTTCTTTTAATAAAAAATTACAATTTAAATACTTGAATTTACGGATTTAAATATGGCGTTACTAATATACTTTGATGAATTAAATTATCTTCAAGTGGATTATTCTTATCTATAAGCTTATGATATATTTCATTTTTTTTAATTGATGTGATGTTTTAGTCTTACTTTTGTCACATTAATTATGAGATTTACACAATGTGGTTGAACAATATTCTTATTCTTATCATGTATGTAAAAAAAAAAAAAAATAAATAAATTTACAAAATTAGACTTTAAATTTTTAATGTCACGTTTTATTTATTATTATTATAATATTTTATTTCACACACTATGTTGAGTTAGGGAATTCAAACCTCTAACATATTGATCAATAATAAGTGTTGAGCTAAGCCCACGTTGGTTTAATCCAGTTTATTTTAATTCATAAATCTAAATTTTGATTATATGTACGTGATCTCTACCACTACTGAAGCTATTAATTATAAAAATGTTAGTTTTACATGGGTTCATGTGATTTAGGCAAAGTTCAATTTGGTCCATATAGTTTTAAAAGTTTCAATCTAATCTTATGGTTTGGACGACTTAGCTTCAATTTGTTCTCTATATGCATGATTGTAAAAGTTTCAATTTAATTCCTATAGTTTAGTCAAACTTCACAAGTCATTCTTTGTCCTGGAGTGTTATACACAATCATTGATCTTATAAATTAAGTAAGGGACTTCTTAAAAATCAATTTTTTTTTAGTTCAAATAGATCGGTTATTTATAACACATATGTGTGCGTATATTATTATACAACACATTTTTAATAACAAAATGTAAGTATCAATTATTCTCTAAATATGTGCTAACATTAGCATAACTTAACCAAGTATAATGTATGAACTATTAACCGAAAAGTTAGAGGTTATAATGTTGTAAAAAATAAAATACAAACAACCTCTGAATATGTATATTTTTTCCAATTATTTTGGGCTCTGTAATCAATATTCCCATTGCACAATGTTGTAAAAAAAAAAAAAAAAAAAAAAAAAAAAAAAAAACTCTGAATATGTATATTGTTTTCCAATTTTTTTGGGCTCTGTAATCATAAATGTGTTTGATAATAAGAATGAAACGATTTGATTAGACAAATCAATTTAATATCAATATCGTAATTGGGGTTTACAACCAACCAGATTCAAAATAAAGGGTAAATATAGCAAAATATAAAATATTTTATAAATATGTAAAAAAATCTTAATATATATAATATTTATAAATCTTTTCAAAAAGTATTATATTTGTAATAATTTTACTCAAAATTGACCGCGGGTGCAATTTCTCCATAACTACATAATCAATGTCTTCCTCCATATCCACCCCTTCCGGAGCTAATTATATATTTGGGCTAAAATAAAATATTCCTAAACATTCAAAAGTTTCAAAAATACTCTTGAATTATTAAAAATGTTTCATAAATATTCTTAAACTTTCAATTTAAAAAATGCCTTTAAATTATGAAAAATATTTAAAAAATGTCTTCGATGTTAACAACACACAAAATTCTTATATCGATGGTAAATTCTAACTTGTACTTGTGTGACATGAAAAAAAATGAAAATGTGGACATCTGTGTGACATTTAATCTATTCTCCATTGATTTTGGTCTATTTTTAATTTGTTCTATTCTCTGTTATTTTGAATCAATAAAATAGAATTTTCATCATTTTGTAACACTTCAAGCGTCTACGTTCTCATTTTTTCCATGTCACATGAGTACAAAGTAATTAGAATTTAACTATTCACATTAAAAATTTGTGTTTTTAATTGTGAGTACATTTTTTAAACGTTTCCATAGTTAAGAAGTATTTTTTTTGATAATTTAACCTATATATTTCTTAGGTAAAGATTTAAATCTCGCGCCAAAATCATGAATATTATTGTTGCCTTAAGCACAAAGTTATATGTTCTTGTTGGCCAATGGTTTTCTTTTTTTTATTTTTTTTAGTCCAACAAATAATATAGAGATTGTGATTGAATTTCTGACCTCTTCTTTAATGCAAGTCAATTATTATTGAATGCTCACTTTCACCATTGGTTGTAGTTAATATATAGATAGGAAGCTAAAGATGTACTAGAAAAAGGACAGATAAAAGAAATCAAATTGCATATATCATATATTTTTGTTGTTACAACAAACACAACATTTAATTAATACAAATGACTTAAAAATACAAACACCTTATTCATAAATTCATATTGTTGGTAAAACAACATGAGCGTGTTTGTACTTATATTTTAGGATTGTTTTTTTAAGGACTAACCAATGGCAGGAATAAAGATGACATTGCCGGTTAGCTTACTGACCCAAACCCTAACTCTGTCACACCTGAAGTCAGAAGACACAATTGAGCCCTCCACAACAATGATGGCATCAACCATATGGTTCTCATTTTCAATAATCTTCTCTGCAGCTTTTCCCGGCCTACCAAGTAACTCGGGCCATGAACTCTTTCCTAAACGTGTCAAAAAAAATAAGAACATTAGCTAATGTCTTGCAAAAATGACAAAAAAATGAATCTATAAAATTTAGGTCAGCTTTGATAACCATTTTGTTTTTAGTTTTATGTTTTTTTTTAAACTTTAGGCTTGTTTTCTCCTAATTTATTTTTTATACTTTTCATTTTTCTTACGAAAATATTTGAATTGTTAATCAAAATTAAAAAACAAAACTTTTTTTTTTTTTTAGGACGGATTCAATAATCATTTGATTTTTGGTTTTTGAAAATTAAATTTAGAAACAATACATCCGCCTATAAATTTCATTATTGTGTTATCTATTTTTTACAAGTGTTTTCAAAATTCAAGCCAGAATTTAGATGAAAAAAAGTAGTTTTCAAAAAGTAGTTTTTGTTTTTTAAATTTGACTAAGAGTTCTAATGTATCCTTACCAAAGATCAAAATCATTGTAGGAACTTATAGGTGAATACATTGTTTATAGGCTTAATTAATTTTCAAAAACCCAAATAATTATCCTAAGCCTTAGTTTTCAAAACATAATTTGGATTTTGAAAATACTAGAGTAAAAGATAAATAACAAAACAAAAGAACTCAAAGGTGAAAGTAGTGTTTATAAACTTATTTTTAAAAACTAATTAAAAATTAAAAATGAAATGATTATTAAACGAAGCCTTAGAATAGCATACCTCTGCACATTTTTGAAGACATCTTTGGGTGTGATTGAGCTTTCTTTTGTCTTTTCTTTGTTGTCAATGCGAAGGCTCTTGTGATCATCTTTGTATGGGGGAGTGGGTTTATATAATAGGGGTGAGGGTTTGATTTGTTAGGTGTCTTGATGATTTCACAAGTGCTAACTTTTTTTAAAAAAAAAATATATATATATTAAAAGAGCTTCTAAGTTCTTCATCTTCACACGTTTAAGTTGATATAATTAAGAATTAAAAATTTAAGTTTTTTTTTTTTTTTTTTTTTTTGACAACATGTGGAGTGGGGATCGAACCTAAAACCTCATAATCACTAATATATATCATGTGAGTTGAATTATACCTTTGTTAGCTAGAAACTTAGATTTATAAAGATTGAAATGATATGATATATTATTCAATTATTTTTTTATTTTTTTTTTGGTTTATTATACCTTAAAAACCTTGCATCAATATATATGTTAACTTTATTTATAAATTTATCTTTTAAAGTAAAAAGAAGGAATGTAGAGCTATAATATTGTTGATGTTTCTTGTAGATCTTAACCACAATATTTTTAGTCATATGTTGATCTTTTATGATAAATATATTTTAATATGAGTGGATGTATGGCCAATAAAAACATAGTACAACCGACATGATATATCACATAGTAATTATGAGGTTAAGTTCAATTCCCCAACCCAATGTGTTATCAAAAAAATATTAATTTATGTACATAAAAAATTTCATTTATTGTTTACATATTTAAACTAGTAACTTAAAAAAGGAAGCAAATCTGGCTCACAATAAATAAATAAATAAAAAGGATTAAATTTTGAGTTACATCTTCTTCTAAACTTTCAACTTTCAAGTACATCTTCTTACTATATCTAGAAGGGATGAAACTTTTTCTTCCTCTTTTATCCTTTCGTTTAAATTCTTATCACTATTTCATTGGTTGTAATTTGGTCTTTAATTAAAGAATATTTTGTTTTTACATTTTTTATTTGTTAATTTAATTAATGACGGATATTCCATTGATGGCAATTTAAGTTTTTAAAGAGTTTAATTGAGAATGAATTTAATGTCGGTATTAACTCCTCCATTAGTCTTTGTTTTTTTTTTTTTTTTTTTATATATATAGTATTTCTACTTCTTCAACTTTTTTTTTTTCTCTTTTTTCTTCTCATCTCTAAATGTTACAATACAATTAATTATAAATTTAAAAAGTTATCCATTCAAATTTCCAAACTATTACAACCGTTCAAAATTCTTACAAAATTAACTTTCAGTTTGTGAAATTGAATTTAATTAAAAGATTTGTTTTGACTAATATTAATACTCTATTTAAAAGATTTGTTTTTTACTAATATTAATTCTCTATTTAGCTTTCAATTTATTTTATTTTATTTTTTAACAAAAGTAAAACAGGTAAGATTATAAAATTAATCAATTGATTTCACTTTTTATTTACATTTAATTTGCATTTATATTCTAGCATACAAACAATACTCATTAATAATAATATATAAATAAAAAGATCTTATGTTAAATCTCTTCTCTTCGAGTCATCACCCACAGCTATCGTTCTATAAATCTAGCACTATAAAAAAAATTATCTTTTAAACAAAAGAACATTAGAGTTTTAAATTTTCACTCCCCTAATTGTTGAACTAAGAAAAGAGGAAAAAGTCATTAATAAATAATTAAATCACAATATATTTTTATTTAAGCAATACAAATAAATAAAAACATGGGTAATTTATTGAGAAATTCTCTCAAAGGATTACTTTTAAGGAGATATTTAAAATATGTCTTAAAATCTTAAGGGTCCGTTTGATAACGTTTTCGTTTCTTGTTTCTCATTTTTTAAGAAACATACTTGTTAGATAACCAACCCACTTTTTTGGTAAAAGATGTGCTCATGTAAATTCTTTACATTCAAGGTCCTAGGTTCAAATTCAAGAAGTAACATTTTTGTATTTTTCTTATCTTTACTTCCTCTTAATTTTGCCGTATTTTTTATATATTATTTTAATTTTGAATTTGGTCACTTTTTATTTTGTTTTTGTTTGAGAATATATTAATATTAATGTGAACCTAATATTAATAATAAGTCTTTTATCCTATCTAGCTACGTTAAAATGTTTATTTATTAATTTAAGTATATATTTTTAAAAAATATTTTTTTTTCATAAATATCTATCCACATCGACATTTTATTGATATTTTTTTTATCAACATTTCCATAAAATTGAGTCATTGATATTTCCATCAACATCCACATTTCAAACTTTGCAAATAAGAATTTCACGGTTTTTAAATAAGTTTAATTTTCTTACTATTAAATATTAGATTCACAATAATTATATTTTAGTTATATAACGTCAATTTATCTAAAATATAATTGAAATGTCAATTCACCTCTCATGTCGATATTAAGTTCATTGACACATGAAAATGTCGATGAAGATGTATACACGTCGACGAAAATTTAAAACACGGTTCATAACAAATAATAACAAATTAACAATGACTTCAAGATTTTAGAGAAAAGAGACATCATCCATAAATGTTTAACTACGGATATTTCTCATTCCAAAATGTTATTGAATGTTGTTTTGGTGTGTAGAAGACTCAATTCCCTATTTTTAAACAAATGTCTCCTTACCCGGTTAACACACAAAAACATATACCAAATCAAATTTAGATAACATTTGAAGTATAAATACAATTTTATGGTTGTTTTTAATTTTGCATCGAGACTTATTTGTATTCGATTATGTAAACTTTGGATTGTTTTTTTGTATATATATATTTTAATGCATGTTATATTTTTTTATATTATGTATACTAAATCATATTTAAACAATAAAAAAAAATTATATATATAAAGAAAATAAACAATTAACAAAAAAATAATTATCAATCTATTTTGTTTATTTTTTTTCAAGAAACAAGAAACGTTATCAAACAAGAGTTTCTGTTTCTATTTCTTTTTTTCAAGAAACAAGAAACATGAGTAGTTATCAAACATGTTCCTGTTTCTAGTTCTCAAAAAACAGGGAACAAGAAACAGGGAACGTTATCAAATGGGCCCTAAATTTTTCATTTCTATTTTCGATTAATTTTGATTATAATTATGTCTCTCATTAATGTGTCATTTCCTGTTTCAGAAACGAGAAGTTTCTGTTTCTATTTCTTTTTTGCAAGAAACAAGAAACATGAGTATTTATCAAACATGTTCTTGTTTCTAGTTCTAAAAAAACAGGGAACAAGAAACAGGGAACGAGAAACAGGAACAAGAAACGGGAATGTTATCAAACAAACCCTAAATTTTTAATTTCTATTTTCGATTAATTTTGATTATCATTATGTCTCCCATTAATGTGTCATTTTCATAATATTATTCATTTTTTTTCTCCATAAATGTATTGATGGTGTCCAATAATATAACATTAACTTTAATATTAACATTCATGATATTTTGATGATAGTTGCATTGTAACTTACATTTGTCATTATGACCATATTTAAAAAGAAAATGAAAGTTTTAAATATGAAAGTTTAATCCGATCTTCAAAGGATAAGTCAAAAAGCAATTAAGGACAAAATAGGATACATATTAAAAAGTTGAGGGCAGAATGGGAAGAGAAATTTATTTCTAGGCCAACTCCATTCCGACATTAACATTGCCAGAAACAGCGAAATCGCCAAATCAAATGTGAATTCGTTCACTCCCATTTTATCCAGCAACAATAGCGTCTCTCTCACTCTAGGTCATCTCAATGATATGAAAATTTTATCTTTAGTACTTTTATGAATTTAAAAAAAAATATAATAGGTCAAGAGTATAAATATTTGTTGAGATTTTTTAATTAATCAAACCATACATCTTCTTTTGTTTCTTCACACACCCAATTTTTTTTAACAAAAAATAATTAGAGTTTTTGTTTTGTTTGGTTTATTTCTATTTAGGGTTGTTGTGTTCTTTTGGATTTAAGACACATGGAAGAATTTTTGTTTTGTTTGGTTTATTTCTATTTAGGTTGTTGTGTTCTTTTGGATTTAAGACACAGGTGAAGAAACAAGGAATGGAGAACAACATCAATATGAAAGTGTAATTACCTTTAAAAAAAAAAATTTGGAGAGAATATCATTATTCTATTATGTTCTTTAAAAAAATCAAACAAATTTTTTTTTAATTTTTTTTTTTACATATTCCGATAGTGGTATGTATCAAGAGTGTCTTATTCACATTGTGCTAATATGCCTCTTATTTTAAAATGATAATTTTTACGTGCATTGTACGTATTGTCGACGTATTATTTCTTCAAACAATAAATCTGAATTAATTTTGAGATAGTGGATGGACTCTTCAACTTTTTTATTGAAAATATTACTACAACTCATAAATCTAGGTCACAATGAATGAATCATTTAACAATTTTTTATAACTTTCGGTCCATATTCCTTTTTCAATAAATAAATAACTTCAAGTCCATTCGAATTTGAGAAAATCTTCCATCCTCTCTTTTCGAGTACTTTTTGTAATGTATATATATTTGATAGAATAGGTCTTAACCCATGAGGGGCAATTGATGAAAATGAAGAATGCATTTAAAGAAGAAGAAAAAAAACATATTGCATAGCAAATGGCCGAAGTTGTTTGTTTTTTTATTTTTTTTGGCGGAGAAAGGAATGTTGTTGGTGATTCATACACAAACAAAACATTATTAGATGATGAAGATGAAAAAAAAAAAATAGGAGATTTAGGCTGCTTGAAGAGGTCGATGCATTCAGAAAGTGTAGTATCTATGCAATATTTTTTTTTAAAGCTATCTTCTTCAAGTGATTTATGTTGTTTGTTATATAAAGTGTAGGAATCAAAGTTTGTCAGAGGTCATCACACCAATGAAGAATTTGTGTTTGTTTTCATATGCTCTATGGTATTGTTTTCTTTAAAACAAGATATTAGATAATATAAAAAAAAAAAAAAAAAAAAAAAAAAACTCTTCTTTAAACAGAAAAATAAAGAATCATTCGTGACATGTAGGGTATGGTCAGTAGGTACATGACATCTGCATAGATCACCTTCGTTCAATAGAATAGAGGGAGTAGTTGCAGCATGAAGGAAAGAGGGGTGGAAGAAGACGACGACCATCAATGAAGCAAGAGAAGAAAAATTGACTACATTCCTTGACTTTTAGCCTCGATGGAGGGGCGCGATGACTAAGAGTGAGGTTAGGGTTTTTCAATTTTTTTTTTTTTTTTTACTCTTTTTTTAGTTGACACTCTGTAGTGAAACGATCATCTTCCTTGTTTATGCATGTTTTTTTTTTTGTTTATGTGTATTTATTATATAATATATATCAGGTATATATAGACTTCATTAAGTTCTGACCTTTCACCCCTATAATAACCTGTAATATATTAGTTCATCATATCTATCTACAACAAATATATGATATAATATATGGTATATATTATATATGATATATACAATGTTTATCAGAAATCACAAACGATCACAGAAATCACATAAATCACAAACCAACCCCCTAACATATAAGTCAAAATTTCCATTGCAAACAACTTGCAATAGTAGAAAAACAAGTCTCAGAACGAGGGTGTAAATACTTTTGGCGGACGGCGGCGCAAACTCTAACTCAATTATATGAACTTATTTTTTTGCTAAAATATCCGATATTTATATGATATTTGGTGAATTCTACGGAGATGAACAAGGCGGCGCTCAGAGTACAGAATCGTCGATTAGTAAACTTACGGCGGCGATGGGAGACTACCGTCGGCGATTTTTGTTTTCGTTTGAATCCAGAGAAAAAAACCAAAGATAATATTTTGAAAAAATCGTTTTTCCTTCGAAAGAAGATCTTTTATATTAATTTAAGGAAATAATTTCAAATCAGTCATTGAAATTGATTTTTTCCTTCCAAAAGAAGATCTTTTATCTCATTTTCTATTTTTGGACTCACACAACATAAATATAATAAAAAGTTAGGTTAAACATTTTTTTTAAATCTGATATAAACATTTTTTTTAAATCTGATATCTTATTGGCCCAATCAATTTAGTGTTAATGTTTTGCTTGCTTACCCGACAATAATCTCTCTATTTATTTGTTTAAATTTAAAAGTCAAACAAAACGAATAAAATATTTAAAAGAAAGAGATATACACATTACAGTAAACATACCTAGTTAATCATGTCAATGCCGGAATAATAATAAAAAAGGAAATTATAAAAGATAGTAAAATAAATTAAACTAATTCAAAATTTAGCTATATTTTTTTGGGTTTACAAATATAGCAAAATGTATAAAGTTTGCTACCGATGCAGGTTCCGCTAGATCGTCAGGGAGAAGATTACAAGAGTTTACAAAACGCTCAAGATGATTTCTCTCTGTTTTCTCTCAAGGAAAAGGCTTACGAATCACTCTATAAGAACGTGCACCCAAAACTCTTTAATAGAAGAAAAGATCACTTACAACTACAACCCAAACACACAAACTCTCAGACTTAGTTCGTCACAATTTTGTTGTATATAAGCTTTGGTGAAAAACAACCCAAAAAAGGCATTATCGGCCACTGCCTTTTTTCTTCCTTTTTTTTTTCACACAAGCTGCAGCCGCCACACTCACAACTTCAAATAGCTAGTATAATTAAAACTAGGTTTATTTAGTGATTTGGGCCATAACTCATAAATGGGCATTTGGCTTGTTTTAGCCTCCATTATTCTAACATTATGAAGAATTTTCATAAGAAATATATTTCTTATTGATGAAATGTATTACTGGGGAAGTAAGAAATTTGTGATCTTATGACCACTCATGTTTTCCAATTCTTTTATGTACACATAAATTTATTGAGGTGTTTATAATTTATGTATGCATGCATAAATATATTTGAAATATTAAAATATATTTTTAATATCTCAAAATGTGGGGGAGAAAGTGATTAAAATCATTATTCAATGTAAAAGAAATGAAAAAATTGTTTGATTTTTCTGATGTAATACTAATGTTAAGATAAGAAAAACCAAAATGGGTTTTCCGTATGTCAATCAGATTACATTGAAAAGCAAATTGCTAAAGTAATTTAATTGCTTTGATGATATTTTTGTAAGGCTAGTGTGAGTCTTAAGAAGAATAAGGAAGATAATGTTTCTCAATCTGAATATTCAAAGATTATAGGTAGTGTCATGTGTTTGATGAATTATACTAGACCTGATACTGCATATGTTGTGAGTAGATTGAGTAAATATACACAAAATCTTGATAAAGAATTGAATTGCTCTTCGTCGATTATTGAGTTACCTTAAAGGTACAATGAATTTATGTTTGTATTTTAACAAATTTTCTACAGTATTAGAAGGATATTGTAATGCAAACCAGTGGCATATAACGACGAGGTGAGCTCAACTAGGAGATATGTGTCCATACTATGTGGATGAGCTATTTCATGGATATTAGTTAAGCAGATGTGCATAGCACGATCCACCATGGAGTCCGAGTTCATAGCTCTCGAACTAGCGGGGCAAGAGGCAAAATGGTTAAGAAGCCTACTGGGAGACGTATCATTATCGGGGGCGTCTGTACTGGTCTCCATACATTGCGATTCACAGGCAGCCAATATGTATTGCCAAAAGTAGTGTTTATAATGGTAAAAGAAGGCATTTACGCCTTAGACATGGAGTTGTGAAACAATTGCTGAAGAGTGAAATTATTTCCTTGGAGAATATGAGGTCTGAGAGAAATCTAGCAGATCCTCTCACCAAAGGCCTAACAAGGAGAGTAATTCTAGAGTCTTCTGGTAGTATATGAGACTCAAACCCTTATAGTATATTCATAGCCCTTTATTTGGATAGTCTTAGTAAAACTTGATGGAACACTTGAAAGGTATCCGTAGCCCTTTATTTGGGTGGTCTGAATACAGACTTGATGAAACCCCTGAAAATCTGCATAGCTTAGTTGTTGAGTGGTCTGAGTACAAACTTGATGAAGCATTTAACGTGATTGTGAAGGTGTGGATGCCTTTAATGAAAGAGTATAGGGTCTCTTTCTAGAGCTTTCACGGTCACCCGAGGTTCGATGTGAATGGCCTTAAAAGCACTTGATGTTGTATCTGTATCGCGGATTCAAGATAAAACATAAAGAATGGAGCGTGTTGTGGGGGTCTCAACCTTAATTGATGAAAGTTCAAGAGGCAACTCACTCTCTTCAATTAGGTTGTTGCCTCACTTCACTATGCAACGATTCAAATCGTAAGATATTGTTGTTTAAGCTTATTATTTCTTCCTTGCTCATATTTTGATTTTTGTTTCCTATTTTCTTTGTGGTAGTCATTCGTAGGGATGGTTGGGAATGACTAGCCTATGCGCGGAAAACAAGAATTATTTTTTACCCTTCTTGGTAAAATATTACCGTTTTACATTAATTGTTAAAATCGATTTTTACATCCAAAAAAATGTTTTTGTTATGAATTCATTTCCATTATTTAATTTTTAATTTTTAATTCATTTCATAAAATGTTTTTTAATTAATTTTGAATTAATTTGATTTAATATCTTAATTAATTTTATTTGAAACTCTCATTTTCTTTTCTGTATTTAAATGGGGGTTGAAGGGCATTGTTTATGGATTCTTTTCATTCTTACTTACTCTCCTTCTTAAAACAAATCTGAGCAACAAAGTTTTATCTTGTTTCCAATCTTTACCTGACGAGAGTGTACGTCGGTGAGGGGTGTTGTGTTAATCTTGGAGAGAAACCGACGACAAACGATTCACACCAAGGTCGTGCCGCAATTGCTTTCAAGGTAGTGGTATCAACGGCGCAACAATTTTCTTTCTGTTTTATTTTCGACAACAGATATGGTTTTAGATGTTATGATATTCTTCGCTTCAGATTTCACATTAAAAGTGTTATATTTGCAATTATGATTTGTTTGGTTTCTCTCGAGATTTTTTTTCTTTTTTTGTAAAGATGTTTAATTAATGCATGGTGTGGGATTTAATTAATGCATGGTGGAGAATTTAACTCCTCATCTTTAGTTAGTAACACAAATGTCAATTGAGTTATGATCAGTTTTGCATTTCTCTCCGAATTTTGAGCAACATAAATCATAACACATAAATCATAACATATTTCAAATAAAAATGCATACCTTTCTTTATTTCCTCTCTATCGCCTCATTCCTCTCTACATTCTTCTTCATTTCTCGGATTTCAAATTAGAGGATGTTTAAAATAAATTCTTGAACTTTCTTCATTTCAAAGGGAGTTTATGCATTTTTATTTGACGTGAGATTTTAATCGTATTTATTTGAATTTTTTCAAAAAAAGAAAAAAAATCGTATTTATTTGAAAGATAACGTGGTTGAAGAATATTGTCCTAGTGTCACATGTGTACTGTACACACCCAATTTAATTTAATGATTTATCTTAATAGTTTCTTCTATGAGTATTTAAAATTGTACATGGTGAGTGAAAAGTCAAAACATAAATTGGGTATTTTTTGTCAAATTAATTGAATAGAATTTTCTTTGTTCAATAACTTGCAAAGAATTTCACATATATATGGCCCGATATTGTTCATGATTCTTGAGTGTTATCTTAGCCACACGATCTTTTACCTAACTTGATATTTTAAGACTTTTCTAGTACAAGATAATTTATATTTTAATGCATATAAATATCATATAATTATATAATATTAAATAACTTTACTAGAAAAAAAACTAAATTACACAAATACAATCTCTAAACAAGTTCGTGTCTCGAATTTAGGTACAAAAATATCAACTTATTTGTTTTTTTTTATTTAAGTTTATTTAATTAATGCGGGAGAATTGAATCTCTAAATTTTTTGTCATTAGTAAGTACTTTATGCCAATTGAATTATTAATCAATCAGGTTGACATCAACTTATTTGTTATAACATAGTAGAAGCTAAGATAGTGAAGAGATGAATATGAACATAACTCAACTGACATAAAATATGTATCTAAGAGGTCGAAGGTTGGTTTCTCACACTCCACATTAATTAGATATTTTTGTAAAAAAAAAAATTGTAAACAACCAGACAAAATAGGTTATTAAGAAATTATTAAGACCAAATTGAATTAAACTCATATAACATATACACTAAAATGACAATGTAACCTTACCAAGAGTAATAAAGTTTTATATCTATATTATTATATGCTCACTTTCAACTTAAATTAATCTTGAAAGTGATTTAGAGATATATTTTTAATGTCGTAAAACTTTTGTTTGACTAATCAAATGCATTCTGATTGGTTAGTCAAACAAAAGTTTTCCGGTGTTGGTTTCCAAGTGTTCTAATATTCAAAGCATCCCAAGATCAATAAAAAGGGTTGTCCACAAGACAGCGGATTGAGCTTTATCTAAAATTTCAACTTGCTTTTGGACCGAATTTCTTTTCAAATTGGCTTACAAGCCTTGCTCATGAGATTGTAGCCTTTTGGGCAATTGCTAATTATATGAGATTTATTTGACATTAAAAAATTAAAAAAATAAAAACTTTGATTGTTATTTGAGTTCAAAATTTATTTATTATATATATATATAACGAAAACATTATAGAAAAGTTTTTTTTTTTTTTAAGGGCAAAGCTCAATACAACGCTAAACAATTACCATTTCACTCAGACAAGAGGCTTCAATCTCACGAGGAAAAATTCAAGGTCATTTGCGCTAACTGATGTGCCACAGTGTTGCCTTCCCTTAGGGAAGTTGCAATTGTCCCTTAAGGGACGAAAAAAATGCTTACACATATCCTAATAACATGTTCTAATTTATTCTTAATACAACTCTATTCTAATTATTATTATTTATTTTATTTGTTTTTTTTTTTGTTAAAAAGGATATATCATAGATAAGCATAAAAAAGGAATGAGAGAGCTAATGAAAAGCTCATCAATTTAAAGCTATAGTTGAAAAAAAGAATATAAATAAATAAAAATTGAAACTCCAAAAAGCAGCCATGTTGATGATATTTTCCCCAAATTGAACTTATGGTTGAAGATTGTGTCATTTTGTTTCAAGCCAAATATTATATAAAATAGAATAAAAAATATTAGACCACCACACTTAACTCGCATTTATACGTAATTGTTCAATATTATTAATTTACGTCTTTTATTTAAGTTTATAGATCCCTACTATTTTAGAAAGAGATCTATATGACGAGATACCATATGACACATAAAGTACGCAAATATCAAGTTTCAATGATAATATGTGTATTTATCTTTATTCAAATTGTTTGACTTCTATGATGAGATAGTTGAGTTCTATGATAGAAATAATTGAGTTTGATAGTAATTAAGATTTGATTTGTGTATTATCAATATATATTTATATTTAGATCCATGCAAGGTTATTCTTTTTTCTTCTTTTCCCTACTCAATAAAAATAATAATAATGAAATAGATATATATATCGAAAAGAAAAAAAAATTACCATAATACATACCAAATATTTTTATTACGACAAGCACAACATTAATACAAACGTCTTAAAAAAAAATACAAACACCTTATTCGAATATATTCATGATTGTAGGTAGAACAACATGAAGACGTATGTGTTTGTATATTTAAAACACATAAATATATATTACATAATTACTTCTTTGAGTGTTAACCAATGAAAGGAGTCCTAGTGACAAAATGCCTGTTTTCTCAGTCACCCAGACCCAAACTCTATCGCACCTAAAGTCTAGAATCACCATTGATCCTTCATCAACAATTATAGCATCAACCAAAGGGTTCTCCTTCTCGATAATTCTCTCTGCTTCTTTTCCTGATTTACCAACCAACTCGGGCCATGAACTCTTTCCTAAACATGTAACAAAACATTATTTTTTTCATATACAATATTAAATTTTCATCACTAAAATCTTAAAATGTAAAAGATGACGTTATTTACTCATGTACCTTTGCATGTTGTAGACATATTATCCTTGGTGGTGTGATTCTTTTTCTTTCTTTGGTTGGGAAGCTCTTGTAATCATATTTGTATTGGGAAAGTGGGTTTATATAGAGGTGGGGTTTGATTTATTGGGCTGCTTTTATTTGACTTTCTTGTAAATTATTTCTTCTATCGCACGTAAGAGAATATAAAGGGCTAACCAATGTGAGGTGTCTAGATAATATTATCAAAAGTTTACATATACTTGAATTTGTATACTTTTTCTTCCTCTCTATCTAAGCTTAAATAATTTTGTTTATTCTACCTTAAAAATTTCAAACTAATAACTTTGTTTATGGTTTTTTTTTAAAAGAATTACAATTTAAATACTTGAATTGAGGATTTAAACATATGGCATTACTAATATACTTTGATGAATTAAATTATCTTCAAGTTGATTATTCTTATCCATGAACTTATGATATCTTTCATTTTTCTTTAATTGATGTGATGTTTTAGACTTACTCTTGACCCATTAGTTATGAGATTTACACGGTATGGTCGATGGAGCCAAAAGGGAGGAGAGGGGAGGCAATTTCACTTCAGTTTGTCAATCCGATGAAAGCTTCTTTTTTGTTAGGAATTTCGGATATAAATTAGGGACGAAGAAATCAGAAGTAAATTAGGGATTTCATATATATATATATATATATATATATATATATATATATATATATATATTAATTATAAATTTGGAGGATTTTGAGAAGAATTTGAGTGTTCTTTTTTTTACAATTTTCATTTCTTTTTTTTCACATTTTTTTTTATTTTTCATCTTTATTTATTAATTAATTTTTTTTAGTTGTAAATTAATTCTAATTCTTTTCTAAGTATTTTTAGTTTCTATTTTAATTTAATTACAAATTTATTTTATAAATAAAAAACGTTTGAGTAAAAATACATAAACAAATTAATGATAGCTAATAAATGTAAACGATTTAGGACATTTTAAAACTGTCATCAATTGATGACATTAGAAAATTGTCACTAAGTTTCGGAAATTTGAACAACTCCGTTTTTCCGGCCAAAAACGTTCACAAACGGAAGATGATATTTTTTTCTTTCTTTACTTAATTTTTAGATGCCCACATATCATCTATTCCTATTTTTCTAGTAGTGAATATTCATGTATGTATACACAGTTTTTTGATCTATCCCAATATGAATGTGAGGAAAAATGGAATCTATCCTAATATGAATGTGAGGAAAAATGGAATATGTTCTGGTTAGAAAAATTGAACAAGAGTTTTTTTTTTTTTTTTTTAATTGAATTTAGATTCAATAACTTGAAAAAAAACCTTCATATGGCCCAAAGTTGTTGGATCTTAACCAAGATATTTTCCAAAACTTAATTGATATTTTAAGATAATTTTTTTATAGGACGGATAATTTAGAATTCTAATATATGGATTTATGTATATAAAGTTTTTCATCGCGTGTGTGTATATATATATTGAATTGTCAAAAAAAAAAAAAATATGACCTAAATTAAAATTTTGTTTTAATTAACAAAATTTGATAACATCAACGAAGAAAATAAAAGTCTACAAAAACCAGCAAACATAAAATAAAATAAAATAAATAATAAATAATAATAAATAATAAATAATAAATAATAATAATAATAATAATAAATAAGTAGAAGAAGATAAATTACAAAATTAGACGTTGAATTTTTAATGTCACGTTTTATTTATTATTATTATAATATTTTATTTGTAAGGTTAGAGATTCAAACCTCTAACATATTAAAATAATTGAGTTCGATGGTAATTAAGAATTTGATTTGTGTCTTATCAATATATATTTATATTTAGATCCATGCAAGGTTATTATTTTTCCTTCCTTTCCCTACTCAATAAAAATAATAATAATGAAATAGATATATATCAAAAAGAAAAAAAAATTACCATAATACATACCAAATATTTTTATTACGACAAACACAACATTAATACAATCGTCTTAAAAAAAAAAATACAAACACCTTATTCGAATATATTCATGATTGTAGGTAGAACAACATGAACACGTATGTGTTTGTATGTTAAAACACATAAATATATATTACATAATTACTTCTTTGAGTGCTAACCAATGAAAGGAGTCCTACTGACAATGCTTGTTTTCTCAGTCACCCAAATCCAAACTCTATCGCCCTTAAAGTCTAGAATCATTATTGATCCTTCATCAACAATTATAGCATCAACCAAAGGGTTCTCCTTCTCGATAATTCTCTCTGCTTCTTTTCCTGGTTTACCAACCAGCTCGGGCCATGAACTCTTTCCTAAACATGTCAATAGAAAACAAAACATTATTTTTTTCATACAATATTAAATTTTCATCACTAAATCTAAAAATGTAAAAGATGTTATTTACTCATGTACCTTTGCATGTTGTAGACATTATCCTTGGTGGTGTGATTCTTTTTCTTTCTTTGTTTGGGAAGCTCTTGTGATCATATTTGTATTGGAAAAGTGGGTTTATACAGAGGTGGGGTTTGATTTATTGGGCTACTTTTATTTGACTTTCTTGTAAATTATTTCTTCTATCGCACCTAAGAGAATATGAAGGGCTAACAAATTAATGATAACTAATAAATGTAAACGATTTAAGACATTTTAAAACTGTCATCGATTGATGACATTAGAAAACTGTCATTAACTTTCGGAAATCTAAACAACTCTGTTTTTTCTCGCAAAAAACGTGCCCCAAACAGAAGATGACATTTTTTTCTTTCCTTCCTTAATTTTTAGATGTTCCACATGTCTTATATTCCTATTTTTCTAGTAGTTTTTCTAGTAGTGAATATTCTTATTCTTATCATGTATGTATACACAAGTTTTTTTATCTAACCCAATATGAATGCGAGGAAAAATGGAATTTGAAGTTCTGGTAAAAATTGAACAATTGAAGTTTTTCCTAGCGTGTATATATATATTTAATTGTCAAAATAAATATATGACCTAAATAATAATTTTATTTTAATTAACAAAATTTGACAAACAAAAGTCAACAAAATGAAGCAAAGATAAAAAAAATACAAAAAAATACCAAAAAAAAATACAAAATTAGACTTTGAATTTTGGGTTGGTTGCACAAATAGCAATCAGGCCCAAACTAATTGCAAATTTAACAAATTTTAGAATATTTTGTAAATATGGCAAAAAAAAAAATTGTTTCTATCACTGATAGACTTCTATTAGTGATAGACTATTATCAAATCTATAAAAAGCTGAGGTGATCAGCAATAGACTTCTATCAGCCATAAGATATCAGCGATACACTTCTATCAGCCATAAGATATCAGCGATAGAAATTGTCATATCTCCAAAAAAATTTAAAAAACATGCTATATTTTTAATTATTTTATTCTAAATTGACATCTGTTACAATTTCTCTTGAATTTTTGATGTCACGTTTTATTTATTATTATTATAATATTTTATTTCACACTATGTGAAATTAAGAATTCAAACTTCTAATATATTGATTAATAATAAGTGTTGAGCTAAGCTCTTGCTTTTAATCCAGTATGTAATCCCAACCACTAAAGTTATTAATTATAAAAAAGGTAGTTTTATATGGTTAAGGGTTATATAAAATAGTTATTTTTTTTTTAAGTGGATATAGTCAGAGTGCTATCAATTGGCACGCACTATCTTTCTTGAGGTCAGAATGTTCAAAATCTACATATTCCTATATTCAATTGAAACAAGACTTAAATCATGGGGATTAAATTAAGTAACGATAATTATCAACGCGTTAAATTACAATTTTGGTTTGTGTGATTTAGGCAAAGTTCAATTTGGTCCATATAGTTTTAAAAATTTCAATCTAATCTTATGGTTTGGACTTAGGTTCAATTTGTTCTCTATATGCATGATTTTAAAAGTTTCAATTTGATCCCTATAGTTTAGTCAAACTTCACGTCTTTCTTTGTCCCGAAGAGTTATACACAATCATTGATCTTATAAATTAGGTAATGGACTTCTTAAAAATCAAATTTTCTTTTTTAGTTCAAGTAGATCGATTATTTATATACACATATGCGTGCGTATATTATTATAAAACACATTTTTAATAACAAAATGTAAGTATCAATTATTCTCTAAATATATGCTAACATGAGCATAAACTTAACTAGGTATAATGTATGAACTATTAACCGAAAAGTAGAGGTTATAATGTTGTAAAAAAAAAATACAAACAAACTCTGAATATGTATATTGTTTTCCAATTATTTTTGGGCTCTGTAATCATAAATGTGTTTGATAATAAGAATAAAAAGATTTGATTAGACAAATCAATTTAATATCGTAATTGGGTTCATAAATAGCAATCAGATAATGTTCAAAAAAAAAAATATATATATATATATATATAGCAATCAGATTCATAATAAATGATAAATATAGCAAAATATAAAATATTTTATAAATATATAAAAAAATTTAGTGATAGTCACTTAATATATATAAAAAAATTCATATTCGTAAATCTTTTAAAAAAGTACCAAGTGCAATTTCTCCTCTGCCAAAGCGAGCATAGCTCAGCTGGCATATGTATGAGTTGACGACCACGAGGTCTGTGGTTCGAATCCTCCACCCCAATGTACTTAAAAAAAAAAAAAAAAAAAAAAAAAAAAAAAAAAAAAAAAGTGCAATTTCTCCTCTATTACATAATCAATGTCTTCCTCCATATCCACCTCTTCATGAGTTAATTATATATTTAGACTAAATTAAAATATTCCTAAAGTTTCAAAAATACTCTTGAATTATTAAAAATATTTTAAAAATATTCCTAAACTTTCAAAAGTTTCAAAAATGTCCCTAATTTATGAAAAATATTTAAAAAAATGTCTTCGTTGTTAACAACACACAAAATTCTTATATTTCAATTCTAACTTGTACTTGTGTGACATGGAAAAAAAAATGTGGACATTTGTGTGACATCTAATCTATTCTCCATTGATTTTGTCATAGTTTTAATTTGTTCTATTCTTTGTTATTTTTTAACCGATAAAATAGAATTTTCATGATTTTATAACACTTTAAGCGTCTACGTTCTAATTTTTTCCATATCACAGAAACACAAGTAATTAGAATTTAACTGGGTGCCAAGATCGTCCAGTTTACGTATTACTTCGTCAGTCACTCTGCCTGTTTCGACAAAGGTGTGTGATCTTTTCACCGCTTCAGGGGTCTGGGATGAAGCCAAACTTTGGAACCACTTTAGTCCAGAAGAGGTTAGTGCGATTATGACGATCCCGACGGACCGGCGGCATACAGGGGACCAGGCTATTTGGCATTTGGAGGAGTCAGGGATGTTTACAGTAAAGAGTGGGTACCGCTTAGCTCAGTCGCGATTACTTCAGTACGAGGCATCGACGTCTTCTGATGAATTAGTGGTGAGGTGGTGGAAAGGGGTGTGGAAGATGGGTATTCCCAGTAAGATCCGAATTTTCCTTTGGCGTCTCTGTCTTGATCGTCTACCAACTTTGGACAATCTGGGTCGGCGTGGGATCGATACTCTGAATGTCTGTGCTCTCTGTGGGAAGCAAAGGGAATCTAGCCTCCACGTGTTTTGGCATTGCAAGTTCGTTAGTCGGGTCTTGGCAGCCTCCAAGTTTGGCGCGTTATTGTGTGTCTCCGTTGAGGGGGATATAGCCTCTCTTCTGTGGTTCTTGCAGGGTAAGGTGGGTTGGGGGGATTTTGAGGAGCTGTGCATTTTGTGGTGGGCGGTTTGGAATAGGCATAATCGAGCTCGGTCTACCGGGCTTCGGGCATCAGAGGACCTTGGCTCCTGGGGTGCCAACTATCTGACCTCGTTTCGGGAGGCCAATCGGAAGGGGCTGCCTGGGGGCGTTATGGGCTCAGTGAGGCGAGCGCAGACGAGATGGTCAGCTCCTCCGCAGGGTTTCTATAAGGTCAACGTGGATGCTAGTTTCGTGAGCACTGATGGAACAGCAGGAGTGGGGGTCGTGGTTCGTGATTTTCTGGGTCGCGTTATGTTGGCGGCAGTGGTGGGGGTTCCACATGTGCGGAGTGCGTTGATGGCAGAAGGGCTTGCGGCAGTAGAGGGGCTCCATTTGGCGTGGGAAGCAGGTTTAAGTCCGGTTATCCTAGAGACAGACTCGCATCGGGTTTCCCTTCTGTTTGAGGATGCTTATGAGGATTTATCAGAAGTGGGTAGGTTGATCTCTGATGTGTGTGAACGGTTCCCTCATCCTTTTAGGGACAAATGCAACTTTACCTTTAGGGAAGGCAACATAGTGGCGCATCAGTTAGCACAAATGGCTGTGGATGTGCAACGACGTATGGTTTGGCGGGAGGAAACCCCTCTTGAGATCGAAGCTTTCATTTTGAATGAGTTGGTAGTTGTTTAGCTTTGTATTGAGGTTTGTCCATCAAAAAAAAAAAAACTATTCACATTAAAAATTTGTGTGTTGTTAATTGTGAGTACATTTTTGAAACGTTTCCATAGTTAAAAGAGGTATTTTTTTTTATAATTTAACCTATATATTTCTTAGGTAAAGATTTAAATCTCGCGCCAAAATCATGAATATTATTGTTGTCTTAAGCACAAAGTTATATGTTCTTGTTGGGCAATGGTTTTATTTTTTTTATTTTTTTTTAGTACAACAAATAATATAGAGATTGTGATTAATTTCTGACCTCTTCTTTAATGCTTGTCAATTATTATTGAATGCTCACTTTCGCCAATTGATCGTAGTTAATATATATAGATAGGAAGCTAAAGATGTACTAGAAAAAAAGACAGATAAAAGAAATCAAATTGCATATATCATATATTTTTGTTACAACAAACACAACATTTAATTAATACAAATGACTTAAAAATACAAACACCTTATTCATAAATTCATATTGTTGGTAAAACAACATGAGCGTGTTTGTACTTATATTTTAGGATTGTTTTTTTAAGGACTAACCAATGGCAGGAATAAAGATGACATTGCCGGTTAGCTTACTGACCCAAATCCTAACTCTGTCACACCTGAAGTCAGAAGACACAATTGAGCCCTCCTCAACAATGATGCCATCAACCATATGGTTCTCATTTTCAATAATCTTCTCTGCAGCTTTTCCCGGCCTACCAAGTAACTCGGGCCATGAACTCTTTCCTAAACGTGTCAAAAAAAAAAAATAAGAACACTAGTTAATGTCTTGCAAAAAAGACAAAAAATGAATCTAAAAAATTTAGGTTATTGATAACCATTTTGTTTTTAATTTTTTGTTTTTTTTAAATTTAAGCTTGCTTTCTCCTAATTTATTTTTTATACTTTTTTCTTACGGAAATATTTGAATATTTGAATTGTTAATCAAAATTCAAAAACAAAACTATTTTTTTTAGGACTGATTCAATAATCATTTGATTTTTTGTTATTGAAAATTAAGTTTAGAAACAATACATCCGCCTATAAATTTCATTATTGTATTATCTATTTTTTACAAGTGTTTTCAAAATTCAAGCCAAAATTTAGAAGAAGAAGAAAAAATAGTTTTCAAAAACTTGTTTTTGTTTTTTAAATTTGACTAAGAGTTCTAATGTATCCTTACCAAAGATCAAAATCATGGTAAGAACTTATAGGTGAATATATTGTTTATAGGCTTAATTTTCAAAAACCCAAATAATTATCATAAGCCTTAGTTTTCAAAACATAATTTGGATTTTGAAAATACTAGAGTAAAAGATAAATAACAAAACAAAAGAACTCAAAGGTGAAAGTAGTGTTTATAAATTTATTTTTAAAAACTTAAAAATTAAAAATGAAATGATTATTAAACGAAGTCTTAGGATGGCATACCTCTGCATAATCTTGTTGAAGACATCTTTGGGTGTGATTGAGCTTTTTTTGCCTTTTCTTTGCTGTCAATGTGAAGGCTCTTGTGATCATCTTTGTATGGGGGAGTGGGTTTATATAATAGGGGTGAGGGTTTGATTTGTTACTTTTTTTTTTGTTAAAAAATATATATATATTAAAAGAGCTTCTAAGCTCTTCATCTTCACATGTTTAAGTTGATATAATTAAGAATTAAAATTTTAAGTTATTATTTTTTTTTTTTGTTGACAACATGTGGAGTGGAGATCAAACCTAAAACCTCATAATCACTAATATATATCATGTGAGTTGAATTATATGTTAGCTAGAAACTTAGATTTATAAAGATTGAAATGATATGATATATTGTTCAATTTTTTTTTTTTTTTTTTGGTTTACTATACCTTAAAAACCTTGCATCAATAAAGATATATGTTAACTTTAATTTATTTATAAAATTATCTTTTAAAGTAAAAAAAAAAAAAAAAAAAAAAAAGGAATGTAGACCTATAATATTGTTGATGTTTCTTGTAGATCTTAACCACAATATTTTTAGTCATATGTTGATCTTTTATGATCATTTATATTTTAATATGAATAGATGTATGGCCAATAAGAACATAGTACAACTGACATCATGTATCACATAGTAATTATGAAGTTAAGTTTAATCCCCCAACCCAATGTGTTGTCAAAAAAATATTAATTTATGTACATAAAAATTTTCATTTATTGTTTACATATTTAAACTAGTAACGTAAAAAAAAAAAAGAAGCAAATCTCGCTCACAATAAATAAATAAATAAAAACGATTAAATTTTGAGTTACATTTTCTAAACTTTCAAGTACATCTTCTTACTATATCTATATCTAGAAGGGGTGAAACTTTTTCTTCCTCTTTTATCTTTTTGTTTAAATTCTTATCACTATTTCATTGGTTGTAGTTTGGTCTTTAATTAAAGAATATTTTGTTTTTACATTTTTTATTTGTTAATTAATTAATGACTGATATTCCATTGATGGCAATTTAAGTTTTTAAAGAATTTAATTGAGAAAGAATTTAATGTCGGTATTAACTCTTCCATTAGTCTTTGTTTTTTTTTTCTTTTTCTTTTATAGTATTTCTATTTTTTCAACTTTTTTTTTTCTCTTTTTTCTTCTCATCTCGAAATGTTACAATACAATTAATTATAAATTTAAAAAGTTTTCTATTCAAATTTCCAAATCTTACCATACAATTAATTATAAATTTAAAAAGTTATCTATTCAAATTTCCAAACTATTACAACCGTTCAAAATTCTTACAAAATTAACTTTCAGTTTGTGAAATTGAATTTAATTAAAAGATTTGTTTTTGACTAATATTAATACTCTATTTAAAAGATTTGTTTTTGACTAATATTAATACTCTATTTAGCTTTCAATTTATTTTATTTTATTTTTTAACAAAGTAAAACATGTAAGATTATAAAATTAATCAATTGATTTCACTTTTTATTTACATTTAATTTGCATATTTATACTCTAGCATACAAACAACACTCATTAATAATAATATATAAATAAAAAGATCTTAGGTTAAATCTCTTTTCTCTTCGAGTCATCACCCACAGCTATCGTTCTATAAATCTAGCACTATAAAAAAAATTATCTTTTAAACAAAAGAACATTAGAGTTTTAAATTTTCACTCCCCTAATTATTGAACTAAGAAAAGAGGAAAGAGTCACTTAATAAATAATTAAATCACAATATATTTTTATTTAAGCAATACAAATAAATAAAAACATGGATAAATTTATTGAGAAATTCTCTCAAATGATTACTTTTAAGGGGATATTTAAAATATGTCTTAAAATCTTAAGGGTCCGTTTGATAACGTTCCCGTTTCTTGTTTATTGTTTCTCATTTTTTAAGTAACATACTTGTTAGATAACCAACCCACTTTTTTGGTAAAAGATGTGCTCATGTAAGTTCTTTACATTCAAGGTCCTAGGTTCAAATCCAAGAATTAACATTTTTGTATTTTTCTTATCTTTACTTCCTCTTAATTTTGCCGTATTTTTTTATATATTATTTTAATTTTGAATTTGGTCACTTTTTATTTTGTTTTTGTTTGAGAATATATTAATATTAATGTGAACCTAATATTAATAATAAGTATTTTATCATAGCTACGTTAAAATGTTTATTTATTAATTTAAGTATATATTTTTAAAAAATATATTTTTTTCATAAATATCTATCCACGTCGACATTTTATTGATATTTTTTTATCAACATTTCCATAAAATTGAGTCATTGATATTTCCATCAACATCCACATTTCAAACTTTGCAAATAAGAATTTCACGGTTTTTAAATAAGTTTAATTTTCTTACTATTAAATATTAGATTCACAATAATTACATTTTAGTTATATAACGTCAATTTATCTAAAATATAATTGAAATGTCAATTCACCTCTCATGTCGATATTAAGTTCATTGACACATGAAAATGTCGATGAAGATGTATACACGTCGACGAAAATTTAAAACACGGTTCATAACAAATAATAACAAATTAACAATTACTTCAAGATTTTAGAGAAAAGAGACATCATCCATAAATGTTTAACTACTGACATTTCTCATTCCAAAATGTTATTGAATGTTGTTTTGGTGTGTAGAAGACTCAATTCCTTATTTTTAAACAAATGTCTCCTTACCCGGTTAACACACAAAAACATATACCAAATCAAATTTGGATAACATTTGAAGTATAAATACAATTTTGTGGTTGTTTTTAATTTTGCATCGAGACTTATTTGTATTCGATTATGTAAACTTTGGATAGTTTTTTTTGTATATATATATATTTTAATGCATGTTATATTTTTTTTATATTATTATGTATACTAAATTATATTTAAACAATAAAAAAATTATATATATAAAGAAAATAAACAATTAACAAAAAAATAATTATCAAACTATTTTGTTTATTTTTTTTCAAGAAACAAGAAACGTTATCAAACAAGTTTCTGTTTCTATTTCTTCTTTTCAAGAAACAAGAAACATAAACAAGAAACATGAGTAGTTATCAAACATGTTCCTGTTTCTAGTTCTCAAAAAACAGGGAACAAGAAACAGGGAACGAGAAACAGGAACAAGAAACGGGAACATTATCAAACGGGCCCTAAATTTTTCATTTATATTTTCGATTAATTTTGATTATCACTATGTCTCTCATTAATGTGTCATTTCCTGTTTCAGAAACGGGAAGTTTCTGTTTCTATTTCTTTTTTTGCAAGAAACAAGAAACATGCGTAGTTATCAAACATGTTCTTGTTTCTAGTTCTCAAAAAACAGGGAACAAGAAACAGAGAACGAGAAACGGGAATGTTATCAAACATGCCCTAAATTTTTAATTTCTATTTTCAATTAATTTTTTATTAATTTTGATTATCATTATGTCTCTCATTAATGTGTCATTTTCATAATATTATTCAATTTCTCTCTCCATAAATGTATTGATGGTGTCCAATAATATAACATTAACTTTAATATTAACATTCATGATATTTTGATGATAGTTGTATTGTAACTTACATTTGTCATTATGACCATATTTAAAAAGAAAATGAAAGTTTAATCCGATCTTCAAAGGAGAAGTCAAAAAGCAATTAAGGACAAAATAGGGTACATATTAAAAAGTTGAGGGCAGAATGGGAAGAGAAATTTATTTCTAGGCCAACTCCATTCCGACATTAACATTGCCAGAAACAGCGAAATCGCCAAATCAAATGTGAATTCGTTCACTCCCCTTTTATCCAGCAACAATAGCGTCTCTCTCACTCTAGGTCATCTCAATGATATGAAAATTTTATCTTTAGTAGTTTTATGAATTTAAAAAAAAATATAATAGGTCAAGAGTATAAATATTTGTTGAGATTTTTTAATTAATCAAACCATACATCTTCTTTTGTTTCTTCACACATCCAATTTTTTTTAACAAAAAATAATTAGAGTTTTTGTTTTGTTTGGTTTATTTCTATTTAGGGTTGTTGTGTTCTTTTGGATTTAAGACACATGGGTGAAGAATTTTTGTTTTGTTTGGTTTATTTCTATTTAGGTTGTTGTGTTGTTTTGGATTTAAGATACAGGTGAAGAAACAAGGAATGGAGAACAACATCAATATGAAAGTGTAATTACCTTTAAAAAATAATTTTGGGGAGAGAATATCATTATTCTATTATGTTCTTTAAAAAAATCAAACAAATTTTTTTTAATTTTTTTTTTTACATATTCCGATAGTGGTATGTATCAAGAGTGTCTTATTCACATTGTGCTAATATGCCTCTTATTTTAAAATGATAATTTTTACGTGCATTGTACGTATTGTCGACGTATTATTTCTTCAAACAATAAATCTGAATTAATTTTGAGATGGTGGATGGACTCTTCAACTTTTTTATTGAAAATATTACTACAACTCATAAATCTAGGTCACAATGAATGAATCATTTAACAATTTTTTATAAGTCCATATTCTTTTTTCAATAAATAAATAACTTCAAGTCGATTCGAATTTGAGAAAATCTTTCATCCTCTCTTTTCGAGTACTTTTTGTAATGTATATATATTTGATAGAATAGGTCTTAACCCATGAGGGTGCAATTGATGAAAATGAAGAATGCATTTAAAGAAGAAAAAAAAAACATATTCCATAGCAAACGGCCGAAGTTGTTTGTTTTTTTATTTTTTTCACGGAGAAAGGAATGTTGTTGGTGATTCATACACAAACAAAACATTATTAGATGATGAAGATAAAAAAAATAGGAGATTTAGGCGACTTGAAGAGGCAGATGCATTCAGAAAGTGTAGTAACTATGCAATATTTTTTTTTAAAGCTATCTTCTTCAAGTGATTTATGTTGTTTGTTATATAAAGTGTAGGAATCAAAGTTTGTCAGAGGTCATCACACCAATAAGAATTTGTGTTTGTTTTCATATGCTCTATCGTAGTGTTTTCTTTAAAACAAGATATTAGATAATAAATAAATAAATAAATAAATAAATAAAAAAAAAAACTCTTCTTTAAAAAGAAAAATAAAGAATCATTCGTGACATGTAGGGTATGGTCGGTAGGTACATGACATCTGCATAGATCACCTTCGTTCAATAGAATAGAGGGAGTAGTTGCAACATGAAGGAAAGAGGGGTGGAAGAAGACGACGACCATCAATGAAGCAAGAGAAGAAAAATTGACTACATTCCTCGAATTTTAGCCTCGATGGAGGGGCGCGATGACTAAGAGTGAGGTTAGGGTTTTCAAATTTTTTTTTTTTTTTACTCTTTTTTTAGTTGACACTCTATAGTGAAACGATCATCTTCCTTGTTTATGCATGTTTTTTTGTTTATGTGTATTTATTATATAATATATATCAGGTATATATAGACTTCATTAAGTTCTAACCTTTCACCCCTATAATAACCTGTAATATATTAGTTCATCATATCTATCTACAACAAATATATGATATAATATATGGTATATATTATATATGATATATACAATGTTTATCAGAAATCACAAACGATCACATAAACACAAACCAACCCCCTAACATATAAGTCAAAATTTCCATTGCAAACAACTTGCAATAGTAGAAAAACAAGTTTCAGAACGAGGGTGTAAATACTTTTGGCGGACGGCGGCGCAAACTCTAACTCAATTATATGAATTTATTTTTTTGCTAAAATACCCGATATTTATATGATATTTGGCGAATTCTACGGAGATGAACAAGGCGGCGCTCAGAGTACAGAATCGTCGATTAGTAAACTTACGACGGCGATGGGAGACTACCGTCGTCGATTTTTGTTTTCGTTTGAATCCAGAGAAAAAAACCAAAGATAATATTTTGAAAAAATCGTTTTTCCTTTCCAAAGAAAATCTTTTATATTAATTTAAGGAAATAATTTCAAATCAGTGATTGAAATTGATTTTTTCCTTCCAAAAGAAGATCTTTTATCTCATTTTCTATTTTTGGACTCACACAACATAAATATAATAAAAAGTTAGGTTAAACATTTTTTTAAAATCTGATATCTTATTGGCCCCATCAATTTAGTGTTAATGTTTTGCTTGCTTACCCGACAATAATCTTTTAAAAGTCAAACAAAACGAATAAAATATTTAAAAGAAAGAGATATACACATTACAGTAAACATACCTAGTTAATCATGTCAATGCCGGAATAATAATAAAAAAGGAAATTATAAAATATAGCAAAATAAATTAAACTAATTAAAAATTTAGCTATATTTTTTTGGGTTTGCAAATATAGCAAAATTTATAAAGTTTGATTTTTTCATTTTTTTATAGTCCTAATTTACCCTTCTTGTCATTTTTATTTGATGTATCAATTATACAACTGATTTACCTTCTATTTGGTGTATTAATTTCACCTTATATACCTTATATTTTGTGTATCAATTGTACGACTGATTTATCTTATATTTGGTGTATGAATGACAATTGATTTACCTTATATTTAGTGTATCAGTTATATAACAGATTTACTTTATATTTGATAACCTTATATTTGGTGTATCAGTTATACAACTAATTTACCTTATATTTGATAACCCTTATGTTTGGTGTATTAGTTATAAAACTTATTTACCTTATATTTGGTGTATCATTTGTATAACTGATTTACCTTATATTTGGTGTATCAGTCATACAATTGATTCACCTTCTATTTGGTGTATCAGTTATACAACTGATTTACCTTTTATTTGGTGTATAGTGACACTTGATTTACTTTTATATTTGGTGTATCAGTTGTACAACTAATTTACTTTATATTTGGTAACCTTTATATTTGGTGTATTGGTTATAAAACTGATTTACTTTATATTTGGTGTATCAGTTGTATAACTGATTTACCTTATATTTGGTGTATCAATTGTACATTTAGTTTACATTATATATGTATCAGTTATACAATTGATTTACCTTATATTTGGTGTATCAATCATACAATTGATTTACCTTTCATTTGGTGTATCAATTGTACAACTGATTTACTTGTGTATCAGTTGTACAACTGATTTACCTTACATTTGGTGTATCAATTGTACATCTGATTTACCTTATATGTGGTGTATAAGTTATACAATTGATTTACCTTATATGTGGTGTATCAATTATACAATTGATTTACCTTCTATTTGGTGAATCGATTATACAACTGATTTACCTTCTGTTTGGTGTATCAGTGACACCTGATATACCTTATATTTGGTGTATCAGTTGTACAACTGATTTATCTTTTACATTTGGTGTATCAGTGACACATGATATACCTTATATTTGGTGTATCCGTTGTACAACTGATTTACCTTATATTTGGTGTATCAGTTGTATATCTGATTTATTCTATTAGGTGTGTCAGTTATACAACTGATTTACCTTTTATTCGGTGTTTCAGTGAGACTTGATATACCTTATATTCGGTGTATCAGTTGTACATCTGATTTACTTTCTATTGGGTGTATTAGTGACCCATGATATACCTTATATTTTGTGTATCAGTTGTACAACTGATTTACTTTATATTTAGTGTATCAGTTGTACAACTGATATTTACCTTATATTTGGTGTATAAGTTATACAACTGATTTACCTTCTATTTGGTGTATCGGTTGTACATCTGATTTACTTTCTATTGGGTGTATCAGTGATACTTGATATACCTTATATTTTGTGTATCATTTGTACAACTGATTTACTTTATATTTAGTGTATCAGTTGTACAACTGATAAACCCTAGATTTGGTGTATCAGTTATACAACTGATGTAGAACAAATTCGAAAAATAGAAAAGACAACAACGTGTTGTGCCGTGAAAAAAACCACTGCCTTGAAAGCAAATTCGACACGACCGTGGTGTTAATCGTTGATAAGTCGATTGCTCCCCAAGGTTAACACAACTCCCAACTTAACCATGCACTTGATGAAGAAGGGATGAAATCGATGAAAACTCTTATGCTCAGTTTCAAAATACTACAAATGAACTTCATATGTATAGAGTAAAGATGAAGATTTCATACCACAAACTCATTCCATGATCCAACAACTTAAGAAGAATGGTTCATTCATCCAAGTCATTCCATGATCCAACAACTTAGGAATAATGATTCATTCATTCAAGTCATTCCCAACAATCCCCCACGAATGACTATGATCAAAAAAGAAAATAAACTTATAAAGAAGAAATAAAAATAAAATAAAATTATGAGTCGTAGAAGGAAACGAAACTTAAGCATTAATATCTTTCGATTTGAATTAATGCATAGTGAAATAAGACAACAATCAATTTCAAAGAAAGTGAGTTACCTCTTGAACTTTCAGTTGTTATGGTTGAGACCCCACAACACGTTTCAATCCTCGTGGTTTTTTCGATTCCGCGATATAGAAATAGCACACTTGCGCTATTAATGGCCATGCACATAAAACCTCGGGTCATCGTGAAAACTCTAGAAAGATACCTTTTAGAATCTTTCATAGAAGGCGGTCACACCTCCACAATCACGTTAATTGCTTCATCAAGTCTATCAGACGTGAAAACTCTAGAAAGATACCTTTTAGAATCTTTCATAGAAGGCGGTCACACCTCCACAATCACGTTAATTGCTTCATCAAGTCTATCAGAGATAGACCCCTAAAAAATGAGCTATGAAGACTTTCACAGTTATCCATCAAGTCTATACATAGACCACCAAAGAAAGGGCTATGGATTCACATAATACACTAGAAACATAACTATGTCATGATGATTTTTACAATTTATCTATCAAGTCTATACATAGATCATCCAAATTCAGGACTATGGAATCATATAAAACATCATGACTAGAATCCAAAGTATTATATTTATCTTAATGGTTTTAGTCTCATACATGTTGAAGACTCAAGAATTACTCTCCTTGTTAAGCCCTTGGTGAGTGGATCCGCCAAGTTCCTCTCGGAACTCACGTACTCCAAAGAGATAATTCCATTTTTCAACAGTTGTTTCACAGCTCCATGTCTTAGGCGTATATGTCTTCTTTTGCCATTATACACACTATTTTTGGCAATTTCTATGGCAGCTTGTGAATCACAATGCATAGATATTGGACCCCCCCCCCCCCCCCCCCCCCCCCCCCAAACAATGGTACGTCTCCCAATAAGCCTCTTAACTATTTTGTCTTTTTTCCATACTAGCTTGAGAGCTATGAACTCAGACTTCATGGTGGATCGTGCTATGCACGTTTGCTTAGCTGATTTTCATGAAATAGCTCTTCCACCTAGTATGAACACATAACCGCTAGTGGAGTTCACCTCGTCGTTGTTTGTCACCCAATTTGCATCACAATATCCTTCTAGTACTATAGGAAATTTGTTAAAATGCAAACATATATTCATTGTACCTTTAAGGTACACAATAATCGACGAAGAGCAATTCAATGGTCTTTATCAGGATTTTGTGTATATTTTACTCAATCTACTCACAACATATGCAGTATCAGGTCTAGTATAGTTTATCAAACATATGAGCTTACATATAATCTTTTCATATTCAGATTGAAAAACATTATCTTCCTTATTCTTCTTAAGACTCGTACTAGCGTCCGTAAGCTTACAGGAGTATCATCAAAACAATTAAATTACTTTAGCAATTTTTCAATGTAATGTGATTGACACACTGAAAAAACCATTTTTATTTTTCTTATCTTAACACCTAGTATCACATCAGTGAAATCAAGTGATTTTTTCATTTCTTTACATTGAATAATAGTTTTAACCACTTTCTCCCCCACATTTTAAGATATTAAAAAAAATATATATATATATATATATATATATATATTTAATCTATCAAACATTGAGTGATCATAACCTCACAAATTTTTTACTTCCCCAGTTGCATTTCATCAAATATATTGCACATGATATTTCTTTATAAGGTCACAATATGCACAATTCAAGAAATATTATCTAAAATATTTCTTCTTAAGTTGTTAAGTAGAAAAATCAAATAACAACATAATCACAACAAGTGCATCTCTATATGTAACGATACATGGAGCATCTCAATCACATGTAATTTAGAATTTACACATTTAATGCATTTATCTATAAGTCATTAATAAGAGTAATTAGAAAATATTTTCTTCTCATTTTTCATGATCACGGACATGCACAGACATGCTTAGTAAAATATTCAAGATTGTATAACTTCATATTTTCAACCAAACAAAAATATACATGCATAATTATCCAACAAGATCTTGAATAACCTTAATAAATGTCACACATTTTAACATAGTTATCAAGATCTGAAACTATAATCAATTTCTACATAGACATGAGAGATTTTGCACAATTTTTATTGTTACCAACAAGCTAGGTAATAAACCAATATTATTATAAGACCAAACTAAATTAATATCACTAATATTAATTTTCAATTTCATGAAGATTTATTGTCATATTCAATGTTTTTAAACATGAAAATTAATGATATGAATCACACACTTAATATTTTCAATTGAAAATATGCATTACCTCAACTTTCAATTGCTTTACAATTTCAAGTTGTATCACCGAACAACTTTAGGAATATTTCACCAATTTTAAAATTGTTATAACAACATACATGAGCTTTATCAACAATAATAAATATTGATTATCCAATTTATGGAACAAACAAACCTAATATCGTTTGCTCATGAAAAAAATAAATATATACCCATTAAATATATTTAAATATTAAACTCAAATATAATGATAATGTGAATCACATATGGTTAAATCCTTAGGAGTTATGTTAATATTTAAAATATATTTAATCTCATAAAAAGATAGGAAACTCAACCTTGGGGTTGTTTTGATTGATTTTGTCAACTCAACCACGAGAAGAGACATTCTTTTATTGTTAATTCTCCAAGAAAGTTTTCTTTAATTATTTCACAATATTTTCAGAGGATCAAACATCGGAGCTTCTGCACCAATCTCATCACTTAGGTCTCTTCTACTATGTGAACTAGAAATCGAAGTGATCGCGAGCGAGAGTTGAGACGCCGAAGAGAAAGATTCGCTTTTGTGACCAACAACGGTAATTGAATCCGTCGAGAGGTTTCAACTTAGACAGATCTAGAAGATGTTTTTCGGATTTGACAGACATCGTGGTTTGCTTTCAAATTGTAGAAAAAATTTGGAAAATAGAAAAGACAACAACGTGTTGTGCCATGGAAAAGGCCACTGCCTTGAAAGCAAATTCGACACGACCGTGGTGCTTAATCGTTGATAAGTCGATTGCTCCCCAAAGTTAACACAACTCCCAACTTAATCATGCACTTGATGAAGAAGGGATGGAATCGATGAAAACTCTTATACTCAGTTTCAAAATACTACAAATGAACTTCATATTTATAGAGTAAAGATGAAGATTTCATACCACAAACTCATTCCATGATCCAATAAGAAAGAATGATTCATTTATCCAAGTCATTCCATGATCCAACAACTTAGGAAGAATGATTCATTCATCCAAGTCATTCCCAACAACTGATTCACCTTATATGTGTTGAATAATGTTGTCTCTAAGAGAGAAGAGAAATGGGAATGCAACTACTACATTTTCATTCAATAAAATCTGATCTTAAATACACTTTTTAAATGCTAAAATAGCTTAGTTAACTCCATAAAAACAGCCACTAACTCCATTAACTCTAACTCCACAAAAATAGCCAGTTACTCCACTAACTCTAAATATATCAATATTTACCCCACTAACTTCAAATATAGCAATTTACTAAAAATAGACTTTAGCTTTGAGTTAACTAACATACTCCTCCTAACTCAAATGCTGCAAACATCTAGCTTGTTTCTAACACAACTACACACTACTTCTCTCATATACCTCACTCAGTAGTCTAGTCCCTTTAACTGGTGCATCATCAACCAGTTCATAAGGATCCAGAGAAACTTCTTGTTTCTTCACCTCTGCTTCTTCTGTCGAGTCTCAATCCTCATCCCTCCAAGAATTGAACATCCCTACTAATCACCATCTTCTTTTTGTGAGGTTGATAGATCTTGTACGCTTTGGACATCACGGTGTAGCCTACAAAGACTCTTGTTTTTGCCTTTTCACTCAACATGTCTCTCTCCACCTGTAGAACATGAGAAAAGCACAAACAACCAAACACCTTCAAATTTTTCAGTTTTGGTTTAGTACTAAACCAAACTTCATAGGGTGTCTTCTTCTCCAATACCCTTGTAGGTAGTCTATTCAATAAAAACAGGGATGTATTTGTTGCTTCAGCCCGAAACTCCTTTGACAAGTTCTTCTCATGCAACATGCATCTTGTCATCTCCATAATACTTCTGTTCTTCCTCTCACTGACTCCGTTTTGTTGTGGAGTATATGGAGCAGTGAGTTGATGCTCTATTCCAGTTTCTTCACATAAGAAATTGAACCTCTGTGACGTGTATTCAGTCCCGTTATCGGATCTCACCACCTGAATCTGACAACCACTCTGATTCTCAACCCATCTTTTAAACTTCAGAAACACTTCAGCTACTTCAGACTTATGCTTCATGAAGTAAATCCAACACATTCTGGTATAATCATCAATAAAAATAATGAAATACCTACAACCATTGAGTGAGAGAGTTGGTTGTGGTCCACACAAGTCAGTGTGGATGAGCTGCAACTTCTCTGTTGCTCTCCAAATTGACTTCTTGAATGGTAGCCTCGTTTGCTTCCCTGTCAAACAAGCTTTGCAGTTTGCTTTCAGCTCCTCCAGAACTGGTACTCCAACTGCCATCTCATTCTTCTGCAAATACTGCAACCCCTTCTGATGAAAATGCCCCAACCTCTTGTGCCATAGCTCAGTGTCACTCACTTGACACTTGAAAGCTATTTGTTCCTTCTCGAGTGGATCCAATAAAAAGCTCTTGTGCTGCATCTTTATTTTGAACAACTCATTTCCACTGGAATCGAAAATAAGGCACTTTCCTTCTTCAAATAATACTTTGAATCCCTTCTCTACTAGTTGACCAACACTTAATAAGTTTTGATCAATCTCAGGAACTAGGAGCACTTCAGTAATCAACTTGGTTCCTACACAACTCTCTATTGACACTGTGCCCTTCCCCTTCACTTCTAGATACTCACCATTTCCTATCTTCACCCTTGACTTGAATGACTTGTCAAGGTCCTTGAACAACTCCTTGTCACCTGTCATGTGATTGGTACACCCACTATCAACCAACCAACTGTCACATTGAGTGACTGATGAGAAACAGGTAGCCACAAAAAGTCGATATTCTTCTTGTTGTACTGCAGCATGTGCTCCTCCTTGCTGTTGAGATCCCTTACAGAATCTCTCAATGTGCCCCATTGAATGACACCTTCTACACTTCACATCTGGCCTTCTCCAACATCTGAAGTGTGGATGATTATGTTTCCCACAGTGCTTGCATGCACTGCCCTTGCTGAAACCTGCACTTTCATCATCCTTTACAGCATAATCTGAGCTACTGCTGCCACTATCCTTTCTCCCTCTCCACTTCTTCTCTCTTCCACCTTCTCCCTGCTGCATTCTGACTTTCAGTGCCCCCTCAATGCTTCCTTCTTGCCTCATCAACCTCCTCTGCTCTTGTGCTTGCAAAGCACTTACTAACTCTATCACCTTGAGTTTAGAGAGGTCTTTGGTATTTTCTAAGGAAGCAATGGTTGCTTCATATTTCTCAGGAACTGAAACCAGAATTTTCTGAACCAATCTATTGTCAGATAAATCAGTTCCTAATGCTCTTGCCTTGTCGGCAATCGCAATCAACTTGTCTGAGTATTCTTTAATGGACTCAGAATCCTTCATTTGCATTCTCTCGAATTCCCTCACCAAGTTCAACACTTTCATGCCCTTGATCCTCTCATCACCTTCATACTCACCTTTGAGGAAGTCCCAGATCTCCTTTGCTGACTTCAAGGCCATAATTCTGTTGAATATGGATGAAGACACAGCTGCATATAGGCAAGCTCTAGCTTTTGCCTTCCTGGTCAGCCTCATCATCGGGCTCGAAGCCCAAAGGCCGACCCAAGCCCAGCCCAAGCCCGATCCAAGCTCGGCCCATGGTCAACGATTGACCGGCCCGACCCAGCCCAGCCCTTTCATTCATCGGATTGGATATGGATCTATTTTTTTTTAATTGGATCGGCCCTTGGGCCGGCCCGTTCGAGTCGTATTTGGATCGGCTCGTTGGGCCGGCCCAAAGGCCCGATCCAATATAATAATTTATTATATATAAATTATAATAATAATAATCTAGAAAAAAATGAAAAAATATGACTACTTATGGCCTACATGCATGATATAGAAAAAAGAAAAAAAATGATGATAATTTATTAAAAATACGCATGCATGGTCTTGAAAAGCGTGGAAAAGAGAAAAAAAAATTATTAAAAGAAAAATAACTTCCCAAATCTAATTATTATATTTTAAAAATTAATTAAAAAATAAAAACTAAAATAAAGCAAATTACAAAATATTCGTTAGAGTCTTTTTTTTTTTCCCACATCGAAAGTTTTGAGTTTGGAGGAGATTTATTTTCTATAAATAAGATTTAATCTTATTCAAAATTTATATTTAAAATAAAGTTTTTATTTAAAGGATTAACCAAAGCCCGGCCCAAAGGGTCGATCTAGGCCCGATCCAATTTTGGTCCATTGAGTTTGGCCCATGGATTGGGCTATGGACCTATGTTTTAGGGGTCGGGCCGGCCCAAGCCCGGCCCAAACAGTGGCTTAGGTCCAAAGGGCTTGGGCCAAGCTTGGGCCTTTGATTCTCTGGGCCGGGTCGGCCCGGCCCGGCCCAATGATGAGGCTGACTTCCTGGTGACCCTCTCCTTGTGAGTCTTGATCTGGTTGATTGTTGAATTATCGGTAAGTGCAGCAACCTCATAGTCGCTCTCAACTACTTCCCAATAATCACAAGCCTCCATGTAGGCTTGCATTCTGATAGCCCATGCTTGGTAGTTTTCTCCATCAAACACTGGTGGAGCCAGTGAAGAAAGACGGCTCGATCCTGATTCCATCTCACTCAAATCTCAAAGTGTATCACTCAATTTTTCTAAGGGATATCTCACTAACTCTCACTCACAGGCCCCTTAAGAATTCAGCTCTGATACCACTGAAGAGAGAAGAGAAATGGGAATGCAACTACTACATTTTCATTCAATAAAATTTGATCTTAAATACACTTTTTAAATGCTAAAATAGCTTAGTTAACTCCATAAAAACAGCCACTAACTCTAACTCCACAAAAATAGCCACTTACTCCACTAACTCTAAATATATCAATATTTACCCTACTAACTTCAAATATAGCAATTTACTAAAAATAGACTTTAGCTTTGAGTTAACTAACAAATAAGTTAAGTAGAAAGTTACGTAGTTTATCATCCAAATAATCAAGAGCTACTGATGGATATCATGTTGTCTAAATTATCAATATAATGTAATAAGTGAAAAAGGGAAACAATGCCGGAAGAAAAATAAGTAATCGGGCTTCACCTTCATTCAATTTCTAGACAAATAGTAAATTAAAACAAGAATGATACACCCAAAAAAAAAAGTGAAAAACAAACAATAATCAGGCTCCACCTTCGTTCAAAACAAGAGTGAATCTAAAGTAGAGGTAATTTCAAAGAATTATTACCTTGTACTTGGTGAGTAGAACGCAACAACAAGAGTGAATCAATCGATGTTGAAGGGAGAGAAAAATCGTAAACGTTTCGAAAAATTACTTCTAAGTTTAACGCATGATTATACAAGTTGATTACTTTGAGGGAGAGGGTATTTTTGACATTTCCATTATAAACGGGCTTAAAATTTTTCATTTGGGTTGGACTTAAATATTTTGAATGTAAAAAGAATGGAAAAGTATATCAGATGCGTATCAGCAGAGGTGTATCAACATGCAAACATTTAAGTTCGTGATTAACATGTCATTTAAGTTCGTGATTAACATGTGGTTACTTTAAAGTTTTAGGGAAGAGTATTTTCGACTTTTCAACTTTTATGTTAATGATTAACACGCGATTACCCTGATGTTTTGCTATATATGCAAAAACTATATAAATATAGTTGCTACAAATGCAATTAGTCTAATTGTGTTTGTTATTTTTACAACTCACCATAATAAAAACAATATCATTATTTTTCAAACCTCAAAATTAAAATATCAAATTTAATTTCATGGATCAAAATAATTTTTTTTTTTTTCAAAGTATTTAATTAATGCAAAAATTGAACCATGACCTATTAGTCAAGGACACAACTTTATGTCAATTGAATTATGCTTGATTTGACTTATTTCAAATTTTCAACCTATTCTATAATAAATTTCTTAACTACTAAAGTTGAATTGATTATTCAGAGGTATAAATTAAAGGTTAAATTACAAGTTTAATCTCTTAAACTTTAGGTTTGTATTTATTTGGTCTCCAAATTTTAAAAAGGTGTCTAATCAGGGGCGGATCCAGAAATGTTTTTCAGGAGGGGCACAATTTCAATAAGGTTAACTACAATTTTAGTCTTTGAAATTTTCGATGTATGTCTATATAGTTCTTGAACTTTAAAATGTGTGTAAAACACTCTAAAACTTTCAATTTTGAGTCTAATAGATCCTTAAACTCTTAATTTTGTATCTAATAAAGAATAGAAAAAAATAACGTATTTTTTTTTTTTTTACAAAAGTATTTAATTAATGCAAAAGTTGAACTCATAGTCTCTTAATCAAGAGCAAAAATCTATGATAATTGGGCTATACTCGGTTTGACAATAATAATGTATTTATTAGATACAAAATTAAAATTTTCAAGTGTAATTGAGTCCTAGTTGATTTTTATTGAAAAAAAAAATAAATGTCTAAAATCTATTAAATAAAAAATTAAAGTTAATAAATTTAATTGAGTCTTGATTTTTACTAGGAAAAAAAATTTAAATACCTAAGACCCTATTAAAGTTAATAAATCTAAATTGTTTAAACTTCAGGAATCTATTAAACACAAATTTTAAATTTTACAGACTAAACTTGTAATTCCCTATTCATATAAATATAATTTTATTTTTTTAGAAGATATAATATTTATATAAACTAATATTAATTCAAAAATAATAATAAATCATTTTAGAATTCTTTATGAAATATATTAAGTAATAAAATTTGAAATATTTATCATTTTTATTTTTTAGAATCTAAAACAATTTTGAGATTTAAAATATTAAAATAGAATTATTTTTTTTTTTTTAAACAAACTGGAAATCAAAATAATAAAAAACAGCTAGCTAACTTGGGACGCATTAGGCAGCATGATTTGAATTTGTGACCCTTGCCAACGAATCAGACAATGTTTTTACTCAAATTTTCGATTTCATATATAAAAATAGACTACTTATGGTTATATTTTTCAAAATTATATATATAAATATATAAAACTAATAATTTGAGGGGACACGTGCCCTGGGGATATTTGGCGAGATGGCCTTAAATTAAGGTCCATTAGAGAGATTGACGCGCCATTTTAAAAATTAGTCAAAATGACTTTTTTTGCTGACATCACTCACGCTGGGATTTCTCTCGCTCTCGTTCACGTTCACGAGAATGAGAAATTTTTAGTTATAAAATGGAGCCCGCAAAAGAGCGAGAGTGATGTCAGCAAAAGGTCATTTTATCTAATTTTTAAAATCGCGCGTCAATCTTTCGAATGGGCCTTAATTCAAGGGCATCTGGCCAAATATCTCTGTGCCCTGGCCCCCATGTGGCTCCGCCCTGTGTCTAATAGATCTAGGAACTTTCAATTTTGTGTCTAAACTTAGATTAATGTTGCAACTTTTACCTTAGTAACTTTAACAAAAATCAATGCAAGAATCTCCAAAGAAAAAAGAAAAAAAAAACCCTAATTTTAAAGAAATCAAGTTATCCACAAAATTAAGTTAGATCAATACACAAAATTGACAAATAATGTAATCGCTGCCAAAATTCACAAATTTTAACCCAAAAAAAAACTTCTCTAATGTCACTTTCTTTGAAATCCCATCAATTTTCATACTATATTTTAATTCATTGAACACATAACAATGCTCCTTTTTAACAATATTTTGCAAAGAAAATCTATAAGAAAGTAAAAGTTGCAACAATTTTTTAAGTTACAAGAAGTAAAGATTACAACACTTATCTATAAGTTGAAGGAGCAATTTAACGAAATTGAAAGCTTAGAGTAAAAATTGATATACCTTTCCGAGTTACGGGTGAAAATTGATTTGTTCGTCGTATACATAAACGTTTAATTTGAATTGAGATTTACCTCCTCCAAGATTCCAAATGTATATACATTTAAATTGAATTGTCACCAAACAAGCACGCCCAATGCGTACACGCATGAATTTGTACACAAAATTTCCAAAGGATAAACTTTTATATCTATAAAAAAAATATTAAATTATTGTTTTGCCAAAGTAATATTGCTGAACTTCATATTGTATGGAGGCTGCACCACCTTTTTTCTTCTGCCTAAAATAACCCAACTTTACAATTCCAATACGTAATTCCAATTCAAACCCAAATTTTATTTTCCATTTGCTGACTCAAATCTCCACCCTAATCAATTCAAACATCTTTTAATTTCTGTACATATTATAAAATAAAAAATCTGGTAATTTCTCAACAGTTTCCTAGCAGACAAACATGTCTTCAAAATGATTTTAATTAATGGCATCATATTATATGTATTAGTTCATGATCTTTTGGAGTTGAAGAATACAAAAGATGGAGAATTCTTGTAAATACTATGTTTTCAATACATTTTAAATTTGTATGAAAATAGGAGATTTTGCCATTTTGACAAATGATAAGGACACAAGTGACAAGAATCTTGCCATCGTGAGCTAGGTGAACGGTATTTGGTTCGATCCCTCATCCTCACATTTGTTGTACTAAAATAAAATGAGAGATTAATCTCGCATGAATTCATGAAGAGTTCTTGGTCAATGTAGATATCAGAAATGACTTTTATTTTGAGTTGAAACAATACTATTCAATTTCTATTGGCATAGAGATTTTACCATTTTGGCTAGTTACATTATTTACATGACAAGGACACAAGTAACAAAATATTCTTGCAATGAATTCAATATGTTAACACAACAGCTAACTGTGACTTCTAGCTTCCAAGAATCCAAGGGGTAAAATAAACCAACTTTTTGGGGTTTTGAATGGAAGTAGGAAAAGATTAAGCAGATATGGAGGAGCTTCAGATGAGAGCCTCCGCCACATGAACAGGAGCAGCATCATGTCGGTGAGTTCTCGGACGCTGCGGTGAACGGTCGGCGGCGTAGTGCCTCTCTTTGAGGGGACAGCCGGGGCCGTTTGTGCCAGGAATGAAGGTGCAACCGGAGGGGCCGGAGGGCGGCACGCTGACTCTCTGAAGAGACTGCAGCTTCAGCTTCCGCTCCAGCTCTGTTCTTCTCGCCATTACTGGCTTCTCATGCAGAGTCCTACCAGCTACGTTTGGCTGAAGCTGCAAAAGAAAAAGAAGAATAGCCATTGCCAGAGTTATAATGTGGAGAATCTTCATATTTCTTGCCACCTTTTGTTTAATGAAAGAAAAGGTTTAAGTTTTGTTGAAGAGGTTGCAAATTGCAATGATATTTATACTAAAAAGAAGAGTGTCAACTTTTGGATTACATTATTCTACAAGCTGCAAGGTTTTGACCAAAGCCTCGACACAATTGAATGCGTCCTCTCCTAACTACTAATAATGGCAAGTTTTGTTTGAACTTGCAACATTGATAACTTGTTTTCAACTTGAATGAGTTTATGTATTTGAAAACTTGAGGACTTCAAGAGATAAGTATGTGTAGCATTATAAGAATGAGCCGAAAGCTATCAACTTTCTTAATGGGGTTCATGCGAGGAAGTTACAAGCAAAGCAGGCAGAAGAGAAAAGTCAAAAGGGAAGCACTTTGTTTTGCTTGTTAAGCAAATGGGATTTGTCTGTGCCTGTGTGGTGAGGGATTGGATTAAACATTGCTTTGTTTTGGAATCAGATACACACAATGATAATAAGAAACAATAGAGAAAAATACGAAAAACTCTATTTAGAAGAGGTGAGGATTCAGGATATTGTCGTATACGCAATACGCTTTAAACCATAACTCGAAAGGGGAAATTATCAAAACCTCAACGATACCGACTAAATTTTGCATTTAAGGCTGCTAGCAAAGAGAAGGCGAAAAAGACACTCTTTACAGATTGTTTTCTTATGAGAAGGATTACAACCCCACTCTCCAAATCCAAGACCCCAACAACTTCCTGGTACGTTATTACAGTGGACAGTACCCACTAAACTCTAGGCAAAGGTAAATTCCATCCATGTTTGCTTCTGTTGTGTTGGTAGTCAGTGCCCATCTGACGGTCGAAACACATTGTAGCCATTGATCCCATGCGCCATATTTGAATACTCTGCATTAAGATATTGGTAACCATCGAAGTCTAAAGTCCTTGTCCCAAGTAAAGAGAGATCAGAAGTTGCGCGCCAATTCGGGATCAACCCATCAATCTGGCCATTTAAGTGTTGTTGTTGTTGCTGTTGTTGGTGACTAGATGATGGAATAAAATCCATGGATGGTTCATAACGGCTAATGGAAGAAGAGCCATATCTCCGTTGAAACCCGCCATCGTGATAACTCCGCGTCCGCTCGAACCTGCAAGAGCTTGTTGAGGACCCTACATCACCAGCCATCACTTCCATGTCACCAGGAAGTGAGAACTGCCTGTTCAACAGACTTGGTCCATTGCCAAGAGACTGGAACATTGAGTTGTCTCTAGCTGAAATCCCCACAATATGTTCATCATCAAGAAGGTCGTTAATTATATCGAGGTGGGGGAACTCCTCTGCGAAACCTTGGAGCTGGCGACCAGAAGTACAAGCTGAGAACTCTGCTGACAGAAGCTCATGGGTTGAACCACGAATTGGCTTCTTGTATAAGTCTTGAACATCATTGAGCAGGGAAGAATTATAATGCATGCTCCTAACAGCTTCCCTCTGTGAACCCTCTACCCATTGGGGACTATTCGGTAAAACATCTCGGGTTACCATGCCGAAAGGAAAACTAGATCTAACAGCATTTGGATCCAACCTGTCAGAGTTGTGCGGTACAAACATGGGTGAAGAAGCCATAGCAGATGCCAAAGAGAAGGCTGAAGATGGGCTCACGCCGGAAGTTGAAGTGTTCAGATGAACATATCCAGTGCTCGGAGCTACATGGTTTCCCATTATGGCATTCCTATAAGACTGGGGAGGATAACTATGTGTTGCTGGAGCAGGGTCTGGACCCAACCGGCCAGCTGCACTCACCGAACGAGCAAGCAGTGGGGATGTATGAACCACATTAACAACAGGTGCTGTAGCTCTTGGACCAGGAATGAGAGGTGCACTAGAAGGCCTTGACATCATAGGAGCTTGCTGTGCGGTAGCCTTTTCAGTAGGTTTTGGAATTGTAGACTTCTGAGCCTCTGCTTTTACTGCACTTACCACATGGGATGAGGTAACTACAGGCGCAGTCTTCTCCATCTGATGTACGCTAGTTGACGATGAAGCTTTAATTTGAACGGGATCAACAGCAGCAATACTCTGATTGCTCGACTTCTGTTCAACAGTTGGCAGCATTTGATCCTGATGGTTCTGAGGGGAGGACGGTACAGCTGCTGACGCATCTTTAAGTATCCTTTCCATATCAACCTGGTTTTTAGAGCTTCGCTCCTTTGGCAATGAAATAACCTTTTCTTCCTATCACAATGAACAAACTGAAAGTTAAAATGGACACCTAATTTCGTACATGACCCTATAAATATTTAAGTAACATTATCAAATATGAAATATACTTTATGCATATAGAGTCGGATTTCAAACTCTAAAACTGAAAAAGTCTGTACTTACCAATGAAACATAATAGTAATGAAGAAGTTAGTCTCAAGAAAAAAATTAAAGACAAAGAAAGGATGACAGACTTCACAAGAACCTAAATGAAACAGTAAAATAACACAACAGAGACAACACGTCAATAAAGAATAAAGAAATGCAACCTGAATTTGGCAACATATATCTACTGACGCTCTTCTTTTATTTTTTATTTTTTTGAGTTCAAAACTTTTTCATTTTATTCAGTCTAGAAGTTCTACATTTATGCACATGAAACGGATTAGGTGAGCACCTTCTTAACTGCCTGCTGTTCAACCCTTTTTAATTTACCCCGGAGAGAATGATTAATGGCCACAGGATCAGACTCTTTAGACTTATTACTACCACAAACATCACTTCGGTCTTCTATGTCAACTGTAAGCTCTGACGACCGACTATCCATCTCATTGGCACAAATGTTCCGTTCATATGCTGCGTCCTTCTGCTGATTCTTTCCTCTACAAAATCAAAGATGCAAATCACTATATATCCCAGATGAACTGTCAAAGAAATAAGGTTGCTCTCACTCACATGCTTGGTGATTTCTGCTTCTTGTAGTTGTGAAAGGAATTCTCCTTATAAGGGCCATTCGTTACCACGGACGGAACAGAATCAGTAGAACACGTAGAAGAGCTATCGTCCATGACAGACAAACTCTTCTTGTCAGATAAGGGTGTTTGGGCAGAAGACAGACTGCTAATGCCACTGCTACTTGCTTCCATTAAGGAGTGGACTTCTGACGTATCAGTGTCCCAATTGACAGGACTGGCATCTCTGTCTTCTGAATCAGGCTGAAGTACTTCACCAACGCCTTCAACTGAATCAGAGACATCAGAAACAACCTCGGGCAAGTCAGACTTTTCAAGCTCGGGTTCCACCTCATCCACAATGGCGTCCTCCTCCTTTCCATTGATAGGATTTACTTGTTCTCTGATCAGTGCGGTCACATTTGTCCTTTCTTCTCTCCCTTTATCCTTACCTTTGCGGTTGTTTCGTTTTTGCTTAGCCTGTTGAAATAAATGACCTAATATGGTGAGGAAATTATTGATAACAAGACGGATCAATGCAGGAAGAAAGAGAATGTAATGAGAAAAAAGTAGGAGCAGAGGAAAAAGAATAAAAAAGAGGGTTAATAATTCAATTGACGTGACACCTGTTTTTTCTTTGATTTCTTATCCTTTTCTGAAGCTAATCGCCTAGCCTTTTGTTCACTTTCAGCCTGCCATGCTGCCTCTTCTTCACGAATGAGTTCCTCTTGCCTCTTCAATGCAACAGCCTCCTGATAGGCAACTTCAACTTTACTGCTGCGAGTAAAGAGAGAAAAATAAATATACCATTCTACTTTAAGTTAGCAATTTTTATCATATTTGATGTGAGTAACTGAGAATCATGCAGCAAGCTGCTTTTTTCAATAAACTTAAGAAAGAGATTTGTGTAAGTAACCTAAACTTTTCTTGAGAGAACATGCCACAAAAACCAAAACATCTTCATGGTAATCATGGCAATTGGCAAGTTATGGTCTTCGCAATAGAAAATCCTTATAAGACAAGGATAGCAAGCTAATGGAAAAATATCATTTCCAGTGACAAGTAAAGGTGTCGGGAGAAATTTCTAAAACATATGAAGTTATTACACGCTAGTACACTAGTTGAAACAAGATCAGTAAAACTACTCATGAACATAAAATTGTACTATGTCATGTCTCATTTGTAGAATTAGGGAAAAGAAAATTGTTATTCAGGCTTGCAAAAAGTGTTCAATGTAAGAAGCTTCCCAACTAGAAAAGTTACCGGCTTTTGTATAGAGATTATAAAAACACAATACCTAAATATATGAGCAAGGACAAATATTTCCACAGTCCTACGTCCCAATTCTGTAAGACGCCTTTCATCGCGTTCGATGGAATCTTTGTTGAAGTCTTCTCCAGAGCTACCATCCTGCAGACAGAGTTTGTGGTTTTTCTCAGCCAACTCCAACATTACTAGGTATACAAATTATGACTTTAAAAAAAACCTTGTTCCTAACTGATAATAAAATTGATGCTAAAAGAATTGTATATCCATCACTAAGTGGTGTCTGTCCACGATTCAACTCACAAGTTTGTTATCGCGACTAATTTAAGCACTATAGTCATAAAAATAGGGTAACGAACAAATCAAATAACTGTTTAATATTTTACTTGTACCCCAGACCTATCCATTTTTAAGCTTCCAATCAAACCATTTTTTCTTCCCACTTAAAGATTTCGACAAGCATTACCAATCAGGTACTCACCTTAGTACGATTTTGAGGGCCCTTATCTTCTTTTGGTGGTAATGGTTCCACAGAAGCCCTCTCGAGCAGGAATAGTACATCATCCACCAAAATGAAGGTGTCTTTCTCCATGTGAACTATTGGAGCTGTCATCTCTTCAGCATCTAATAGTTTTGTTTTCCCCTTTTTATTCTTGGTATGCCCTTCAAGAGCCTTCAATCCACTGTATAATGAGTCCATCACTAAAGTAGATGTCACCTCCTTCTCTATAAAGAAGTGTTTTACAACAACTTTTAGAATTGCATCAGTCTTTTCCCTAGACATACGTCGCCTAGCATTCTGGTCAATTCCCAACCAGAAAGCACGAAAACTGTAAGAAATAAAAATGATTGTTGTTTAAAAAGCCAAAAATAACAATAATGATAATGATACGTTACACTTCTATTTGCAAAAGAGGTTTTCTTCGTACACAAAAAAAAATGTCCAGAATTGATAATATATGAAAAAGGGCATGGAAAAACTCCTATTTGTGTCTAGACTGCGAGAAAGTTTTGTGGTACAAACTTCTCAGGGACTTTGGTGTAATATTCATCTTAAAGTATTTCATTCAAATGTGAAGGTAATAGAAAGGATGCCTTATTTCAGATTTTCCTTGTGTTTACACATTAATCTGTTATTTCTGCTTCTGATCTAAAGAAAAAATTAGACAAATATTTATAATATTGTCTTTACGAACTCATAGAAGATCCGAGAATAATGAAAAGTCTCAAGAATAAATTCCGGACACTTTGTTCATACTGTCAATCAACTCTCCTAATATAATTCAGACAATCGAAAAACCATGGAGAACAAATACTACCTTGACCATCTAGCTTTATCATCTATCAGCTTTCCCAGCTTACTTCTTCGCTCTTCCACAAAACGCCGGCATATCTGCTCAACATTAGTTAAATACACCCTAACAAGTTCTCTCCTATACTGACAATCAAGGCAACGAAAAGGCCGGTCAGCTCTCTCCCTGCATGAAAAAATTCAAAAGCATGAAACTTCAAACATTTTTTTTTATATAAGGTACAGAGCTTTCATTGAGAATAAATGAAAGAATACAAGGGTATTCAAAAAAAAGATAAGCCTAGAAGGCCCCTTAAAGAAAAGGGGTCCAATCAAGGAATAAAAAACCTATAGAATAATACAAAATAACAGTGTCACCGACCTCATAAATATGAAACTTCAAACATATTTAACAACTCAATACTCGTAGGTTTCATTTCGAAAGAGCAAGGCCACTGAAAACTTAGACATCCCAGTCAAACTAGGCCAATATAGGGTTTTGACAAAAAAAAAATCAACTGATATTATTAAAAAAAAAAAAAAACCTTTTTTTGGTGGGGGGTTTGCAGACAATGCAGTTTCAGGCTTTCAGAATTTTTCTTTTTTAAAAAAAAGTAACGAATTCATTTAACTGACAGAACAAATGAAAAGAACAGGTGTGCTGGTAATAAGAAGGTAGCCTAAAATATATTCAAAGAACTAAAACTTCTTTATGCTAAGTTTGACGTGTACATGGAAAATAGAAGGTTCATTGATTACCAATGGAAACATAACTTAACATACTAGCAAACAAGGAAAATAGAACATCACACAGAAATTGCAAGAATATATCAAAAATCAAGGATTATAAATCACGATCACTGATTAGAAATTACCTAATCACTTGAACTTGTGCCTTTATTATGAGAGTGTCAGCGTCAATAAAACCATCTAATACTTTTGAAAGCTCCATGAACTTTTTCCATCCCCAATCATGTTCTTTCTTCCAGAACCTATGTAACGTATCTGTACAATTTTTTTTATTTCACAAGTTATGCTAAGTTGTAACAAGAAAAACTTGAAAAGCAATGTAACAAAACTAACCAGAATATTTTGATTTCTTTGGATCCTTATTCACCACTGCTATTGTAAACTGTGCAAAATGGCTCCAACCTGTTTTGCAAAGAAAAGATATCAAAGGTGATTAAACAAATTGAAAACAAGGGTAGTGCTTAGTAAATACAATTCAAACAGGATAGTACCTGGAAGAAGTTTGTCATGATTTGCAACACAAAGAAACAGAGAGAGATGATTGCAGACATCACAGCCCTGAGGATATATTAAAATGTACCTGCAAAAAGCTTGTACAGCTTATCAAACCTAAAGGAGGGCGGGGACCAATTTCCAACAAAAATTTACATGATCTTACAAGAAACAGGCATAAATGCATAGGTGATTTTGCAAATACTAATGGATCAATTCTCAGCCATTATCATGTGGAAGAAAAGAGCATCTAGAAAAGAAACCATGTATCTGTTTCCTAAAAATATAAATAAATAACCATGGCGCCAAAATTTCTCATTGATACCGCACAAAACAGTTCTTAGCTTTCTAGAAGGATATGCACTACCACTACCAAAGTAGTTAGATTCGACACCATGAAATCCATATTTGAAGCTATATCTTCCCAGATAAAAAATAATTTCAGACATAAAAGGATAAAAAGTCATCATGTCAGCAGAAAGATGTGAAGATATTGGCTTGGAATTCCATGAAAAAAAATGCACGAGACATACAAACAAGAAAATCGCAAAATTTTAAATATTTCATAAGGGATAGAAAATTTGTTTGATAGATATCCTCATCCACATACCATTTGTAGCCCCCAACCTCAAAAGCATTACTTCGAAGTTCTCGTTTGTTAAGTTGAGAAAATTTCTCTATCTTCCATGTATGTTTTCCATACAATTCTGAAGGTTTTGGTCCTACAAAGATATAGGATAAAAAGATAAGTAAATATTTTCATAGTATGAAGACATATGGTAGAACCAAGCATCCAAGCATCAACACTATTGAAACAATACAACCCAGAACAGCTATCATGAGAAGGGAGAGAGGGGCAGAGATAGAGATTAATAATACCACAACCCAGATATTTGAGACTAGAGACCAAGATACATAAAGTAAATATTAAAGAGATACAGCAGTGTAATAAAATAATCCACTCCACCTAATTAAACTTTCAAACTTTACTCCGATGAGCTTTCCTGAGGTTTAGGTCATGTACATGACTGATATGAAACACCAATTGATGCACTTCATGCAGATTAGATATGTCATATGTCAAAAATCATTGTGTCATCGTTAGGAATCCAAAGAGCCCATAATATTTCACATATTTTTCCTAAGAATAATATCCTCCCTGTTCTATGCATTAGTTTTAGTCCCAGCTTGCTTAAGAGCTTCTAGGAGAATGTCATTCCTAGGCAAAACACCCTCACAAACATAAGGCACAGAAATATAAGTACGGAAGTATGATTAACAAGCATACCAGCATCATCGTCGTCGTCATCAGTATCCCAGTATGGTGGTGAAGTTGATGGCGTTCCATTTTCCACTTGTTCGGAAGACCTCCATTCAGCCAAAGCTTCTCCAGACTGACTGTGATGCCCATTCGCAAAACTCTCCACTGACCTCATCCCTACAGCCTCTTCACTAACAACACCAGCCATATCTTCCTCTCAAAAGAAATAACTTCGTTCAGAATCGGCTCCTCTCACTGAACAATGCAAAACACCACAAGAACTCAAAATCAGGCAACAACAAGAAAGGAAGAACAATAAACACATACAGTTAAACCTTTCCCAGCAGTAATAAAATCCAATTTGGCACCAAATACATAATAGATGTAATGAAATTCACAAAACAAGTCGTGCATTGAATTTCTTTCTGGAAAAGAAACACTATATGACTATATTAATACAGATATCAGTTTTTTCATCCTCCAACCAATGCAATGTCCAAAAATCATAATCCTTTCAATCTTGTTAATTCAAAACGAAACCAAACAGACCCAACTTCTAACAACTGTGTAAACCAAAAAAAAAACCTACCTGACCTGATACGAACGAAAGACCATTACAGTTCAAAGTCGAAAGATTCGAAAGGTTAATAAAAAATTAAGCTAAACATCAATCTCAAAAGAAAAACAAGACCTCCGAGAGGAAAATAAAAACGAAAAACAAGCATGAAAACCTCCAAAAACACGAGAGCGGCGGAAAAAACATAAACCCAGAAAGGAAAAGAAGTAATCAAATCATCGATGATCGCAAATAGGCAATCCAGAGCAAAAACCCCGATCAAATTAAAACCCTACAGACAGATATTAATTCGGGAAAAAAGGAAACAAAAAATCCAAATGGGCGATTATTCGATACGACATCGAGCAGATCAACTGAGGATACGAACCTTGAAGGAGTGGCGGAGGTGGAAGAAATCAGCAATGGAAGCTGAGAGTGTTGTGTGGGAGAGAGAGAGAGAATAAGGGAGAAGACAGAGATGGAAAGAGAAGAGAGAAAGAGGAAGAAGAAGGTCGAAGAAGGAGCAGCAGCAAAGGAGCGAAGAGAATAGAGATAGAGAGAAGAGAGCTAAGAAAATCGAGAATTTAATCAAAATAAAATTCATTTTGTCTTAAATTTAAATTTTTTTTTTTTTTTTTTTTTTTAATAATTATGAAAATTAAATCTATATTATTATTATTATTGTTTTTGTAGAAGGAAAAAAAAACGATTCGTTGTTAAGGAATAGGTTACTGCTGGTTGTGTTTTTTATAATGAAAAATAGAGATTAATATTATTATTATTATAATTATAATTATAATTAATTAATAATATTAGGGTGGTGTTGGATGCAGTTCCTAAATAAGGGTCGGTGAAGGGAAAAATGGGTTTGATTGTGGACTTTGATTTGGGCGAAGCTGATTCTGCTAGGGTTTTGTGATTATGGGCCTTACCTATTTTGGGCTCAATTGGGTTGTCTCTTTCTATTATTTGGGCTATTCTTATTACATTCAATATGAAATTAATAGATTTCAATTTCACTTTTGATATTTTTTTTTTTCGAGAAATTGTGCAAGGTAATCTACTTAAAAAAAATCGTATTTTAAAAATGTCAAAATATAATATTATTTTCACAAACAGATTTTCACCTAATTAAAAGACTGTTATGCCTTTTTTTAATTTTCTCTCTATTAATTAATTATATTTTTTATTTATGAAAATATTTAATGTACAAAAACAAAATCAATAGATATGAATATATTTATAATATACTGTATATATGAAGATATTTCATACATAACGTAATCTTAGGTTTAAAATAGTTGATATTTTTCTTTTATATAAAAATATATCATTTATAACGAATTGCATAATAATGATTACATATGGTAGTATACTAATTTATATTTGATCATACCATGTATATATGGGTAGACAAATTAGAAATTGAATATAACATTGTCTATTTAATAAGAAGTCAATTATGAATATATATCATATTATAAATCATATATACTAACTCATATATTATACATTCAATTGTTTAGGTAGTTGTATTATTTTAGTTAATATATATTCATAACAAAAGTCCATACATTTATTTCATATTCAAATATATCACGTCTGAATTGGAAGGCAGCATTTAGGCGCTACAGTGCCAAATTCATCTCATCAGCGCCTAGGCGCTAGGCGCTTTCCAGCAATTTCAAGCTGCTTCGCTCCCTTTTCACTCTTATCTTCGATCTTTCTCCAACTTCCCTCATTTCTTCACCTACACGCAAAATAAGCAACAATCAGACAGAAACAAGAGACAAAACGTCTTTTTACTAAACTAAAAATCTAAAAACAACTTGCTTTAATAAGTCTAAATATCACTCAACACACGGCCAATGGCTTCTCTGTCGACCAACACTCATTCGGTTGCTTCCGTTCCAGCGAGCTCTCCATCTATGTCGGCTAGAGGTGTGCAATAAACCGAGAAATCCGAGGAACCGGACCGTACCGTTCCAAATCGACTGAATTGGTTTGGTTATTTTGAGAAAATCAATTTACTTGGTTTAAAACTTTAAAAAACCATAATGTTCGGTTCGGTTTGCGGTTATAATTCTTTCAAAATCATGAAAACCGAACCGAATCGAGAATAACAAAACAAAATTAAAAATCCTTCCTAAAAGCCAACCCCACCCAAAAAAAACTATAATTTAGCTTTTCACTCTAACAGTCTTTCATTTCTCTCAATCCGGCGTTTTTCTCCTTTTTTTTACACACTTTTTCATTTCTTTCTCAAATCAATCTGTCATATGTTTCTCCTAGCCCTCCATCTCAGATTTTTTTCTTCTCCTCCCCCTATCTCAATTTTAAGTTGCTTACTTTTAGCAGCAACGACATCATCTTCTACCTCTCCCTTCTTCCAGCAACGTGCGTCTCCCACCTCTCTCTCTCCGACAACGGGTGACAACCCACACCAGCCTATACTCTTTATCTCTCTCGTTTTTTCCTACCCTCAATGGTTTTCCCACCAGATCTCTCGCCGACAGCCCCAACACGCTCCACCACAAATTTTATTTTTAAACATCGTTCAAAACTGAACCCAACTAACAAGATCGAAACCGACTGGTTCGGATTTTAACTAAAAACCGATCAGATTTTGGTTCTCTCAGTTTAGAACATTTAATAATTGAAAGGTTCGGTTCAGTTATCGATTTCGGTCAAAAACTGGATTGAACCGACTATGAACACCCCTAATACCGACTAGCTCGTCGGGCACACCGTAGCAGTATGTATCCGACATCGTCGACGATCATGGGAGGGAGGAGTAGGAGAAGGAGAGAGGCAGAAAAAAGGAGAAGGAAAGAGGAAAAAAAAAACAAAAACAATCGCCGACGACACCCATGAGAGGAAGAAGATGGAAGATGCAGGATAGAGGAAGAGGAGGAGGATGGAGGAGAAAGACAAAGATAAAGAAAAAAAAATAATAATTAAAAATAAGTGTCACGCCAGCATTCTGTTAGGATTTAACTGAAAATTTGAGAACAAAAATCGAACAAAATTCAAACTGTATAATTGTTGAATTTGAAACCTTGGAGACCCAAATTCTACAAAATTCAAACCTGAGGGACCATTAGGTTAATTTTCCCATTTTTTTTTCTTCTTCTATCCCTTTTCCTTTCCTTTCTGTCCCTCTCCCATGGTCGTAGCCGCTTATTTTTTCTTCTTTCTTCCTTTCTTATTCGATCTTTCTTCTTTCCGCTTTTCACCTCTTCTTCCACACGTTTTAAAAAAAGTTTCAATTTGGAACGAACCCATTCGTTCCAGATCAGAATCGAAAGGGAGTGGGTATTTTTCGAAAATATATGGCCAAACCTGAACATTTTGATTTTCTATATCTTGAATTGAAAGATGAGCGACATGAAGTAGAGGAATGAAGAAAATTCTTCCTCTACAAACTGAAAAGGAACCAACAAATCTGTTGCAAAGATTTTTGTGTAGCAATTCTCACCATACTTAAATTCGGGGTTTTAATGAAAAAGATGATGCAAAGAAGACTGAGCTTAATTTTAGGCTTTCACTTGGGGGTCGATTTGGGGTTGACAAAAACTCCAAGAAGCTTATTCGGTCGTCATCGGTCGCTGATACAATACCACTTTTGAGGGATGACGATGCCTTTACTCTGGCGACGGTATCGTACCCGACGCTTATTCAGATTTTGTCTCTTCCGACTCTGAAGACGGAGGATGAGTGAAGGAAGAAGAAAGATTAATAGACTTTGAGGCGAATGGAGACAAAGAAGAAGAAGGGGTGAAAATAATAAGGGAATAGAGAGGAGAAAAAAGAAGAAAAAATAAGCGACCAAGAAGAGAAAGGAAAGAGGAGGAGAAGAATCATGGAGATTATTTATTTATTTAAAAAATAATAATTTTTTTATTTTTATTTTAAAATTAAAAAAAAAACAAATTTAATAAAAAAAAGTTTGTAGATTTTGAAACCACAACTTAAATGCTATCAAATTCAAAATTGAGACACCAAAAATGTAATTAACTCATATTATAATCGTTGAAAAAAATAAAATAAAATTAACTCTATATTAATATAAGTTTAATGAATATTATAATTAAATAAAAAATAGATTTGCGAATTTTAAAGTTGTTAAGAAAAAAAAAATAAAGGGCGACAAAAAAGTTTTGAATTTTTTTTTAAAATCTTTTGAAAATTGACTAAAATTCTTAGATGAAAATAAGAAAAAATCAATATGGCAACCCAAATTGATATAAAATCAATATAACTATTACAAATTTTAATAACACCAATATAACTCAACTAAATAATGTACGACTTAGAGACCAAAATGTTATATGTTTGATTATCCCACCCCTCGTATGATTAATACAAAAGTTAGTATATTTACGCAGATGACTCCCTTTTTCACAAGTCCGTTTAAAAAAAATGACTCATTTCGAAGGTCTTATTATTTTTTGACCTCTGCTCGGAAACAATATTTTTTGCCCAAAAGTATGTAGTATCCTTCGATGAGCCGGAAGGCACTAAACTTGCTAATTACGAGAGAAGATAAAAATATATGCATTTTAAAAAATTAGGTCATTTGACATTAAGACTAGAGGGGTCGATGCAAAAAAAAAAAAAAAAAAAAAAAAAAAAACCTACAAAATGGGTTGTCAAAATAGTTTTGGCCATAATTTATGGGTCAGTAATAGTTGAAATGAAACTTTTATATTTAAAATAATATTTACAATTGTGTTTGGACGAAATAACCCTATATTTAAATCGTTCGACCATTGAACTCAAACTCCCTACAAAAAAAAGAAGATTTATTCCGAGAGAATTCAAATCTACATAGAAGTTTTAAAAATGGTGCATTTAATAACTTTTAGTGTGAGTATATATTCGTAGTTACATTTATAACAACGTACATGTAAATATATCATATGAAGTATATGCGTGTATATACACCATAAACCATTAATACATGAGCATTGAACAAATGATACTAAAAAAAATTAAAATGTTCATAGACGGTGGTAAGAAAATTATAAAAATGGTGCGCTCGATAACTTCTAGTGTGGGTATATATTCGTAGTTACATCTACAACAATGTACATGTAAGTATATCATATCAAGTATATACGTGTACATACACCATAAGTCAGTAATCCGTGAGCATTGGACAAATGATACTAAAAAAATCAAATTGGTATGCATGTTGAGTTTACTCGGGAAAACGTTATTGTATCATTACCTACAATATTGAATTAGGATATTTGCAAATCTTTCAACCTCTAAATCGATTTGAAACAGTCATCGATTCTCAACTTTAAAACTCTCTACCTTGAGCAAAACTATCTACCTCAACCTTCTACATTGTCGAACGCTTGAATTAGGCTGAAAATTTCGACCCCCAAAACCTTATATGACATTTTTGTGAGTAAGGATCTTCGTCTCCCTCAACATTCGTCTCTCTACATTGTCATCGTTTCACCTTTGAAAAAAAGAAAGAAATTATTTTTTTCAAGATGCATGGATCTAGGAGGGTTGTGGTTGGTCATTATTGGATGAATTTATTTTTTTTGTTTTCCATTTTTGTTGTTAAATATTTTCAAATTTAGGTTGTTGGGTTTTTTTTTTCTTTTCTAAATCCATGGATCTAGTTGTTAAAAACTAAAAAAAAAAAATTAGCATAATTGATTGATGTGGGTTGTACGTAAATAAGCGGGAGATGAAAATTGTTAACTCCATCTCCTAAAATTTTGGTAGTGGATCAAATATGAAACTTTGTGTGCTATTTTTCAATTTGATTTTTTCTTTCTAAGTTATTCTTAACAATTCTCCATAATTTATCTACTTTTATTGGAACCAAAAAGGGAAAATCAAAGGAATGTCTACAGAAAAATACGTTAATGAGATATGTCTAGTGTTTAGGTTGTAATGTATGACTATAGTTTTTTAGGAGAAAATCTGGTTGTGTTGATTCTCTATTATACCCTTCTAAGATTTGTTTTGTTTAATAATATTATATTTAAAATTTGTTTATTTATTTTGAAGGATTAATTTGTTTGAATACTTTATTTGGTGGGGTGAATCATTGCACGTTAAAATAGACGAATTTTTTTTCCCGTTAAGTATTGTCTGCCATTATGTATCTTTGTATTATCGGATGAGTATATCTCACACACGCGTCAGTGGGTATACAGTTGTCACACTAGGGGATATACAGCCATTGCGGCACACATATATTACGTGGGGTTATAGAACTGTAATGCCGTGTGTAACTAGGAGGTCCATTTAATTTTGTGATTTGTTTCCTAAAATTAGGGATTCATGCATACACTAGCCAACCTAGAGTAGATATCAGTCAAAATCTAATTTGTGACACAACAAATCCCCTATAGGTAAAGTCTTTCATTTGGCAGATTTGATTCTTGAACCCTTCGTTTTTTCGTTTTTCCATTTGCAACCTCTAGGAGAAAAAATTATAGCATATTTTTCAGTTATTCTGCAAAAACAAAAAACCTTCAACCACACAACAACCAACCATGTCGTCCCTTTCTATTATAGTGTTTTTTATGGGATTCGGGAGATCAACCGAATCCCTAAAAAAAAGGAATCACCAACTATTATTTGGATTTTTTGAAATCTTGTAGTTTTCGTTGCTTTTAATATAAACAAATCATATGTTAAACAAAAACATCTACAGCTCCCGCAAGGTAAAACCCGAGCATACTAACCTACTAACCCGAAACCAAATTAACCTAAACTAACATTACCATTAAAGTCGTGTCGTTGGTAAAACATGAATGAAGAAGAATTGCGAGAGAGGAAAATGCTTACCAAGACTCTAGGTCGAACGTAGCCTTCGAATGCGTCGTGTTTACTTTGAAGGATGTCGAAGAAGGTTATGGAAAAACTGAAGAAGAACTGCGTTTTTGGTGTTTCTGTGTGTTCCAGCCTGTAGGTCGAATGGAATCACTGGTACTGTGTAGAGCTTCGGTATGAGTTTTCCGATTTGGAGTTGTTTGCCGATTCTATTTTTGCGGCGGTATGAGTTTTCCGATCACTGATATGGTGTAGAGCTGCGATTTTTTTGGCTTATGAGTTTTGCGACCTACGAGTTTTCCTAACAGCCTATTAAAAAGAGCGAGTTCCTGAGGAGGATTTAATTTTAGGTAGCGTGTTGAAGCCTCTCCATCTACCCATAAAATACATCATATCCATTTCTTGGGAATCAATACCTTATTTTAAAAAAAAACAATTCCCTCTTCTTAAGTTGTTGGCGTCTTTATTACTCAGTAATGCACACAACTCCCAAACTCGTTTATGCCTCATGTTTATTATGTGTGCACGCATGCACACACCGCCATCGTTGATGCTTTTTTTTAACTGTCTGCAGCTGCACACACGACAAAGCCTCCCCTGTATTACTCTGTGTGCAGTCATGCACACACCTTCATTGATGATTTCTTGGGTGACTATAACACTTCCTGTAGTTATACACAACCACTGTTGGGTATTCTTTTTTACTTTGTCTGCAGGCATACACACACCGCCACTGATAGATTCGTTCTGCCTGTATTACTTTCTCAGGTATATAGACCTATTTCTAGATTATTTGGGGTGGAGTACCACTATTGGGTATTCTTTTTTACTTTGTCTGCAGGCATACACACACCGCCACTGATGGATTCGTTCTGCCTGTATTACTTCCTCAAGTATATAGACCTATTTCTAGATTATTTGGGGTGGAGTATAACCATGTATGAAAATTTAGATAAGTGTCTTTTCTCTATTAAATCTTCCCTGTTAAATCCACGTCAAATTCTGTTTTCTCTCTCTTCCCAACATTTTATATTTTAGAATATTATATTTTTTATTCTCAAAATTAGGAGAAATTGACAAAGGGTAAACAAGTCTATTTGCTTATAAATTTCATTATTAAATATAGATTTGAGATATAATTCAAAATAAAAAAGTGATTAGACATTTTTTATGTTGGTTGACCTGATTGTAGACATTCATCTGGTTTCCCCAACCAACAATAGCTCTTTTACAAGACTGTTTTATTTAGAAACGAGGTGAGATTCAAATACAGCCCATTTAGTTGGCCCAAAAGCACAGGGAAATTGGAGGGAAGCAAAACTTCAAACTGGAGACACAGCGCCTTTCCCAATTCCAATCTCCATTTCGATTCTTTCCCAAATCATACAACTTCTCAATTCAATTGCCAGAAAATTTTCAAAATCACGACGCATTTCTTCACTCCTTCTCAATGGAATCCTCTCCAATTACTCTCATCATAGTTCAAGGCCCTCGCCAGGGCGAAACCCTAGATTTCCCACCCGGATCCACGATTCGAATCGGTCGTGTTGTTCGGGGCAATTCCATCGGCATCAAAGACTCCGGCATCTCCACCAAGCATCTCTCTATCGAATCCGAGTCCGTTTCAGGCAACTGGCTACTTCGAGACCTCGATTCTTCAAACGGCACCTCCGTTAACGACACCAAGCTTCCTCCACAGGAACCCTTTGCTCTAAGCGACGGAGACACCATTAAATTCGGCGAGTGGACCTCGATTTTAGTCAGAATCAACAGTAGTGAAGAGTGTCGGTCGAGGCGAAACCCAAGGCGGAAAGCTGCGGAGAAGTGTACAGGTTCGGATGTCGTGGGATCAGTTGTAGAAACTCGGGGTCGAAGAGGAAAGGCTGTGGAAGATGTCGCCGTACTTGGGGGAGGTAAGGACGCGGGATTGGAGAGTGGAAGATGTTTAAGGCCGAGAAGAGGCAGGGGAGTGAAAGGTGACATTTCTAACCAAGTACCTAATTGCAAGAAAATTGAGGATAATTTAGACGTGGGCAATTTGGAAACTGAACCCAGCTCGAAAATTGCTACAAGAAGTACCAGGAGAACGAAGAACACTGTGTCTGTAGCTACAGATTCAGCTCTTGGGAATGTTCCCGAGAATTCATGTGTGGGTGGTGAAGTAAAGGCTGGGGCAAAGAAGACGAGAGGGGGAGCTAGGGGAAGGAAGAAATTGCAAACTGAGCCACCGGATTGCAGTAGAGTGATAAAATTGGAACCTATTGAAAACGTGGAGCAGAAGAGAAATACACTGGTTGACGAAAGAGAAGGTAATCAGAATGTGAATGTTGAAGAAACAGGAAGTGGGTCTTGCCCTCAAGAGGGAGATGAAAACGAAAATGTCTGTATTATTTCAGAAAGTTGCGAAGATGTTGCTGATGGGAGAGCTTCACATGGTGAGGGTTTTCTTTGTAGTGCCGAGAAGGCGCCGGATTTGAAGAAGATGACACTGGGGGAATGGTTTGATTATTTGGAGACTCATTTGCCTAAACAAATAATTGATGCAACGGAAGAGATAGTTTCTGGTATGAGAGTTAAATCAGCACAAGTACGGCAGTATGTTGCACAGCAGAAGATTGAGAATTGCCGGGGAGGTTAGTGGAAGGAAAACATTGGTGTATGAGGTAACCCTTTTTCTTTCTAGTTTGATTTAGAATTTTGTATAAATATCTGTTTGTTAAACACACCTTTATGATGATTTAATATATCATTTATGTAAAAGTTCACTCTCATGTGTCAATCAATCTATATGGCATGGACTTACTCTGACTTAGACATATTGATATAGCTTTACAACCTGTTTGGAATGACTTTTTAAGTACTTAGAAAGTCATTCCAAACACGTAGAGACTCTAACCCGACGTGGGTGATTGTTTTTGAAAACTGATGAAAGTTTTCGATGCAACTATCTGGTGATTTCATGGCTTTGAAACTCTCCATCTAGCCAGAACAAACAGTGTAATTTGTGTAGAAACTATCATAGAAATTTGGGCTTGTGTATTAGATATTTGTTGATTAATCTGAAAATGCTTTGGGTGTCTGATTTCTCTCCATGAAAGATAATTTGGTTCCTGTGTCCATGGATACACCACATTATGATCAACGATTTCTGCATATCTTCTTCCTTTGTGTGATCTGAGATCCAATCCCAATATTCATAGGTTCTCCAACCATCCCTACAAACATTTGAAACATTGAAATTAGTACGGAAATAGCTGACCGACATCTTCTTAGAAAACCTACACTCCCATATTAGGTGGCTTGTTGTTTTCTCTTTGTTCCTGCAAAACACTGAGCAGGGGTTAGGTTAGTATTAACAGTGGGAACTCTCACTCTCACATAGGTTAGATTTTTCCAGCAGCAATTTTGACATTGGGATGAATCTTGGACTTGGTACTCTTCATTCCCAAATGATAGGCGCCCTTGACAAAGAACATTCCTTTCTTGTTTACACGCATTATGATCTCATCGTCACTTCGAATATTACTCAAAGGCATGTTTATAGTCTCCGAATTGCAAGCAAGGGAACTTTCTTTAATCAGGGCTTCATTTAAAGTACTGTTCTTGTTCTTGTTCATCGATCGGATCGTGAACATAAAGAGGCTAATGGCTTTCCTCCCTTTGCATTCATGAATCACTGTCAATTTCTATCTATAAACCTTCATAAATAGCTACTTTCCCTGCATATTACTTCTCCATGTATACATCGACTGTTTACTAGTTTTGCCTTTAAATAATTTCTGGTAATTAACATCTAACTAAAAAAAGAAAAAGTAACAATCTTCCCACTCCGCCACTCCCAGCACCCGTTATTTACTCCCAAGTGCTTTATCACATACACATACAGCAATCAAAAACACTTTTTTCTTCCTAAAAGCACTAATTTTAGAAGTATTATTAGGGGAGACAAATTCTTCTCCTTCCAACTTTTGGATAACTTTCTTCAATGCTCTTTTGTTGATGAATTTAAATAAATACTTAATTATTTTGTGGATTAATTTGTCATTTGTCATTTGTCATTTGTCAATGATGACAAATCAATTATGCTAAGACTCTTGGCAGTTAGCTTAGCACCGAGAAAACTTCCCGAGTTTTCAGAAATCGTCCTTTTCAAAATGCTAAAAAAGTCATTCTTTCTTTTCAGCTGATATTGGCCTTACATAGACTTTTCCAAATATACTTATCTTTTTCTTTCTTCCTTAATAAACTTGCTTATCCAAGAGCCTCGCCTTGCCGATTATTATTATTTTTATTATTTTTTTAAAAAGTATTTTAATTAATGCGGGGATTGAACTCATGACCTCTTAGTCAAGAGTACAAAATATGTCAATTGAACTACGCTCGGTTTGACACCTTGCTGACTTTTAGCCCAACCCTACATGATTATATATATATCGAATGGTATTGTTTGAAGTTTAAAATTCATCTTAAATTTTTTAATTTAATTGATTTCTTAAATTTGAATAAGAGGTCAAATTAAAATTCTCTTTTAGTTTAATTGTTTTCTTATTCATATTAAAAATTGTAGTTGAGTAAGTATATTTGAAATGAAAAAAAAAGTATATTTGAACGGTGAAAGTTTGAGTTTCTTTATACTAAAAACTTTCATATTTTGAAAATATTTTGTTTTCTTTCAAGTATGGATAAATTTTGTGAAAAATACATTGATTTAGCCAATCATAATCAAGAGTCTCTAATCTTTTAGCTAATTTTTAAACTTGTGCACTTTCCTGAAGTTTGAAGTTCAAATCCACTCATTCTAAATTGCACTAGAAAAAAAAAATAGAAAGCTGATGTTGACGAAAAGTAAATCCAGCGGAATATGTGTCTCAACCATCGTCACACCATTTTAGGTCATTCATCGATATCTAGTTCAACATTTAAGGGAGTGTTTGAAGAACCAACTTGAAATTGGGTGAGTGTGTTTTCAAAACGTCAAATCTCTATCCATATACGAAAGTGAACTCACCAATAATACATCCCAAGTCCAAGCTTAATTTAAGGCGTCGTTCGTTCAAATTCACGATAAAAAAAAAATGGAGTTAGAATCAGAATCTCTGTATGTTAGAATTTTCCGACCACTTCAAACTCTGATAAACAGAACCCAAATCCTCCTTCACTCCATAGCTTTGCTCCTCTTAATTTACTACAGAATTTCCTTCTTCTTCTTCCAAATTAACCCACAAATCACTTTCCCATGGCTTCTGCTTTTCGCTTCTGAGCTTCTTCTCTCTTTCATTTGGCTACTCGGTCGCGCCTATCGATGGCGCCCCGAAATTTCCCCCACCGACAACCCGCCGGAGAACGAAGACGACGAGAGGCTTCCGGCCATAGATGTCTTTATTTGCACGGCGGACCCAGAGAAGGAGCCGACTCTGGAAGTGATGAACACTTTGATTTCCGCCATGGCGTTGGATTACCCGCCGGATAAGCTCCACGTGTACTTTTCCGACGACGGTGGATCTCCGATGACTTTACATGGGATCGGAGAAGCGCAGCGGTTTGCACAGTGGTGGGTCCCTTTCTGTAGAAAGTATGGAATTAAGCAGGCGTGTCCTGAAGCTTATTTCTCGGCTGCCGGAGATGATCGCCGCCGTGATATTCCGACGGGTGAATTTCTGGAGAAGAAGTTAATTGTGGTTATTATCTTTATCTCTGTAGTCTCAATTGCATTGCAGCCTTGGAAAAAACAAAATTGATTTTGAGTTTGATTTTGTGTGGCAGAAGGAGAAATACGAGGAGTTTAAGAATGGGATTAGGAGTGGAACGAAAAGGTGGGTCGGAGAAACTGACACAAGTACTTCTCGAGTTGATCACCCTGCATTCATCCAGGTTTGACTTTCTACCGTAAGCTCCATATTTATTTATTTATTTTTGGGATTCAATCATAAAAATTACTCGTAATAGTCCGATTAATCTCTAAATTAATTTACTCCATGAATTTTAATTACTTCATTTACTCCTATTTTAATGCGTTACAAATTTAACTTCTAAGATTTTATTTATTTATTTATATGCTAACCTTAAACTTAACATAAATTACATGTTTTTAATTATTATTTTTATTTTGAGTGCACGCCCTTCTAAAAATAAAGGCATTTACATGCTTTTCATTTTGAGAAATTGTAAAAAAAAAAAAAAAAAAAAATAATAATTGTAACAAAGTCAATTTAGAGTAAAATAATTAAAAATATAACATTATTTTTTTTAAAAAAATGCAGATATAAAAAAAACACTGTTTTTTTTTTGTTATATTTATAAAATATTTGAATTTGGCTATATTTGTCATTATTTTGGACCTATTTTTGCAACCAACTCTTTAATTTTCATATTTTAAATTTATCGTGTTCTTTATTATTATTATTATTAAATTATTTATTTATATATCATCACCTAAATACGCTTTTATTATTTTTTAAAATGAGTATCAGCAAAAACATAGCTCAACCTACCTAATATATGTGAGCAAAATGTTTCAATTGTAACCCTCCTTCCCATATTATCAAAAATAAAAAATAATAATTATTTTTTGAAATGGTACAACTTGGCTATAAGTGGGACACAACTAATTTTGCAGACACGTGACCAAATTTTCATTCTTTACTCTTTTGAAATATCAATATTTTGTTCATCTATCTTTTCATACTTTTATACTTTAAAAAAAATTAATAGATCTTATATTTAATTTGTACTTCAAGTCTTTTATGTTGGTAAAGCTTAAATTTGTCCAAAATCAATCAACCATTTAATCTTTAAAGATAAAGAAAAATTGTATCATGGGTCAATTTAGGGTTACAATCTTTTTACGATTTATAAATATGACAATTTTTTATCGATGATAGTCACTAATACAATTCTATTAGTAATAGACACTGATAGTAGATCAATGACTATCCGTGATTGCTATTGATACATTTTTTTTTTTAAGAATTTTATAAAAAATTATCACCAATGAGTCTGCCTTGTTTGACATATTTGCAAAATATTTTATATTTGACTATATTTATCATTATTTTGGGTCGGATGACCATTTATGTAACCAACCCTTCTTTAAATAATACATTAACTTGTCCAGACAACATTTAACTAGCCAAAAGAGAATTTAGCTTAGTAGTAATTGACATCTACTACTTCTTTTGAGATATTGAAGATTCAAATTCTATTCTCAACCTGTATTTTTCGTATTATAAGGAGAACAACGTTAAATTAAAAAAGTACTCGATAATGATTTACCTGACACAAATTAAAGTTAATAGTGATCATAAATTTATTAAAATATAGAAACTAGATGGACACAATTTTAGACTAATCTTATGGCATTTTATTTTTACAATTGTGTTTTTGGCATGTAGTTTGATTAAATTAATTTAAAATAGTGGTAGGGTAATACATTGTGAAGTTTATTCATTGAAAAAGGATTTTTGCAGATAATAAAGTCTAATGATAGCGATGGAGCAGAAGAATCCATCGATAATCAAATTCAAATTCCTCCACTTGTCTACGTATCTCGTGAGAAAAAACCTTCACATCCCCACCATTTCAAGGCTGGTGCCCTTAATGTCCTTGTACGTCTCTCTCTCTCTATCAGGATCTTCATTTTTTCTTATTCATTTATCACGATTTTTTATATTAATAACGTATTTTAAATAAATAATTACCGAAATATGGTAGTTTTTAAAGGATACCTAAATCGTATCCATGGTACACAGTTTAAAGGTAACTCGTGTCCATGGTACACGATGTAGGGATAACTCGTGTACCATGGACACGAGTTATGATCTGCAACGTCACATGTAACTTATGTCAATGGTACACGACTTAGGGGTAACTCATGTCCATGGTCCATGACTTAGGTTGGCACGTGAATCGTGTCCATGATACACGAGTTACTCCTTAAATCGTGTCATAGACACGAGTTATCCCTAAATCGTGTCCATGGTACACGATTTAGGTACCTTAGTTTTGTAAATACTTTTGAAAGCTACTCTATTTCTATAATAAGTTATTTAAAGTAGATTATTAATACTCATTTATCAATACTTTTTTTTACTAATGATTATTTATTACTCATATTCAAAGGTTATTCATACCTTTGATTTAAGTATATCTCAATCGATTAAAGTATTATAACACTTATAAGTGTGTTAAAGATTAGATATACGTATCTTTACTTTAAAAAAAACATGTGAAACACGGACTAACTATGATTACAGCTTCGAGTCTCGGGAGTGATGAGCAATTCAGCGTACATATTGGTGCTAGACTGCGACATGTATTGCAATGACTCGAGTTCAGCGAAGCGAGCAATGGGGTTACATCTTAATCACCAATTTTCAAAGTCTCTATCTTTCGTTCAGTTCCCTCAGAAATTCTACACTGCCACCAAAAACGACATCTACGACAGCCAGCTTAGATCACTCTTTACGGTAAAATAAAAATAAAAAAAGAAAGAAAAAAGAAGCCTTAATTTCAAGTACTGAAGTTAGGAACTTTGTATTATTGCAGGTGGAATGGTCGGGCATGAACGGGCTTCAAGGTCCGATTATCTCAGGCACAGGCTTTTACATCAAGAGGCTTTGCTTATATGGAACTTCCCCACAAGGTACAATTATCTCATAATCATTTGATATATATATATATATATATATTTTTTTTTTTTGAAAAATTAAAGCTTATGAACACTAATATCACCTAATAGTTTTTTGTATTGTTATTTTGTTTTAAGGACTGTTTACAAAAGTCTAACCAAGTTTTGGAAAAAATAAATAAATTAAAAAACGGTTAATAACGCATCCAATTCTTATTATTTTTTTTTTTTTTTGACGTTCATTAACAAATTTTAAAAACGAAAAAAATTCAAAATTCAAAAATTTCAGATTTTTTCTCTCTCTCACAACTTTATTAAAGTTGTCAATAAATTTATTAATTATTAAAATTATCCTCTGTTTATTTGTTTATTTATTGAAATTAGAATCAAATTATCATTGATATTTTTTTTTTATAGAAATTTTCATTAATATTATTAGTATATTCTAAAAAAAAAATATTATAATTTTATTTAAATAAATTTTTTCTAGTATATTATATTTTCATATTATTGTGATGTTACACCTATATACTTAACAATTCTACCCAATCATCATATTTTATTTTTTTAACTTCAGTGATGATAATGGTCAACTAAAAATTGTCTAATATATTAAACTATTGACACAATAATTTTTTTTTTTTTAGAGAAAATCGCTTTTTACCTGACATTTTCAATTTCATTAAATAATTGAACATTGATTAAATTTTGATAAATGTTGCAATTTTTACTAGAAAATATAAAACAAAGAGTAATTATCCAACCACTTTGAATTTTTGTTGTTTTCAAAACCATAAATAAAAAACAGTTATAAACAAGTTTGGTTTTCTGTTTTTTAAAAACAAAAAACCAAAAACCAAAAAACAACTATCAAACCTATATATTTTTTGTTTTTAAAAAACAGAAAATCAAAAACAAAAACCAGAAAAATCAAAACCTGAATGCGTTAAGGTGGCTTAAAAAACTTAATGAGAATTCAAATCATTCTGTTGGGAATGCGACCAAGACAATATTTTCATTGGTATAAAATCTTTTGGGTGGAACAAAAAAATAAAGTCGTGAGGTTTAGACTCAATGAGGAGATATGTGAAGTCACGTTGTCCCTAACTGCTAAAACCCATTGATAAATTTTGATAATATTTGTTTTTGTCTTAGATTTTTCATTAGAATGTGATGAATTTATACAACCATAATCTCCCAAAACATATAGGAAAACTAACTAAATGCTAACTAAACACTAACTAGTTTTCTAATACGGTAATTCCCTAATACTAACACTTTCTTTCAGAAAAATAAAAATCTTTGTACATAAATGGAGAGAAAAAACATAGTTTTAAGAAACTGAATGAATGGTCGTTCTAATCGAACGAGACCTTAGTTTTTTTATTTTTTATTTTTTATTTTTTTTTTATCCTTAAAAATTGTGTGGGTGTGTTTTTTTTAAATTTCTTTGCAATGGATTTAAATTATCTTTGATCTTAAGGTTACATTTGAATTCTTAGTCAAATTCTAATAAAAAAACAAATATTTTAAAACTATTTCTTTTAGTTTTCAAAACTCGGTCGGAATTTTGAAAACATCGGTAATAAAGAGATTTTTTATATTAATAATGTACTTTAAATAAATTATTACAAAAATAGGATAGTTTCAAAGTATTTACAAAACTAGGGTAACTAAATCGTGTACCATGAACACGAGTTTGCTAAATTGTGTCCATGGTACACGATTTAGGGGTTAACTCGTTGGACACGATTTCTATGTAAATCGTGTACCATGGACATGAGTTATAAGTAACCCCCTCACTTGCTTAAAAAATTGAATATATATAATCAAAATCGTGTACCATGTTTGCGAGTTGCTTACGAAACTCGTGTACATGGTACACGAGTTCCCATGGTACACGAGTTATGCCATAAATCGTGTACCATGAACACGAGTTAACCCTTACATCGTGTACCATGGACACGAGTTCTCTAAATTGTGTCCATGGTACACGATTTAGGTACCCTAATTTTGTAAATACTTTGAAAACTACTCCATTCCTGTAATTATTTATTTAAAGTACATTATTAATATAAAAAATCCGTAATAAAGTAAATGAACTAATGAAAAAATTCATAACTTAAAGTAATCTTTATATAAGCTTAATTTTTGAAAATCAAAATAAAAGTAATCTTTATATAAGGTTAATTTTTGAAAATCAAAATAAAATGATTATCAAATAAGATTTAAAGTGTAAGAGTAATTTTATTATCAAATAAGATTTAAAGTGTAAGAGTAGCTAAATAGACTAATCTAAACTTCAAAATTGAACTTTTTAATTGAATTTTGTGTCTCAGACAATGATTCTTTAGAGCACAAAGAAGATTTCGGTTCGTCAAAGGAGTTCATCAAATCTCTTAACGGTATTAAAGGAGGAGATTTTCCCATCGAAGAAGCTCAAGTTTTAGCTTCATGCACCTACGAAAATGGAAGTAAATGGGGTCAAAAGGTAAAAACATTACGTACCACTTTTGTTATATTTAAAATCACTCTAAAACATGCATTTAATCATTCAAAATTATTTTAGTATATGATTTTAATCGTAAATATGAACATATAGTCCAACTAGCATAAAGTATTTACTATTAACTCGGAGTAGAGGTTGGAGTCCCCCACTCCCACTCCCCATATTGTAAAAAAAAAGTGATTTTACCCATTTTAGAATCACTCTCAAACATGTCTTAAGTTCTTGACGTTTTTGTTTATCAGATTGGGTTTCATTACGATTCCGTGGTGGAGGATTTCTTGACGAGTCTGATTGTACATAGCAAAGGGTGGAGATCGGTGTTTAGCAATCCAAAGAGGGCACAGTTCTTGGGGAGTGGCACCACAAGGCTAAACGAGGCGTTGGTTCAAGTCACAAGGTGGAGCTCCGGCTTGTTAGAAGTCGGCATTTCTAGGTTTTGCCCTTTGGTTTACGGCTGCCGGAGAATGAGTTTGCTGCAGAGCATGTGTTATTCTGAACTTGCCTTTTACCCTCTTTGTTCCTTCTCAATATGGGGCTTAGCAACCATTCCTCAACTCTGTTTGCTGCATGGGATTCCTGTTTTCCCTAAGGTATGTATATATACTCTTCTAACTACCTTTTGCATCGACCTTTTGCATCGCGTCGCCTCGAAGTTAAAACATAATAAAACTTTTAAAATAGTAGACGCTTAAACATATTAAGACTCAAGGACGGTGAGGACAACCAAGAGAGAAGTTGGAAGGAAACTGATTCACCTTCATGTTGGGAGGGAAAAATACGAGATGCAGAATAAACTAGATTATATCTCACCAGCGCCTACTTTAGGTTAGAACAAAAAAGTAATCGATCACAAAATACAATAATAAAAATAAGGAAGCATAATGGGCTCGAGAATAATGGGGGAATAAACTTAAGAATAATGGGCTTAAGCCCAATTTGGGCAAGACTTCAAATTTACTTCTTTGGTCAATCACCATTTACTTCGAGATTTGTGTAGTTTTTAGTCATGTATTTTCAAATGTCCAAATTTAGTCTCTTATTTTCAATAAATCTTAAAATTAATTCTTACAAGTTTATGACTTTAACTTTTCCAAAAAAAAGTCTCTATTAGTCTTTCCTTTTATAAACTTTGAAAACAAATATTCACATTGGGTGCCTTTTCTGGTTGGAAATTATTTGTTTTTGTTTTATCAAATTCGATAAAATTAACTTCAAACTAATAATGAACAATTTTAAGACTTATAGAAAGTAAAATGACTAAATGTGGACATTCTTAAGTACATAAGCCAAAATGAGATGAGTCCCAAAATACAAAGACTTAAATGGTATTTTAACATTTTAGATACTATATATTTGCATTTGATAAAAGCTATGATTTAACTTTACTTATATGTATATTGTGCGAGTCGAGGTTGTACAAACTTTTTACAAGTCTGATTTTTTTTTTTTTTTTTTTTTTTTAATGAAAATTTGAACCTTTGACTTTAAAAGAAGTAGTACATGTTTCACTCATCTCACCTTTGACGAGCTATGCTCATGGGATTGTCTTCCACTCTCGCTCTTAGAACTAAACCCTAAAACCCTAAACCCTAAACCCTCTCGTACCTTGCAGGTTTCAAGTCCATTCTTCCTCGTATATTGCTTCATCTTCATCTCATCATCATCCATTCACTTGCATGAGGTTCTAATTTCTGGAGGTACGCTTCAAAAATGGCTAAACGAACAAAGAATATGGATGATTAAGGGAATCACCGGTCGTTTATATGGAAGTTTAGATGCTTTGATGAAGAAAATTGGGTTGCGAAATGCGAACTTTGTTCCCACAAACAAAGTGATAGATGATGACCAAATCAAGAGGTACAATATGGACTTGTATGATTTTCAAGCTTCGACCTTGTTTCTCGGTCCGATGGCGGGCATCGTCTTCTTGAATCTCGTCTCCTTCGCAGTTGGATTCGGTAGAATTGTAAGTCTCGGAGATTGGGAAGACATATTTGGACAGGTTTTTCTTTGCTTCTATGTATTGTTGATGAGTTTCCCCATCATTGAGGCCATGGTTATGAGAACTGATAGAGGTTGCTTTCCATTTAAAGTTACTTTAGGATCCGCATTGGTTGTATTGCTATTTTTGTATTTAGAGTCTATTCTCTTTATGTAGTAATGTATATTGGATAATAGCTAGTGGATCTTGTTTATCTTATTGATTTAAGGACGTGTTTACTTCTCGAAATAGAATGAGCTGAAATTGAAATGAGAATGGTATTTTTTTTTTTTTTTATGTTGTTTACTTATTCGGGATCAAAATGAGTTGTAATCGGAACCAAAAATCAATTGGTGTTTGTTGAGGACAAACGACCTTAGACATTTCTACAATGGTACAACATTGTTCACTCTATCATAACTCTCACGTCTTTGCTTTTAGTTTTACCCAAAAAAAAGCTTCACACCATTGTAGATAGTTGTCCTCGTACCATTTGAGATAATTGTCTTCATTTATATACTCATGATCTTCTCTTTGTCTCTAGTCAACCTGTTGTTGGAATCAAAATGAAATATGGATATTATGAAAATATCATTTAAAAATAAAATAAAAATAATTCCTTTTATTCTTTTAGGGTCTTATTCCGATTGCTTTTAAATATTTTTTCCTATCGATCTCGAGCTTGAATTTTACCTCTTAATTCTAGGTTTGACTCCTTATTTTCCCTCTCGCACGGGATCTGCCTCCCACTTTTTCCTCTCGCTTTGGCTCTGGAAGTGCCCATCAAACCCAAACTCGAAACCCAGAAAAAAAAATCACATCTTTCTCTTTTTTTCTTTAAAAAAACTTCACCAACAACAAAAATCCAACAAAGAAATTTACCTCCAAACATAACAATTCAATTCGAAATCAGAACCTCAAATACGAAAAAGGTCGTGCAATATGTAGGATTATAGAAATGCTATCTAGGACATCATTTATAAAGTAGAATAAGCGAGAAAAAAATAGTATAAAAAGTAAGTGGGAGAAAGAATTCCATGAAGCGGGAAGGAGAAGAAATGAGTGAAGAATGAACAGATTCATACCTTAGGAGAAATTTTACAAAAATAAATGTGTAAAAAAGAGAAAAATAACAATGAGGGTAAAACAAACAAAATAAAATGGTATTCTCTCGTGGAATAAGGAATAAGGAATGAGAATGAGATTCATCTTTGTTTTTGAACGAAGATGAGATTGAGAAATTTTAAGTGGATATCACATCGTCCAAGAGAATAAAGTAGACTCACAATTTTATTCCACTTCTAGTAAACGTGCCCAAGTTCAATGAAATGTTGCTTAAAGAGAAGCTGCTTTTTATGGATGTTGAAAATTCTATTATTAGGATGTGGAGGGATCTAGTTCAAATTGAAAGGAAATTCTTTTCATAACATGTTTAATCCTTAGAATTGTATTGTATATTATAAGTGTAGATTTCTCTTTAGATTTTAAATGATTTAAAATAAACATAATTAGGTTCTTATAAAGTAATAGGTCAAACTCATGTTGCATATGCTTTCTATTAAATATAAAAAATAATTGAAAAATCTAGGTCATGGTGGATCAAAGGTCAAAATTCTACTATGTCATTCCCATCATGCTCCATTTCTTACAATTTTTGTTTAGTATATTATATAATTTTACCAAAATTTAATGGTTTAACTATCTAACTTGGAGCGAACACGATCTATCGACTAAGAATAATGATGAAGAAATGAGGCTCAAGTAATATAGTAAATTGGAGATTATAAGTACTATTGATTCAAAAATTTCTCACAATCTCGTTAAATCAAGTACATTGAGTTAGTCGACAATCAACCCTCCATCGAATAGATGAATTATAATCACTCTTCGAGTAGTATTATTTTTATTTTACAACAAATGAGTGGAAGAATCAAACCTGTAGCCTCTTAGTTAAGTCGTATATTATGCTCGTGGTTGAGCTATGCTCGAGTTGACTCTACTTACCCAAATACAATCCGTTCTAAAGAAGGAAGTAAAATTTATAGTTAGAAGTTTCACATGGATCATCTTCATTTTTAAAAACTCCACCTTCCCCCTCCAACCTTTCACAAGAAAACTGCTTAAAACTCCAACTTTCTTTCCCTTTCTTATCTCATCCCTCCGCCGTAGCTTCTTAAAACCCCACTTCGAACTGTACCCTCCACACCCAATTTTCTCATGAAACTTTCTCGTCTAAACTCCCTCCGGCGAGTTCAGTCCGGCGAGTTCATCATGAAGCTCCCCGACGATCAAGATGAATTCAAAAGGCCCCAATTCCCTCTTGATTCCAATTCTTACAAAATCGTCGACGAAATCGGTGTCGGCGTCAGCGCCGTCGTCTACAAAGCCATTTGCATTCCGATGAACTCTGCGGTGGTGGCGATCAAGGCCATCGACCTCGACCGGTCTCGAGCCGATTTCGACGACATCCGACGAGAAGCAAAAATTCTATCACTTCTCTCTCACCCCAACATTCTAAACGCCCACTGTTCTTTCACCGTCGATCGTCAGCTTTGGGTCGTGATGCCGTTCATGTCCGCCGGATCATTACAGTCCATCATTACCTCGTCGTTCCCCGACGGCTTGCCGGAGCCCTGCATCGCCGTCGTTCTCCGCGAAATTCTAAACGCTCTGTCTTACCTCCACGACCAAGGCCACCTCCACCGCGACATCAAAGCTGGCAACATTCTAATGGACTCAAATGGGTCCGTCAAACTCGCCGACTTCGGAGTTTCGGCGTCGATTTTCGAGGCGAATTTAAAACAGGGGATATCAAATTCTCCGATGCTGAAAGAAGTCGCCGGAACGCCGTACTGGATGGCGCCGGAGGTAATCCACTCGCACAATGGGTACAGTCTAAAAGCCGATATTTGGTCATTTGGAATCACGGCGCTGGAATTAGCCCACGGACGGCCTCCCCTGTCTCATCTCCCTCCTTCCAAATCCCTCCTCCTAAAAATCACACGGCAGTTTCGATTCTCCGATTACGAGAAGACCCAAAACAGCAAGAAACAGAGCAAATTCTCCAAAGGGTTTAAGGAATTGGTCGCGTCCTGCCTCGATCAGGAGCCGTCGAAAAGACCCTGCGCCGAGAAATTGCTCAAACACTCATTCTTCAGGAATTGCAAGGGCCCTGAACTTCTAATGAAAACTATATTACAGGGTTTGCCGAGCGTTGAAGAACGGTTCAAATTGGGGAAATTGCAGAGATTGCCGTCGATGAAAACAGAGGACGAGGAGGAGGAGGAATTGGAGAAGGAGATTGTGAAACAGAGGAGGATCAGTGGGTGGGATTTCAACGAGGATGGGCTAGAATTGGAGGAGTGTTCGATTATAAAACAGGTTCGATTCGGGGGGGAAGCGATGATCGAGGAGGAGGGTGTGGATAGAGAGTGGATAATGGGGGGATTGGTGGCGCTGAAGAGGAGCTTGGAGGAACAGAGGAGGGCGGTGGGGAGTTTGATAGAGGTGATTGAAGGGGAGAAAGGAGGAGAGATTAGCAGAGAAGAGCAGATGGGGAGATTGATGGAGAAGATGAAGAGGGAGTTGGAAATTGAGAGGAAGAGGAACTTTGAATTGGAGATGGAGATGGAATTTCTTAAGATTCAGATTTCTGCTGCTTATAATGGCGGTGGTAGTTCTACCGCCATTGATGACTGATTTCAAAGCTGCAAAATCTGTATTTTTCTTAGGAATTGTACTGATTTGTGATGATTGTGAGTATTTTGATAATCGAACAATTCCCAATTCAAAACTCCTACTTTGCAAAACTATTTTGAGCTTCGTTCGATCATTTTGCTTGTTTTTCATTATTTGTATACTCCACTAAAGTAGGTTTAAATCTTCTTATTCTTTGCTTCAAAAAAAAAAAAAAAAAAAAAAAAAAGACTTATTCCTATTTTTTGTACTAAAAAAATAAGATTATTATTTTTATTTTTCAAAAACTTGCTTAAATTTTAAAAACACTAGGTAGAGGGTATATAACAAATAAAGGAGGTTTTTTTTTTTTTTTTTTTTTTTTCGCGCTTATTTTTCAAAAGTCAAAAATCAAAAACTAAAAACTAAGAACTAAGGTGTTATTTGAGATTTGATTTTTAGTTTTTGATTTTTGAAAATTAAGCCTATAAATCATACATTCACTTGTTAATTCCTACAATGATTTTCAACTTTATTAAGGAAACATTATAACTCTTAGCTAAATTCTAAAAACAAAAGCAAATTTTAAGCTTTTTTTTTTTTTTTTTTTACTTCTAAATTTTGGTTTGTATTTTGGAAACACTTCAAAATAGATAAGACAACTAACGAATTTATTTGAATGTATTGTTTATTTGTTTAATTTTCAAAAACCAAAAACTAAAAATAAAAAATCAAATGGTTATGAGACGGGAGATGCATTATTCAATTTTTTATATTATTAAATAATGAAATTTTATTTTGAGAAAATATGAATTTTTACTGCATATTGTATCAATTTTTACCCTAAATTTTTAATTTCATCAAATTGCCCGCGTGCACTTCAAACTTAGATAAATGTAGAAATATTAACATTAAACTTGAAAAAATGTTACCATTTTTATAAGTTTTTGTTCGAAAGATTGTTGATTTTTTCTTTTATATATATTATATGCATTCCATAAATTATCAAACATATGGATTGTACAAAATTGATAAGATTTCTTAGAAAAACAACGTTAGAACTACTTTTTTTAATTGAAATGTGTGAGTTTTGGAAAACTTATTCAGTGATTAATTTGTGTATTAGCCAAACTTAAATTTGTGCAAAACTTGATATTATTTATTGAAAATAACGAATTTACGAGACCTTTACATTGTTTTTTTTATTATTAAAATTAGTGGATGAATTTGCGGAAATTAAATTTATAGTAGAAATTGCAATATTTAACTAAGTCTAGGGTCCCAATTGTGAAAATTAAAAATTTGGAGTAAAAATTGAACATTTTTTTTTTTCTAAGAATTCTAAAAAATCAAATGTTATAGCTGTAAACATAACTTAAGTGATAAATTACATACTTTGAATCAACTCGTAAAAAATAAAAAATAATAATAAATAAATAAATAAAAAAAAACCCCTAGTTTACCGCCTGAATGGACTCTAAAGCTTCTGGGCTGTTTGAGAGGTCCATGTCAACTATTTCCGGCCCAAATTATATTTATCCATCTCAATTATATTATAATCCCCCTTTAATAATTCAATTTTTGCAATAAATATTGGCCTCATTGCACAAATAGCAATCAGACCCAAACTAATTGCAAATTTAGCAAACTTTAAAATATTTTGCAAATATGGAAAAGAAATTCGTTTCTATCATTGATAGATTTATCATATCACTGATAGACTTCTATCAGTGATAGACTATTACCACTGACAAAAATCTATAAAAAACTGAGGTGATCAGCCGTAAGATATCAGTGATAGAAATTGTCATATCCGCAAAATTTTTAAAAACATGCTATATTTTTTAATTATCTTATTCTAAATTGAGATCTGTTACAATTTCCCATAAATATTTATATATTATTTTAATTTATATTGCACTTGAAACCGGTTAAAATTTTCCTCACTAAAATATGCTTTTAGGATCACTTTAACGTTTTACAACCACGACATTTAACAACAATATAATTGAGATGAATCTGAGTCGAGATCATTTAAAGTGAATCACTCCAGTGAGAGAGAGAAGTGATATTGCAGATCAAATTTCGGCAAGATGGAAACAAATTTTTTTTATTGTTATTAATTCTAAAACGAGACTTATTTCTATTGGATAATGTAAACTTTTAAATTTTTTTTTTTTTATATGTTTTAATGCATGTTATGTTATATATATATATTATAAAACTAAACTCCATGTAAACTATATATAAAATAAGGTTTAAAAAAAATGAGAAACCGAAAATAATTATAAAACAAGTTTTTGTTTCTTATTTTCAAGAAACAAAAAACAAAAATAGTTATCAAACACATTATTCTTGTTTCTAGTTCTTTAAAAACAAGAGACAAGAATTAATAAAAGAGAATGTTATTAAACTGGGCCTAAATACATCCAATAATATGATTTGGTTCGATTTTTGTGTTAATAATTAGACATGATCTTGATTTTATATTAGAGGAAATGGAACTGAAATCGCAAGGTTATATATAATATATATACCCTTAAAACAAAATTCTAAGACCGGTTTGATAACCATTTAATTTTATTTTTTTTGAAAAAATTAAGCTTATAAACACTACTTTCACCTCTAAACTTTAAGTTTTTTTGTTTTGTTTATCTATTTTGTACCAATAAAGCTAAAAACGAAATGGTTATCAAACGAGACCTAAGTCTTTCGTTCTCTTCCTCACACCTTCTCCCTCTCATCTCTCTCTAAGTCGGTAGCGTCCACTGACCATTTGACCACCTCTCCCTCTCCTCTTGGCATTGTCCCACAAGCAGCGGCTACCAGCTCTTACTTCTCTCATTTGACCACCTCTCCCTCTCCTCTTGGCATTGTCCTACAAGCGGCGACTACCAGCTCCTCCTTCTCCCTCTTGATTCGCTCAGGACTAACCTACCTCTCTCTCTCCCTCCCGATCCGTTCAACACCAGCCTAAGTCTTTCGTTCTCTTCCTCACACCTTCTCCCTCTCATCTCTCTCTAACTCGGTAGCGTCCACTGACCATTTGACCACCTCTCCCTCTCCTCTCGGCATTGTCCCACAAGCAGCGGCTACCAGCTCCTCCTTCTCTCATTTGACCACCTCTCCCTCTCCTCTTGGCATTGTCCTACAAGCGACGGCTACCAACTCCTCCTTCTCCCTCTTGATTCGCTCAGGACTAACCTATCTCTCTCTCTCCCTCCCGATCTGTTCAACACCAGCCTAAGTCTTTCGTTCTCTTCCTCACACCTTCTCCCTCTCATCTCTCTCTAACTCGGTAGCGTCCACTAACCATTTGACCACCTCTCCCTCTCCTCTTGGCATTGTCCCACAAGCAGCGGCTACCAACTCCTCCTTCTCTTATTTGACCACCTCTTCCTCTCCTCTTGGCACTGTCCTACAAGCGGCGGCTACCAGCTCCTCCTTATCCCTCTTGATTCGCTCAGGACTAACCTATCTCTCTCTCCCTCCCGATCCGTTCAACAGCAGCCACCGCAAACGACTGTCGCACACCTCCCGTTGAGCAGTCGTCAGATGTCGTGATCTCTCATTCTCGTCATATACTCCCACCTAGATTCGGCACCACTTCTGGCAGAGTGGCAAATGTTTTTTACGGTCTTACTTACCTAAACCGGCCAAACCAAACAATAGTAACTAAACAACAAGAACCGAACCAATCAGAAGACATTGGTTTGGTTGTTGTTTTGGAGAAATCGAAGGGCTCAGTTCGATTCTCGGTTGCGCCCAAAACCAACCAAAACCGTACCTAGATATTAAGTACATAAATGAACAATTTCTTTCAAGTATAAATAACCTAGGGAATAATATAAAAATTGAATACCATAGTAACCATTTGTGAAAACAAATAGCATTGGTAGCGAATTGGAAAATATCCTCCAAATTGTTTTGTAATTTAAAAAACGGTTTGGAAAGAACAAAAAATCATTTCTTCTCTCTTTTCTATACAAGATTTTAAAACACATATAGATTATCGACATAACAAACCAATACCAAACAAACAACTTATATTATTTCTAAAATACAAAAAACAAAAACAAAAAGCAAAAAGCTAGCAAATAGAAATGAAATTCAAAGATAGAAAGTGTACTCTCTCTCTCTCTCATGATCTGAAATCATCACACCTCCTGGCTTCGTATTGAACATAAGCAAACGGTGATTCGACATAATTGTCCAGTCCACACACAACACACAACACAACACAACACAACACATAACACCAAAACAGTGTTACATAAATTTAAGGAAGCTGTAATAATAAAAGAATATCATAAACCAACATTTCCATAAATGGTAAAGGCCATTACTCGGGCTGGCCGAGGTTCCTTAAAATAACATCTCCATAACATAACCAAAACATGAAGGACATTTTCAGGAGTTCTCTTCTTCTTTCTCCTCTCTCTTTATTTACCACATCTTCTTCTTCTTTTGTTTTTCTCATCTCATCCATGGAGAGGAACTGTTTGCGCACCGTGTATCGAACGAGTTTAACAACAATGAACACGACGGGGATCGGCGGAGGAGGAGGAGGAAACGCGGCGGTGAAAAGCCAAAGAAACAAGGTGTGCAGCAGAGCGGCGGAGGAGGATTTCATAAATGGGATTTCATGGCCTCCAAGAAGTTACACGTGCAATTTCTGCAAAAGGGAATTTAGATCTGCTCAAGCTCTTGGTGGCCATATGAATGTTCATAGGAGAGATCGAGCCTTGCTCTACTCTCCCCCAGCTGATAATAATAATAATGGTCAGTTCACAAATCTCAACCTTAATCTTCACCATAACCCTAACCCTAACCCTAATCTCCCCTCTCACGACGACCTCCCATTCCCTCGCCCGTTCGACCGAAAATCTTCGACGGCCGAGATTGCAAAACCTAATGTGTTTGAAATAGCTCATTGGAACAAGAAGAGTGAGAAATTAATTGGGTTGGACATTGAAATCAGTACTACTAATACTACGGTACTTACTGACTCCAACAAGGACATTGATTTGGAGCTTCGATTAGGGTACTCAACTTAGGGATCAAGTATCTTATCTCTGATCTTGTAACATGTTCTTCAAATTTTCTAGTATGTCGTGTTGGAAATTGGATAAATGAGTATCCACCATATATGTTATATTTTGTAGTGTCTTAAACAACATTGTTGGTATGTTTCACTCTTTTTAATTTTATCCTTTTCTGTCTGATTTGAAGGATTTTATATCTTTTCTCATCAAACTTGTCTGTACTTTGTTGATTTAGTTCCAAGGAAATTAGAATGTGATTTAAATTTTCACAATATATAATTATGTGTAAGGTGTAATCTCTTCCTCTCTTCCTCTCCTCCTCCCTTTTAATTATCATGTATTAGCAGTTATTTAAACAAAAATTTCACAATCATATAATCATTCTTTGTTCTATTTACAAAGTAATGAAATTTTAAATAATTTCAGTGAATGCTTAAACCCTTTTTGTAATGTTATTTCTTATCATTTGATACCGATGAACCCAAAAGTTTAAGTTGATGAATTACGATCAATTTAATTATATTAATACCTCAATACTCCATTTTGTGGATCTGATTGGAACAATGGAGAAGTAGGAAGACTTTGGCGATTACGTTTTCTTCTCTCAAGACTACCCTCTTCCCGAAAGCTTCGAATTCCCATCGACGTTTTTTCTTACCCTCCTCAACCAAATTCAGGGATTTTTCCCTTTATCCTGATTCACTTGCACCAAATAAGTTGAAATCAATATTAATTAGAGACGAAATGACATTACATAGATTTGAACATGACCTCCTGCTCTCATACCATTTTAAATCACCAATCAACTCAAAAATTTAAGTTGTAAATTTAATTATTGCCAATATTTCAACATGGCTCACTTGTTTTGTTATGTGACATTTCTTGCTCTATCGGACTTAATACTAAAACCTAATAACTTAAGTTTAGTGTGTGACATTATAAATGAATTTTAAGTTTAGAGTTAATAGCTAGTAATAATGTGACACATTATATATATTATGACTAACAACTCGACATTGTAAGTTAACATGAGCGTAGCTCAGCGATAACTGATATATGTTCCTTACTATGAAGTCCGAAATTGAAATCTTCAAACTCCGCATTTGTCGTTTTTCATGGGAAGTTTAAGGAGAGTGGTTTGGTAGGAATTAAAAGTGAAGAAAGATGATTAATATAGAAATTTAGAAAAAGTAAAGGGGAAGAATTTATAGGATGGGGATGTGATAGGAGAAGGGGGAAGAGAGATTGATTGATGTGTGAGATTGCATGGAAGTGAAGTTAGGAAGAGGTTACCAAAAGGAATGATAATTTTGGTTTGGTTTTGTGGTTTCATTGGATGCTTTTTCCCAAAAATCTAAGAAGAGAAGAGGGTTTTTTTTGTGTTTGGTTTTGCATGTTCCCGACAATGTCTGGGCGTCAAATGCCATGATGGGTTTTCCTTAATTGGATCGAAATGCTTTGCTCTGTCCAAACTCTTTCAGACCAACTGTGCCACCCTTCTTTCAATTTTAATCTCTCTGCACTTTTCTCACCCACAAAACTCCATTTCTCAATTATAAACCCTCTCTTCTCTTCTCTCCAACAATTTAATGCCATACCACATCTTGTAGAGAGAAGATTACCCAATTATCTACTTTTCTTAGCTTCTTTAATAATAATCCATATGATATTTGGACATCGAAAGTTTGTTAATTTCTCGAGCTCGGGTTAAAAAGAGAGTAACCCACTTAACTTTATCGACAATGTAGCATCTTATCTTTGACTTCGTGATCGAAGATATATATGTTTTATGAGTTATGTTATTGTAAAATGTTGTTATCACTTTTATAAGTATAAGAAGTACACGAGGGATATTAGACATCATGAGGTTCCTGGTACCTCCATGGGTTCACCATTTTTTAACCAAATACTCGCCGTTTGTGCTTCAAGGACTCTGATATCATAATAGACAACATGAGATTCAATCTTAAAACCAATTGGTAATAGGAAGAGTAACCTATGTATGTTATATTGTGAGTGAGGAGGTCCTTTCATCTTTCCGATATGGAATTCTCAACATGCCTCTCAAGAATGGAGATTGGAAAAATACTATTTTACAATACAACTACTAGAAATTTTTGTTCGAAGTGTTTATGTTAGAGGGAGCCATGGTGATATCAAAAGATTTTTTTTCTTCCCATTAAGATTTTAATTAATTACATGCATTTTAAGATTGCATTTAAGACTAACAATTTTTCTTTCATTACCGTTGACAATTTATTTTTTCATTAGAAAAAAGAAATTAAAGAATTTGATGAATTAGATTCAAATGCATTGGGAGACTCCTCAATTGGAATAATAACTTCCCCATTCAAGAGGGATTTTGGGTTTTTGTCATTAATTGCAATTTCACTCTCCTTCACACTTGACTTAACATTAGGGTTAGGGTTTTTAAGCCAAATACAAGAGTTTGACTTTATTAATATTTTCATTTAATAGTTATCTTATAATTTACGCTTCTATAGTCGTGTTTACTATCAACACGTAGCTTAATTGACATAGTGTATGAACTATGAGTAAGAGGTCTCAAGTTTGAATCCTCCTCCCTACATGTTGTCAAAAAAAAAAGTTGTGTTTACCAAAATTTAAATTATTTTTTTATTCTAAAATTAAAGGGTTTTTTTAGTTCAACAATCGCGAAAATGAAAGATCGAATCATCGAGAATGTCATTGGTATTTTATCCTCTAAGCTATAAATTCAATCTAAATTTAAGTTGATAATATATATATATATATATATATATAAATAAATGTACTTAATTTCTTTTTTAAAAAAAAACACTATACAAAGAAATAGTCAATAAATTAACTTTATTTCTAACCACAATACCCTTAATAAATTGAAATTTAATGATTTTTTTTTTAAAGTTTGGGAAGGAGAGGACATGTCAATTATCGTTGAACTATGTTCACTTTGACCGATGTCTTACTAGGTGTTTGGGACATCAACTTGGAGTTAGATGAACTGAGTTATTATAACACAGTCGACATTTGACCCACTAACTATTATAACTCACACAGTATTATTCACAGACTATTATAATCACCGACTATAATATAATCCATCCCTACTCCCAAATAGTTGGTTAAACTTTTATTCAAGAAAACTAATATATATATTGAAGAAAAAAAAGAAGAAAAAAAATAGTGTTGGAAGTATGTGGATGATGATGAAAAAAACTATTCAGTTGAAATAGCAAAAAGAGCAATAAATGAAGTTGTTAGTTGTGTATTGGGTTTGATCTTCCTCTCCCATTTATAAAGTGAATGAAGTAAATGCTTCAGAACTGGAAATAGAAACCACACCTTCTGCCATCTCTTTCACTCTGCTTCCACAAATTATTCTCCTTCATTTACGTCATCATCAATCTAATTCAAAACTTTTCTATTTTTTTTTATTTTTTTTTTATTATTATTTTATTCAAATACATTGTTTAATTAATAATTATATACTATCAATCCCTAGGGTTGCTTTCTTTTTAATCAAATTATTTTATGTCCATGTCAAAGTGGTGTAATTCCACCCTTGATCAATTGCCCTATCATTAATAACTACCCTTTTAAAAAACAATAATGCTTCATATTTCAAGTTATTATAAATCACAATTCAAAACTTATTACTCCTAATAAATATAAATAATGATAACAATCACATGAGTAGAGATCTGAATGTTTTATTCACTGAACTATGCGGGATAACTTTTAAATTTATAAGAAATGAGAAAGTGTACATTAATTTAAAACTCTTTGAAAAATAAAGTAAAAAAAAAATGCATACAAAACTAATTCCAAATTAGACACATTTGTTGTATCCTTTGGAGAGGTAGAGTTAGGTTACAAACTTAGCAATGTGGATAAAATTCTTAAATGTCAAAATAGTGGAGAGCATAAAACACTCAATTTTGTGGACAAGTTTTTTGGATGTCCAAAAAAAAATTAGTGAGTCTTAAGTTGTCTTAACAAAAATAATATTAATATTAAATTGTTTGTGATAAAAGCTGTCTTGAAAAGGCAACATGGTAGCTTTAATGGAATTGAGAAAATGAAGGGGTGAACCTTTTTTTGGATTATAGGGTTATTAAGGTGAGACAAAAGGTGATCAATGTCAATTATCCCACATTATGATTCTTGATTTAACTCTAGAAAGACAAACAATGTACAATGTACAATAGTTTGTTTTTTTGGTACAATGTACAATAGATTTTTTGATCAAGAGTGTAGTTGACTTTTTATGTTCTTCATGTGGCTTGAATGAATACATAGTTATATGAGAAAAAAAGGTGACTTTTTTTATTCGATGAAGGATGGTTAAGTGCTAAATTGAAATACTAACTAGTGTATCTACATATTAAGTGTGTTCCGATAGAATCGAATAACAAAGAACAAAAACACAAAAAAGAATCGACACAGATTTACGTGATTCACTAACGTCGTGTTAGCTACGCCAACGGACAGAAAGGAGAGAACAATATTATTACGAATATAAGAGAATTACAAATGACAGACAAGCGCGGTTGAAGTCATTAGAATGTTTATATATGACACTCTTCTAATGACCTAATACAAAATCGGTCAAAGTTCAAAACAAATAGTAAAACCTAAATTAGATTTTTTTCTTTAGGGGCGTTGCCCCCACACCTCCACTAGGGCGCTTCGCCCCTGGATCACGACTCGTTGATCCCGTATCGAATTAGTCGTAGAGGGTCATAACAAATTCAAAGCATTCCAACAAAATGGTCTAATGTCATTGTTAATATATAAACCAGAACTAAATTTGAAGAAAAAAAATAAAACTAAAAGTTTTTTTTTAACCAAAAAAAAAAAAAAAATTATTTAAACCTATGAAATGTGTATATGTCTCATATAGGGTAAGACATAGACATGTCATAAAACTCAAAATTAAGATTCCATTTGAAAATTATTTGGTTTTTAGTTTTTATTTTTGAAAATTCTACTCATTTTTTAGCAATGAGTTTTATCTTTGTTAGCTAAATTCTAAATTTAAAAAACTATTTATTTAGTTTTTAAAACTTAACTAGAAAATTCTAAATTTCAAAAACTATTTATTTATTTATTTAGTTTTCAAAACTTAACTTAGATTGGTAGAAGGAGCGTTTATAAACTTATATTTTTTTTTAAAAAAAACTAATAATAAAATGGGTAAATGGGGTCTAAGTTAGTGAGAATTGTATCTACATACTTAATACAAGATACAAAAACAAGTAAGACATGGTAGGATAGTGGGTAGGTATCAAAAAGTATGATGTATAATTTTAGTTGAATGAGTGGAAATATTTGATGAAAAATATTTATGGGGCATGCCAAAATTAAGAAAAAAGAAATATATATAATTAAAAAGAGAAAAATAATAATGAATAGATATGGGAGATTGGGTGAAAAGAGATGAGACAAGTGAAGGAATGGACAAAAGGGATGAAAAGGTGAGGGAGTGTACAAATGTGTATTTTGGTGAAAGTGAATGGTGGAGGAAACACACACATCACCATCCATCCCTTTAGCCCCTCCCTCCAAATGCCCTACTTTTCATTCTCTCTTTATAAATTTTTCTATTCCTTCCCTCAATTTCATGCTCTACAAACATAACAAATATATCGAGGTTGACTATTTCGAGTCACAACGAAAACTACACGAACTTGAAAGCTTAACAGTATGTTGAGTGTCAATGACCGAAGTTCAATTCAACTTGTAAGTTAAAGACGAGACACGATGTTGTAAATTGCAAAAGTTCAATCAACTTGTTAAGTTAAATACAAGACACGATATTGTAAATTGCAGAAGTTCCATGAATTTGAAAATCAAATATAATATTGAGTGACAAATGTACTTGGATAACAAAAAAGAGAAGTAGCTTCATTTTTAGTATATTTGTATTTTGCAAATATCATCGTACAAATTTAAGGATGAAAATTCATACATTTGACTTTTAGAAACTGTTACACATATTTCACCCATTGAGCTGAGTTTAAGTTAAGTCATACTTCTTACTCAGATTTATTATGCCATTAATTATATAACAATTTAGAAAAATTTATTCCAAAAAAAAATATTCTAAAAAAAAAAAAAAATATCGAAAAATCGTTAACTAATATTCATGAAAGATTTTGGGACTATTAATGTCTTCTGGGAGAGAATGAGTTCGATCCTTGGTGGTCACTTTGGCAGACAAGTGTTGTAGGGTCAGGTGTCCTGTGAGATTAGTCGAGGTGCGCGTAAGCTGGCCCGAACACTCATGGATAATAATAATAAAAATAATAATAATAATAAATAGTGTATATTTATGGGCTTTCCGGTACTACCCCACCATGAAGGGCTCTCCTCTCCTCTTGTACACCGGTTAATCGGTCAGCATAGAATCCATTTAAATTAAGCCCAATGAATTGTATCTGTTTTGGACCATATATTTTCTTCTCCAATGGGCCACTTCTTTTTGTTTAAAAAAAGCCCACTATGTTTTTTAAATAATAATAAAATTATCAAATTTCTTAATCCTTGAAAAGTGGGCATTTGATAACAACTTTATTTATAATTTACAATTAGAAAATTTATATTCATTTACTAGTAAATTTATTTTAATGTAATTTTAAAAACATAACTAAAATTATTCAAATTTAAAAGCTAAAAAAATATTTTGTTTTTTTAAACTTAACTAATATTTGAAGAAGAAAAAAACGTAAGTAATAACTGAATCATAAATAAATAAACTTAATTTTCAAATTTAAAATTAAGAATATAAGTTTTACCTGGAGTTGTGATGCATACACATACATAAATTATTAAAATCAAATAACTAACTTGGATATAGTTATAATGATGTATTTAGTTAATCTAAGCATATCTCAATTGGTTTAGGTATATGTCTTTGACCAAAATGTTAGAGGTTCAAATCCCCCACTTCAAATGTTGTTCGAATGATCTGATGTGTCGATTTGCCCCCTTGGCCCCGACCAAGGACAGTCTGAGCCATGATTAGAAAAGAATAAGTCACAAAAGAGATGAGAAAAATAGGAGGAACTCACCAGATAAGTCGACTAACGAGCTCACAAACAGGGAGAATAACGTGCAACTCAAGACCGAAATTAGGCCCTATATATACGTAAAACTCGAAGGGTCGCAACCGTTAGATCAACCGAGATCGGACGGCCCCTCAAGGCGCAGTAGGATATGGCGATGCCTCGCAAACCGCGACCGACATGGTAATCATGGTGATGACATCAGCTCACAAATCGACGCATTCGTTCACGAACCTGATTCGTCAGTTAGGGCCAATGTTGTAGGCATATGCATATTAATCCAGTGGGCATGGGCCCATGAGTCCCACAAGGGTAAGTCTTCCCAAAGAGGAATTAAATTTGGAGTTGCGTGACTTCCAAGTCACGAAGGGCAGCTGGCCACCCTTAAGGAATTTTTTTTTCATCATACGTATCTGACACCATTCTCATTAAATACGAGGATTAATCTCTCATTAAAAGTAAACAACTATCACTAAGTGCTCAACTCTCCATTATTTCAATTTTAGTACTAACTTAGGCAGACATCCTCTACCAAACATTGACTTAAGAACGTAATTAAATCTCATTCCGCCATTGTAGACGACATAGCAACCAGTTGGCTCATGAAGCGGCTCAGTGGGCGTTGCAGATGAAGGTTTCAATCATTCTGGATGGAGGCGATTTACGAAAGAGATCGCAGAGAGATGATGATTGTGGAAATTTCGGATGAAATAGGCTCTTTGCCCCTGAATTTTGTTTAAGTTTGTCTACCCTTTTATGTCTTTCCTTAAAAAACAAAATTAATAAAATAAATAAATAAATAAAAATAGCATGGTATATTAATTAAAAAAATAATTAAAGCTTACTTGTAAAGATACAAATTTTGAAGAATGGAAATTTGTAAAATAGAGTACAAAAATAGGGTGATTTGTAAATACGGAAGACCATGGTTTGTATTGTAGTTTGAAAATACGGGAGTAGGAAGTCAAATTTAGCCATTTTAAGGCGATTAATGTGGCACTCCAAACGCGTCTTAGCCGTCTAACATTAACATGAGAATATATATATAAAAATAAATAATAATAATAATAATAATAATAATAATAATAATAAGTTCCACGCAAGAAGACATATGGTAAGGTATAAATTTTTCATAATTAAATAATAGGAAAGTTACAATAATCTCATTCTCTTTTAAACTGCTCCTCTACCCCTCTATGGGGCCCACCCCTCCCATTTAAAGACATTGATGGAAGCTTTACTTAGCTTCCATTTATTGTATTTTTAAATCAGACACCCTTCCTTCTCCTTTGGAATAATCATTTTCTCTCTTTTCTTCCTTTTTTCTTAGTATTACTTGGTCTACCATCAACATTATTAAATAATCCATAGTTTAGTTACATTTATTAATTTAAATAATCTCATATGTTTAAGTTGATAATCAACTTTTATCAAAAGAAGAAAAAAAAAATTGATAATGAGCCAACATGAGCATAGCTACATAATGTATGAATTATGAGTAAGAGGTCTCAGGTTCAAATCTTCTTCCCACACGTTGTCAAAAAAATAAAAATAAATGTTGATAATCTTTCTTAGGAAAGAAATTCTATGGTCAAGTTAAATAAATGTATCTATATCTATATCTTCAACCTCAACATAACTAATTAAGACATTATAATCTCGACCCAAATGTTAGAAGTTTAAAATTTCATCTTCAATTCACTCAAACAATATGCCTCAATCTCATTAGGGAAATCCTCTAACTGATGCGTCACCGTGTTTCCTTCCCTAAAGGTGAAGTTGCAACTGTCCCTAAAAGAACGATCCTCTAGCCAAATCAAACGTCGTCGAAAACTCAAAGTCATTTGCGCTAAATGATGCGCCACCGTGTTTCCTTCCCTAGAGGTGAAGCTGCAACTATCCCTAAAAGAACGAGGAAACCGCGTACACACATCTGCAATCAGCATTTCCACCTCCGTCAAATCCTCCCAAGGTTTCTCGAACATGCGATACACCCGAGAAGAATCCGTCTCTAGCACCACCGGGCTTAAACCCACCTCCCAAGCCAAAAGTAGCACATCGGTTGTCGCGAGACCTTCTGCCATCAACGCACTCCGCACATGCGGAACCCACGTCACCGTTGCCAGCATAACACGTCCCAAAAAATCACGAACCACAACCCCCGAGAAGAATCTGTCTCCTGCCGTGCCATCGACACTCAAGAACCCAACATCCACGTTCACCTTATAGAAACCCCGCGGGGGGGTCGACCACCTCGCCTGCGCCCACCTCAATGAGCCCATAACGCCTTCAGTCACCCCCCTCCAATTGGCCTCCTGAAACGAAGTCAAATAATTCGACACCTAAGACCCGAGATCAGCCGACGATCAAGTCCTAGTATATCAAGCTCGATTACGACTATGCCATACCGCCCACCACAAAAGGCTCATCTTCTCAAACTCCCGCCAACCCACCATATCCTACAAAAACCACATAAGGGATGTTATATCCCCTAGGGCAGAATTGCAATAAAGAGCCAAACTTAGAGGTCGTCAACACCCCACACATGAATTTGCAATGCCAGAACACATGGAGACTAGACTCCTCACTCTTCTCACAGAGAGTACAAACATTTGGAATATCGATCCCACGACGACCCAAGTTGTCCAAAGTATGGAGCTTATCAAGGCAGAGTCGCAGAGGACAATCTGGATCTTACTAGGGATACCCATCTTCCACATCCTCTTCCACCAGCTCGTCACTGCCTCAGCAGATGATGTAAAGGGCTCCAGAAGTACCATCAACTAAGCTAAACGGTAACCACTCTTCACCGTAAACACTCCAGACTTCTCAAAATGTCATATAACATGGTCCCTTGTATGTCGTCGGTCGGTCAAAATCGTCAAAATCGCACGAACCTCCTCTGGACTGAAATGTTCCCATAGTTGAGCATCATCCCAGACCCCGGAAGCAGTGAACAAATCGCACACTTTTTCCTGAGGGGGAAAAGTAATCGGCGAAGTAATACGTAAACTGTAAGTCCCTAGCACCCAATTGTGCTCATAGACCCGTACCTCTTTCTCATTGCCAATACGTCATCGGACTCCCAACTCCAACATCTCTCTTCCCTATAACAGGCTCCTCTAGATAAAGAACGGAGTGGACCCCAACTGGGCGGTAAACAAATCAGTATCCGGGTAGTACTGCCCTTTCAAGGCTCGCGCTAAGAAAGATGTCGGGTAATGTACCAGCCGCCAACACTGTTTCGCAAGAAGAGCTTGATTAAAAGGCTTGAGGTCTTGAAAGCCCAGTCCTCTCAAGCCTTTCGGTCGACATAACATTTTCCAACTCATCCAATGTATCCTTCGATCCTCATCGGACCTATTCCACTAGAACGTAGCCATGAGACAGTTAATGTCCTGCATAAACCCCTTAGGGAGCCTAAAGCAGTTCATGGTGTAGTAAGGGCATAGCTTGGATAACTGCCTCCAAAAGGACCTCCATACCACCGACAGAAAATAATTTCCTCTTCCATCCTTGAAGTTGGTGCAACACGCGCTCCTTTAAATAGAGGAACATATCAGATCGATTGCGGGACATGAAGGAGGGGAGCCCCATTTATTATTGATAGAAAGAAGTTTGTCTCACCTGAAGGATTTGGCTCACTCGTTCCCGCATCGGTTCATTCGTATTGCGACTGAAGGAGATAGTAGATTTATCAAAATTTACCGTATGTCCAGAAGCCCTAATATAATGTACTCATACATATATCCAAGGGGAGAATCTTATATTATAGGATAAATAACATTTTAATATATATATATATATATATAATTTATTTTTTTGCAAAAGTAATATACTACTATAGCTAAAGAAGGACCTTATAACTCGAAGTCAAGACACAAAGAAACAAACAACAAAGCACAAAAATAATAAGCCAACCAGCAAACAATCATGAGAATAAGTCACAAGGAGGGACAGTAACGGGAGACAAAGGCGAAAAAACTTCTACCCAAGACGCACACTGGTACGACATATCAGCCTGGATACTAAGTAAAACAGTCTGGAGGGAGCAGGGACTAGAACCATGTAAACGCGAGTTCTGCTCTGTCGAGACGTGGTAAATAGTCGCACATCAAGTAAACCTTCAGACATGGTGCTTAAGACCCATACCCTTACCTATACAACATATCCACTCCAACTTAGTAGGTAAGACGACAATCCAATGGGAAGATCGACTCTACTACAACAAACGAACCCACACCAGACAACTAAAAGTAAGGTAAAAAAAACTGATGGTCACGAGTCTCAAATGAGTCTAGACAAAACAAGAAGCTCGATGGGATATGGCAGTCCCAGGCATGAGGCATGTAGACGACTCGTGTATATAGAGGATCACGAATGGCCATCCACGCAATAAATGAATTAGAAGGAATATTGCCTTCAAACCAAAGCAATTTGGACCATGGCACAACATCACGACGTGGCCGCAACACATTCCACACACACTAGCCACAAAGAAACAATTTGAACGCCCAACTCATAGACAAAGCTATCCTCTGGATAGGGGGCCAGAAGGATAGACTGTACTGATGCATAAAGCTCCAACATCTCCTCAGAGACAGGATTAGTGCTAGCTACCATCAGGGAGAATAAAATAAAACATGTGTATGAATCAAGCTATGAGCATCAAGAATCGACTCTGCACTATACCGCTCCAAGATAGAACCCCCCTAGCAACTAAGGGTCACTCAAATACGATACTTAAACCCATCACCTATCATGTACCGAACAAAAGGGTCGAAATGGTCACATAAATGGAGAATAGCAATGGTACATCAAGACTACCTAGGGAACGGTCAAATAGTCCACAGTGAATGCCCTCTCAATATATAGGCTTGCATCCATGCTACCCAAAGGGAGGAAAACCGTAGAAACATAAGTCATATAAGCTTTATAACCTCGCAGAATTCCACCACTGGATATGTTGAATGCCCAAACTACCTTCACTACGAGACAATCACACATCATCCCACGCCACCTTAGCCCCACCTAGATTAGAAGGGTCCTCTCACCACAAATATGCCTGAAGCATGCGCTCAACCTCATGCACAATACGCACTGGGACGACAAAACACTCGCCCAATAAAGATGAAAACTATAAATGACATACTGGATAAGCTGCAACCAACCAACATAAGAGATGGTCTTTAAGAGACCAACTGCCAATACGAGCAGTGATACGCTCCAACAAAGGCTTGCAGTCCCATAAGCCTCTGTTAGAGGAAGTCCACCTCCTCCTTTTCCTTTAGGATATGATCGTCGTTGGTCCTTTTTTCACTAATGATCTAATGAGATCACTATTTTATAGTCGTGGGTTAGATTGTTAGATTTGGAAACTTAGTGACTCAAACAGAAAGCATAAACCATGATTGAGTTGAAGAGTTATGATTGATAGGGTATAGTCTATAGTGTGTATACCCTAATTAAGAAGTATTACTTTGACAACATATCACCTAGATGAATGAAACAATCACATTCCCAAATCCCAACAAAGATTAAAACCACCCAATATATCATGTGTCGTAATTTGAAGAAATGAGTCCCCAACACAACCAATATAAGACCTTGCAATCACATAAATGCAGAAAGCCAAATGTAAGATTTTGAAATGGTATGAGACTTAATTGCGAGTATTATAATCACATGTAAAAGATGAAGGAGAGAAGAGAAGATTGCTGTTTAGAAAGGGTATCTCTCGTGACCAAAGCTCTTCGCCCCAAAATAACATAGGCCCACGTTCCCTTCTCCCCAAATCTTCACATTTTTTCCAATCCTTCATTTATTATTTTTGCTCTTTAATTTCCTTAATGTTTCTCTTCCATCTCATCTCTGACTCTCTTACACATTATTAACTCTTTTTTCTTTTCTTCAACAGCCGGCTCACAAAGGGAGAGTGGGTTTTTTTTTGTTTTTTTTTTGGTTTTTTTAATTTTGAGGTTCGGCAAAGTGAATCTCATATAAGGCTGTTTCATAAACATCCATAAATGCCACAATGGAAAAAGGCAGATGTTTTGTGTTTGTCTTTGTGTCATTCTACTTTTTGGTCTCTGTATAAAAACTCCACTTTCCAACACCTTTCTCCTCTAAAACAAAAAACACACACATTTACATATATTGTTTGTTGTGTTTTGTTGGTGTGCATGGATTTTGGAAAACAGTGGAGCTGCGATAGTTCGAGCGACGAATACGAACCACAATATCAACATCTGAATCAACATCTGAATCTGAATCCAAAAGACGACGACGACGTTGATAATGACACAACGAAACGTCCTTACGAATGCACTTTTTGCAAGCGTGGCTTCACCAACGCCCAAGCGCTTGGTGGCCACATGAACATCCATCGTAAAGACCGCGCCAAAGCCAAACACCACCGCAATTTTAATCATTCCTCTTCTTCTCATTCCAACGACCAATTTTCTCCTCCCATCTCAACTCAACCCGCTGCCGCCTCCGCCTATTACCACCCACCGCCACCATCTTACCGGATGTATTTCGACACCGACACCGCCACCGCCAACAACTTCCCGATTCACCACCAAATGTCGCCGACCGTCAATCAAGAGCTCCTCGGCGCCAATCTCAGCCTCCAAATTGATCAAACAAGAGGGGGTGTCTGGAAAAATGAAGAACTCGATTTGGAGCTTCGATTAGGCCATGAATATCGCTGATTATGATTATGATTAGGATGATGATGAAGAACAGAACATTTTCATGGGTGGTTTTTTTTTAAAATGTTTTTGTGTACAGCGATGGAATAATAAGGGAAATGTTTTCAATTAGTTTTAGCTCTGTATAATTTTGTTATCTTTTTTCTCAGAGCTAAGCTAGCTATTTAAAAACAGAATATTCAGTATTATTATTAGTACTAAATTCTGTCCCCTTCACCTGTTATTTTGCACTTTTTTTCATTATTTATGGAATATATTGATGGGTGATGAAATTATATGAATTGCTTTCAACCTTTTGACTTTTCTTCATCTTCATTTTCATTTTTTCATCATTTGAATTGTCTTGTGAATTCGATGCAATGTTATAATTAATCTAAGACTAATGTTTAGTGTTGTGTTATATTATCCGATTTTGAAAAGTTGAATATCAATAATAATACAAAAATGTTCTTCTTTTAGGACTATATGATTGTAATGTTTCAAAAACAAAAACAAAAACAAAAAACAAAAAAGACACCCCATTCTGTTCTTAAGAGAATTTCATTATCCCAACTTCTTTGGAGTCTAGGTTGAAGATGAAGGGGCCTACATCAAAGAATGAGTATGTCATATTTATTAAAGAGTAAAACTTGGTTGCTGCCTGGGCTACAAGTATCTTTTGCAGCCCAGCCACCTCTCATGATTTGATTGGCTAATATTTAAATTATTTTTTAAATAATAAAACAATCCTTCACGTCGTTTATTGTCAGTAACTTTCATTTTTTTTATTCCCACAAATTAACAATTTTTCATACTTTCTCTCTCTTCATTTCTCTCCATTCCAATTTCAAGGCCATGAAATTTCAATTGGGGTTATTTAAAATTTGCAGACTAATTGTGTGTTATATAGACATAAATTTTCAAGTGGGTTTTTAGAGGAAGTGAAGGAAACAGTGGGAAATTTCGGTTGGATTCATCTGTAGATTGAATTTTTTTTTTTAAGAAAAATCTCAAAAAAAAAAAATGGTAACAATTTTTTTTTATTTGTCTAGAGATATCGTTTAGAGTATTGCAAATCTTATTGCGTTAAAAAATAGTTAACAAAAAAAAAAATATTTATTGTAGAGTAAGGAAAAGAGAGTGAGAGATGAAATTGAAAACAAAGGTGATGGCAAATAGAAATGAAGGAAAGAGGGAGAAAATATGAGAAGTTGTTTATCTGACGAAGAAGAAAAAGAAAGTTACGGAAGAAAAAAATCTATGTAAACGGGCGTGAAAGGTTTTATTTATTTAAAAAATAATATAAATATTCAGCCAATGAAATCGTGACACGTGTTGGGCTGCAAAAGATACTTGTAGCCCGGGCTGTAACCAAGTTTTACTCTTTATTAAATATGAAAATAAAATTTTATAATATTTAGTAGTTTAAATAGCTAATTTTTTTAAAAAATATTTAATAATTTTGCCAATAGTTTTTAAAAAGCTGGTAAACCAAATCTCAAGAATTTAAAAAGAAAAAAAAAACCAAAAACCAGAATTGTATTTCATATTTTTTTTTTTCCAATAGTTGATACGTATTTTATAGCGCTTAAATAGTCAAGAGTGAGGATTCGATCATGCCTTAGGGTAGAAATTTCAAAAATTATCAAACAATCACTTGATGCAACGGGTGAATGAATGCATAATCTAGATAGCCCACACCTTGATGCAACGGAAGAGTGAATGCATCATCTAGATATCTCAGCATGGGGTTCGATCTTGGAGTGAGCACATCACATCTAAATAGTCTAGGGTGGGAGTTCGATCTTACTCAGTGCAGAGTGTTAAAATAATGTATCAAACAATCACTTAGTGCAAAATACATTATTACCGTCTAAATTTTAGGTCAAACCGAGCATAGCTCAATTGTCATCCAGTTGTCTCATTAAAAAATAGGTAGTGAATTTTTTTTATTTTTTTTAACTTGATTTAAATGAAGATTTCCCGCTCAAAATAACAAAAAAAAAAAAAAAAAACTTTATAGGAATTTTTATGATCTCATAAATGCCCTCTTTTTTCAGAGTGAAGGAGGTATTTTATTTGGTCACACAGTGGCCTGCAACTGCATGGTTTTAAAGCCACATATAGAAGTTTTATTTTTAATTTTGTATTTGTATTATATATTAATTTTGTCAAATATCACTTTGGAAAGTGACAGTCACGTGATCTCCTTGCAATTAAAGAAACACCTCTGTTCTGTTTTTTTATCCAATATATTTTTGTTAATTCCAACCATTTTGGTTTGGTTGGCATTAATATGTTCATACTTAAGAAAAGGACTAAGAATGTTTTAAATATTTCAATAACTCATGCGGTTTATATTGCATTGTACATTTCTGGTTCATTTTAATCAACCTACATATACCATTATTATTATTAGTGTACGTTAGCATGGATGGAGGCAACAACATCAAATATATAATTCAATTGAAACATTGTATAATAATCCATAAATTACTTTGTATTATTAAGAAGTTGAATTCTAAGGATCACCCATGAAGATCGACCTTCTAATTTCGAGCTTACAACTTTTGTGATTTTACAAAGGAGTTATCAATCAGACCTCTTGTGGGTAATTTTTGACCTAAGGGCCAGACAAATCCAGAGACAGTTGAATGAAATCAGGGATGAAAACAAGACGAAATGGGGCAAGACAAGTTAACGACAGTGTGAGGCTGATCATGAACGACAGAAGCTTGAGACCAAAACATAACCCCGAAAGCAATTGGGCCCAAGATCCTAGTTGACTCAATTTGGAAAGCGCAGCCTCAGCCAGATAGGTCACGCCCTCGGTCCAGGACTCTGGGTGGACCCGTTTGCTTCATTCGGACCTAACCTAAGGGAGAAACTGAAAAAAAAACCTAGGTCAAACTCTAGTATAAATATATCTTTTTCGCCCATGAAAAGTAACTTCTTCCTCATACTCTAAACATCTTGCTACACTTTTAAAAACTATGGTCTAACTTAAGCATCGGAGCTGTGTGGCAAGCTCCACACTGGTGTGCACTTCTTCTTGTTTTGCATGTCACCTCATTTCTTTCAAATTACAAAGTTATTATTGAAGCACATAAAGGTCGGGTGAGATTTCTCGTGGCCAAATTTCAAATCAAATGGATTCACTTTTTATCGAGACAAATTATCGATATCCCTTTCACATTGCAAGATTATTCTGATTTTTACGAAATAACTAAAAAAATGTTCATTTTTAATCGGCAATTTTAAAAAAAGTTGGAACATGTTTTTTATTTGAAAAATGATCAAATACTAGAATCTAAAACGATGATATGAACTAAAATATCCCTCTAAACTCTAAACCCTAAATCCTATGAGTTAAATTTTGATTTCAATTTTGACAATATTTTCAATAAAAAAAAAAAACTTTGGCTTTTTTTCGAAACGGATTCGTCAGAAAAGACATTTGGAAGGATTTTCCAATTTTTACTTTTTGTTTGCAGCTATGTTAGAATAGTAAAAGGAGTAACAAGAAGAATGTCTAAAACCTGAGAGGTCAATATGAAAAATGTCCAGCACACGCTTTCGTTTTGTAATAATGTCTAAACTCTATATTTAGTAATTCAATCTACACAATAGTGGACAAAACTACCCTACAACCTACAATTTTCTATAATTTAGAAATTGAATAAAATGATGTTGCAAAATTGAAAATTGTTGGAAGGAGAAATAGAGGGAAGTAAGGGATGAGAAGTTACAGAGACGTTAAAAGAAAAGCAAAATTGAAAATTAATCAGTCACAGTTACATGATTATACACTTAACATACGAAAATGAATTCAACGTCCCTGTATACCTAGAGAAATGTTGTTGCTACAAATGGTTCTGCCACATTCAGGTGTATACAATGTGATATACAGCGTATTAAAAGAGCAGCAGAGGTTTGGTAAACCATCGTAGGTTATGGGTGTGATGGTATCAGTAAATTATGCATGTTTAGGGGAACGATCACTGCGTGAGCGTTTCCCCAAGGCCATTGCAATGATGGATTTGTGGGATTCAAATCCTTAACCTCATCTAACACTCCACCATTTATGCTACAACTTGTATACCATCCCTCCACCAAGGTGATTCATCTCTCTGGAAACGTATACACACACATCCCGCGTGAAAGATCCCGACCCTTCTACGTTGCCTTCTGACCTCCCTCCATCGAAATGTTCGTCGGAGTGACGCATCCAAAACTCAAGGTCGGTCTGTCCTACCTTCTTCCGGCAGGTTCCATAAACTTGGTAAGTGGTTGTCATCTGTTGTCATCTCTTCCATTTCTTTTTGGCCTCTGGTTTCTAAACGAAAAATTAGGAGATTCGTGTTAGTTTGGTTACAGGGATTTAGTTATCAAAATCTAGAGGTTAAGATTTCAGGAATTTGAATATTTTAATTTCAAATGGGCTGAAATTATTTAGGGTAGTTATAATGTTGGATATGATTTAAGCGTGAACATTTTGAAACATGGTCAGATAACTCATTTTTTGAGGGGTTCAGTTTACCTCCAATTTTTTTTAGGGATTTGGTTTACCTCCAAGATTTTAAAAAATGCACGGTTGTAAGAAGATGTATAACCCTAAATTGTAGGGTGGGCAAATGACTGATTGTTGGCTATTTTTAGGAAATAATATCATCTCGATCACACTTGTTGTAGCAATGGGTTGGGGTGTGTCCGTTTATATATCTTACAAAGTTGTGGATGGCTGCCCCCATTTCGAAGGAATATGTGGAGGTATACGGCCCGCCTACAACATAACGAACAAATAAAAATGCAGATGAATTTAACGGGAAATCAACCACATCAAACAAACAAAATCTGGTCTTCAATTATTTAAATTCAAAAGTAATTAATTGTAAATTAAAAAAAAAAAAAAAAAAGGTAAATACTAATAAGGCTATAACGGGAAATCAAAAATAACAACTTTCTCCTTATAATTACTCTAGACATAGAGTCTCGTTCCAATATTTAGACATTTTTCATTTCACTAATTAAAATTAGACATTCTTGTCCTAAATGGGCCGACTCTAACAATGATATAAATGGATGATAAGACATACAAAAGAAAGTGGGCCAGGAGCGGGACCTTTGAAGGCCCAAATTCGGCCCAGCATTTACACTGGTTTGGCGTTTGGGAAATGGGAAATTTCCATAAATGCCCCCTTTTGTTTTTTATTATCTAAACTGTCATTTTATATAAATAAACATTTTCATATTAACCCTATATTACGTAAAGCTAAATAATTGAGAATTCAAATTAAAAGCTCACATATTCTCTCAAATAATGATTGCATCACATGGTCACTTGAACATACTAACTTTTTCTTAAAAGTTTTATTTAAATTGTAATATTCTCAAAATATATAATTTTAAATATTTTGATTAAAAGAATAAATGAGATGCTATACTTTTCTTAAAATAGGAAATTTGAATCAATAACACCATATATTTTGGGAAAAGTGTAACAGATGTCAATTTAAAGTAAAATAATTCAAAATATAGCACTTTAAAAAAAAAAATTGCGGATATAACAATTTCTATCACTGATAGTATGGTCTATCGCGGATAGAAGTTTATCGCTGATAGAAGTCTATTGCTGATAGAAGTTTTTTTTATAGAATTTTGTCAGTGATAATAGAAATCTATCAGTAATAGTCAAAGTCTATTAATGATAGTCACTGATTTTTTGCCATATTTGCAAAAAAAAATTAAACTTTACTAAATTTACAATTATTTTTTACCTGATTGTTGTTTGTGCAATCATCCCTATATTTTGTCGTAAAATAAATAACTTAAAAATTAAAGAGAATAAATTAAGGAAATAGTTTTCTTTTAGAGCCATAATTAATTAAAGTGTAATTTAAAAAAAATATAGAAATGATTAACACGGGTAAATCAATTACACTTTTGGTTGATATAAATGTACTAGTTAATCTCGTTTAACCAGCATATCAATTAAAATTAGCTATAATAATTTATATTTTTTTCTTTTTATATTTGTAAGTGTTCGGGCCAGCTTACGCGCAATTAATCTCACGAAACAGATCGCGCGACCCTACAATATTTGGCTGCGAAATTAATTCTTATATAGGTGACCACTCATAATTGAACCCATCATCTATTCTATGAGAGATTTAATAGTCTCAAAATCTTTCGTGATCACTAGGTCAACCGTTGATGGTTGTTATAATAACTTACAATCGAAGAAGAAGAAAAAAAAATTTTCTAAAATTCATCGAATAACTACTTAATTCTAAATTTCTACTCTCCATTTAATTAGTCTAATTATAAATTAAAAAAAAAATTAATGAATTAATTAATGTGGAGGAAGAAATAAAAATTGGGAGACGAAAGGAGCAAGAAAAGGAGAAGGTAAAGAAAGTGTCGGAGAATGGTGTGAGGATGAAGGCCGAAACATCCTCTGGCAGTCGGCCCATTTTTTAACCTCGGATTTACAACCTTTGACACACCACCAAATTCAGGGCCCAAAGAATAGTGGATCACTTTTTTTTTTTTTTTTTTGGCTAAATATATGATTTAGTGCTGTGTTGTTTTGCATTTAAAGTTTTAATTTATTCACTTATGTTATAACATCTTTCAATTTAATCCATCCATCATTCTATATACCTATATCTTTTATTTTCTAATCAATATTAGACTTTGGTTGCACCCCTAACAGATCACATATAGGAGTCAACATGAGCATAACTCAACCGGCATACTGTATAGACTAGTGACTAAGAGGTCACAGGTTCGATCCTCTGCCCCCACATGTTGTTAAAAAAAAAAAATAGATCACATTTAGGATATCTTTTTATGGCGGCGTGATCACCTATCACATCCTCCAACTTTCTTCTACTCTTCCTATCTTTTTTATAGGACTATTTCTTCTATTAATCTAGTCGACTCGATAAAGTTCTACTTTTTGCTTGTCACTCAAATACTTTTTATCCTTCTATGATCGAACAATTTTAATATTCACCAACCATAAGAGATTAAATTGAAAAATGTTAATTCATAAGAACTAAATTGAAAAAATATAAATTTAGTACTATTTTTATTACAATTTTCTAGGTCGTAAAGGTTTTAAAAATTTAATTATTGGAATTCGTTAAATAATTTCGAAACCACAATTATTTAAGGAAAAGATTATGACTATCTAGGTGTGTGATAAATTGTTAATCGAACCTCCATTCACCTGTTGCAGTGGTTGTTTGATAATTTATCAAACCCCCACTCTCTGCTATCTTAGCCGGAGCGCTCAATCACGGCACGAGGTGGTTGTTGAATCTATTATATATATATATATATATATTTTTTTTTATTTTTATTTTTTTTTTTATTTTTTTTTTTTGTACAACTTCAACTTATATAATCCTCCTTACTATTTCATACAATCATACCACATTTTATAAAAAAAATTATCATGTTGTTATTTTAAATTTTTAGAGATCTTATTCTAATGAAATTATTGCTGGAATTGAAAATTCAGTTGAAGAGAAAGACATGAGTTACCTAAAAGACTCAATCTAGAGCTAGTTAAGTAAATGATACTTTTTTTTAAGCAAAGTACCAGTTGACTTTAAAAAGACCTTAAACCTTTTAATTTCGTGTCTAATAGACCGTTTGTACCATATTTAAAAAATTTAAAAACTAATTAATTCATAAGATATAAAATTGAATTTTATGTATAATGAGACTTTAAACTTTTAATTTTATGTGTAGATTCGTGAATTTTAAAAAATGTTAGACTAGAATAACGTCCTATTAGACACAAAATAAAAAATTAAAAAATTATTAAATACAAAATTAAAAGTTTAAAGATTTATTATAATTTTTTTAAACTTTATGGACCAATAGACACAAACATAAAAGTTTTAGACATTTTTTTAAAGTTCACGGATCAAATAAATAACCGTGGTTTTTATTAAAAAAAAATCTTTGTCCAAAATGTACTTGTCAATTGTCATAGGAAATGATTTAATGTAAGAATATCGTTTTAGCAAACCTCATTAAAAATGAAGGTGTCATTTTTTTACCATTGTGAAAAGGAAGTAATAAAATGGGGAAAAAATCAATTTATACCCCTAAACTTTGAGGGTTGTATCAATTAAAACCCTAAACTAACAATTGTATCAATTTAAACCTTGAACTATCATAAGTGTATCAATTTACACCTTTTGTTAGATTTTATTTAAAAAAAATTAATTTAAACGGATGGAGACTTATGAATTTAACAATTAAACCCATAAACTTTCATAAATGAATCAATTTTATGAAAGTTTAAGAATTTAACTAATAAATTACATGTCTCAACACATGTAAAAGCTTACATTTTTATACTAGAAGGTGTAAATTGATACACTTATGAAACTTTAAGGTTTAAATTGATACAATTGTTAGTTTAGAGTTTTAATTCATACAATCCTCAAAGTTTAGGGTATATACTGATTTTTTCCCTAATAAAATGTAATAAGTAAATTTCAGCTTACTTTCATTTTGGGGTAGGGCAATTGAAAAATGAAAAGGATAAAGTGATTTAGGGTTACTTTGTCAAATGGACTTCAAGACACTCATATATATATATATATATTTTTTTTTTTGAGAAGTAAGAAAATCAAGAATATCATAATGATTTTTTTTTTCTAAGTTATATTTTTATCTTAAACTTAATTTTATTATGAAATTCATTTAAACAAAGTTTTAGAAGGCTAAATTTAATTTAGTCACTTTAAGTTATATTACCTTTAATATTTTAAAATTTCAATTTTACACTCCAAAGTATACAAAATTTTCAATCAAATTCGACTTTTTGTTGTTTCCTTTGCAAAGTATCAAATTATTATTATGACATAATTCGAACAACAAAAAAATAAAGTAAGAATCGACAGAAAATTTACGTAGTTCATTAACGTAGACGTCTACGAACAGAGGAGAGAGAACAATTTGTATTACGAAATTGGGGAGATTACAGATTATAGACTAAAGAAGCGACATAAGTCATTAAAAGGTTTATATATAATAGAAGTCAGCGAGACTCCATATACCTAACCATTCGTAACTTCAAACGGATTCAAGACATTCCAACACCTAAATAGTAGATAGTAACATTATTAAAATTGAAAAATCAATCGGTGACTTGACATTTAAAAATATATATATTTTTTTTCAACAACATAGAAGTGATAGATTCGAGATCTTCATAAAACAAACATCTTCAAACTTTAAATATTCATTTTGTTGATTTACAAAATCCAATCTTATGCCAAAGTTCAATTTTTGAAAAGTAGGTTAGGTTAATTGGAGTGTTTTAAGAAAAAGAATATTTAACATTTAAAAAATGGCATCCAACTCATAGAATACAAAAGTTTTGAATATGTCATATCATCTTCCCTTTATTCCATACCAATAAGGTTATAGAACATGAACTTAAGTGAAGAGAAAAATAAATATTCTTAGTAATTAAAAACTTTCCATACATTAAAGATATCATTTTTTTATTTTTTTTTTTAAAAAAGACCATACAAAGTTTGATCTCACTTTCATGGATTTGAAACAGACAGAATTGCAATATACAATGGACATTTTTGGGATGGTGATCTTTATTTACCCTTTGTTTTTGTCTTGTTGATAAGGAAAGGCATGGGGAGAAAAACAAGTCAAAGGAACAAGTACTGTCTTAAAATTGAAAAAAAAAAGGTGGCAATGGAGAATAGAATGGGTGCAAAAATATATATATATATATATATATATATATATATATATATATATATATGGCATGATGAAGATGGTCACTATAAGGGGTTTCAAATGGACCCTCTTATTTCCAACACATGGGATGTTGCATTACCATGTGCATTTTTGCAGACCCCCCTACATTTTTCTTTATTCCCAAGGAAAGAAATTTAAAAAAAAAAAAAAAAAAAAAAAATCACCCTTTTAAGTTTTATCCATCAAATAAACAAGAGATTACCGTTCCAACTTCCAATATTAAGTTGTAGTTTTTGTACGAATAACCCTTCTTTCGAAACGTAAGATTTTTTAATCCCTCTTCGAATTTTTGCTTTTTCTCATGACTAGCAAGTTTCATTTCCTGTGAAAAGTCATTCGTACTCATCAATGAGCACGATAGCATTCTAGTTGTCTTATCGTAATCGTGTTCAGCGAAGAGTACTATAGACTTTGTGTGAGTTTGCTTATCACGAGAGAGAGTTAAAAAAACCTTACGCCTCCTAAAAGAGAATCATTCGTACAAAAATCTCATATTAAGTTACATGTTTGAGTAAGATAATGGATGAATAAGTATCTCCAATTTTAGTAATTCAAACTTAGTTGATTTAGTTTAAGCATTATATCTTCGACTTAGAAGTCACACATTTAAATATAAATAAATAAAATCCTCTCAATTTCAATATTCTCACTTGGCACTTTCAATGCTTTCTAATAGAGACTAATGATGGAGGTGGAGATGTGTGTCAACCACACTTCCCTCTCCACTATGCCAGTCATATTTTCTTTTATCTTTTTGAGAAATTATTCAATGAAACTAAATTATAATATATAGATTGAATATTAATAAGTGTATGAATTATTTATGCTTCTAAAAATTAAAATTAAGAAATTATGATAAACTTAATTAACATAAAATATAAATTAATGCTCCGAAATCAGAAGTTTGATGTTTACTTTACATTAATTAAGATTGAACTCATGACTTCAAATAATTAATGAACTCATGACTTCAAATGTACAACCTTATGTCAATTGAATCATACTCATTTATGAGATTTTTGTTATATATTATTATTCTTAATATAGAATATTTGTAATAACACTATATCTAAATGCATGAACAACTTTAAATAAGAGAATTCTCTTTGTTATATTTTTTTGACCATAAATTTTTGACTCTACTTAATTAATTAAATACTCTTATAATAGGTTAACACGAACAATTAAAATATACCACTTTTTTTTTCTTGATGTTAGAGCTTCGAACTCCTACCCCTACACTTGTTGAATTCAAATAAATAAATAGTCCTACAACCATGAAATTAGTTCACTTCAAATTATAATTTACAATTTCTAAAAAAAAAATCTATACATATAACTTTGAATATAACTTAGTTATATTTATTCCATAAATTTCTATTAGTCAATTGTAGACTTTTTTTTTTTTTTTTGACAACATGTGGAGATGACCTCATAATCACTAGTTCATACATCATACCAATTTCTATTAGTCAATCGTGGACTTTAATTATCATACAATCATGTTACTACATTGAATGACACTAACCCTATTGTGTTAGCATAATTCAATACAATAAATAAAATTTGTTGATATAGATTTATGACTCTTCCAGGTTGACCTCGGATATGACCAGCTTGATAACCTAGTAGACCTGCAAAAAGAAGATGAGAGAAACTTGTACTGGTGTTGTACTCGGCCTAACACGCTCTGATACTTAAGTTACCGAGAGAGTTATAGAAGTCAAGTTCAAGTAGAGTTAGGATCTATTGCGTTACCAGGTGACAGTGTCTTAATTAGGCGTGGTGTCAATGTCGTATGCCTTAGACAACGCGACACTAAAGTCATTTGATGACATTAAGGAATAACCATTGAATGCTCGACCAATGGATTACCATACCTGGTAATCAACCTAATCTGGTCGGTTTTGACGGTTGGACATTTTAAGCATCTTGTCATCTCACCCGAATTCGACAAGCGAAGACCTTCATATCCGAAATGGGTTCTTGGAATCTTGTATGCGGACATCACCTCCGACCTAAGGTATAACAAAATTGATAAAGAAATCCAATTGTGATACCTCATCGAAGAATTTTGGTCACAAATTTGGGACTGTTGAGTCTTGAGTAAGTAGAAAGTTTGCAAATATTGATGAGATTGAAACAAGTATTTGGTAGAAGTCGATGAAGAAGAAAATAAGCATTATAAGTCCCATTCACATCACATGTTTTTGGAAAAAAAAATCTTGCCCACCACAAGAAAAAGAAAGAAGAAAAATGATGGTAGTGAGAAAAAGTAGAAATTAAAAATAATAATAATAATAATAATAAATAAATAAATAAGTATCAATTAGACATTTTATTGAGAGATAAAAAAGGGAATTGTGTGGTCGGAATAATTTCTACAAATATATGGTATGGAAAAAGAAAATAAAAAGTGACTTCTTTTTCTTCTTTGTTTCATGATTCATGAACCTTGTAATTTCTATTTTTTTTTTTCTTACTTTACTCTTCTTATTAATGACGTAGTTTGAATTTCAATTTTCAATTTAACATTAACCACTTTAACTTTTTTTTTAGACGACTTTAACTTTATTAATTTATGCGTAACTTAATTATTTTTATTATAAATCTTTTTATAATTTATTGCAACATGAAGCTCAAAATAATTACAAAATTAACAAAATTTAAAACATTTTACAAATATGCCAAAAAAATCAGTGGTTATAACAAGTTATCGTTGATATATGACTATCAGTGATACACTGCTATCACTAATAGACTAAAATTCTATAAAAAAAACTGAGGTGATAGACTACCATCAGCGATAGACCATACTATTAGTATTAGAAATTGTCATATCTGAAAGAAAAAAAAAATGCTGTATTTTTAATTATTTTACTCTAAATTGCCTTCGGTTACAATTTTTAACCTTTTTATTATTAGAACAAAAATAATAGGTCTAAAACTTTATTAATTTGTGCGTAACTTAATTATTTTAATATTGTATATTTTACTTCTAGTCAATGTAAGACTACGTTTGTATTTTAATTTTTTTTTTTTTAAAAAATAAGAGTAGATATTATTATGTTGTATATTTTATTTTAAAATTGGAAATAATAACATAATTACAAATAAAAGAGATAAAAGAGATGGTGTTGTTAGAAGAGTGATGGTTACCAAGTTGCATTTAATAAGAATGTCAATTTGCACACGTCAGAGGAGTCTGAGTTTGATTTGAACACAACATTAAAAGAAAAAAAAAATAGAAATTAAGAACTCGATAATTAGGGAAAAAAAAAACAACAATAATATAATGACAGGTTATTAATAAATTCAAAAATATTAAAAAATAAGATTAAATTACAACTTTAATCTCACAACTAAACCGAGCATAACTCAATTGACATAAAATTGTGTCCGTGACTAAGAGGTCATGGGTTCAATCCTCACATTAATTACAATATCGTTGAAAAAAAAAAAAACTTTAAAAAGTATTAACTAGGTTCATAAACTTTCAATTTTGTGTCTAATAGGTCTTTGAACCTTAAAAATATCTAATAAACTCGATATATTCGAAATTTATCGATCTCCTAAATATATATACAATTGAATTTTATGTTTAATAGGATTTTTTTTTTTTTTTTTTTTTGAAGGGATGTTTAATAGGATCTTAAACCTCCAATTTCGTATCTAGTAGGTTCGTGAATTTTAAATAATGTTGAATAGACGAATGACATATTCGACACAAAATTAAAAATTTAAAGACTGATTAGACAGTTTGAAAACCTATTAAATACAAAATTAAAAGTTCAAGAGACATTAAATATTTTTTTAAAGTTTAGAAATCAAATTGACACAAAATTAAAAGTTCTCAAACTAAACTTGTAATTAAATTTGAAATTAATTAATCTATTAAATATAAAATTTTATTTTATACTTATTATCTTAAAATTTTAATTTTGTATTGGATAGAGGTATGTAATTTTAAAAAAATAAAAAATTAAAGAATAAATTTTTAATTTTAAAAGTTTCCTAAATACAAATTTAGAAGTTTAATACAAAATTTACAATTTAATATATATATATATATATATAGAGGATGAGTTAGGGTTTAGGGTTTGAAAATTGGAAGAAAAGCAAAGCAGCCATATTCGCGGGTTTAGATCGGCTGCTTCTACTCTGCTTGTCCCCCCACTTGATTCAATGTCTCTCTCGGTTTCCAAAATAATTATTTCAATTCAATTTTTTTTTTTTTTTTTTTTTTTTTTTTTTTTTTTTTTTAATCAAAATCCATCATAACATTTCAATATATTTCTGGTTTTTTAGAAGGTCTAATTATTTAAGTTATTTTCACATTACAAACCTATTTTTATTTAGGTTTAAAAAATATTTTAATTTCTTTTAGACTCCTTTTATTTTCGTGAATAATTTTTTTAAAATATCTATTTTTATTTTTATTTTTTAATAGATGAAAAATAATTTTTTTCAAATAATATATTAGCGGGTTAATGTGAGCATGATAGATCAACTGAGGTGAATATTAACTAAGTGGGTGTGCATTAAATGATGTGATAATTGTATGACAAAATATTTATTTTTTTAAAGGTTGGAGAGTAAATAAATATTTAAAAAATAGGGAATAAAATAGATATTTTAAAATTGGTCAAATATAATAAATTTAAAATTTTAAGATTGTTACTTGAGAAAAATACCCTTTTTTTAGGGGAAAAATATTAATTTTTACATATAAACTAGTTAGGTTGTATCAATTTTTACACTATATTTTTTGTTTCATCAAATTAGAAACACTTAGAAAAGTATTGCAATTTATCCTCGGATCAAATTTCTCTAATTCGCTCACTAATTTTACAAAAAAAAAAAAAAAAAAAAAAAAAACAATGTAAAAGAAATCACAAATTCTATTATCATTTTCCACTGCAATCTTATCAATTTCATGAAAACTGTTTTTTTAATATGTTTGAAGCTAGAACTTATTTTGAGGGTTAAAATTGCAACCATTTTAAATTTTTGTATAGAATTTTGCATAACAATTTTATGTTGTTTATAATCGACAAAGCCAACAAGTAAACAAAATAAGCTAAACATGACAAGTAAATTTTTCACTCGAAAATATATACTGCATGTATTAATATACGTTGAGATTTTCTGAGTTGACCAAGGTAGACGTCGACATATATGTCGCTTATAATACTCCCCTCAAGTTGGAGTATGAAGATTTTGAATGTCCAACTTGCGAAAATGTAGTGAAAAATGTGATTCGAGCATTCGGTGTCAATAATCCATTCATCGGAGGAATCTGAGAAACCGGAGATTCCATGTCGATCTGAATCCTGAACGGGTGGTTGAGCAAAAGGGTGCGAGGCGGTTGCTGCGTTATATCGCCGGTCATACCCGAGGGCGTTTGCTACCTGTATTTTTGTTCCTGTTGTATATCATCTGTGATACCCGAGATTCTTGCGATATATCGTCTATCAAACTGGTCCTTCGTCATTGTCAACGCTCTTCCTTCTCCTCGTCCAGACTTGCCTCCGTCGAGAGGTTTGGTTGTTTGATCGTCGGCCATAATGAGACGAGGATAGTCGAATTTTGTGGTTTCTTCGTCACCCAAAACGAGGTGACGTGATCGATTTCGTCGTCACCTAAAACAAGATGACGTGGTCGGTTTCGTCGTCTGCCCAAAACAAGGTGACATTGTCGGTTTCGTCGTCACCCATAACGAGGTCACATGGTCAATTTCGTTGTCACCCAAAACGAGGTGATGTGGTTGGTTTCGTCGTCACCCACAGCAAGGTGATGTGATCGATTTTGTCGTCACTCAAACGAGGTGATGAGGTTGGACTTCGTGGTAGAAAAAATAAATATTCAGATTTTGATGGAGAAAACTGAAGTAATCGGATTTCAAAGGTTTCAATCGCTAAAGTAGGAAAAAATGGTCGTCGTCGTAGATGATCGAAATCGGGCGGCAACGAAGGACGCTTCCGCATTTTTTTCTTTTTCTTTCTCTTCCTAGGATCTGTGCTCTGATATCATGTAGAGTTTTGGAGCAAAAAAATTATGTTGTTTTCTATCATTGGGAATGGGCAAAGCCACACATATTTATACCACCATAATGAACTAATAATCAAAGAAACATAGTAAGCTAAACATAGTAAGTAAATTAATCAAAAAAAAAAAAAAAACATAGTAAGTAAATATCTTACAAGAAAAATATATACAAAGTATATATAATAATATACGTCGAGATTTTCGAAGTTGACCAAGGTAGACGTCAAACTATACGACCCTTATTATTACAACATTTATTTGAGTTTGAATTTTGAAATACAATTAGATGGAATTAAAAGTTTATAGTAGAAATTTGTGTTAGGTACAAACAAAATCTCATATTCGTTAGGAAAAAAGATAGATCCATGGTATATGAGTGAGTACAATTAATTGGTATGTGACTTTTAAAATAAAGCCATAAAAATTTAAGTTAAAATGGATAATATCATCGTAGAAATATGTATTTATCTTTTTTTTTTTTTTTTTTTTGAGTACATTGGGGATGGGGGGATTCGAACCACAGACCTTTTGGTCATCAAGTCATACATATGTCCTGAGCTATGCTCGCTTTGACATGTATTTATCTATTTGTACCATTATAGTTGTAAAAATAGACTCTTTACCTAAATACTTTTAATTCACATTAAATAAAAATAGAGGTTTATGAGGTGAAAGAAATTGAATGGATTTAACGTAGGAAGATAAAATTTTCCAACTGACAATGGACCGTTCAATGAACGCATTAAAAGGTGAAAAGAATTTGGATAGGTGCATGTTTAAGAATTTTGGAACTTTGACTAACCCATTATTCAAAATTAATTTTATCTTTTCTTTTTACAAAAAAAAAAAAAAAAAAAAAAAAAAAGTCAAAAAGTCAAAAATCAACGGAACGGGTTTCAACATTCTACACCGTTTTGTTTTGTAAAAAGCCAAAACCCAACGGTCTAAAATTCCGTCTTCTTTCCCATCTCCCTCCCATTTAAAATGACGAGATTTATAATTTTAAATTGTTCCAATTTCTTTTCAAAATATATATAATGATTGTTATAAATAACAATCAGACTCAACAGACAAATATAACAAAATATAAAATATTTTATAAATATATCAAAACATGAGTGACTATTACTAAACTACTATCACTGATATCCATAGATAAAATGATATTCATGGATAAAATAATTGTCACTGATAAACTACTACCAGTGATAGCTGCTATCAAAATTCTAAAAAAAAAAACATAGGTACATCAGTAGCTATTAGTGATAGTTATCGATTTGTTATCGGTAACTATCACTGATAACAAAACATGAATGATAAAAATTGACATATTTGTAATTTAAAAGTAATTTATTCTTAATTATTTTACTTTAAATTGAATAATTTTCTATATATAATTTTAAAAAAAAAAAAAAATAATAACTCAAGGATTAACTCTTTTAACTTAGTCTAATTATGAATACGATAATTTCTAAAAAGATAATATAGCTGGTGAGAATAAAGATTTGAATCTACAATTTGAATTAACTATATAAACATTAAAACTTTCATCAATTTTGATACTTTCTAAAAATATATAGATGGTGAGAATAAATATTTGAATCTACAATTTGAATTAACTATATAAACATTAAAACAATTTTGAATTATAATTCTATTATTCACTTTTTTAAATAAGTGATATTATGGCATAAACAATGGTTAGACAACCTTGACAAAATAGAGGGATATGTTTCCCGTCTCTCTTTTAAATCAAAGTGTCAAATCAATTGTTTAATTTAGATAAAATTATTTATATTAAGTAATTATATTTTATATTAATTAATATTTATTTTAGATTATAAATTTAATCCCTAAAATTGATTTATGTATTTATTTTTAGTTATATCATTAATTTATCTAATGATCCATTGGACACCTCAATTTAGCTCAAAGTAATAATTAAAGACCAACATCTCCATATAATAATAATATTAACTTAAATATCATTTTTTACGGTAAATAATTACTAATATTTTCTATACCTATTAATTTATTTATTTTATCAACTTTTTATCAATGTTATAAAAATCTAAGTGACAATTCTATTTTTTTTAAAATTTAATTAAAAATTATCGTAAATAAATTGTTTGGAAATCAAACATAATTTTAGGTTAAAAATCAATTTATACTCTTAAACTTGAGAGGTTGCATCAATTAAAACTTTAAACTAATGATTGTATCAATTTACACCCTCTCTTAAAACAATATTAGTTTTCACACATGTGTAGATTTATAATTTATCAATTATACTAAACTTTCATATAATTGATTCACTCATAAAAGTTTAGGGGTTTAATTGCTAAAATTATAAGTTTTCACGTATTTAAATTAACGTTTTTAAAACAAAATTCTAACCGAAGGTATAAATTGATACGGTTTTGAAAGTCTAGGGTTTAAATTGATACAATGAATAGTTTAGGGTTTAATTGATACAATGATCTTCAAAGTTTAAGAGTATAAATTTATTTTTTTTCTAAATTAAAAAAAAAACAAATAGTCATCGAAACCTAAACTATTTCGAGACTAAATTTGTTAGCATGAATATTACTTGAAAGTATAACAAATTTAGTCAAAGAAGTAATTGGATAGCAAAACTAATCTTAAAAAACAATCATTATCTTATGTCTTTATTTATAAAATGGTCAAAATGGTGGAGCATGAATTTGATGTTTCTTGTTCATCCATGAAAACAACTATTTTAAAATCGCACAATTCATTATCCATCATTATATATATGTCTACATTTTGTACTACAAAGAAATCCTAAGTTAAATACCCCTTCCTTATAATTCACAAAGTATGAACAAAAACATATATGTGACATTAAAATAGTTTGACTTTAGTTTACTTAAGATTATATTTTTCACTCATATATATAGTTGTTTTTTTTTTTTTTTTTTTACTACAACATTTCCATGTATATGAGATTATATGAAATTTCAAAAACCATTTAAGCTGTGAAATATATTCATTCCTTTGAGGTTAAAGGTTCAAACTCACTTATTTTCGAAAAAAAAAAAAAAAAAAAAAAAAAAAAAAAAAAACTTGGTTGAGTTTTATAGGCTCGAGTTCATGAACTATCCCATATGTACTTCATGTAATTAACAAATGATATATGCTTTTGGATAAATACTTATATATTTAAGTTGTAACTTATTAATTTTAGGTTACATAAATTTAATTTGTAAGCTTTTTTAGGAGAGTTTTTGGAGGTGTCAAAGTGAATTTAACTCAACTAATTGACATGAATCTCATCCCCACTTCTTTTGTACTAAAAAAAAAAGCATATTAGAATAACGTACACAACTATAGATTTGAACCTCTAATTTTTTAGTCAATAATTCATACTTTATGTCGATCGAGCTATGTTCATGTTGACATTTCTTTTTATTTCTTTATTTGATGTTCAAGTAATAAAATTTTATATTAAAATGAAAAACAAATATTGGTATTATTTTTTTGACAATATGTAAGGAGGGGGTTTGAAACTCTGATCTTTTGATCAATATTTCATACTTTATAAGAAATAGTCATGCTCATGTTGACAACTAAAATTAAATAATGGATATATTATTTAAGTAGAAATAGTCTTTTAACTTACTTTCATATTTCATTGATGTATGAGCTCTTTAATGAAGATAAGTTAAAATATTTTATATTTTAATGTATTTCAAAAATACTTTTGAGATTAGTTTACTAAAGGTCAAATTACAAAATTGGTCCTTAATTATATAGTTCGGCTGGATTTTTAATTTTAAATTTAATTTAGATTGTATGATTTGATCATTTTTTTACGAATGGTCTTTGTCGTTATGGTATTGAATAAGTGATACGTTTTATAATGAGGTTGTATTTTCTATTTAAGTGATTAAGTTAGTTAACTATATTATACATCATTTGAATTATTTCTTCTTCGTTGAGAGTATATGATACGTTCATGCAACTTTCTTGATAAATTATAATTTATATATATTTTGAAAATCAATATACTTATTGTTGGTAACACCTCCCAAGTATAAAAGTTTTGAAAATATAAGGACGAAAATGAAATGAAAATAAAAAGTAGAGGACCACAAACGTAAATGATGATATAATAATAAATAATAATAAAATTGTTTAGGAGAATAAAAAATAGGGGGAAGTACCAAAAAGAGAAAGAAGATTGTGGGAAAGGGATCGGCATCGGCTACCAGTTGAAGAAAAAAACGCCCCATATAAATATTTGGATGCTTCCATTTTTAGAATATCAAGAAAATTAAATAAAATAAAATTAAATAATTGCTTTGGATCTTGATCTATCTTCATCTCTCACTCACAGCCGTCAGATTCACCTCCTTTCATCTCGCGTGAGTCACCTATTCCTCTTTTTTTATTTTATTTTATTTTTTTATTGGATTATTTTATTTCTTTGGCTGGTTTTATTCTGTATTTGCATTAAATGCCACCAATCAAAATACAGAATACAAAATACAAACAATTTTAATTCCTTTCCAAACGCGCGCTTTCCTTCGATATGCCACGCGTGAAGCGCGTCGCGGACCTACCTCAAACATGTTCTCTTTCATTTTAAATTAATTTTTTAATCAGTTATATTTTTATCTCTGAGTTTCCTAAAATTTCAAATTCAACATTTTTTTGTGTTAAGTTTACATTTTGTCATTCCGTCAATTTATTTGTGCTAAAACTTAATGAAAAGCTCACCTGATAACTATTTTTATTAAAAAAAAAAAAAAAAAAAATTTCTTTCTCCCCTCTTTATTGGAGCTCGACCTTGAAAGTACCCGCAAATTCATTGAGGTTTGACTTTTCATTCGAGTGTCAATCAGTAGTGGCTGAAGGTTGAGGGAGAAGTAGAAAAAAGAGTTAATAATTACAAAATTTAAAAAATATTTTTTTAATGAAAAATAGTTGTCATATGTCAGCTTCCCGTTAAGATTTAACTGAAAAATTGATAAGAGAGATAAAAAAAACACCAAATATAAACCGGACAAAAAGTGTTAAAGATTGCATTCAAATGTTACCAAATTAAAATCTCACAAAATACTTTATCCTTAATTTCTTTTTCTTACACAACCTCTAATAAGTCTAATTTTATTTTTTTTAGTTTTATTGTTCTATTTTCATATTTCAATTTAATTTGGATCGTTTTTTCTTTAGTACAACGAATAGGAGAGAGAGGATTGAACCTCCATCCTCAAGAGAGAGAGAAAGTACATATCAATTACAGTTGAAGTAAGTTCACTTTGACATTTAAATTATGTTCAACACGTTTGAAGTTGTGTTAAACTCGTCAAAAGAAAATAAATGTAAGAATTAAAAAATATATATATTTTTAAATAAATTATAGACCAAAATGAACCTTTTAAATTTTAGAAGTTAAAATAGTTTAATCTTAAAAGTTTAGGGACTAAAATGAGATTTAAACCAATTTTTTTCTTTAACTATATATGTATCAAATTTGCACATGAAAATATTCAGTAACATAATGTCTTTACTTTTTTTTTTTACGGATGATTTTTTTTTAATTTAATAATTGTGGAAAAATATTTAATCGTTGACTTTTGAAAAAATAATATAATTAGTATCTTATCTACTCAACATTATATTTGGATTCACATTCTACCAACAAAATATATATATTCTCATTACAACTCTAAAAAAGGTCTTAACTTTATTTCTAGCGTGCATCTCATTTAAATGAATTTGTAAGTGAATTTGTAAGATTAATCAAATTATCTTGTATAGAAAACCCAAATTGTTTAGTAATTATATCCCAAAATGATTCGGCACATTTGTTATTGTCAAATAATTTTTCTTTTATAATAATAAAAAAAAAATCCTCAAATTAGTTTTCTTTCTATAGGTTAACTTTGAATGCATAAAAATATAATGACATTTTTAGCTTATGCATTGACATTTTTTTTTTTAATTTTTTTTTTATATAAGATGTGGAGTGAAGGATTCGAACCTTTGACTTTTTTTCAACGACAACATATTACTAAAGCAAAAGAGAGGTCTCACAGCCCCAAACCAGACACTCAAAAATCAATCAAAGATAACAGAAGAAACAATTCGAGTGAAAAATGTCACAATAAGTAACACTAATAGAAGGTAGAGGTAACAACACACCTAACCACGAGTGGTCATATCAGCTTGAATACTAATAAGAATTACATACTGCGGAGAACGAGAACTAGACCTACGAAGGTGTGCGTTTTGTGTTGTGGTATGTAACAACACACCAATCAAGCCTCCAAACTGACGACTTCCACTACAACTCTGTGTACCAAGAACCAATCTTATGAATCAACTTTGTGTATGAATCCCCGGATCGATAAAAAAATGTGTGTGCTCGAGTGACAAGCAAGAAGTATAACTCTATCAAATCAACTAGATTGATAGAAGAAATAGACCCTAGATTGATGAAGGAATAACCCTATGAGTCTGGATTCCCCTGGTAGGAAGAGTAAATCTTTTTTAGAGGCCAGAATGATGTTGGAGGGTGTGATAGGTGATCGCCGCCATAAAAAAATATATCTCACAATGCGATATGTTCAAGGGAGACTCCAGTGGTATTTTGTTCGAGAGGAGGGTTGTTAGGTGCAAACAAAGTCTCAAATTGGTTAGGGAAGAGATCAATCCATAATATATAAGTGAGGTTATTTCCATTGGTACGAGACATTTTGGGTGAAACAAAAAACAAAGTCATAGAAGTTTATGTTTAGAGTGAACAATATCATATCAATATGGAGATAAGTGAATGGTCTGATTGTCCTTATCAACTTTATGTCAATATGGAGATAAGTGAATGGTCTGATTGTCCTTATCAACTTTATGTCAGTTGAACTATGACATGTTTTCTTGAAGCGGACGAATTGACATACGAATTGAACATATATGTAGATAAATTAATATATTCATATATCAAATAATATTCAATCATGCTAAATATCTAGATTTTTTTTTTATCTTAAAGGAATGTTGAGAAATAATTTAGTGACATTAAAAAATGAAAAAGGAAATTAGAAATTGTAAGATAAAATATATATATAAATATTTGAAAGAACAAGTGTTAGATGGTGAAGCAAAGATCCACCATATATTCTTTGGATTTGGATTCATTAGCTATTCATGACTTGGACAATTGTAGACTCCAATATTAAAAGCATTAAACATTACCAACCACTTAAAATCCTTCTTTATTTGCACCTACTTGTACTTATTTGTTGCTTTGAAATTTGAAATATCTATATATCTATATATCTATATACTTTTCTAAATAATTATATATTCAATTCAGTTTGTTGGCCAGTGTTCAATAATTTTGACCTTTTTTTTTCTTCACATGTTTATATTTTGATAAATTTGGAAATTTTATACCATAATGGAAATGGAAATTTGTTTTCCATTCTTTTTTCGTGGGTTGATGTGGAAATCATTAAGAAATCGATAAAGAGTAAAAAAAACATCGACATGATGTCTGTCACGATAACTCCGATGCCTAAACCAGAATGAACTTATAGTCCTCTTTGTCGTTATGTTGTATTTATACCATACTTTTAAGATCTTTGCCGTTTCGGTTGGAATTAGACCTAAAGAAGTTGGACCATACGCATTCGGATCTCACCCCCACGGACAGGGCACGTGTGTTGGTCTCAGGCTGACCTCATGCCTTGAGATACTCAACTTACGTGGGTCCGACTCAATTATGCTCTCAGTCTGTTGACATCGACATTCCTTTATTTTCGGTATCCAGGTAGATCCATTTTTATTCATAACTGTGTGTAAGGTCATTTGGTTTTTTTTTTTTTTTTTTTGTCGTGATAGATGAATCAAGAATTTTATATATCATTCTGAAAATAATAATAAAGATGAAAAGAAATGTATATTTGACCAAGAGTAAAAATTACAACACAAATTCGAGTATAATTTAGTAAATAAGGCTTTAATTATCGTGCCAAAAGTAATAATAATAATTAAAAAAAAAAAAAAACCCTAAAAGTACTATTCGACAACATGATCATAACTGTGAGCCTACGCTATTCAATTGAGCATTCTATGATTGAGATACTTAATCTCAATTTGAGAATAGTAGCTGTTTCAACTCCCACAGAATTGAAAACCACTTTTTAATAATACTTAAAATTAAAAATGAGATTCCAACTCAAAGTGATTTTAATTTTTAAAATATTTGAATTGGCTCTTCATGGCACTGTTTAGGATTATAATTTCCTAACATTTTCTATTTTCTTAGTAAAAAATTTCCGACATTTTTGACTATTTGAACATTAAAATAAAATAATCTTTACCTTGATGTTAGAAACCATGAGTTTCTAGGTTAATTGATATGATGTATCGTCTAGAGACCCTGAAGTTTTAAGTTAACTGACATGATATATCACTTAGAGACCATGACTATTTAAACAACAAAAACATAACTCAACTAACATGATGTATCGCCTAGAAACCATGAGATCCTAGGTTAACTGACATGATGTATCGCCTAAAGTCACTAACGTAGAGACCATGACTATTTAAACAACAAGAGCATAACTCAACTAGCATGATGTATCGCCTAGAGACTATGAGGTCCTAGGTTAATTGGCATGATGTATTGTCTACAGTCACTAACATAGAAACCATGACTATTTAAACTTGATAGAGACCATGACTATTTGAACAACAAGAGCATAACTCAACTAGCATGATGTATCGCCTAGAGACCATGGGGTCCTAAGTTAACTGACATGATGTATCGCCTACCGTCACTAACCTAGAGACCGGGAGAATTTCTAGTACATCTGTGGTATGGAGTTTTTCCATACCACCGCCTTTAAATGACTGCCACGTGGTGAGAAGTAGTTTAAACTTAACTAAGGACCCACTCTTTTAAATACATTATTTTCTCCTACTAAAAAAAATAACAAATACATTATTTATTCAAATTTTCTCTCCTCGTTTTTTATTAATATATATATTTTTTTTTTTTTACATTCTCAATTTTTGTTTTTCTTTTTTAATGAATTTCTTTGCATTTTTTATTTTGTAACGAATTGCTGACTTAATTTATAGTTTGTTTACAAATCAACTTTTATATTTTATTTTAATTTTATGTTACTTATAATTCATTATTGCATTATTTATTTTTATAATGTAGATAAAAAAAAATTAATTAATTATTCAACTTAATGCATATTTTGAAAAATAGTATAATACAAATTTTCTACGAATACCAATGAAAATATTTAAGAATTCGATAGATAAGAAAACTTAAAATAATAGTGAAATACTCTACCAAAAAAATACTAGAAGTTGTTAGAAAGACAAAATATTAAAAAAGAAGATAAAAAAAATATATATATTAATAAAAGGCGAGGAGAGAGAATTTGAATAAATAATGTATTTGTTATTTTTTTTAGTAGGATCCCAGCTAAACCATGTGACAGTCATTTAAAGGCGGTAGTATGGAAAAACTCCATACCACCGATGTACTCTAAATTCTCCCCTAGAGACCATGACTATTTGAACTTGATAGAGACCATGACTATTTTAACCACAAGAGCATAACTCAACTAGCATGATATATCACCTAGAGATTATGAGGTCGTAGGTTCAATCTTCTACCCCAACATGTTGTAAAAAAAAAAAAAAATACTTTTGTATTATTACTATGTTAGTGACGGTAATAATAATAAATTGTTTTTTTTTTAATATTTAATTAATGGGGGAAGATTGAATTTTTTAGTCAAAGACACAATTATATGGCAATCGAGCTCTGCCTGATTTTGTTTGTTTGTTTGTTTTTTATTTTTTTATTTTATTAAATATGTAACAACAAAAATGTTAGCTGGTATGGTAATGGATATTTTATAACATTATACTGTCTACTTAGATAATTGAAATTTATGTAAAATTGGAAATCTAAAACAAAATACAATGAACCCATCAACTTTGAGTATTTTTGGTATTTGATGTTGATATTTCACCAAATGTAACAAAAAAGAAAAAAAGGTTAACAAACAATGTTTATACCTAAAGCTTACTCGTCAGCTTAAAAAGCTATATTTTAATTTCCTATGGAAAATGATGATTTATGAATTTTATGGATAGGATTCGTACACTCTAGACTTAGAAATTCACCCTACATTTAGTAATTAGTATGCATTTTGTTTTGGTATTATTTTTAAAACTTCATCATGACTTTATTTATTATATTTAGGTTAAATTATCCGTTTAATTTTTTAATTTTGAGGTTTATGTTTATTAAATCTTTGAATTTTAAGAAGTATTTAATAGATCCGTGAACTTTAAAAATGTCTAATTCTGTATCTCATAGGTCTCTGACACATTCAAATAATTTAAAAATTATTTGATTTATTAGATATAAAATTTAATTTTATGTCTAATGAGACCATAAACTTTCAATTTTGTGTTTTGTACGATCAATAAGTTTTAAAAAATGTTGAATAAGTCAGAGACATATTAGACACAAAATTGAATGTTTAACAACATATTAAACACTTTTTAAAGTTTAGAAATTTATTAGATACAAAATTAAAGAAATCAGGACCAAATAAAAACAAACCATCAAATTGTTCTACCAAAATTGAGAATTTTAAAACTAAAATTTGGTTTAAAATTGTTGTAGTTTCTAATTATTTTTTAAGATGAAACTAAATGTAAATTAGTGTTTTAAACATTAAAACAAGAATATAATGTTTGATAAATTAATATTAAATTTATGTTATTTAAGTATAAAAATCAAGTTATACATAATATTTTGATATGTTGATATTGATATTGATGTTTAATTTCAAATACGTTATAATATAATTATTTAACATTTTATAAGGTATAAATCACAATTTATATTTTGTATAGGAAAATTGTATCTGATGTCAATTTAAAGTAAAATAATTAAAAATATAGCATTTTTTTTAAAAGATTTGTAAATATGACATTATAACCTTCTATTAGTGATATTGTGTGATAGTCAGTGATAGCTACTGATATACCTCTGTATTTTTAATACAATTCTGTGTTATCAGTGATAGTAGTCTATCCATGATTATCACTAATTTTTGCTATATTTGTAAAATATTTTATATTTGGCTATATTTGTCATTATTTTGGACCCGATTGTTATTTATTTCACCAACCCTGTTATATATTCTCACTTATTTGACAAATGAGGAAGAAAAACAATTGTTAGAAAAGAAAAAAAAATCTAACAAGAGAGATTGACGGTAAATGTTGTTGTAGTCTTGTAGATATGAAAGAATAAGAGAACAATTTTGTAAACATTTGTTAACAAATGTGCTGTTTTTTAAGGAAGCTAATTTCAAAAGCTAAATTGAATTTCCTAATTCTCCATTAAAAAAAAAGTGTTTCTATTTGAATTATTATAAGATAAATTTTACCAAACATTAAAAACGATTAAAATTGATTCGTAATCACTTACAAAAATATTTATCGATATCGATATTTCATTGATATGTCCATGAATATATACGTAAAATTGAACTCTCAATATTGATATCGATATTTTTGTTCTTGATTAAAAGTACTAATGTGTTTCCTTTCTTAATTGTCAAACATTTAGATGTAAAAATTGGTTGACATGGTGGAAAACCTAATATAGGAAGACAAACAATGAGATGATGAAAACAAAGATACTAGGTGAAAATGATCTTTTAATACTTAAAACTTTTATTTTAACTTATTCATTATGTCTTTTCTCTCTCTCAACATTATCCATGAATATAGTTCAATTGGTTAAAATATATATATTGATCCCGAAATTAAAAGTTTAAATCTTCACCCCACGTATTGTTGAACTAACACAAAAAGAAATTAAGCTAAAATACAACTCAATTAGTCAAGACACATAGACCTTAGACCAAGATATCAAATGTTCAAACCTCCACCCACACGTTGCTGAACTACAAAAAAAGCCATCCTTAAGCCGGAGTAATGTGTAAAATATTCATATTGTGATCTCTACTTCACACACTATTAACTACACATGAATTATAACCCAACCCATATAATTATGGGGTTATAATTCGTTTGAGTCGGATTAGGTTCAAATAATCGATTTGTTAATCTTATTAACTTATCTTATTAACTTACAATAAAGTTATATACGCGCATATATTAAGGACATCTCCACAATGGTATGATATTGTCCACCCTGAACCTAAACCTCCATGACTTTTGCTTTTGGTTTCACCCAAAAAGTCTTGTACCATTGAAGATTAATTGTCCCCCTTATATACTCATGATCTTTCCATTTTCTAGCAAATGTGGGATATTGTTTGTATCCTAACAATTCCATTCAATAATCTTTTAGATTTTAAGTTATTCTTCAACAACTTTTAAAAATTAAATATTTTTTTAATAAGTGATATAAATAATTAAAACCAACCCAATCCAATTAGATAGTATACATTATTTATAAAGAGTTGTTGGGATCAAAGAAATTTGTATATGTTAAAGTGAGTCTAATACAACTGACATGCGAAAATCGAGACATGTAATTCAAACCATTGAATTAGGTCCGTGTTAGGTCTCAAAAGTTCCTCAACCGAACCCAACCCACAAACACCTTTAGTAAAAGTTAAAAAATGAGAAAAATAAATAAATTAATTTTATGAGTTTAAAATTGGATTGAATTTAGAACTTGGACAAAGTGAAAAAGAACCAGTAAAAATGGGATGGGAAAGGAATTGACAAAACAATTGGTTTTGTTTTAGTTTCCCCAATCGAAACAATAGGAGGCATTGGTCAATTGGAGTTGGGGGAAGGTGGAACATACGCGCGAGGATCGAGCGTGGTGGTGGGCATCGAAAGAGAGTAGGCCACGTGGCAATTAAAAATAAAATAAAACAAAAGTTAATTTAGGAGGGAGGAGATTTATAAGCAGAAGAGCGTCTAAGTTCTCTTCATGTAACAGCCTGTGGGTCCCACTCCTTGTCCTTCTCCTCTTTTTCCTTTTTTTTTTTTAAAATAAAATTAATTAATTTCTTTTCTGCTCATTTCCAAAACAACGGCGCAAACAGTCTGCGTTTTCTTTCTCTTCCTCTCCCCCCATCTTCTTCTTCTTCTTCTTCGACTTCTCTCTCTCTCTCTCTCTACATAAACCATTTTTCAACTCTGTGTTTGAAATATCAAGGGCAGGGAGAGAGAAACCCCATCGCACAATCGCACAATCCCACAATCCCACACACCCAGTTCGCCAATCACACAGATAGAAGAACACTGTACCACTCCTTTTGAAGAGGGATTCTTAGCTAGCTTACCTGTAAAGAGTAGAGTAGACTACAACTCTGTCCATGGAAGAAGATCTGGGTTTTGATTCTCTCCGATTTTCTTGCTCCCCTGTTGTTTTTTCTTTTTTTTGAATTGTTTCTTCAATCGCTTCTTACTGAAGCTGAGGTGGGGTGGGGTGGGTTGCTTTTTTTCTTTTTTGTAATCGTGTTTTTGTTTTTGGGTTCTCTCCCTTTTCCCTTTTCTTTCTTGGGTTTAGCTTATTCCTGGAGGATTTTTGATTTTTCTCAACTTGCTGTGGGATTGATTGATTGATTTGGGGTTTCTGTTTGGTGGGTTGTATTTTAAATGGAGGGAAAGTGGGATGGATTGGATTAATGGATGGCGGAGATGGGATTGTGAACAATCTGAGGTCTCTGCATGTGGTGGAATGCTAAGATCTGGAGCTGGATGTGAATGGAATCTGATGTATTGGCGACTTCTTGGTTTTCCCTCTTCAGGTTTGCTACTCTTTTCTTACTCTCTCTATTTTGCTTCTTAATCGTTTGATGGTAGGGGTTCGTTGGTGCGGTTTTCGATTTCTTGATAATGCTGTTGATTTTTCTCTTTTCCCCCATTTTTCTTGGCGGAATTTTGATGGGCTTGGTTTAAATCGGGTTAGTTTGGGAAAGGGCAGTAGTGTTTTGATTGGGGATTGTGAAATCTTCTTCCACTTGGCTGATTGTTGCTTTCTGTTTTGTGTTTCCAGGAAATGGGAATTCGAGATGAGTGTGTGTTCTTGGTATAGTTGAGGAGGGAGGCTGAGTGGGAGGACTCCATTAGCGGTAAAAAATATTGGGGTTTGTGTGTCTCGAATTCTGGGCGTTAATGGATTGAAGAAGCTTGGGTTTTGGATGCAATGTTAAAGGCATTGCCATCTGGGTTTCTGATTTTGTTGCTATTGGCATCTGTTTCTGCTGCCGACAACGGATTTCCACGATGTAATTGCGACGACGAGGGTAGTTTATGGAGCATCGAGAGCATTTTGGAGTGTCAGCGTGTGAGTGATTTCTTGATTGCTGTGGCCTACTTCTCCATTCCTATTGAACTTCTCTATTTCGTTAGTTGCTCCAATGTACCCTTCAAATGGGTTCTATTTCAGTTCATTGCCTTCATTGTTCTTTGTGGGTTGACCCATTTGCTCAATGGATGGACTTATGGCCCCCACTCATTTCAGTTAATGCTTGCTCTCACTGTCTTCAAAATCCTCACCGCTCTGGTTTCCTGTGCTACTGCTATAACCCTCATCACTCTCATTCCTTTGCTTCTCAAGGTGAAGGTGAGAGAGTTTATGTTGAAGAAGAAGACATGGGATCTTGGAAGAGAAGTTGGGATGATATTGAAGCAGAAAGAAGCAGGTTTACACGTTCGGATGCTTACCCAAGAGATCCGCAAGTCGCTTGATCGACATACGATACTTTACACGACCATGTTTGAGCTGTCTCAAACTTTGGGTTTGCACTACTGTGCAGTTTGGATGCCCAATGAAAGCAAGACAGTGATGAATCTGACTCATGAGTTGAAAGGTGGGAGCTTCTCTAATGGATACAATGTCCCTATACCAATTAGTGATTCTGATGTCATCAGAATCAAGGGTAGTGACGGTGTTAACATTCTTGGGCCTAATTCAGAACTTGTTGCTAACTGTGGCGATTCGGATGAACGGGGACCTGCGGCAGCGATTAGGATGCCAATGCTGCGTGTTTCCAACTTTAAGGGAGGAACTCCTGAGATAGTTCCGACGTACTATGCGATTTTGGTTTTAGTTCTCCCTGGTGGACAGCCTAGATCTTGGAGCAACCAGGAACTGGAGATTATAAAGGTGGTTGCTGACCAGGTGGCTGTAGCTCTCTCCCATGCCGCGCTTCTTGAAGAGTCCCAGCTCATGAGAGAGAAACTGGCCGAGCAGAATCGAGCGCTGCAGCAGGCCAAGATGAATGCCATGATGGCAAGCCAAGCTAGAAACTCCTTTCAGAAGGTAATGAGTGATGGGATGAGGAGACCTATGCACTCCATCATGGGTTTGCTTTCAATGTTGCAGAATGAGAATATGAATGATGACCAACGAATTATCCTCGATGCAATGGCGAGGACTGGCAATGTTGTATCTACATTGATAGATGATGTTATGGACAATTCAATTAAGGATAGTGCAAGATTTCCTTTGGAGTTGGAAATGAGATCTTTTAGGTTACATCCAATGATAAAAGAGGCAGCTTGTCTTGCCAAGTGCTTGTGTGCTTATAAAGGCTTTGGTTTTGCCTTTGAGGTTCAGAGGTCTCTGCCCGACCACGTCATGGGCGATGAGAGAAGGGTTTTTCAGGTCATTTTGCATATGGTGGGGAGCCTGTTAAGTGACATCAACCAGAGAGGAGGATATGCTTTGTTTCGGGTTGTAGCCGAAAGTGGAAGTCAGGGAAGGAACGACCAAAGATGGGGTAATTGGAGACAAAACTCTTCTGATGGGGATGCATATATCAGATTTGAGATTGGGATAAACAAGAGTAACTCTCAATCAGGGGGCTCTATTCCAAACGTGGTATCCGGTGATTGGAGATACGCCAGTGAGGGAGCTGAGGAACGTTTGAGCTTTACCATCTGCAAGAAGCTCGTTAAGGTCAGTTTTCTATATTGCGTTTTAGTATAATCCTTGTACCCAGTTATTTTGAACTTCATGAAACTATTAATAATTAACTAATTAAGGTATAGAGATCTTGCATTTTCTCCATATTAGCCTTGGGTTTCTTCTGCTACAGTAGTCTGATAATAGTAATAAAAAAAAACTTCCCGAGTCCTTTTTCCTTGATTTGGTTTGATTAGCTTTCACTTTTATCATTTCTTCCTATGAAGTTTTGAGCATTTGAAACTAGTATGGTGTTATGGTGTTATTAGAGCTGTGTATTCTTTTGTTGAGGGTCACTACTAACTACATCTGAACATATGATTGTTTGGATTTTGGATTTCGATCTATAAACTTAACATTTTTTACTTCAAACTTTAGCACAAAGGATTTTTTCTTTTCTTTCTTGAAATTCTGTCTGGTGACAGATTTGTTTAGTTTCAAGGTCTGTATTGATATCTCATATTTACCAAACTTTTCCTGTTCCAAATAGACGTTTTGTGCAAGCTACTATTTTTAGTCTTAAAGTAGTCCTTTCCTTACCTTCCTTCTTTTTCTTTTTTTGTTGATGATCTTATTACTGGCAGTTGATGCAAGGGAATATATGGGTAATCCCAAATCCTCAAGGATTTACACGAAGCATGGCACTCGTTCTTCGTTTTCAACTCCGACCCTCCATAGCAGTGGCCATGTCTGAGCCTGGAGAATCATCTGAACATCCACACTCCAACTCCATCTTCAAAGGATTGCAAGTTATTTTAGCTGATGCTGACGATATGAACAGGGCTGTAACCCGAAAGCTGCTCGAGAAGTTGGGCTGCAACGTGACTGCTGTTTCTTCTGGATATGAATGTCTCACAGCCATGGCACCCGCAGGTGCTTCAACCCAAGTGGTGCTCTTGGATCTTTACATGCCGGATTTAGATGGTTTCGAAGTTGCAACGAAGATCCGAAAGTTTAGAAGCCAGAATTACAGGCCAGTGATCATTGCATTAACCGCAAGTGCAGGTGATGATTTGTGGGAAAGATGCGTGCAGATTGGCATGAACGGTGTCATCCGAAAACCAGTTCAGTTGCAAGGAATCGCCAACGAGCTCCGTCGGGCTCTGCTGCAAGGAAGCAAGGTTGTGTGAGTAAGGGAAGGAGAAGGAGAAGGATAGAGAGACTCGAAGTTAATGTTTTTGTGCAAAAATCTGGTATCTTGATAGAGGAGAGGTAGCAAGCAATTATATATTAGTCTCTGACCTCAAAATCTGAGTTTTCCCCATCAAACTCTTCCGCTGAACTCGAAAAATGTTCCACAATTTCACAGTGAAAATGGTATACAATAGTTTCGAAATCACTGTTCCTTCTCCTTCAATTCTTTCTTTCTAACACGGAGGGAAAGAAAAATGGCCGCTTCCATTATTCTTTCTTATGATATCTTGTCATAGTTTGACGTAGGTCGAAAGAAATCGAATCAATTCGATGAATGGAACCGAATAAATCTATATCGAGTAGGTTTGATACAGTTAATTCTCTCTAGGTTTGATTCTTAGAATCAAATCTATTATTTACGATTTGATTGTTGATCAAATTGATTATGTGATAAAATATGTTATGTAAATTTAGTGGCATTCTTCTTGAAATGTTATTCAAGTGTCTCCCCAATTTGACCATGTTTGCCTGCATTTAGGTTCAGTACATCTTTTCTACTTACGCTTCATTTTGTCCTCTCTCACATGATTCTGAACGAGTCGAGTTGTACTCGTACTCACACGTGATCTACTCTATTCATAGAGTTGGGATACGTTTTTTCTTTCATTAATGCTCTTCCTCGTATTAGTTTCCTTCACTCGATTACTTTTTATCGACTCAATCTCATCTGCTTCCGTTTTCTTTCTTTCTTCTTATCTATTGTGGTTGTTGTTGGCTTAATTTGTTCGAAACTCATTCAGATTAACTTAGTTCACCTTCCACCAAATAACATAAACGCGACATTGATTATTTTAATTATGATTAACTTAGACAACTATGCCTATGCACATGAACAAAATATAATCCTCACATTTGAATTCTTTACCCTTACTTTTTTTAATAGCTTTTTATACTTTTTCAAGTAGTCTACAGCCAACTTTTGTTTTAAAATGTCAAGGCTAAGTAGTCTACAGCCAACTTTTGTTTTAAAATGTCAAGGCTCCACGTTAAAATTTCCTTCTAAAGATCTTAAGTTCAAATCACCGCTTCTCATTTTCGTAAAATTAAGACAAGTATTTTTAACCGAGGAACAAACAATGGGACATTAACTTTCTAACTTCAAGAAAAAAAATACATGTCGATTATGGTTGAAGTATGTCTCCACCCGACAAATTGGTTGGTCGATGGGTTTATTGTTTTTTTTCTTCTTTTTGTTGGAAACATGCATGAATGTGTTACGTACATGGACTCTTTGTTTCAACGTAAAAAAAAAAAATCCATTTGGTGGGGCCCTCTCCTTTTGGTTTTTTCTTATCCCTGCAACTGGCCCCACCATGCCACCTCACCCTATTTGTCCAAATAATAATCCTAAGTTTTTATTGTTTTTAATATTTTGCAAAATGAAAAATGTTCATGATGACCTTTTGGGCTGGCTTTGTGGGCCTTGTTTTTTTATTTTTATTTTTATTTTTATACTGAAAGTGATGCCTTTGCTTGTCAACATTATGTCATGGGTTTATTAATTATGGTGAGTACTACCAATCCATCACACTCACTCAATCCTACCCACTTTTTTTTATCTCTCTCCAGCTATCCCATGGTTCTAATCTTCTCCCTCTCTAAATTATTATTTACAAATATCTTTACCCTATCCTTTCTTTCGGGTTCGTATTCGATGCATCTTCGTTTCAATTCATCATTTCTTTACGAAGACAGAAGATCGAACCATTAATCTTTGAGATAAAAAACAAGTATTTTATCTGTTGAGCTCTGTACGAATTGACTTCCATTCGATTTCTTTATACGTATGAGTTTGGATTTTAGATGTATCTTAACAACATCAACCTATTTCGTATGTTGTTTTACTTAATTTGTGCCTTCTTTATTCAACACGCCTCATTTTTTGTCCTTTCTCTAACTATCTAGAACAAATATTCAATTAGAGGAAGTCACAATTGAAAAAATTGATATTCTAAAGAGGTGTTTGAGACACCAACTTAAAATTGAGTGAAGTAAGTTGAACTGAGTTATTATAACTCAGTCTACGTTTGATCCACCGACTATTATAACTAGAGATGTCCATTTGCCCCGTCCCGAATGGGACGGAGAATCTCCGATTACACGGGGAATGGGGCAGGGAGCGGAGAACTTTTTTTGCCCTATTAGCTAAATGGGGCGGGGATGAGTAATAACATACCCGCCCTACCCCGAATACCCGTCCTACCCCGTTTATATATATATATATAATATTTTTATTTAAAAAAAATAACTACACACTCTTTTGGTTTAAAAATAAAACACACACATCTTGACCATAAAATTTATTAAATTAAATATATATAATATTAATCCACTTAACAAATAACAAAACTTAAAAAATATTGGTTAAAAATGAATTAAAAAAATAAATTATTTGCGGAGAAAAATCGTTTCCCGCGAATTTTCCGTGGAGAATACCCGTCCGTCCCCGCAAAATTAAACGGAGAATTTTGCAGAGACGGGTAATGAAATAGGAGACGGGGTGAGGAAGACATTACCCGCCGTCCCGTCCCGTCTCATGGACATCTCTAATTATAATTCACAGTCAATAAAATAACTATACTGACTTCAATACTACTTACTACAATTATAATAATTCACTCAACGTGTCTCCAGTTATTTTTTTTATTTATGTTTGAGTTGATGGAAAAAGAAAATATGAGATTTGAGATAAAGACGAAGTAGTAATTAATAAATAACAACCAAATAGTTTAATTTTGTGGTTGTTGTCAATATTTCATTGAAAAAGTAGTGAGGAAAAACAAATTGGTCAAATTAAGTGGTGAAGTAGTGGAAGTTGAGTGCATGTTACAATATATGGATGTAGTGCAAGTTGGTCCTTCTCACAACACTATATTTTATATTCAATATTATTTTTTTTTATTTCCTCATTTGAATCATAAAGTTGTGCCAGGGGTTATGTATCTCATTCCCAATCTAATTATTTATATATATTTACTTTACCTTTGGATCCTTTCATAAGCCATTGGATTTAGTTCACAACTTTCCACTTGTCACTTATTCTATGTTTTTTTTTTCCTCTGGCTATTTATATTCCATTTTAATAATAAAAATCATATTTATTAGATTTCCAGAATATAGATGTATAAATAAAAAGAGATAATTGTACAGATTTGTTACAATCACATATTTAAAATTTTAATTCGATTAATTATCTTTATAATTAATTATCTTTATATGGTTTAATAAATCAAATTAATAGTTTAAAGGTGTGATGGTAACAAATTCCATAATTCATGAATGTTTTGTGCAATTACAATTTTACAAATAAAAACATACAATAGACTATAGAAAAATTACAACGATGTCAATTTAGAGTAAAATAATTATATATATATATATATAGATATATATATATATATATTTTTTTTTTTTTTTGTAAATATGACAATTTCTATCACGGATAGTAGTCTTTATCGCCTAATTTTTTTTAATAGAATTTTGTTAGTGACTATCACTGATAGTAGTCTATTAGTGATAATCATATATCAGCAATAGCAATAGGAGTATAGTCACCGATTTGATTTTTTGTCATATTTGCAAAATATTTTAAATTTGACTATATTTGTCATTTTCTGGGCATGATTGTTGTTTATGCAACGAACTCATAGACTATATGATTTAAATGGATTTTTTTTTAAAAAAAAAATTCAGGAGTGTGTAGGCCAATATACTCGCACCTCGACTAATCTCACGAGAGAGATCTTCTGATCCTACAACATTTGACTGGGAAGAAAACTTAATAATTCCAAGGTCTTTCTTGACCATTAGTCCAATTCTCGAGGGTTGTTGATAGACTTTTACTTGTACAACTTGTATGATTAAAAATGCTCGTTTTTTTTTTTTACAATAAATACAAAGATATGTAAAATAATTGCAAGAAGATTTACAAGTAACATGAGTATAATTCAACATTATTTGACATCTATTTTTTTTTAGATTGGAAGTTGAAATCTCCACACGCTTATGTATTACATAAATGTATATAATATTGACAAGTTGGGGAGATAATTGAACATAAGATATGGTGAGGGAGATGAACCTGTACAAGTAAATCCCACTAGGGGTTATATTTTTAGGGAAAAAAGTTGGGTTCGTGGAGATTATATATCTTGAGTTCCTAAACTTTCTAAAAATTGGTTTAAATAAAGGAAATTTGGACTTTAATTGTCTTTTTCTATATATTAAAAAATCTTCAATTTAATTATTGATCATGCTTCAATTAAGGAGAATAATTTGGGTGAATCTCGGGGTTTGAGAGATCTGGTTGGGTCCATTTGCATTGATGATTGTCAAATTGTCTCAAATTTTGGAGGTATTTTCATTAATTATATGATTTATTTGAGTATCTTTAATCATAACAAAAAAAAAAAAAAAAAAAAAAAAAACCTACTCAATTATTATTAGTCTGCCTAATTCCCCTCTAAGTACTCAAAAAATAAAATAATTCTCTAACCTACTTCTTGTATTATTATCCTTTGAAAATGGTAGGGTTGGGGGAATCTAAGTTTAATTTATAAAGAACTTTTAATTACATAATAATAATAAAAAATTATAAAGAAGTTGAGAAAAAGCGAATATGAATATAGTTCTAAGATATCTATCTTTTTTTCATGAGATTGAAAGTTAGAATCTTCCATCTCACATTTTTTATATTAAAAATAAGAAGTTTAAAACAAGTCAAATTAAAAATATGTTCATATTGTATCACGAATACCATCTTCGGATGTGAATAAGAAAAATGTCCCAAATCTCATTGCAAGTTGTTTTTTTTTAACCTACAATACTCATAAACTGTAGGTTTTCACCCTAAATATTAAAGAGCTCTAACCCCCGATGCGTTGACCATGCGTCGGGTCAGGTTACTTTATCTAACGTGGAGCGTCGAGTTGATCTCTTCCGACTATCCTTTTCTGACCCCCTATCTCGACGCATGCATGGCGTTTGAAAATCATGAGGGGAGAAGAGAATAATGTGTATTTATAATATGTCAAGCCAATTGACCATCTCCACATCCTTCACAACTCAAAACTATAATAGGATCTATTTTGGTAACTTAATATAAGTCTTGCAAAACACTAGAATGCAAGAATGAATTCACTTAAGGTATCTTTGACACAATCATATGGAGTTATGGATGTTGTGGTGAATCATTGACTTGTTCAATAGATTAATTAATGGGAGGCGATAAAGTGATTATCATAAGATAAAAGATGTTGCTATATATTAACGTTGAGATAGTTTGTCCAATCCGAGCACAGTCTAGTGAATAAGATACCACTTATCATCCTAGAGATTAATGATTCGATTTTTTATCCTATAATTATTAAATTAAAAAAAAATTAAAACGTTAGATAGTTCATGTAAGATATAATTTGAATTAGATTAGTTTATCATTATTATACAAGAAAGGAGGACACATTTTATAAGGTATAGGTAGTTTTGTTTTATTTTACTCTCTCCATTTGTCATAGTTGGTAACATGTTTGTTTCTAGAGGTAGAATATATATTTGAAAAAGGATATAGAAGAATTTGATATATGATGTAAAAAAATTAATGCCATAAATAACATAGGATGGACTCTTTTAAATAATTATAAAGAGAATTTCATTTATTAGTATCGACATAATATATAAACTTATATTATATGATGAGAAGACCTTATATCAAGAATAAAAGTTTGAGTTGCCTCACATTATGAGCTATCCGATTTATTATTCTCAGGATGTACGTCATGCCTTTAATCGGAAGAGCACTCATCTAATCTCTAATCCCAGCAAGCACACAGCTCCTTGAAGTGACTACTGAAAATCATGAGATTGAATAGTTTTCACCAAAACTTGCGAATCAGACTCGACCCACATATTATAAATGTCGTTACTCTCCGCCAATTTCAGACCATGGAGAAGAGCTAGGGGCTCAACTACAACAAATCAAGTCTCTCCGGGGCAGATGTACGTGAGGGCCAGGGGCACATGCCCCCTCAACTTATCGCGGGCAGATGTACGTGGGGGCCAGGGGCATGCCCCTCAACGCAGTTATATATATAAATGCAATTTAAACATCATAAATCACTTTGGATTGGTGGTCATTGGAGCAAACAAAACGGAGTTGTTTGAATCTTTTTATTACCTTACCTATTTAAATTAGTGAAGTGAATAATTCTATAATAACTTGTTTTAATTTTAGAATTAATATTTTTTTTTTAGTATAAATATTATATATCAATATATTTAAAATTATATTTATATAAAGTTAAAATTATCAAATTTTAATTTTGTGTCTATCCTTAAAATTTAAACCATATCTTGCAATTTTTAAATTTTATATTCCATAAATTTTTTAACTTTGAAATGTTTAATAAATTCATAAACATTCAATTTTGTATTTAATAAATTTTTGAGTATATTATTAAAAAATTATAATTTATTTTTAAATAAAAAATCATAGTTCTATTAAAAAGATTTAATTTTATCTCCGAAAACTGTATATCTAATAGATACGTGAATTTTTTTTTAAAATGTTGAATAAATTGATAACCTATTACATACAAAATTAAAATTCATGTTTAATAGAATATTAATTTTCGTTTTTATAAATTTAGACTGTGTTTATGGGATAAAAAATAAAAAAATAAAAAATTTATGGATACAAAATCGAATGTTTAGAGACCTATTATACACATTTTAAAGTTTAGGTATCGTATAGATACAAATAAAAAAAATTTAAGGACTAAATTTGTAATTTAGCCTTATTTGAATTGTGTCCCCTCTAACATAAATTTATGAATTTGCCTCTGCTCTCGTGGATGCAAACTTGAGTTGTTTTTCTTGTTCTCTTTGGTTTTTTAGTGTCGGCTTCAGAATGTGGGACTTACTATTTTACTTTATTAATATATTATCGTTAGAAAAAAAATAGATATTCAAATTCCAACTCCTACATGTTTGTCGAACTGAAAAAAAAAATATGATATCAAAAGAACCGATTTTATTTAAGAAAAAAAAAGTCGCTATAAACTGACATAATTTATGAACAAGTCAGTTTACTCATGTTTATATTATTTTTTACCGAGCTTATACTTCATTTAATTAATTATCATAGATTATAAAATATACATGGGCTCAAAAAAAGAAAATATAAAAATCATCATATAATATAGATACTAATAAATGAAATTCTCTTTATAATTATTTAAATAGTCCATCTTATGTTAATTGTTATTTATGACATTAATATATCAACTTTTTGTATGTAAAATTCTTCTATATCCTTTTTCAAATATATATTCTAGCTCTAGAAACAAAGTTGTTACCAACTATGACAAATGGAGAGATAAAAATAAACTACCTATACCTTATAAAATGTGTCCTCCTTTCTTGTTTAATAATGATAAATCTAATCTAATTCAAATTATATCTTACATGAACTATTTATTATTTTAGGGTGGAAAATCGAATCAAGGCTTGACGTACATCCCGAGAACAATAAATTGAGTAGCTCATAATGTAGCAACTCAAGCTTTTATACTTGGAGTTCTTCATCTTGAGAGGACCCTATACCAAGCTGACTTCAACTTATACTTCTGTCTGACTCTAGTCTCTGTAATTCTTATCGGCATTCGAGCCTCGTTTCTTGGTTAATGAAAGTTATTTGTTTAAGAAAAAAAAAAAAAATCTAGAAACAACACTAATAGAAGCAAGATGTAACAACACACTTAATCACAACGAACATTTATAGGACCCATCTGTTTGAATAGTGAATATTAATAAACAAAGATTGCGAAGAACGATGACTAAATCCATGAAGGCGGGAATTATGTTCTCTCTAAATATGATAGATGACAATACACCAAGAAAGTTACCAAACCCAACTCAAAAAACAAAGAGCTACTGTGTAAGGTAGGCAGGCCCACTGGGCTTTAAGGCCTTTCAGGAGTAGGCATATGGGCTGGATCCAATCCATCCTCTATCCTAAGTGGTTTTAGACTACACAAGGCCCAAAAATCTTTAATTTAACTTAGAATAGTGAACTTTTTAATTTGGTGATTAATTGAAAAAAAAAAAGTATAATTGTATAATTATGTTTTAAAAATAGATAAATAAAAATATAATTCGCCAACATGAGCATAACTTAACCGACATAATGTACGACTTAGTGACTAGGAGGTCACATGTTTGATTCCCCACCCCCAACTTATTGTCACAAAAAAAAAAAATACAATTCAACTGATTAAGATATTATGTCCGAATCCCACTTTGTATCTCATTGAATAAAAAAGTGGTTTAAAAAACAAGGAATTCGGTCATGCATGGTAATCAATTAAAAAAACAAAGAAAAGACGAACTTTTTTTACGTCAATTTGAGCGTAACTCAACCAATTAAGACATTATAACTTTCACCAATAGATTAGAGGTTCAAATTTTCACCTCCATCAGTTGAAATGTCTTGAATCTGTTATGAGTCACTACGACTGACTCGGTACGAGAGCCTAGGAGCAAAGTGTTCGATGGGGTATGCGGACAACGTGCCCCCAAACCAAACTTTAATTTGATTTAAAATTTACCATTTTGTATTAGTATCAGACTTTAACTCATTATGTATTAGGTGATTAGAAGAATGTCATATATAAATCTTTTAATTACTTATGTCGCCTCTAGTCTACATTTTGTAATCTCTCATATTCGTAATACAAATTAGTCTCTCATTTTTGTTCGTGGACGTAGCTAACACGACGTGATTGAAACACGAAAACTTTTGGTTGATTCTCACATTTTTATTATTTTTCGTTTGATTATTTCATAACACCACCAAAATTAATAAATAAATAAATAGACATTCTTGTTTTTAAAAACTAGTAGGTAATGGGCACAGTTAAATAATCAACCACAATAATACGTCTCCAAGAAAGTATCATATATATATATATATTTTATTTTTAAAAAACAGAAACGTGGAATTGAATTTGGTATTTTTAATGGTATCTCGACAAATTTTCATATAAAAATTGAAAAGCCGGCCATTGGCCATTTGACTCTATATAATTTAATGGTTTTATTAATTAATACTGGTTTTGTGTCATCAAAGCACCAGTGGTCTAGTGGTAGAATAGTACCCTGCCACGGTACAGACCCGGGTTCGATTCCCGGCTGGTGCATTCTTTTTTTTTCTTTATTTTTTTTTTTTTCTTTATTTTTTTTTTTTGGGGTTGCAGCCTGTAGGAAAAAGGGAGTTAGTTTTTTTTGCAGATTTAGAAAGACAAGTTGAGGCAGGTGGAGAAGGACAGACAGACACAGAGACAGACAGACAGAGACAGCATCAACTCTCTCGCACGTGGGAGAAAGAAAAAAAAAAAACAGAGTTGGCAGGAGGCACACGTGAGACATGACGTATGTGTGGGGAATTTTGATTTTTTTTTTTTTTTTTAATGTGTTTTGTCCTTTGTGGAAGTGAAACAGAGAGGACTTTTGCAAAAATAGGAAATATTACTGGTTTGGATACTCATCTCCAATAACTTTAATGGAAAACATCCATTTTTTAAGCATCATTTTGTCAAATCAATATCCCTCCATATTCATTTCCCTTTATTTAGACCATTTTTTTTTTTTTTTTTTTTACGATGAATAAGTTTAGGAACAATAAACTTAGATATCTCTATAATAATATAATAATGTCTATTTTGGATATAACTTTCTTAACTTTGTTTTTGGTTTAACACAAAAGGCCTTCATACCATTGAAGATAATTGTCTTCATTTATATATATATATCCACGATCATCTTTCTCTTATCTAGCCGATCTGAGAGATTGTTTGTATTCTCAACATATAGTTCTTAATGTTAGTTAGAACGTTGTAATCGTAATCCTTGCTTGTAAATTCATGGTTTAATTTTAGAAGTAATGATAACATGTATAAGTTCTAAAATAAGTTAATTATCCTTGAAAATAACTTTGGACTAAGGATTTTTTTTTTAATATTATTATTTGTTTAATCCAATCTCTTTTTCGGGTTAAGCTTTTGCATGATTTCATTTTTAGACTCCATTAAAATTGTTACGACAAATACAAATCGATAAGTAAAGAGTAGAAGCGAAAAAAGGAACACAAATTTATGTGGTTTATTAAGGATATGTTAGCTACGTCCACAGACAGAAAGAAGAAAACAATTGTATTATATATTTTTTTTTGGAGAGATTACTGATTAAGGGACATAAGTCATCCGAATATTTATATATGATATCATTCTAATGACTTAAATAAAATGAGCTAAACAATATTCAAAATAGATACAAAATGGTAAAATTAAAGTTCATATATATATTTGGCTTCGAGGGCGTTGTCCCAAACCCCCCACCGAAGGCCTCGCCTCTGAAACTCGACTCGCAACATGCTGAGTCATTCGTAGTAGATTATATTATAACAGATTCAAGACATTCCAACAAAATCGCTTTCAACTTTTTATTTTTATTTTTTATGTACCTTTGTTAATATTTTTATTTTTTTTTTTTGTTCACTTTTTAGTTTTTTAACTTATGTGAGATTATTTTTATCATATTATACTTTTCAATGGAGGAGGAATCTTGTAATTTTGTGGATAAGATATTCTTTTAATATTTTTTTTATATTATTAATGAAATTATTTTTTGATTAAAAAAAAAAATAATAAATAACACTTTTAACTCAACTTAAATGTTACAAATAGAAAAGTAAAAACTCAAAACATTATGAAACATGTCCTATACCATTACACATCAATTTCCTCTAAACTTTCAAGTTTTCTAGTTGTGAAGTGATATTGATTGAAAATTAGACAAAGAAAAGGAAGTCTTAAATAGAAACAGGTGATGTGTACTCCATGATTTAAAAGAATGAAGCTTGTGTGGGAAACTACTATCTCTCTTTTACATTTTTTCAAAAACAAACATGAGTTATATTCTTCCACATAAGTCAATCTTCAAAATAGAGATTGAGATAATAAATCTTTTTCACAATAATATTATATATATATATATTAAAACAAATCATGTCTACACAATTTTATTTTTGGATTCATGTCTCTCATTTTATATAATAGAAGTCTCTTAACAAAATACGTTGTTCTTACTTATATACTCATTATTTCATGGCATGCATGTTACTAGTGATTCCAACTTGATGTTTTTTAAATTGGAGAGAACACAATTATATTCGAATATTTAAAGCAATCTCTCTATATTCATTTTGTCGTTTTGCTTTATTGTAGTACACGTGTAGCCAAAAATGATGATAATATGTTCTTCTCATTGATCAAGAATTTTGATTTTCTATGTTTCTACTCATTGATATGAAACCATGTATCCCTAAGCTAACACATAAAATATAAGTAATCTTCATAAGCTTAATATTTTACAAACAAAAAAAATAAAATTAGTAAATTAATATCAATTATAAACATGTCCTAAACCTTCAAGTTCTGTAATTGTAAAGAAATAAGGATGATCCAAAAGAGAAAAAGAAGAAAGTAGGTTTTTCTTTTAAATTTTATTTTAATAAAACTTGCTTCATTAACAACCATTAACCAAATAACAACCAGCCTCATAGAGAGGAGAGGCAAACCAATTCGAAAAATCCTAACGCCAAAAGAAAATCTCTTCTCAACAAGGCGAAACAAAAGAAAACTCAAGCGCAACACGTACTAAGCAGTGAGCAGCAAGATTACAAGCTGTACTACAAAAATCAAAAGACACACAATCAAATTTTTGAGCAATCGACCAAAATACCCTCAAAGATATTCTAAGCATAGAGAGAAAGTGGAGTTAAATAATAAAGTATAAAAAAGGTGATGTGTAGTCCATGATTAAGCAAGGAGAGAAGGTTATTTGTTAGCACTAAGTTTGATGGGATTTTTGAAAGGCCAAACATGTTGGGTTTGGGTGCTGTCCCACAATCCACACCAATTGTGGACAGTTTGTGTTTCATTAATTTTGTTTTTGTTTAGTGGGTTAATTATATTAGATTCCCTCTTTTTCTTTTTTTTTTTTTTTTTTTTGAGTACATTGGGGGTGGGGGGATTCGAACCACAGACCTCGTGGTCGTCAACTCATACATATGCCAGCTGAGCTATGCTCGCTTTGGATAGATTCCCTCTTTTTCAACCTTTAAAACCTCTATTTATAAAATACTTTCTTAGTCTTTCCTAAATTAAAATAAAGCTGAAATAAAACATCTCTTTGTCTAATCAAATTTTTGGATCTTTCTATCAAATTTGAGAGGGGAGATTTATTTGTCATCATATTTGTTCAACCCAATCTCTCTCCATAATTCTATTTATATTCAAACTCTCATAATTTATATTATTTTGATCATATATTTAAGATGATTATTATTAGAGTGTCTAGATCAGATCATAAAAGTATTTTTGATTGTGAGGGTTTTTGAATATAGATATCTTGGAAATTTGCAAAAAAAAAAAAAAAAAAAAAAAAAAAAAAAAAAAAAATTCCAAAGTGAGGAACTGTGTGGAAATTTGATGTCAAATTTGATGTCAAACTCCATACCACTGCCTTTCAAAAAAAATGACACGTGGCGAAATGATTTAAAAAAATAATATATTTAATAGTGTGGGTCCCAGTTAAACAACCATTTTGCCACGTGTCATTTTTGAAAGGCAGTGGTAAGGAGTTTTTCCATACCACGGATGTACTAGAAATTCTCCTCGTATGTAGTGATATAAATCAAGTTTTATTATCTTCAAAAACAAAAAACAAAAAACAAATTTTATCCCATCTTGATTTGACCATAAGTGGGAATGCTTTTTTGGAAGTTTGAAATCTCTTGTTTCCCATATTGCATATATCTTGAAGACAGGGAAAGCTGAACAAGTTGTGGATAGGGAAAACCCATCTCTCTCTCTCTAGGATGTATGAATATATATTAAGTATGAACTCAATAATAGAATTAATTATTTAAAACTTGAATCTTGTTTTTAAAAATCATTAAAATATTTAGGCTAAATTATTTTTCAAAATGCTGATGAAATTTGAGTTTGGGTTTCAATTATAAGATCTTTCGTTTTGTAGGTGAGTAACATACAAAGTTCAAAGCTAATTACATAAAGATCTTTCAATTTAGAGTGGTATTGGAGATTTCGTAGCTAGAAAAAAGATGAGATTTTTTGGACTAGGAAGTCGCAAATACAACAATATCATCTCAAATTGATTATAGACTACGAGCAAAGTTGTTGAAAATTCAGTTGTTTCTTTCTTTCCAAACGCACACACGAGGGAGACTACCAAAATGTTATGAAGGAGGATATTCTTCTGAGAAACTCTGTTAAAACTCAAACCAAAGTCGCACAAGACTTCCGTTTTGTCATAATGTGCCACAAGAATGAAAGGACTAAGGATATTTCAAATTGCCTGTATGAAGCTGCAATTTAAGAAGATATGATTAATATCCTCCAAACTCGACTTACAAAGAGAACACCAATTGGTTGGAGAGAGAGGCATTGGGATTGCATTTTTGAATTCTATCCGTTGTGTTGATACTTTTGTATAGAATAGACCATAAGAAGAACTTGCATTTTTTGGGAATCAACGATTTCCAGAGATCTTTAAGCCTAGCTTCTGAAAGCAATTGATTTTACACAAGATAGATATCAGATAAGGCCATTGTAGCTGAGGAAGTGTCGTAAAGTGTCGTAGAGTTTGTCCTTAGAAGGGTGCCAAATGAAGGTGTCGGAGCCCCTGTTAGATGAAGGCCTGAGAAGGTCTATCGTATGTTTTTTTTTTTGCAACCGTATTTTAATTGAAGTGAGGATTGAACTCATGACCTTTTAGTCATGGACACAACCTTATTCAATTGAGCTATGCTCGGTTTGACGGATTAATTAGTTGAGACATTATATATCTATCAAAATTGTTCCCATCTTTATTCTCACGTTGGTTAAAAATATATATATACTAGTGTAACTATCTTTTAAATGTAATATATTTTAAAATAAATATGTTTGGAAAAAAAAAATAATAACACAATAATAAAAATATATTTATCTAAATATCAGTCTTAAAACTGAAAACAATGAAAAATAATTTTCAAAAGTTAATGTACACGACAAAAGCCTCGAGATAATGATTACTTATGCTTTGGGGAAAATAACAATCAACCCTTAATTAAAAGGTTTGGTGAGATTAATGAGCTCATCAATGAATAATATATGTTAAAACCCTAATTGGTAATAAAATATTGTAAACACATGTGAACAAAGATGGCCTAATCAGACTTTGTCAGCTTCACAAGACACTTTCTTTCTTTGATTTAGTTTATTTTTTATTATTTTTTTCTTTCTTTCTTTCAATGAGATTATATATCATTTAACTTAATTAACTCCTACGGTTCAATTATATGTTTTTTCTTATTCTATAAAATATGAGGAAAAATGATTAAACTTAGGACTGATTGCACAAACAGCAATCAGACTAAAAATAATTGTAAATTTAGTAAAATTTAAAACATTTTATAAATATGGCAAAAAATTAGTGACTATCACTAATAGACTACTATAGTGATAAACTACTATCACTGATGGGCTAAAATTCTATAAAAAAAACTAAAGTGATAGACTATCTTCAGCAATAAACCATACTATCAGTAATTTTTTTTAAAAAGTGCTATATTTTTAATTATTTTACTCTAAATTGGCATCTGTTACAATTTTTTTTAAACTTATAATCTCTTAATCGATGATATATTACTTTATACCAAGTTGAACTACACTTATACAGACACAATTATAGTTTCCAAATGGCTAAAATTAATCTACCAACTTGACCAAAAGTTTCCCTTTTGTAATTAATATTCCTTTTATTATTTATTCGAATAGCCAGCGATTAGACTACCTCGATTGAATGGTAAATATTAAGTCATCGTTCGATAATTATTGGTTTATTAAAAGTTAAGCTTATAAACAGTCTTTTGATTATGATTTTTTGTTTTTTGTTATCTATTCTTTTTGTTTTTTAATTTTTTTCAAAATCCAAAGTTAAGTTTTAAAAGTAGTTAAGAAGAATAGTTTTTAATTTTTTTTTTTTTCAATTTGATTAAGAATTCAAAATTCTCTTTAAGAAAAATGATAACGGGAAAGATGATAACGGTATTGTAAACGAATCGTGAGAAAATAAACATAATTTTTTAAAATAAAAAACTAAAAAACGACATTATTGAGTGACATAAATTTAGCACCAACTTTGATGATCGTGTAATCTAGATAAACTTCAAAAAGTTCCATGTATATTTTTTTTTCTCTTTGAACTTGTGAAGATAAACTTCAAAAAGTTTCATAATATATATTTTTCTTATCTTTGAACTTGTGTGATTCTAGATAATCTTGGACGTTAACCTAAATGTTGGTGTAACATGTTTATTTGATGAACACATTAGTGATTTGTTCGATCATGATAAAAAAAAAAAATGCTGCTTCATGGTGCTCCATTCATCAGTTATGGGAGGAGATTATCATCAATGCTGCTTCATGGTGCTCCAAATCAAAGTTGTTTTGTAATTATAATACTTCTACTATAGCCCTTAATTGGGAGGCTTTCATCTAGCCTCTCATTTGTACTTTTTTCTGTCTAATCAATGAAGTATCTTTTTAAAAAAAAAACATGATAAAAAAAAAATAGCTAAACAAAAGTAGTTTAGAGAAAATAGAGTGACAAGTCAATAAAAGATATTTAATACATTGTTCTAAGAAGAGGGTATATATGTTATACTTATACATGCCCTATTAATTTTGTTCTAATTAAATTTAAAAAAAAAATGTTCTAATGGTCCACAGATCATCATCATCTAATGTTTGTCTAGTAGGTATGTAATGTAATTATTTAGTTGGGAATGTTAATAATAGAAAATCCATGAAATTACACAGTTCAAAGTTCTGTAGTATTAAATGTTATTGATTTATTTTTAAGTGTTATAAACTAAATACACACAAACCAATAAAGTTCAAAACTGGAAATTATACTTTAACCTAAATTCATGAATCATAAGCTTAACTGCCTAAGTCTGGAAGGAAGAACTCAAATGTTCCCAAAATCATACCACATCTAGAAAACCAAATCCCCAGAAAAATAGAAGAGAGAATTTTTTTTGATATCGTAGGTGTCCGGGCAAGCTCACGCACACCACGATTAATCTCACGAGACAAGTGTCGGACTCTACAACATATTTAGCTGTCAAGAAAATTCGTAAGAAATTAATACCTAAATAGGTGGTCATCAAAGATGTAACTCATTTCCTCTAAAAGAGCTTAATAGTCTCAAAGACCTTCACAACCACTAGACTATTTATGTAAAAAGATCTTATGTTATAGCAATGTTGTTTTTTTATTATTATTATATGCGTTTAGCTGGGGATTCCAACCTATGACACTTCTGACATCTTGGTCAATAATACATATTTTAAGTCGGCTGAGTTATATATTCATGTTGACGTTATATAGTAATATTGTCGTTCATTCTCAACATTGAAAAACAATGTTGGCAACAACAACATTACCATATAACGCTAACATGAGCATAACTCAATCGACCTAAAATATGTACTATTGTTGAAGATGTCAGAAGTTCGTCCACCGAAACACATATAATAAAAAAAAAAAACAAATAACATCGCTATATCATAAGATCTTTTTACATAATCCAAAAGCAAAATTGGAGGAATTAAACATATCATTGTGAACATACACAGAGAGACCAAGGTTCTTCCTATATCAAATAATATATATCCCCTCAAATTTTGCAGTTCTCAATACATTAATTAAAAGGATGTTATAAAATGCATGAAGAAATGAATGGCCAGAATTCAATTCAACTTGAACTTACTCTTTTTCCAAATCTCAAATCAAATTGTGTATTAGACATAAGAATTAGACCCCATATATTATAAGATAAAAATAGAATTATAATTATGACAGATGAAATAACAACAATCTTATCAAAAGAAGCAAACAACACAATTGAAAAGACAAGACACTTATCTTGTTTATTTTTATTAATCCCAACCAGAAAAAAAACACTAAAAAAACAAAGAGAGGCCAAGCTAATTACTATATGAACAAACAACAAAGTGTTTTTTTTTTTTTTTTTTTTTTTTCTCACCAACCCTAATAATTTATATATCCTTCTTGTTCTTGTTTAATAGATGATCATCATATTCTTTGTCTAGCCCTAGGTTAAACCATTTCAAATTTATTGTGTTTTCATTTTCAATACGGCGGCCGGACATAAGCATACCCGTCGTGGCTAAGCTGAACGGCGTTGGGCATCATATCCGGCAGTAAATTATACAACGGCAAAGTGGATTCCGGCATCCCAATCGGCATCTGCAGTCCTCCACTGGGTCTAATTTCCGGCGGCGGGCTTCTAGGGCCGCCGTGTGAGGCGGAGCCACTCCCAACTTCATGGTCGTCGGCATCTTCAAGAGGCAACCTTTCATAAGTGGCATTAGCAAAAGTGGCAGCAATTACCATAATGGGTCCGGCCGCCACAAGCGAGCCAACCACGCTCCCGCCGACGACCTGGCCCTGACCGCCGGACAAGTAAACGGTGAGGCCAGTGGATCCCGGCGGGGACGGGCCAGGTAGGAAGGCTCCGGTTAAAGATAGAATCTCGAACCTTCCTTGGAGTGGCATTACTGAACCGGGGGCGGCGGGCTGACGTAAGGTGACGTTGGCGACCAAGCCGGTTGCACTGAGGACGCAGACGCCACGCTGGCGCTTGCGGGCGAATTGGGCGATGCAATCAGCTACATCGGAGCCGGCGGCGACCTCTAGGACGTAGCTCCGAAGGGCGTTGGGAGTGTCACGTGTGACGAAGATTGGGGGTTTTGGCTTGTTTTTAGATCCGGGAGGACGGCCTCTTGGTCGCCTACTTCCAGCCTCGACGGCGCCTTCTTTCGGCTCGTCGAAGTTGTTGTCGTCGTCGTCGTCGCGGCTGCCGCCACTGTTTTCATCGGTTTGTTTGAAGATTGGTGAGTTGACCGCCGCCGGGTGATGATGATCGACACCCGGCAGCCCCACCTGATTGGTCCACCAGGGATTCGCCAGAATTAAATTATAATTACAACTCCAATTAGGAGAAATGTTGAAATGGATGAATTTGAAGGATTGAGGAAAAAAGAGCGATGCAAAGGGGGAATTGAAGGGAAGAAAAAGAAACCCTTAGCACCAAAATTTCCACTAATGGACGGAATCAAAGAGCAAATAGGAGAAGAATAAACCTAGAGATGGGAAGCACTAATTAATGGGGTCAAACAATACTTTCAAATGCCTGCTATTATTATTATTATTATTATTTTTAAACTGTCTGTTGGATTGAATTGGAGGACAAATGACAATTATAATATTGTACACGAAAAACCAGCAGTGAGTGAGGGAAAATATATATATATATATATATATATATATATATATATGAAAATTGTAACAATTTAGAGTAAAATAATTAAAAATATATCATTTTTTTAAAAATGACAATTTCTATCTCCTATGGTCTTTCGTCGATAGTAGTTTATCCCATAATTTTATTTTTATAGAATTTTAGTCTATTAGTGATAGTAGTCTATTGATAGTGATATATCAATGATAGATTCTATAAGTGATAGTGACTGATTTTTTTGTTATATTTGTAATTATTTTGGCATGATTGTGGTTGGTAGGCTTATATATATTATATATATAATTATAGTTGTGTAAATTTTGTTGTATAATAAACAAACCAAAGAAAAGAAATAATTTGATTAATGTTTTTGTTGTAAATATATAATTATAGTTGTGTAAATTTTGTTGTATAATAAACAAACCAAAGAAAAGAAATAATTTGATTAATGTTTTTGTTGTTATTGTTTATATATTTAAATAGTGTGATGATGAGGTGAGCAGTGCTTTTAGGGGTTCTTGGAAATTAGGGTTTGGGTGGGGTGGCGTGCGCGTGGGGTGGCCTAAGCAAAGCAGTAAGCACTTTTGTATTGTTTTTTCTCGAGAGAAGGGAAGTGGGAGTGGTGAGAGGAATATGGTATGGGCCTAAACCACAGTCCTTCCTTTCTAAATGGGCTATTTCATTTTCTGCCTCACTTACACTTTTTTTTTCACAAAAATATTTTGGGAAATTTTAAAAAATAGCTTGGTATTTGAAAAATAGCTAACAAAGTTTCATATTTTCATTCTATGACTACCACAATTTTAAGAAATGAAGTTAACAATTTTCATCCTAATTATACCCCTGGTACATACGTTTATTTACGTACAACCGACATAACTAATTTTAATTTTTTTTATATTTATTTTAATTTCTAACAATCAGATTCATTCATCTGTTTTTGAAGAAACAGTTTATAACAACCAGATCCATGAATTTTGAAGAAAAGAAAAAATCTCAACAACTTAGATTTGAAAATGTTTAACCGCAAAAAAAAAAAAATAACAAATTTATCTCGCTTACAATCCTCCTAGATTCATGCATTTTGAAAGGAGGTGTTTATTTTTTTTTCCCAAAGTTGAAACGAGGAAAATGTACAGAAACAAGGGTGAAGAGAGACTAAGATTCTTACTCACTTCGAAAATACGTCATTTTGGGAGTCGAAATTTTCAGCCTAATTCAAGCGTTTAAGGATGTAAAAGGTTGAGGTAGATAGTTTTTTTCAAGGTAGAGAGTTTCAAAGTTGAGAATCGATGGCTGTTTCAAATCGATTTGGAGGAGGGAAGATTTGCAAATCTCCTAATTCAATGTTGCAGGTAATGATACAATTGATTGAACGTTTTCCGGGTAAACTCAACATGCATACCAATTTTAATGTATTTTAGTATCATTTGTTCAATGCTCACGGATTAATGGTTCATGGTGTATATACACGCATATACTTCATATGATATACTTACATGTACATTGTTATAAATGTAACTACAAATATATACTCACACTAGAAGTTATCGATGACCCTCATTTTTATAATTTTCTTACAACTGTCTATGGACATTTTAAATTTTTTAGTATCATTTGTTCAATGCTCACAGAGTAATGGTTTATGGTGTATATACACGCATGTACTTCATATGATATACTTACATGTACGTTGTTATAGATGTAACTACGAATATATACTCACACTAGAAGTTATCGAGGGTGTCATTTTTATAATTTTCTTACAACCGTCTATGAACATTTTAGTTTTTATAAACATCAATATGCTGAAAATTCAATTGCTTATATAATTTTCTTACGGGCTATGTTATACTTACATGTACGTTCACCAATTAATGGTTTGTATATATACACATATACTTCATATGATATACTTATATGTACATGTAACTTCGAATATATACACATTAGAAATTATCGAGAGCATCATTATTATAATTTTTGTCACAACCGTCTATGAAAATTTTAGTTTAAAAATTAATTTGAATTAATATTCCAGATTAGATTTTATTGAATTTTGTTTACATGTTTCGATTTAATTGGTGGTTGTTATCCTTGGTTTGACCATATCTTAATTTTTTATTATTTTTTACCTAATTCTCTCTTAAAATAAATCTTTATTTTCTTTTTGAATAAATCCTTATTTTCTCCTTCATTTTCTCTCAGAATAAATCTTCCTTATTTTAGGGGTTTGAGTTCAATACGTTCACCTTTTTTTTTTATTTTTCATTTAATTCTCTGATTAAATCTCTCCTTTTTGTAGACAGTTAAATGCCTGATAATTTCTTCCAACTACATTCTAAACAAGTTTCTAATTATAGGAATTAGCTATTTTTCAACCCAATAATTAGTTTAGCTATTTTTCATGTTCCATTGTCTAGTTTCAGCTTTGTAGTTGCCCCAAATATTTTCCTCACCAAAATGTTTACCCAAATTCATAAATAAATCAGTTGAGATGGGTTGTATATTTGTACGGATGACTCTAAATTTTTAAATTGACTTGAATTTTAAAATTTAGCTAAATTAATCTTTTGCTGACTTTATTAACCATTTTTTTTAATAATTCTCGCTCATGGGAGAGCAGAAAATTTCAGTTCTAAAATGGAGCACCCACAAGAACGAGAACGAGCAAAATAATATTAAAAAAATGGTTGATGATGGCAAGGGTTACTTTGACTAATTTTTAAAATTTGGACCAATCTCTTGAAGTGCTGAAAATTTAAGGTCATCTGTGCAAATTCCAAGTTTGAGCGTGTTCACACGAAATTTTCGGAGAAATTTAATTCGTGTGAGTGCACTTTGAATTTGTAATGATTCTCTCATATTTATCTTTTAATTCTCTCTCTCAAATGTAAATTTTTTTGGTGGGCTGGAAAGTTTGTTCTCAAGCGTTGATTTTTTTGGGCCGATCTTGAGCTTGTTGATCTTCTTGGATAATCGAATCTTGATTGATCTTTTTGCATAATTGATCGAAATCTTGAAGTTTTGTGTGCTTCAAATGTCTTCAACTTGTCATCAGAGAGAATTTAGTCTTCAAAGTCGAGCATCTATGGTCTTCATATCAGAGTCTTCTGTTTCTTAGAGTTTTCTCTGAATTCTCGAGATCAGCTCTATGTTCTTTTGTTTTGAAAGTTAGATTTCTGAACCCCCATCAAATGAAGGAAAGCTCTCATATTTATAGAGTTTTTTTATAGACATATGGTGGAGTTTGGCTTTTGCGCCCAACCATTTGGATTAAAACTTTTGTTAGCTTTGAGTCTAATGTCTCGGACTTTGGACCAAATTTTCATTTAATTAGCTTTTGAATTCATTTGATCTTGAGCAGCAATATGACTGGACAAATTTATTTGATCAAACGCCATAATAAAGACACGTGACATATTTGGGAACTATCAATTTTTTTGTCATTCAATTTTATTTGGGACATATGTCAATTTATGACGGATCCTAAATGCAATTTTGTCATTAATTTGTGAATATCGACCTAAAAATTTGTGATTGGTCAAAATTTTTTATGGATTGTGTTGGTTGGATTAATTTTGTAATGTCGAATAACTTTTGATTCTTATATGTTAAAGTGATGGATAAATATTAATGCTAGTACTACTAGTACTAACGTTAAGTAATTCCAAAACTTAATAAAAGAGAAATTTTTGAAATGGGAGGATAAAATAGAAATGCTACTTAAGTTTGGAAAATTTGTACGAATGACTCGGTATTTTCGTTTGTTTGTCAAAATAATCAAAATTTTAAAAACGAGGCAAATTGACCTTCAGCTGATATCATCGCTTATTTTTTAAATATTATTTTTGCTCGTTTTAGCTCTAGCTCGTGTTAGTCTCGCTTTAGCTCTAACCCGATTTCAGATCTAAAAGTTTTTTCATATCTAAAATTTTAAGATTTTGTAGATTTGTAAAAAATTTAAGATCTGAAAAAAAAAAATCGGTACTCGAATAGTCGCGGGAGAGTTGCCTTCGATGGTAGTCGTAACCGGAGTCACCGACAATGAGTGAGTGGAAGGAAGAAAAAAAGTGATGGACGAGAGAGAGAAAAAAAAGAAAATATAGAAAAACGTCCAATTTTGGCGCCTTCCATTTAAGATTAAAAAAAATACTTTAACCGTCTACCCGAACATAGCTCAAATTATTTAGAAATATAGTTCGGTCAAAAATTTAGATGTCCTACCTCCAAACGTGGTTCAGTTGTCAATCCGAGCATAGCTCAATTGGCATAAGGTTGTGCCCGTGACTAAGAGGTCATGGGTTCAATTCTCGCATTTATTAAAACACTGTTGCAAAAAAGAAAAACAAAGTGGTTCAGCTGAGAATAGAAATGATAATTTATTTGTTTTTTCTTTTTTTTTTTCTTTTTTTTCTTTTTTCTCTTTTTTTTTTTTGAAAAAGGAGAAATGATAAGTTGACACGAATAAAAAATTTGACAATAACTATAAAGTTGACACGATCTTTAAATAAAAAAAAAACCTTGTCTCTTTATTTAATAAGTAGATGTGTCCATCATCCATCCATTTTTTTTATTAAGAATAAAGAGACCATCTTAATTTATTATCGATTTCATTAGTTTATTTATATTGGTGAACAAATTATTCAATGAGATCACTACAATGTAGTTGATTTTAATTTTTCTTTAATATTATCATATGTGAATTTTAAAATGTGTTTGTCTCCTAATAAAAATCATGGTATATTCAAAAACTGTTAGCCACATTTTGTTGCAGTTTCTTCTCAAATAACTTTTCATATGAGCGGGATCTTATAAATACTTTTAATCCACTAAAACAATCCGCCTAAGAAAACAAAGAGAAATTAGTTTTTTTTTATACATGACGAAGCCGCTAAGAAAAATTATTAGGGAATTATCTACAATAAAAAAATATCAACTCGATGTTTCTACATTATTAAAAAAATATTTAGTATTTATCATATTCCATATTTAATGTGGAAATTAAGTTTACTTAAAGTTGTATATGTATTTATCCTATTCTAAACGAGAAAACAAGGTGATATACTTTATGAGCATGGTATTGAAAAGTCCTAAAAACACTAAAAACATACTAAACTTGAGGCGGCGTTGTTTGTCACTGATTCCGATTTCGTTTATCTCCAATTTTATTTATCCCACGATTTCGTCCACCTGCTCCTTCGAAACCATCATTTTTTTCAATTTGTCCCACCCATTTTTCGAGCAAATTTATTTCAGGCCTTCAAACTTTTGCGTGTCTGCTAGGGAGAAATTCTATTTTTATTTTCTACGTTTTAGGGTGGGTTTGGTTTGAATACTGAAAATATGTTTTTCAAATAATGCATTTTTTTTTTCTAAAAATGTTTATAATTAAAACAATCATATGTTTGGTTACATTTTCTTGTTTTTATCTACAAATGTGTTTGGTTTGCTCTACAATAAACATGTTTCTCCTTAGGTCAAATTACTACGAAGGACAATTATTAATAAACGTGATTAAAAGTTTAAATTTATATTTTCTAATTGATTTATCAAGCCAAGCATAGTTTAATTGGTATAAAGTTATGCCCTTGATTTAGAGGTCTAGGGTTCAATTCTCTCATCCTGCATTAATTAAATATTTTGATTTTTATTAAATTTGTATTTTAAAAAATATGGTCGGTGACGAAATAAGAGTAGTGGTGGTCGGTGGTGATCTCCGGAGGTGGGTGGGGCAACGGTGGTCGGAGGGAATGAGTTTAATCATTGACCACCTATCTAAGAATTAATTTTTTAATCATTGACCAACATTTTCTAGGTTAAACTACCTACTTAATAATTAATCACCTACTTAAGAATTAATTTTTTAATCATTGACCACCATTTTCTAGGATAAACTACCTACTTAATAATTAATTTTCTAGGAATTTTCTTGACAGCCAAATGTTGTAGGGTGTTGATGGTCAATAATTTCCTACGTGTTTTCTTGGTCAAATGTTGTAGGGTCAGCCAAACTTAATTAGTTGGTGGTTCAAAAGGGTGTTATAATAACTCAGTGGGTTTTTATTTAGCAAGAATAACACTTTTTTCAAGCCCGGTCTTTTTTAGTCTATCTCGATACAATCCTGGTGGTCAGGATCTAGCCTATCTCGAACAACTCATTTGGGTTTTTATTTAGCAAGAATAACGCTTTTTTTAAGCACTATCTTTTTTAGTCTATCTCGATTATGCAATCCCGGTGGTCAGGATCGAGCCTATCTCGATTATGCAATCCTGGTGGTCAGGATCGAGCCTATCTCGATTATGCAATCCTGGTGGTCAGGATCGAGCCTATCTCGATTATGCAATCCTGGTGGTCAGGATCGAGCCTATCTCGATTATGCAATCCTGGTGGTCAGGATCGAGCCTATCTCGATTATGCAATCCTGGTGGTCAGGATCGAGCCTATAGCCTATCTCGATTATGCAATCCTGGTGGTCAGGATCGAGCCTATCTCGATTATGTAATCCGAGCCTATCTCGATTATGTAATCCGAGCCTATCTCGATTATGTAATCCTGGTGGTCAGGATCGAACTTATCTCGATTATGTAATCCCGGTGGTCAGGATCGACTGGTCAGAATGTATACAAATTCTATGTATACAAATCCTTGCCAAAATTTCTATATATTCTAATCAAGTCGGAAATCTCCTTCAGTGCGAATGTCCCATCTGTCTGTCGAACCGCCAAATTTGAGTCACCAAGTTTAGTTAAACCTCTTAAATCATCCTTAAATAATTTTTTACCCACTTGAGAACTAACTCCCTTTTCCCCTCACTTTTACTAAGTTCTAACTTTTAACTTTTTTTTTTTTCTTCTATAATATGAGGTTGAAGAATTCAAACCTCTAATCTTTCAATCAATAATTCACGATAATTCAGTTTGTTGATATTAAAAATAACAAAAAAAAAATGAAAAAGGGTTCTCCAAAGTCCAATTTCAACCCTTTCTGTTGTGCTGTTATGTCATGCCGGTCCCGCTAGAGGTTGCTCCGACCATCCGACCCCGTTGGCCTACTTTCAAATTTGTCCACTTTAATCAAATTTCACCTTTTTTTTCTCTCTCCAACTAAGTTCTACCCTGAGAAATTTATGCAAATTTACGCAAATCCCTTCAAATGTTTGTTCATCACAAACCCAAAAAAAAAAAAAAAAAAAAAAAACACCAAGAAGAATAATAAGGAAAATAAGTTGTATACTATTATGAAATGGAAAATTCCATCCAGAGCAACTTTATACATACATTTGATGGATTAAGCAGAACAAAACAAAAGGATGAAAATTAAAACAAACCAAAAAAAAAACAAATTGTTTCACACAGGCACAAAGGGGTTAGCCCTTGGGGCAGACCCATAATAGAATGGAGCCGCAGGGTGCTGCCATTTGGTAAAGGTTGGCCCTTTCCCATCCTCCCTCGCCTTATTCTCACCAACCATCAACAACACATTTTCCTCTTGCCCTGAATTCCCACAACCACAACAAGAAGGCGATACAAGAGGTGACAACAATGGTATCGCCACGTTCCAATTCGACGTCGGTTTTATCTCGATCGATGCCGGCGCCCGGTTCTTCAGCCGGGTCGTCGGCACTTGGCTCTGGGAATTTACGGTGATGGTGACGGTGACGGTGGCGCTTCTTCTATCTGCATCGGCCATTTTGAAACAAGTAAATTCTTTCTATGCAGATACGACCGGGTTTAAGGTTTAGAGTTTAAGTTGAAAGAATGCGCCACTGAGAGAATTCAGATTGGAGTACGCAAATTTAAGGGTTAAGGGTGGTCAAATGTTGACTGCTTCCCTTCTAAAAAAAGCGCTTTGGAAACATGACACCTGGACAGATAAGATTCGTTTCTTTCTATTTCTTAACAGGAATTATGGGAAGTTTTCAAAGTAACAGATCGGATCCTGTACACGTGTATGGTCCAGATTTATTTGGAATGGTTGGCCAATCGCTGTCTCAACCAAACTTATGATTTTTTTTCTGCTAAATATTCTGGCTTTCTTCAAAAATAGACTTTCTCATCTCTAACGAATATTCGAGTTGTATGCTTTTTAAAATAAGACTTTCAACAAAATAACTTTTTTTTTTTTTTTTTTAAGATAAATTATAAATTCAATTCTTATAATTTAGCCACAGACCTCATGGTCATCAACTCATACATATGTCAGCAGAGCTATGCTCGCTTTGGCTCGTAATATTGTTGTGTCTAACATATCTCTAAATTTTTAATTTTGTATCTAGTATCTAAACTTTCAATTTTGTAATTAATAAAGACCAAAACTTTCAAGTTTGTAATTAATAAATACCTAAACTTTCAAGTCTATAATTAATAAGTCTTCGACATATTCAAAATTTTAAAAATTTATTGACAATTGATCTATTAGATATAAAAATGATTTTTATTACGAACCTTAAAGGGATGCTATGGATTAAAATAACAGTTAGTTAAATGGGTTCAATCTTTTGTGGCCACCTACTTAAAAATTAATTTCCTACTGATTTCCTTGGCAACCAAATGTTATAGAATTGTAGGGTTTAGGGTCAGTAAGTTTGAAGCGTGAGAATTTTTCACAGATTTTTTTGACAACCAAATGTTGTAAGATCAAGCGGTCTATCCCGTAAGATTAGTCGTGGTGCGCGTAAGCTGACCCTGACACTCACGGGTATAAAAAAAAATGTTAAAATAATCAATAAGTTATAACAGTCTTTGAATAGTTGTGATATTGAAAGTTGCATTTAATGACCCTAAACTTTAATAACTAGTAGGCCAAACCGTAGACTAATTAACCATTCACCCAACTTTAAGTTGATGTCTTAAACACTTCATAAAACTAAATTTTATGTCGATTAAGTCAAAATCTATTAAATATAAAATTAAAAAATTTAGAAATCTATTAGACACAAAATTGAAAATTTTAAATTTTTTTACACTTTTTACATAGAATTGAAAGTGGAATCTAATTAGACACTTTAAATTCACGAACCTATTAAACACGATATCAAAAATTAGGTCGACAAAAGTTCACATTTTTTTTTTTTTTTGCCAAAATTTACAGAATCTATTCGTCTGCTGCTGACTTTACAAAAAGTGGGCCTTACATAAAGGCCCGGGACTACGCCCATTGGAATTCTTTTTCCTTTCGGCATCTGCTGATGCAATAATATAATAATAATATTTACGACTAATTTCCACAAAAATGAAAAATGAATAATATAACGCTGCTGTTTATCTAAAGAGCATCTTGAGCTCTTCAATCCTGGCCGTCCGAACTTCCTCGTCGGTGAGAGCACCGGCGATCATCCGCTGCTTTCTGGCCTGAACTTGTTGCATCCGTTCCTCCACGGTGTCCTGTCCACGTGGTCAAATCACAAACATAAAATTCAAAGTTTTGACATTTGACTAAGGATTGACGAACCGAGTATTAGTTTTGATATGGAACAGAAGAATATCAAAACAATCACCTTGACTATGAATCTTCTGACACGAACTGTCCTCTTTTGACCAATACGATGAATTCTCATGATTGCCTGTTCCTCAACCGCAGGATTCCACCATGGGTCCTAAGATTGATTATAAACCAAATTCAATGTACACTACAATTGACTAACAAAATTGTTCATGAGAAGCTGCTGAGGTTAAGTACCATTATGAAGACATTAGAAGCTGCGGTTAGATTCAATCCAACCCCACCAGCTCTAAGAGAAATCAGCATCACCTGAAATTGCAAGCGTGGGAATGGAGTTAGAAACTTGAAACAAAAAGTCTAGAACAGAATTTGTAGATAATGAGTAATAGTTATATTGTACCTTAATCTCATTGCTTTCACTGAATTCTTTTAGAACTCTTTCCCTATGTTTCTGCGACAACTTCCCATCAAATCTAAAGAATCCAATTCTTTTCCTCTTTAAGGGAATCTCCAAGAGATCGAAAAACGTTGTCCACTGGCTGAAAACAATGCTCTTTTCGCCCGAACCCGATTGATGAATCTGTTCCAAGCATTCCAGCAGTTTTGATACTTTTGAAGACTCCTTCCAGTTCTTCTCAACATCCACACGAAAAGGGTTTTCTGATGGACATGTTATGAGGTCGGTTTTCTTAAGCAATTGCCTACAAATTGGGCAGAGGCCAGTTGCTGGGGTCCTCCAGCTTGAGAGGAGACACTCCCTACACATCCTGTGGGCACATGGGGTGAGCACTGCGTCATCAGCAGACTCCATACATATAGGGCACTCGGTGTTTTCGCCTCGCCGAATGCAATCTACAACCTCTTCGACATATGCTCGGGTCGGTGCAGCCTGCTCCATTGTTGTAGAGTTGCCGTTGGATTCAAGGAACTTTCTTGCAAGCTTGTTCAAGTTTGAGTACTGTTGTGAATCTCCTCGGCTGCACATTATCAAACCAAAAAGATCAAATTGTTTGCAATAGAATGTCAGGAAAAAGGAAACCATATGTTCTTTTTTTTTCTTTTTCTTTTTGCCTATTCCGACCTCATTACAAGAAAAGGGTGGTTGCAACACTGCCTAAGTCGAAGCAAGAGCTCGAGGATGTTTGCAAAGTTGTGGAGAACCTTTCCTTGTGCTAAAAACTGGTCAAACTGGACCTGTTGATTCAAAAAAAGGAATGGTGAGTAAGATTTTTAAGGGTGAACCACTTGTCTGTTATAAGATTCTTATTTATTGAGAGCCACTAATCTACTTGTGAACTTGACAACAGAAGAGAATGTGGTGTTATATCTTTTTTTTTTTGCCTCTGCAATTTAACATCAACTAAAGAGCAGTCTACTCTTAACAACTTACTTTTGATCTTTTGAAAAGTGCATCATAGAAATCACGTTCAGCCTCTGACTGTTCGCACGTAACGGTTTGTATATCAGTAGGAGGGAGAACAAGAATAGGCCTACATCAGATGAGCCAAATGTCAAATGCTTTTAGACCCATGTGGGAACTTTAAATTATGAGAATGTTGCAAGAATGTAAGAACTACCTTCCTTTAGCATCCTTTGTATCTTTACTTCTCCTCAACATAAGTGGCCTCAAGATAGCTTTGACCAATCTCAAGCCTCTAGGATCACCATTTTCGTAAGGCCTTTGAATCAACTTGTTCCACCTAACCAAAGCCAAAATTCCAAGGTTGGGTTAGAAGATTCTGCGGAATCAACCAGCAAGAGCAATCCAGCTTAAAATCAAAACATGGTGAACTAAAAAAGAAATAGAATTAACACTGCCATCTCCTACCATGCCCAATTGCACCATGGCTCCACCCGCAAGAAGCATACGAGGCTGAAAAGGTCTTCCAAGTTATTCTGTAGCAAGAAATAAGATTTTGAATAAGATGCTAGACCACAAATTATAACTTGGTTCTTATCTGGTGACTTTATGCTTTTTTACTACCTCAAAAAAATTGGATGAAAGATGCCAAATTTATTAAACAAAACAAATATGAAAGGAAGACTATATCATTTTCTCAGCAGCCACATATGCTTAAGTAAGATGTTATCAATAAACTACTAGAGAAAAAGTTGACAATGTGGACCTGGAGGGGGGTTCCTGTAAGACACCATCGACAATATGAGTTCAATGAAAAGGCAGCCTGCGCAGTTTGTGTCCTTGATGATTTAATTGTATGGGCTTCATCTAGCACTACTCTGTACCAATCAACTCTGTGGTAAATACTCAACTCTCCATCCTGCATCAGAAGTGAATGAGCCATAAAACAGATGGAAGAGTAAACAACATTGGATAAGAGAAATTCAATATTATCAACATATACTATGTTGTTTAGAATTGCATATAAATAACTAACTACTCACATTCTTATAGGCCGATGTTAGGACACCATACGTTGTCAAGACAACATCATGTCCTGATAGCACCTCCGGGTTATTGGTTCTATCACCACCGTAGTGAACAAATATCGAAATACTTTCAGGCTCTGAATGTACTTCAAGCTCCTCCTGTGGTAGCAAATTTCGGTAAGATCACAAGTAAAACAATGCAATTGCATTTTAAAACAAAGACATCATGGATTTTCAAAGGATGATATGTACCTTCCATTGGCCCAGCAAAGCCATTGGACAAACAATGAGGGTGCCACCCCGTGCTCTAGTTGTGGATTTTTTACTTCTGTTCTCTGTGGTATCATTCTTATTCACTGCGGGCTTTTGATCATCAGGGCATCCTTTGCCCATCCTCGAAAGTATAAGAGCAATTGTCATAACAGTCTTTCCAAGGCCCATTGCATCCGCCAGAATCTACACTTATACATCATGAGTTAAGTACAATATCAAGTATATCCTACTCCTACCTCCCTATAAATGAAATAAGTTTCATAAAATTATTTAATCATGGGATTATACTCACTCCTCCTCTTGCCATCTGTGTTGCAGTTGGGAATTTTGTAGTCGACTCCCCGGAGAAAATGTTTACATAGATTGAGGACGCTCTCCTACAAATTGGGAAACAATTCATTGCATTTCATGCCAAACACGAGATACCAAAATGAAGGAGTTGCATTTTATTTTTAGTAAAAGTTGCATACTCATCACAGACGCGATAGGCTGCCCAGCATGGATGAAGGGTTTGTGCGGCCTTCTCAACATCAATCCCCTTCTCTAACTCAGACATCCAGTAAAGAGCTTGCTTCTGATAAGGCCTAAGATCGCATGATAGTGTATGCGGAGGCTCCATTTCCTGAAAATTTCATATAAACACCCTCCAATGAGTACAACTATACACATATAGTGAAATCTTCCTTCGTCATGGTCCATAGATAAGATAGAATACAAATGTCATGTGACTTACATCCAAATTATACATATCAGCCGCACCAACAAGCTTAGTCAGTGATGATTCGTTAAGAGTTTGGTCATCTTTGTTTTGATCTGCATATTGTTGGCAACCCTTTCTTCGCTTCACAATGGGTAGCATTGATGCGGATTCATCTGGATCATCCTATTTAACAGACAGTTAATTATTAGTCCAAGCCTGGGTTGCTGTCAGCAGAAAAGAGTTATGCCTGTCTAAAATAAGTGCCTAATGTCTGTTTCATTTCAAAGCCTACCAGACAAGGTCGGTATTAACCAAATGATTGGCCAACGATGTTATGAGTTCTGCCAAATTGTTTAACCATCCAACAAAGTTGGAAGTACTTGATCATCAAAGCAGAAAAATGTGATTATGTGAACGTTAAGAATCAAATTCAATTTTAACATAATCACATTTTTCCTCCAATTATTTAGAAAATAATGTTGATTATCAATCCTCCCTGTTTTCAGACATCAATGCATGTACTCAAACACACATGGGAAATGCAAACTATATTATTCAGGTCATCAGAGAATAGTTGGTATCAAAATTTAATTTTACAAAATCATGAAAAAGTTGACTAAGATCAGGATTCAACAAGTGAGAAAAAAACAACACATTCCTAAAGAAATCATATAAGAGTTGAAAACTAGGAAACATACTTCAAGCTTTAGCAGACGCTTCCGAGAATCAAGTTCTTCTGGTGTAAATTCAGCCTGGCAATATCAGAACATAGAGTAAGAAAATAAACTTAAACACTGAAGAAGCCATAATTTAATGCGTGCATATGAACAACATTCAGTGAGTGATAACCTTCTGGTATGGTGTGATTTTCAGTAATTTGAAAAGGGTTGGAAGAGGATAAAGTGTAGAGTCAATGTGTGTAGCCTCCAACTTCCAGGAAACCGTATCAATGTCCGAGAATGCAGAACAATGAATATAAAAGCTGCCAAACAGATATCCATTGAATTCAGTTGAGGTTGCCTTAAGAATCCAAGACCCACAATAAATAAAGAAAAACAAAAATTTATCATCACTCTACCTAACGTATAGAAGGATTTCTTGCATTATGTGAAGGTTTCCAGGTGCAGCTATACACCGTCCTAGAACTTTAACTTTCCGGGAGTTGGCAAGTGGAACTACACATTTTGCCCACTCCATTGGTAGGCGACCGATCTAAAAGTGATCACAGCACAAATTTTACATCAGAACAGATTGTATATATAATCATTTTACACATATATTGCACAGGAAATGAAATTATTCAAAGTTCAAACTATTATCATCACATACCTCTCCATTTCGTTTAGTTGAGAAGCGAACAATCCATTGCGCATTGAATCTTGAGCTTGAAGAAGGAAATACAAAATTAACAATTTCATTATCTGCTAATTTATTCCCCTTCGTGGTGGAAATGGCTGTGACCACCGTCCTTGCCACCAAAAACCATTCAGCCTCAATGGGGAAATCCCCATCTTCAACCTTGCACCGCCCATCATTAGACAATGCCTCATTCTTCTGCACCCCACCTGAATCAACCGAACTCATTTTTGACTTTCTTGCAACCGACTTTGTAAAGAAATCAGCCCTAGAACTTGCTTTTTTTTCAAATACCTTGTTCTTAAACTCCAAATCTGGTTCTTTCACTTTTACATTTCCATTAGCAACAGATTCTACAATCGTCTCGACTGCTTCCTTCTTTACTTCAATCTTTACAGCCGGGTCTTCCTTTAGGGTTTTGTGATAATCTTCATCGCTCATCACTTTCGTGTTCGTCATTTTAAGAAACTCATCGAATGTAATTTTCGACGTTCCAATGACTTCAGGTGCACACTTTTGACGATCCGAGCTCACTCCCGTGCTCTCCATTCCTTTATCTTCGAACCCTAATCCCGGCTCCTCCTTCACTTTCGCTTCCTTCTCGGACTCGATAGAATCATCCTCCTGCATAATCTGAGTCGAAACTCGAGCGCCGGTGCTAGTGACCGTCCGGACAATGGACAATGGCCGGGCCAAAATACCAGGGTTTTCGAGAATGTATTCAATGGCCTCAACTACGTCACCGCCGTACCTCAACAGCGTCCGTTCAATGAAGGATTCCGGCAAGCCGGGGTCGACCGCCGATCGAACCTTCTTGATTTTCTCTTCTAGAATGCCGTTTGGCTCCATTTGTAAACCAAACGAAAAGGGGATTTTGAAATTTTGATGAACGAAATGATTGAGAAAGTTGCAGAGTGAAGGAAATCTTCAAACCATTTGGATTTGGATTTGTCCACTGCTTCGAAAAATGAAGGGTTTCAAGTTTGGGGTTTTGTCTATAAGAGCTGATTTTGGCGCCAACTGGTATTTGTATGCTCAATTTCGCGGTCTTTTTCTCTCTCTTTGTGCGCCGATTACTGTGCTAATCGGCAAAAACAAAATTGCGGGAAAATTAACCGGCAAAATGGTAAAATATGAAATTATTATTATTATATTATGCAAATTTTAATTATTTTTACTTTTTTTTTTAATACCATTTAACCGGTAATTACTTTTTTTTTATTATTATTATTAATTTAGAATTTTTTTTCATTATAAAGTTGCCATCTAAGGTAAGGTTGTTTTGTTTTTTCCTTTTATTAACCAACCACATTATTATTAATGCTAATTTCGGAATATTTAAACTCTTTGACCAGACTATAGAGTATAGTATAGACTTTATATTATATAATATGAACCTACAAAATTATTCCAACGTGGGCTAAAAGAAATCTTTTCGATTATTGTAATGAAAAACAATATGCTTTTCTATAAGGAAGATAGACAAAAGTGATAATAAAAAATCATGCACCAGTTGATATTTAAGTGCTTAATAAAAAATCATGCACCAGTTAAGTGCTTATTTTTGTTATAATAGTTGTGTATAGTAAATATTATTGAAATTAGTATAGTTATTTTAATGACTCAGTTATAATAGTCGATGGTACAAAAATTATAATAACTCAGTCCACCCAACTCTAAATTGGTGTCTCAAACGCTCTTTAAAAGAAGGTATAAGATGTCGACAAAAATATCGAAATCTCAATTTTATGGAAATTTTGACATAAATATCGATAAAATCTCAATATCAATGGATATTTTTGAAAAATTATTAAAAATAGAAAATTCAAAAAAAAAATATTTAAATAAACATTTTACTCTATTTAAATGAGTTAAAATACTTACCATCCATGTTATATTCATCATAGTTACATTTTCTTGATATTTCTTTAATACCTCATCGATTTTTTATGATGTAATGGAAATGTTGATTCACTTCTTATGTCGATGTTGAACCGATAGATATGTAGAAATGTTACAAAAATTAATTTCCTATTAAAAGACTACACGAATGATATTTTTTTAAAAAAAATATACTTTAAAGTGATTGAATGCAAAAACATGTACTATGAAATGGGAATTTTACGAATTGAAGTGGATAGAAAAAGTTAGTTTAGTATTATAAATTATTGATGAATGTGTACTATAAATACAAAGGATAATTATCATCTAATCAAGAAATAAAACTAACCGTTGTGACAAATACGTGAAAAAAGTTGTAACTCGTATATAGTTAGTTAACTAATACAGCTAATATAACTCAATACGTCTCCCTCAAGATTGACCGTTTAAAATTTTCATGTTGATCGTGAATGATTGAAGAGTAGAAGTAGACACTTTGTTTCAACTAATTGAAAAGTTGATCAAATGGGTAGAAGACGCAAGATACCACGTTGAATCATGTGTCGCTAACAAATGATAGTCAATATCTCTATATGTTTAGCACGTTTATGATAGATCAGATTTGTGGCAATATTGAGACAAAACTTGATCGTCACAATAAACCACTACTAAAGTTTGAGGAGACACTTGTAAGACACAAAAAAAAAACCTGGAAATCCATATGAACTTGTCGGAAACACTTGTAAGAGCTCTAAAATTTGCTTCAGTTGAAGAACGAGACATTGTGGCTTGTTTCTTGGATTTACAGGAGATAAGAGATTTCATAAAAAGATACAATAGCTAGTGACAAAATGGCGTGTGTCTAAACAAGAGTCTCAATCATAATCAATGAAAACATTCAATCTAAGCTTATACTAACATGCAGTTCCTTTCAAGTAACGCAAGACATGGTGAGCAATAGTCATATGATCGGTCAAAGGCTTAGCCAAAAATTGACTAAGTTTATGTGTATAAAAAATTAAATAATAGATCTCGATATTTATAAATATAATAGACGACGACCAATCAATCGTATGTAGTGAGAAGCGTCGTTCCTTAGAGCATAGACAAGTGCTTGAGGTACCGAAGAGCAATGCAAATTGGGTGCCATAGGATGTGTTGTTGGTTTTGCTGCCAAAAAAAAAAAACAACGTGAGTCCGGTGAGTCCTCCAAAAATTATTAGCAATACTTACATTCAGACATAGATATACCTTGGGATGAATGAGACAATTCAAAACAGAGGAAGTATTTGTTGTGGGTAGCCTCTTGAGCCTTGGTCAAACCCTCATGTGGGACGATCCTTTCGGCCTTTTGGCTAACCCTCACGTGGGTCGGCCCTTTTGCTTGGACAATTTAGAGTGAGGGTGTTTTTTAAATTATTTAGAAAAATAGGGTTGTTTTCAAACAAATTCGAAAAATGAGGTTTTTTTTTTTTAAGTGCGCGCGTTCAACCCGCGCTTTGACCGGTCAAATATTTGGAATGCACTTTTTGTAGAAGCACAACACCCCACCATTGAATTAAAGCCAGTGGCGTTATGATTTTTATTTACTAAATATAAAAATCTCAATTTTATTGTTATAGTTATAATTTTTTTAAATCTCTCCCCCTTTCACACTTTTTTATTCCCTCTCATTTCCCCCTTCCATCTATTTTTCTCTTCTCCATATTTCTGATTTTTTGGAGTGAGAAATGTCCAAATAATTACATTCTTTGAAATGGTTTTTTTTTTTGCAACGATAGTTTAATTAATGCGGGGATTGAACCCATGATCCTGTGGTCACCGGCACAATCCTATGCCAATTGAGCTATGCTCGGTTTGACGTTTATTTATTTTCGATTTTACCAACTTATTATATTACTATATTTCAGTCTTTTTCAATAATCAAAATTTAGGTCTTCGAGTACTTTTCTACTTGATTAACATTTCACGTGTACTCATTGTTTTAGGTCGAAAATTTAAATCCTCATTACACCACATTTGTTGTACTAAAATATAAATATTTGGAGGAAAAAAAATCAATTTTTGCTCTTAAACTTGTGAAGATCAATTATTATAAGAAACCTTCAATTTCATCAAATTGCATACTCAACTTAAATAAATGTTTAGAGTTAACCTTCATTTACGATTTTGTTACAATATAAATATATATATATATAATTATTAAAAAAAATATATAAGAAATCTAATAACACAAATTTAAAGTCTATTAAAAATTATAATCGGTAATTATAATAATTTATGGGTTATACTGGTCGTGGTAAATAGTAACGAGTACTATGGAGAAGAGTAAATAAGATGAAAGAGAGAGGAGAGAGAATTAAAAAAATATAAGGACAAATATTAATAATTTTGTTAGTGAGGAGAAAAGTTAATAATTTTGTTAGTGAGGAGAGAAGTTAAAATTATTGTGTGGACCCACCCAAAATTTTATATTTAGTAAATAAAAATTATCACGCCACGTGGCTTTAATTGAATGGTGGTGGGTGTGACGCTTCTACAAGAAGCGCATTCCAAACATTTTACCATCGGATTGAACCCGTACTCCTAATAAGACAAAAAAAAAAAAAAAACCAAAATTTTTCAATTCTTTTTTAAAACCACCCTATTTTTCTAAATAGTTTCAAAATCAACACTCCGACTCTAAATTACCCCTTTTGCTTTGGTTGACCCTTTGGATCTTGGAGGACTTATCCCTTTGATAATTTATGGGTTGTATCATATAGGTCGGGTCCTCCCCTACTTGTGTCATTTACTTCTGTCTTTAGATTTTTTGTCTCTTAATTGTTTCGGACACGACCTAGTCGATAGTATTTCACCACTAACAAAAAAACTAACATAGTGCAAGAATCTTATATGCTAAGGAGCGTTATGGACGACAACATATATATTCTTAGATCTATCTACAATTATACTATATTAAAAGTTAAATTATAAAGTTGATATGTATATATCTGGTTAATGACACAAACCACCCCTCAACTATGAAGTTTATTACAATTAACTCCTTGAACTTTCAGTTTGATCAATTACACCCACTAAAGTTTGATAAGTGTTGCAATCAACTCCTGAACTTGCAATTTGATCAATCACACCCCTAAAGTTAGTCGATTGGGTTCAACTTGAGTAATGTAGAGGAAGGGCAAATTTGTCATATTGCAATCAACTCCTGATCTTCTTTCTTCCTTCGGCCAACCTCGTTGTCGTCGCCACCCACATCCCTCCAGATGGTCGCCGTTCACCTCCCGCTAGAATTTAGAGGAAATTGAAAAAAAAAATTGTATGCTACAAACATCTATCACCACCTATTTTCGATAGAGAAGGAAAAAAAAACATTTTTTCTTTATTTTTTATAAAAATAATTAAGCAAAAAAACTTTTTTAATTTGACACGTCAACTATGATTGAGTCACGTATTAACTAGCAAAGTTGAATTGTAGTCCGATTAACAATCAAATATTATATATTAAAAAATATTAAAATGGAAACAACTACAAATCTAAAACTATAATTAAAATGGAGAAATTTTTGGGTAACCTAATCTACGACTTTCCATGTAAAAAATTATGGAGAAATTATTTTAAAAAAATAAGTATTAATTAATATTAATATGGATGTCACTTCTCCCTACCGAAAAATTATTCGAGAAGACTCGCTATAATGTGAGTAATAATTTTGAAAGAAATTATTCGAAGAAATCATCACATAATATGATTTATAATTTTGCACCGAATGAAGAGAGATAAATTACAAGAGTATTTAGATTTTGTATTCGGTAGTTATTAAAGACATATAAATTTATACAATAGTTATTAAAGACATATAAATTTTAATATCTACATCTGATCATTTTAAAGAGATAGTTATATTGTGACGTCTCATTAAATAATTTGGCTATTTTTATAAATTGTATAATTTGTTTGTAGGTAGTGCCTGAAAGATCCCATTAACATTGTGAACTTTTTTTTTCCCACACGAGTCTAAACCAGAGCAAAACACGGGAGAATTTTTAGTACATCCGTGGTATGGAAAAACTCCATACCACTGTCTTTCAAAAAAATGACACGTGGCGAAATGGTTTAAAAAAATAATATATTTAATAGTGTGGATTCCAGTTAAACAACCATTTTGCCACGTGTCATTTTTTAAAAGGCAGTGGTATGGCGTTTTTCCATACCACGGATGTACTAGAAAGAGTAAAACTTGGTTGCAGGCTCAGGCTGGGGTACAAGTATCTTTTACAGCCCAGCCATGTGGCACATTATGATTGGATAAATATTTTTATCATTTTTTTTTTTTTTTTAAAATCTCCCTAACGTAACGCCGTTACTTAGATTTTTGTTTTGTTTTATGTTGCTCAGTTTCTCTCTCCTCCCACATTCTCCTCACTCTTCTAACTGCCATTCCTCTCTTCCGTCCTTCAATCTCTCCTCCCTCCTCTCGGACCATAGAATCAAACTTCAACTTCAATAGATTAAAAAGAAAAATCATTTTTTCTCTCCTTTAGGATTCCGATTTCAGAGAAAATGAAGGCGTTAATGGTGAGGAAAGAGGTGAAAATTCCGACAAATTTTGTGAAAGGGAGGCAGATCGGAGTGGCCGCGGAGAGAAAAAATTGGAGGTTATTTTCAACAGGATCCCGACGGCATCCAGTGGCAGCGGGTGTGATGGATGGTGGCGGCTTGAGATTTTTGATGTGTGTGAATTGTAATGGAAGTTGTAAGGTTTTGGATTAGAGGAGAGGAAGACAACCGAGTTGATACAAATTTCAATTTGAGACTTTTTTTTAGGGAGTGAAAAAAAAAATTCTATTTTATTTAATTAAATTTAATTTTAGTGTTGGACATAAATTAGTGAAAAGAACGAAGCAGAAGGTTGAAAATCAAAGAAGAGATTGAAGGACTGGAGGAAGAGGAAGAATCATGGAAAGAAGAAAGAGGAAAGAGAAGGTGAAAGGAGAGAGAGTGGAGCAAAATAATTTAAATAACGACGTTAGAAAAGTAAGGAGATATACAAATTTAGCCATTCACAATGTGCCACATGGTTGGGCTGCAAGAGATGTTTGTAGCCCCGCCTGCAACCAAGTTTTACTCTATTAGAAATTCTCCCGCAAAACACGTAGTATATGTAAGTCGAAAGACAGAAGACTCCAATAATATGATATGGGCACGGCAGTCGGTATTCCTTTCCAACTTAAAAATGTGTGCCCATCTCTCATCCCTTCATCTTATTTATATACACACAAATTAAAACAAACAGCTTATTCTCAATAGCTTCTGTCATATCCATTTGGTTGAAACATGTGCACTCTAGAGAAGCGTGGCGATCTCTTCATCCTCACCCTCACCGGCGACAACGAGCACTGGATCGGACCCACTTTCATTTCCTCCTTCCTCTCACTTCTAACCCAACTCAAATCCCAAGCCACTCGCGGTTCGGTTCTGCTAACTACTTCCCATGGCCGCTTCTTCTCCAACGGCTTCGACCTCCCCTGGGCTCAAACCGCCGGCTCCAAGTCCGCCGCTAGAGAACGCATAGTCCATATGGTTCACATCTTCAAGCCTGTCGTCGCCGCCCTTCTCTCTCTCCCTATGCCCACCATCGCTGCTGTCTCCGGCCATGCCGCCGCCGCCGGCTTTGCTCTTGCCCTTTCTCATGATTACGTGCTCATGAGGCGTGATAGAGGCGTTCTCTACATGAGCGAGGTCAGTAGTCAAAAATTTAAATCTTTTAAGGGTGCTTTTGGTTAATCATAAAACATTAATTTGAAATATATTTAAAGTTACATGTTTTATATGTCATATTTAGAAATTGAATCTAAACCCCTGCTTCAAAATATATATAGGACAAAGGCTTCAGACCCTTCAACTTCATAACTTGGTTGTTAACAAATTATTAGTTAAATATGCTGCTTAGGTCGAGCATAACTCAATTGACATAAAATTGTGCTCTAGATCAATTCTCCTCACATTAATTAAATACTTGGAATCTCTCCTAACTAAAAAAAAATATATATATATATCAAATTAATCACAACTATGGTTAATTAAGGTATGGACATTTATTTATTTATTTATTTTGTCAAAATGAATCTTTTTGTTTTTTTTTTTTTTGACAACATGCTGGGTGGGGGATTGAACCTAGGACCTCATGGTCACTAGGCGATACATTATGCCGTTGAGCTATGCTCTTGTTGTCAAAATGAATCTAGTTATGTGTTTAATTGGCCTGTACTCTTTTAAGCTTAAAGGCTCTTTTAAGCTTAAGGTTGATGTTGGATCCACCCTTAACCAAAAAATCATGTTTTCTTAGAAGAAAAAAAAATGTTTTATTTAATTTAGGCATAGTTTAATTTAACATAAATGAAATGAGACATGATATTATATATCTATTTATGTAATTTTGTATTTTAAAATTTTGAATGCTACATTGAAAAAAAAATAATAATTATATATATATATATATTTTGCGATTCAAACCTATCTTTGAGTCCTGTGTCGGGTTGCAGGGTTGAGTTTTACCCCGATAGCCCGCTAGCAGCCAAGTAATTACTCATGTTAAAAAATAAATCTTTTAATTAGATATTAATTGATTGAGATTTGTCAAGAGCATAGTTCAACCACATACATTAACTTTTTATACAACTTTTTTGATAAGAAAATCTCAGGTTGACAATATTCATTTTTTAGTTCTCTTCCTCTGCCCTTAGTTATTGAGAAAATATTCTTCATAATAACCCCTTATAAATCCAAACTACATTTGTAATTTCTCTGTAAAATTGTCCCACACATGACCATCTCGAATAATTTCTTATTTTACTTTTTTTTTTCTTCTAGAAACTTCTCAATTAAACTGTTAATTTTGATTAGAATCTTCATATTATGAATGATTTTATTTTTTTACTAAAAATAAATATATATCTACTTGAATAGTTCAAATTTTCAAATATCATAAATCTTAAATATTTTAATTGATTCATAGAAAATAAGTTTCAAAATATTAACATATCACAATAGAACATAGTAGAACATAGGATGGTTAACATTTTTGGAAAGTAACATCCCTACCTACTAAACCCACAAGTTTCTATTTTCTAATACTAATTAATTTACATTTAATTATTCTCCACACACATACGTGACGTGAAAAAACAACATTATCATTAATATCATCTTAAATTATTATTGAAAAAATTACATTATCTTATATTATTGAACTTCAAACTTTAAATTTAGTAGGTTAATTATTTATAATTAATTACAAGTTTGGTTTTTAAGTTGATGTCTAATAAGTTTATAAACTCGCTCAATTAGAGCAAAATTCGAGGGACAAAACATCAATTATCATCCTAAAAGTTCATCACTTGGAAATTGTTAGAACTATTTTTAAAATTTTTATTTTAAAGTTTATAGTTCAATGAACCGTCTATTTTGTGTGTCTAATAAGTACTTGAACTAATTTACCAAAACATAACTCAACCGACATGTTGTATAGATTAGTGACCAAAAAGTCCAGAGTTTAATCCCAACCCCACGTGTTAGTCAAAAAAAAAAAAAAAAAAAAAAAAAAAAAAAAAAAAACTTAATTTTTTGTTTAATAAGTTTTTTATTCTTTTTAGTATTGGTAGATCTATTAAATATACAATTTAAAAAATAAAATTTTGAGATATAGATCTTTTAATTTTTCTAAAATGTTAAATATAATAGATACCTATTACACAAAAAAATTCAAATACCTAGCTATTAGACACTTTTAGAATTTGTACTAAAAAAAACGACACTTTTAGAATTCATTTATAATTTAGTGATTTATTAAACACATTTTAAAAAAAAATGTGGTCATAATACATACAAATTCAAAGATAAACTTTATAATTTAACAGGTATTTTTTTTTTTTTATATTTCCATTAGTTAAAGAGTACAAGATTCAACAAGTGAGTACTAAAAAAAATATTCAACAAGTGACTTGGAAATTATGACATTATGTCATTGATACATTTGATATGTGTTAGATTACTGTTGATTTGTTTATATTCTTGACAAGATTGACTTGGGTTTAACCATGCCCGATTACTTTGCGGCGTTGATGAGGTCGAAGATCGGGTCAGCTTCGGTCCGGCGAGACGTGCTGCTGGCGGGAATGAAGGTGAACGGCGAAACATCGGTCAAGTTGGGAATCGCCGATGCAGCGCACGACGGCGAGGAGGGGTTGATGGAGGCGGCGGTGGCGATGGGGGAGAAGTTGGCGAAGAGGAAGTGGGACGGGGAAGCTTACGCGGAGATTAGGAAGAGTCTGTATCCTGAAATGTCTCCGTTGCTTAATGAATTGAATGGAAAGATGTAAACCGATAAGGTAAAGGAAGTATTTGCATTCGATGTGTCGTTTTGGTGGATTTTGTTTGTCGTGTTGAGTATTTTGGATGATGTTGTTGCAAAATAATCTATAATTTTGGACTGTGTTTTCATCAATTAGGTGGATGAATTTGGAATTTGAAATCTCAAGGTCATATATGTTCAAAATTGGTTTTTGTTTGTTAGTTTTGTTACGGGTGATGACGCCAAAAGCGAGCTAGATCTTTAAGGCCTCGTTTGATAACCATTTGGTTTTGGTTTTTGGTTTTTGAAAATGAAGCCTATAAACAATATATTCAGATATGAATTTCTGGGTTGTATTATCTATCTTTTGAATTGTTTTCAAAATTTAAGTTAAAATTTGGATAAAAAAAGAGAAGCTTTCAAAAATTTGCTTTTGTTCCTGAAATTTGGTTAAGAGTTGTAATGTTTTTTTAACAAAGTTGAAAGTCTCACATATGTATGATTTATAGGTTTAATTTTTTAAAATTAAAAATTAAAAATTAAATGATTATGAAATGAGACTTATAAATTAAATGATTATGAAATGAGACTTAAATTATATGTTTATCGATCTTGTTCTATGTTTTGGATGGATTAACTGAATTGGGAGCAGAGGACATCCTAGTTTATATTGATGACTATGATTTTATTGCTACATTTTCTATTGTAGTTAGTAGGATATTTGGGTCCCAAAAGAAAATTTGTGCAAACATTTAACTATTATTATTATTATTTTTTTATTAGAGATTAAGAAATGTTTTAGAGAGAGAAAAGTTAGATAGGTATATGTTAGAGAGCTAATATTAGTTATAGACTACATAAAAATATTAGGTACATAAAAAGGGAAAGAAAAAAATTAAATAAAAAGAGAATATACAAATAAAAGTATTTTAATTAATATCAGGATTGAACCCATGACCTCTTAGTCACGAACACAACTTTGCTCAATTGACATGGAGTAGTATCTTAGAAACATGGTATTAAATTTTCGTACACATGTCAATATTTTCACGGATCTTCACTATTTTCTTCACTATTTTCACGTAACTACAATATTTTCACATATCTACAGGTTCAACATCGACAATTTCATCTTACCGTACAAAATCCATAAAATATTAAAAAAAAAAAAAATGAACTGAATATTAATATTATAATAAGTGTATTTTAATTAATTTAGAACTAAAAAATATTTATTTATTAATTTAAATATATCACCAGACATTGTATTAATATTTTTGTAGAATTGATACTTAGAATCGTCAACATCAATATTTAATGTCAAACCGAGCATAGCTCAATTGACATAAGGTTGAGTGACTTAGAGATCATGAGTTCAATCCTCGCATTAATTAAAATACCGTTGCAAAAAAAAACATCAACATTTAATTATTTTTTTTTAAACTTTATTTGTTTTAAGGATTGATAATATTTCATTTTAGCCATTCATATGGGTTGGTTCGGTCTTAATTGAATTTAAAGATAAAATTAAAAGTTGGACATAAAAATGGATAGACATAGACTTCGCATTTGTTGGGTCAAACGCTAATTTCATTATAATATAAATAGAAATTAATTATGGTATTTGATTTGGAATAATTACAACCTTCAAAAAATGTGCACAGTCGAGAAGCGAGGCAATCTCTTCATCCTAACTCTGACCGGAGACGATGACCACCGCCTCAGCCCCTCCTTCATCGCCTCCATTCTCAAATCTCTTTCAGAAATCAAGGCCCAAGCCTCCCCTGGTTCAGTTCTCATCACCACCTCCCATGGCAAATTCTTCTCTAACGGCTTCGATCTCCGCTGGGCTCAATCCGCCGGCTCTGTTTCCGCCGCCGCCGATCGCCTCCACCACATGGTCCAGATCTTCAAGCCTGTCGTCGCCGAACTCCTCTCCCTCCCGATGCCTACAATCGCCGCCATCGCTGGCCACGCTGCCGCCGCCGGCTTCGTATTAGCCCTAAGCCACGATTATTTGCTCATGAGGAGCGATCGAGGCGTTTTGTACATGAGCGAAGTGGATCTAGGGCTAACTCTGCCCGATTACTTCACGGCGCTGTTTAAATCGAAGATCGGATCCAGTTCCGTCCGCCGCGATGTGTTCCTGAGGGGATTGAAAGTGAAAGGCGAAGCGGCGATGAGGATGGGGATCGTCGATTCGGTTCACGACGGCGAGGATGGCGTTATGAAGGCTGCCGTAAGGCTCGGGGAGCAGTTGGCGGAGAGAAATTGGAACGGTGAACCCTACGCGGAAATTAGGAAAAGTCTTCATCCGGAGATCTCTCGGCTGCTTGGATTGCCGGAAAAGGTTATGTCGATTTCCAAGCTCTGAAAATTGAAAAATAATTGTTCATCTTAATTTGGTTCTTCTGCTGATTTATGATGCGAATTTCGTGGTTAGAAATAAAATTCATGATGCCGTCTGTATTTCAAATCGTTTTTGTTTGTCGGAGGAAGAATTGATGTTGAGGGATGACCGGAAAATTGTTTCAGCAGGCCGCCGTCTGTATAATCCGATAGGTTCAGACATTGTTAATTCTCTAATCTCTACCATACAAAATATAATAAAAATAGAAATATCCAAATCAAAGTTGTGACATTTTTTTAGAATACGTGTTAAGTTTATTATACTATAATTTGAAATCATATTTTACAAATTTATTTCTACCCTACAAAACAATCTTATCTCACTACGAGTATAAGTATTCTCACTACGAGTATAAGTATGACATTTTGATGGTTAAATCGACCAGAATCGGTAACCATTTCTTTCAAAAAAAAAAAAAAAAAATAATAATAATATATATATATATATATATATATATATATATATATATATATATATATATATATATATTTTGGTGAATCGAATTTTAGACCTCTAACTCATAGTTCATAGATCACGCCGATTGAACTAGGTTGATTTTTTTCTTTAACAATATCATTAATAAATATCTAGGGGTTAAAATTAAGGGTGTGTTTGGTTTAGATTCTAAGGGGGCGTTTGGGACGTGGGTTATTATAGTTGGTGGGTTATAATAATCTGTGGGTTATAATAGTCTGTGTTTGGGGTGCAGAGTTATATAGTCTGAGTTTAGTAAGTCTGTGTTTGGAGTGCAGAGCTGTTTAATGTGTGTTTAAAATACAGTTTTCTTTAACATGAAGTTTGAAATATGTGTTTATGTTAGTTTATTTTTTTTCTACAACCTTTTGTTGTATTTGTATAGTTAAATGTATATTACATATTAATTTTTTAAAAGTTAAAAAAATAAATATTATTTAGGAAATCACAAATAATCGACAACAAGAGGTTCGGTGGAGAGAGAAATCATACCGTTTTCTTTAACATGGAGTTTGAAATATGTGTTTATGTTAGTTTATTTTTTTTCTACAATTTTTTTGTTGTATTTGTATAGTTAAATGTATATTACATATTAATTTTTTAAAAGTTAAAAAAATAAATATTATTTAGGAAATCACAAATAATCGACAACAAGAGGCTCGGTGGAGAGATAAATAATACAATTTTCTTTAACATGGAGTTTGAAATATGTGTTTATGTTAGTTTATTTTTTTTTACAACTTTTTGTTGTATTTGTATAGTTAAATGTATATTGCATATTAATTTTTTAAAAATTTTAAAAATAAATATTATTTACGAAATCACAAATAATCGACAACAAGAGGCTCGGTGGGGAGAGAAATTTGAGATGAAATGAAAGATAAAGAATCGGTAAATTAGATGGAAAAAAAAAAACAGTGTTACTATAACAAACCGGGGTTATAATAACCCTCAGCCCCAACTTATATAGTTGGGGCTCCAAACATGGGGTGGGCTATTATAGCCCACCCCACCCCACTTGGGGGCCTAACAACCCCTAAGTGTTTAATTTTTGAAAAAAATCATTTTGGAATAAATTGAAGTGTTTGACAACCATCCAAAATGAATTTTTGAAATAATGCATTTTAGATGAAAAACTTGATATAAACTTTTGAAAAAAATGTTTTTGGGTGTTTAATGGAGAAACCTACTTAATTCTCATATTATATTAAAATTACCAAAATACCCTCACACTACTTTTTTAAATTTTCTCCACCCACCAACCTCCTTCGACCACCCCGCCAACCACCACTGCCCAACTCCGGCCACTGTCGCCCAACTCCGACCACCGTCGCCCAACTCCGGCCACCGTCGCCCAACTCCGGCCACCGTCGCTCAACTCCAACCACCCGACCCCGCCCAACTCCAGCCACCGCCAACTCCGACCACCCCGCTCCGGCCATCGTCGCCCAACTCCGACCGAGACCCCGCCGACCAAGACCACCAACAATAGTAAACGGTCATAATTTTTAAAATACAAATTAATTTATTTTATTTTTTTTGAAAAAATATTTAAATTAATGTAGGATGGAGGCGAATCTTATGCCAATCAAGCTAAGCTTAATTTGTTATTTCAATTGGAGAATATATATATTTAAAGTTACTAATTCATATGGTTTATTAATAATTGCCCTTTATAGTAATTTGAGATAGAAACACTTCTAGTCGAGCAAACCAAACACACTTATAAAAATACTTTTGAGAAAATGTAACCAAACGCATGAGTATTTTAATTAGAAACATTTTTTTAAAAAATGTTTAAAAGAAAATGTATTCTTTGAAAAACATTTTTTTTTAGTAGTCAATCCAAACACACCCTAAATAATATATCGATTAACTAATGTATGAAATAGTGACCAAGAGTCAAATATTCGAATCTTCCATTACGTATGTCTTAAGAAAAATATTTAAGAGAGAAGCGAACATGAGTATAATCACTAGTTCGAATTCTCCATCATGTTGTCAAAAAAAAAAAAAAAATGGTTGGAGCAGCAAGGCAACCGCTGTTTGAGTAAAAGTTATGATCTCTTGGTCGAGATACATACTTTATATCATATGAGTTATGCTCGTATGAGTAAAAGTTGAACCTCAATTCTTACCAAAAAAAAAATAAAAATAAAAATAAAATAATAATAATAATAATAAAATGAAATGACCCATCATTAAATCTACTTCAATATCTTATGTGGTGATATTAATTATGAATCATCAAAATGAAAACCATAAAGAAATTCGGGTTATCTCAAATCACACGGTCTATAGTTTAAGTTAAATAACTCAATTATAATTTTTTCATTCTAGTCTCAATTGAATCATATTGAACTTGAGTATTTTTTTTTTTAACTATGATCAGAAAAAACAGGCAATTTTGTCTTCTCTAATCTTTACTACCCGAAATTCTACTTTTTATCATCTTTATATATGTTGCTTCAGTACAAGGATAAAGTGCTTTCTCCATTCCCGAATCTGACCCTAATCTTCATCCTAAATTTATAAAATAAAACATTTTATCATAAAGATCACTAAAAAAAAATAATAACTCAAAAGTACAAGGACTAACATCATTTGCAATAGAGAAAATTTACAAATGAAAACCTGAGTTAACTCCTTTCTAGTTGGATGTTGGAGCAAGAATTGGTTAGATTCTGAACGCTAGAAAAGATTACCATCTGCAATAAGAAACATGACAAGTCTCAGAATTTTCCTTTGGTATAATGATGATAGAGCATATTAAAGTTTACAAATATATCAAGTTCTACAGGCAAAGCTAAACTTCAAGTGGCCTAAATTTTTGAGAAGTTTACAATTATATCAAGTTCTACAGGCTTGTAAGCTAAACTTCATTCATACAAGTGGCCTAAAATTTGAGAAGTTTGCTACAAGTTTGTACTCGAAGTAGCAACTAGTATCAAACAGGTCACCTTTTAGGAATTTATGTAGCACATCGCTTGTGCTTGAAGATAATAAGAATCCTTGTACTTTCTGCCACTTCCAATAAAAATTCCGGTGTTAATCCAGTCTTCGCGATGTATCCAAGCATCCCGCCCAAAATCAAGCACTCCAATAATCTGTCACAATGTTACGATATTATTCTAATGGATTTGGACTTTCAACACCATATTGAAAGCTATTACGAAGGTATTTGGATAATATATCCTTTTCAACTAGGCACTTTTCTCATCCTAAAGAACAAGAACTTTTATGAGTATTTATTCACTTCAAAACACATTAAGAATGACTCTTCGTGAACTTCGCTGCAGCTAAGATTTCTGACAATTTAACATACTCCATGTATTATTCATTTATTTGACATACTATGTATAGAAAGTGGAAATTGTCCCTAAGCTTTTCAGCGTTCAGATCGTTTAAATTTTAGTAAGTTTGTTCTTATAAATTCTTCACAGGATTTTGGTTGATGCTTATTCTAAATGGACAGAATGGACCTCGATTGCATTCTGATATAAAGAAAAGGAAAAATGAAAAAATAATAATAGATGTGAAATTAAAAATCTTTTAACGCCATTCAACTTACCGCTCCACCTTTCCATGGTACAAAAGAAGGGTTTGTTCTTGATTGCAACACCTATTTGGAACACATCGTTCAGTCATATAATAAGATTAAAGTGGACAATAACTTATCGGAGATCATTCATAATTTACTATTAGTATGGTACTAAATTCAATGTAAACAGGCAGGAACCATAAAGAATAAAAAATTCTAGTTCCTCCCTTTCATTAAGCCCTATGGGTTGTGCCATCAATCTTTTAAGAGTTTGAATGGGATCATAGAATAATTCTTTGCTCGTTATTATAAAAACGTCAAGCTTAAGAATTATAACTAATTCCAAATTAAAAACAATGATCTAGACGTAAGGAAATGGCATTGAACTATACAGCCTAACCTCAACAGTGTCTATTGCTTCATTTGAAGGAATTGCCTGCAAAACTCTGCAAAGGAAAACGAAGATAGAAACATATACAAGGGCGTTAGAAATCTAGCAGAAGTAGATCACTGCCAAAGAGTACTTCTGACACTGAGATGACAAGCACGTAGAGATACTGCCATTTATTTTAATAGCTGAATATGAATGCATCAAAACTGAACAATCAAAATTAGTCCTCAAACACAATTTCAGCCTAAACCAAGAAAGCAAGATATTCGTCAAACTGTCAAAGAAACTACAACGTAAACATCATAAACAAGAAAAAAGTATGATCATTTAATTTGAAAGAAAATATGACAACTACCTAAAGTTATATAACTTTCTAATAGAACAATCTGGTACGGCTTAAAATATAACAAATTAATCAAAGATTCAAAGTCAGATAATAACCATTTAGACTGAGAACTTAAGTTTCTAGAATGAACCTTTCTATGCACTCGTCCTCATCCATAAATTGAAAACCCTATCCAACTGCAATAGCATCCTTTCTTAGTGCTCCACAAGTTTGGAATGCTAAACGGTTGCAAAAGGAACTCAGCCGAACATTTTTTTTTGTGATGGTACTCAAATTGATAGCTCGTGGGTTGAATGAACAATCATTCAACCCTGAATTTATATATTTTAAATGACCAAGGTTGATGAATCACTCCCGAATTCAAAATTACCCAAGAAACAAAATTCCATCTATTATATGGAACTCAAATGACATTCTTTGATGCCTATTTGTACTAGCAATAAAAGACTATATTGAAAAATTGAAACAACAAATGCTCTTGAAGCTTAAGTCAACAAACCTTTCCTCCATTGCAGGAACAAGACCCCTCGTCAAAGCCACCCCACCTACCTAAAGCCCAAAACAATATTATTTCCTCCTGTCCGTATCAAATATATGGAATTTGAACTTTATACACTTTAACTGAGGTTCAAAGCTTTATAAATAAGAAACTTACTAACTGTATGCTTAAAAACAGTTTCCTTTGGAGGTCAATCCGCCCTGCTCAGTAATCAAGGAGCTTAACCATTAAAATCTCACATTCTGGTAGAATAAAAATATGTGCAAGGCTGCAACCATACCTGTTAAGAGGATGCTGCTGGTGATAGCTTCAGCAAGGCCAACTTTCTCTTCTTTCTTTGGTTTAGTTGCATAAACCGGGTAGCTATCCCACATTGGGAAATTAACGTTAACGCCAGGATATACATTATCTGGTACATCAGGTCTTCTGGAGTACTCTGTATGCCATGTCTCTTCCAGCATATCCTCATAGTCATGAAACCTAAAAAATATCATCACCAAATTTTCAGAACCGTCATCATACAGCTATATTTTGACATGGAAAACTAGTTGAAAATGATTATCAGTTACTGACCATACACGAGGTGGTGGTGGATACACATCTGGAACCAATAGCAATGGGAAGAACAAACCCATAGGTGGTACCTGGGGGGGAAGACATCATGATAAATGATCTTTGTAATAGATGTTCTTCAAATGAAAAATAAATTCATTACGAAGGCACACATTAAGTGCAGTCAGTCTAGTTTTATGAGAACTAGCAGGGGTGCCTTCTTCATACGAGTGAACTACAGCAACAGCATCGACCTCCCCTTCCTGTCATCAGGAACCAAATGATAAGAGGAAATCGATCCAAATCCAAGGGCATCCATTAAAAGCAACACCGGTTAAATACACTTGGGGAAGTCCTCGAAAGATTATTTCATGAGCATAATCTATCTCAACTTTACAAAACTAAGCATTTTTATCAAATACTCCTTGGAAGTCCTTAAAAAAAAATGACCAGTTCATAATATGGAATTGAAAACAAGAAAATGGATTAAAATCATTTTATATGTGATATCATAATTTCTTTCTTTACAGTCACTTTTCTTCTTTAACGCATTACACATAAGGCATCTATTGCACTAGAAATTATTTGAAAATTAAGAGAAGGGTCATCTCAGATCGAGTAGAAATCTTGCTATAGGGGAATATAGAAACAGCATGGAGTCAGAGGAAAAATACTACAAAGCATTGTATTGCAAAAATAGCCCTTAACCATAAATTCAAAACGCAATATAAGAATTATGGTCCTACTTCTGTTTTTATTTGTATGAAGAAAAGACGTATATACTTGGGGCAGGCACAGACTTTTTTAATGAATAATAATTGCAAAGATACTAGAGGTATATAAGAATTATGGTTCTACTTTTGTTTTTGTTTGTATGAAGAAAAGACATATATACTTGGGGCGGGCAGGAACTTTTTTAATGAATAATAATTGCAGAGATACTAGAGGTCAAGGGGCTGTTTGGATGTAGATAACTTGTTTGGCAGGATACTTTCTGGAAACAGTTTTTAAAACAAAAAGCAACTAATGGAAACAACAATATGTTGTTTTCATGGATACTCCATGTAGTTTTCTAAATTAACAATTCATAAATAGTCAACAGTAAAAGTTGATTAGGATATAAATACCTTTAAACTAACATATAGAAGCATATAAAAATACAATAATAAGACATTTCTTTTCAAATAAAATTTTTAAATCAAGAAAGATAGAAAGCAGATCAAAAAATTAGTAAACAAACCGATTTTCAAGAACAATTTCTAGAAAACACACCCAAACATCCTCCAAGGAAAAAATAATCATGAAAAATTTGTGTTAACTTTCAAGAAAACAACTATTTAAGAGCTTAACTTTCATAGATACTATTGCAGTCACAGAAAAGATTGTCGAACTCACCTTAATCTCACAGTATGACTCTTTCAGTCTATTAAGCATCAGATGATCTACAGGCTTTGACAAGATGTCAGTACGAATTGGTGGCCAAGTCTGATGATGCCTCTGAGTCCACAGGAAGCATCTAGATAAGTCCTGAAAACACCTACTGAATCAATTACCAAATAAAATAGTAAAATTTCATCACACAGACAGCACTAAGGGAAATTTGCTAAATAACTAAAGCCTCGTTTGGTAACGATTACGTTTTTAGTTTTCAGTATTTGAAAATTGTGCTTGTTTCCTCACAAATTCATTGATTATGGTCTTCACCTCTCTTAAAGAAACATTTGAATTCTTAGCCAAATTCCAAATTCCAAAAACAAGTTTTTAAAAACAACTTTTTTAGTTGCCAAACTTGACTTGGATTTTGAAAACAATTTTAGGAAGTAGATAACAAAACAAAGAAACTCATGGGTATAAGTAGTATTTATAAGCTAATTTTAAAAACCCAAATGGTTATCAAATGGAGCCTAAACTTTTGAGTTTCCAGATTTCTGATACCATACTAATGCTCACTTTCAAAATAACACATAATTGTAGCAACTAAGAAACAAACCAACCTCTCCACCAAAAGGCAAAGTCTTTGCTGTGGCAGGCAGGGCAACTCCATCCTATACACCAAAAGATGAACAATTACATTTACAACTAGACCGCTAAAAATTTAATACTTCAGGAAAACTCGAAAAGTATCTACAATTCCAAAACACAAAGATTAAATATTGTGATACTCTTTTGATAGTTTTTTTTATCATGTCAATTTCTTAGCTATATTATGGTGTACATTATCTCATCTTTTTCATATTTATAGCTTTGATTTTGTTTCTCTTTTGTCCAATTGGAGAAGGATTATGTAACTCCCCTGGATTGGGGTATCTTCCCTCATTTTTATAAATTTCATACATTGATGAACATATAAAAATAAAATATATATTGTGATACTCTTAAAATATTCAAAACCAATTCCTTTTAAATAAGTCAAAAAGAAGGTTAGAAAAAACTGAATTTACCTCGATGCAAATAATTGTTGTCACTTGTGCTCCAATGTTAACAACACATGCTGAAGATAGTCCATTCCCAAAAACTGCAGCAAGCCCTTCCTGTGACAACCAAAGTTTTAAAAAAACTAACATTTAATAAGGTACCCACTAACAAATGAGAGAAAATTCAACTATCTATGTGATGTATGTAATTGAAAGACAACAAAATTTGAGTAAAATGTAGAGTTATGACATAAAGTAATAAATATACAAACATTTGCAGTTCTAGATCTTATTAAAAATTCGGATTTATTGCAAATTGCGCCCCTGTGATTTACTTTTGCAAAACATTTTCTTGTCTTAAAAATGCTTTCAAATACTCTCATTTGCAAAATATAAAAAAACATAACTTTAACCTATTTTTAACAAGATTGATACATGTGGCTTATCTCAACAATAAAGTAGAGCTTTATCCTATTGGAAAGGGTTCCACGTACATGTTAGATCCCCTCTTTCTTGTAACAAGAAACATGTTATACCAGGCATCATGAAAGCACTACCAGGTGATGACTACAGCCTTCCTCACTCTTCTTCATGATGAGAAAGTTTTATTGCGATTACCTCCCTCAGGAGGGATTTCGGTTTTTTCTTCCCCTGCCAAGGGTTGTCTTTTTTGTTCTAATACATACCCAAGTTTCTTATTAAAATGTTATCTTCCCCACTCTAGCAAGGTTCACTATTCACCAAAGATATCGCATTCAAGGGCTTGGAAGATTCAGGGACTCGTACACATTTTTTTCCGAAGAACCAAGCTTTCATTGAGAAAAAAAAGAAAAGAAATATTACAAAAGAGTCAACCAGGCCAAAAGCAAGGACCCAACAAGAAATCGAGCTACAAAAGCGACAACCCCAAAAGGAATCCTGCAGAACCCAACCAAGAAAAGGGTTCTAGTCCAAAAGAATAAAACCTAACAAATAATTACAAAAGTCATTGGTGAATATTGAACTCTATAAATATAGGATGGATAGAAGACTAAAGTTGGAAGGAGTCAATTCCCCATATACAACATCACTACTTGCATTTCGTAAGGAACTACTACAAGCATAAACATTGTGGGATGCTACATAGTTTAGATGTCCGCATACTTGATAAAAACCATGCACTCACCTGATGAACCACTGCTGAACCAAACCGCAAATCTCGCAATACTATAGTCAACATCTCCTTTATTTCTGTTGGTACCAAGTAAAAGAAGTTAGTTATTGTTTTTTCCCCTCAGAAATTATGTTTACGCATGTTCTTTTTCCCTAATTGGACGTCAAAATTTCATTAAAGAGTGCTGTCATAAGAAAACAAAAGAACCAGGGAGGAAACACACGCACACAAGCTTCAGGTCTTTAAAGTATCACAACCTCACATCATAAGAAGTTGGATGACTTCAATAAAGTAAAAAGTTCCCTAGCAAGTAAGGCAGGAACGATGACGAACAAGATTTTAGCAAATCAGAAAAGTCATACTTGAAAAATGTAAGATGTCAAAGTTGAACTACATAAATCCAACATAGAGATGGCGCAAAGTGTGGTCAGGAATCCAGGACCAACCTCTGACAGTCAACTCAAAAACAAATTGATTTATCTGCTTCATTACTCTTATTAGAAAAAAAAACATGGAATACCTGGAATATATGGATTTTTTGCATAACTATTGATGCCTATTTGGCGAGTTTTATTCTTTGCGAAATCATTCAAATTTTGACAAAATATCATTTCCACAGTCCAATAATTTAGTCTAATGTTGGGAAAAGATTAAATTAGTAATGCATAAATATACTTAGAATTAAAGAAATCGTGCCCATACAGATGAAGATGTATCATACATAAATATATATATAACAAAGTAAATGCTATGCTTCTCATAAATCGGGATGGGAATAGATGCTGGTCTGAGGCAAGTAATGTGAATCTTCTCCAGCTCCAAACATATATTCCCATAGCTGCTCCATTTACCAACTTTATATCTAGAAATAACCGAGGCAAGTTTTCACTCAAGGTAATAACAGCTTTCGACAACTGTACCTATAAAGTTAACTGGATATTTAAATTCTATATTATTTCGCGTCGCTTCTAAACTTTCAAAAAAACTGTTTTAGCTCCAAAATTTTATAGAAAAAACTATTTTAGTCCTTCCTGTTAATTTTATGTTAACCATTTAATAGAAATCAGGATCCACTTTGGAAGCCGGCACCCAACCCACCACTACATGTGGTAAATTAACGGCAAAGATAAATAATATTTTATGAAAAATTGAGGGACTAAAATTGAACGAAAGAAACAGGGACCATAAAATAACCTTAAACTTGAACTCAAAAAAGGAAAGAAAAAAAAACCCTTAAACTTAGGCAAAAAGAGATTTAAGTCTTCTAAACAATTCATTTCACTTCTCTTAATGAAGTCTGCGCCCACCTCAAGGCGCAAACTTTAGAGAGATCAAGAGTTTTTCTTATTAAGCTCACCCGAAGATTGCACTTGTTTTCATAATCTCTTGATTATCTAAGTAAGATTCACAAAATGATAAAACAGAAAAAATTTAGACGTGAAAATGGGTCATTCTAAGCAGTACCGCGGTTATCAAATGTTTCTGGGACCACCAGAATAGCAGAATACAAATTTCTTTCACTATGAGGGATATGCAGTTTTTCTATCAAAATCCAGTCCCAAATAGCATGCAAGTCCTCAAGTACCTGAAATATACCAGATAAAACTTCAAAATAAAGTTTGAAGCATGTGAAAGCTTCAGTAAACTATTTTCCTTTCATCAAAGTCTGCACATATTAAAATACTTCTGATCGAACTGATATTTTTTAAAATAAAATATTGCAGAAAATATCATCCTTACCAATATTTTTTCCCCCTAATCCTTTAAAAACTAAAATTTATCTATGTGGTGGAATAATTGGCAGAAATGTGGTACTATCGAAGTACAGTTATGGATGTACATACCGAGTCAGCTTAACTTTCCAAGACAATTCCTAAAAGGAAAAGTAAAATAGACTATATTCTATTTCTGTTTCCTATTCAAAAAAAAAAAAAAATAGACTATATTTGTTTTTATGAGATAAATAGACTATATTCTAACTTTCACCATTCAAAAAACCCAAGTTTTGCTAAGGAAGCTTATCCTACAATACATCTTAACAATGCATTATAAAGAAACTATTGGCAAGAGATATGCCCACATGAGACAATACCTGTTGCATGGAGTAATGTTGTGAGATATTCAAATGACCCCTGCGAATAGGACGGTGTAGGCAATATGGCTCACTGGGTGATATTTTAAGAGCATCATCACCGCATATAAACTGTCTATATTTGATTACACTAGAACTAAGCTCCTTGGAATCGGTATCTACATGCTGGTCCAAAGACTCATGGTTCACATCCTTGGAGCTTGAACTTTCTGCAAAAACAAATTATGGAGGTAACAGAAACATATGATGTGCTATCAAAATTGAATCAAAGGTGGAGAGGGAAAAAGGCAAAATATCAGCATATACCCAGAAAGCCAGACACATGCTACAAATCTGTCTTGTAATGCATGTTAAAGATCTGATGACAATGAAGAATGAAGACTTGTACAAAACAGTGCAAAGAACCCAGAGAATATGTCAAAACTTATTTTGTCACTAGAGGAAGAGGAAGACAGTGAAGACTGAAGATAATAAGTATGAAGGAGAATATAAGGACGTATACAATACACAGTACCCATGAAGAGTAATTTCAAGATTCAAGATTTATTTTAGTTTTTCGAAGAAGATGATGAAGAATAAAAGGACTTGTACAGCGTGGCTCATGAAAAGTGACTTTCGAAGATAGAAGATTTATTTTAGCCTCGTGCTTCAGGGTTTTATCAAACTTTCAGGTTTGTTGACATCCCAGATGAATATAAGAAGTGCAAGACATATCATAAACACTTTCATGCCTGCTAATGATATTTGAAAAGGCACAGAAAGTTAACTAAATGATTATTACCCACAGCCCCCGACGAGGAAGGGTCCCTCTCATGTACGTCAGTCCAAGTAAAGACATTATCCTTCTTGCCATTATGCATATTATGTCCATCAGCTCGTCCCATCTGTAGACCATTCACAGCAGAAGGAATGAACAAATTGTTTGCCAGTAAGTTGCACCTAATTAGTCATCATGCTCCCGTTCGAGAACTATTTTAGTAACCATCCAAGGGGCTACTATTACTTGCAGAATAGCTAAATTTTAGAAGTTGTTTTGAAAGACAGAATAGAAGATGGACATAAAAAGAAATAATAATTGCATGTCAAGCAAGGAAATTTCAGATCGTGGATTGAAGAGGCGAAGTAATTTATCTTCATGTAAGGTAAAGTTAAGCATATCAATACAATGGAAAAAGAAATTTCCAATGTAATGGTTAATAACGTTAGGCAAACTCAAAGGCATCCTAGATAGTCTCTTCAAATAAACAGACAATTTGATTCTCAAGTACATAGAGCTTCATTACTCCATCAGTCCAAGAAACCACTAGCCAGTTTGCTACTCTGCTTGCTTTAATATAATAGTATGACACACAAAAGAACCGCACAAGAAACGACTGTAAGTGAGATTAAAAAAGTGAACTAATGTGGTCTTCTAATTATATTAGACAGAAAAATGATATCGTAATCTATGTTTCTACTTCCAAATTTAATTCAGTTGATCTAAATGAGCACATAATAGTTTATTACACGTTTCTTCTAGTCCTTCAAACTAGAATACTACATGCTTAAGAGATGCAACATAAAAGCTCTCTTATACCACAAGTTGTGTATCATTGACATATTTACCATGTTTCATATTTCCATAAAGGTATTTGACTTCAGCTTTTTTTGGTGATGTGAGACATTGCTTTCATTCAAATGAATGAAAAACTTCACTTCGATGAATCGTAGCCCTTTTTAGAGTACAATAATAGAAAACCAATAATGTATTTTCAAGTTGCCAATAAAATACAGCCAAAGAAAGTTACATTGCTGCAATAAAATAAGCAACAGATCATAATCAACTTCATTATCACTGAATTCCGATAACAATGATACGCATACCTTTCGCGGGAAAGAACTGTTAGCAACCTCTTCATCCAGAAACGGTATTTTGAGCAACGAGGCAATCTACAGACAGACAAAAATGAATAACCAACCAAAGACATATTCAATAAATGATACACAAAGCAGACATGATACTCACAACATCATACGCCCTCTCGCGCTCCATGTGCTGTGCAGTTGTAACTTGTGAATTAAGCATCTGAAACCCCAGAAACAAACAATTCCAGTCAATTGTTGATTGAAATTATATCGATAATGCTGGAAACGTCTTAAAAACATATACTAAACCTGATCTTGAACATTTCTCTTGGGAACTTGATTGGTATAACGAGCAATGCAATGAGGAATATTGAAAGGGGTATCCTGCGATGCAAGGCCAATCCTAATATTTGCAGATCCTTTACACACAAAGAAGAACCATAACAATTGAAGTGAACAAAAATTATGATTAGCTCAGTGAAGATTTGAGTCTACAAGGTGGGAATCGCGAGGATGAAAAGGAGAAGCAGAGATTGCAGTACCTGGGTTTATCACTACCAAATTGGAACCTCGTTCGGAAATAAGTTGTGAAGGAACAACTGATTTCAGGTAATCCTGTAAGTGAAGAAACAAAGAAATCGTTCGAAAATGGTTGAAAAGAAGATGAAAATACAGAGCTTAGTTCTTTGCCCTTACCATGGCGAAGGTGTTCTTCTTGTAGTCTGTTGGCGCTAATTACTAACGTCCGGGCGACATATGTATGACTTGATGACCCAAAAGTCTGTGGTTCGAATCCCCTCACCTAAAAAAAAAAAAAATAATAATAATAATAATAAAAAATAATAATAATAATAAAATAAAAAAAAAAAATGATGGTTAACACGAGGACTATTTCTTTATTTTAAAAGGCAAAATTGGTGTTACGTTTTTGCGAATCTCGTATTCTTAGTCAAGAGCACAACTTCTTTAAAAGGGGTGCAAAACGAGGACTATTTCTTTATTTTAAAAGGTAAAATTGGTGTTACGTTTTCACGAATCTCGTAGTCTTAGTCAAGAGCAGGTGCAACACGAGGACTATTTCTCTATTTTAGAATACAAAAATATCCAACCTGCCGGATTCAAACCAGCGACCTAAGGATGACTATTTGGTTAATTCCAACTACAGTCCTCCGCTCTACCAACTGAGCTAAGGTCGGTTGTTTATATAATTTTTTATTTTTTTTTTTGTAAAAATATTTAATTAATGTGAGGATTGAACTCTTAGTCAATGACACAACTTTATGTCAATTGAGTTATTCTCGGTTTGACATTTTTCATTTTTCTTATGTCACATAAATACAAGTTTGAATTTAATCGTCCATATCAGAATTTTGAGTGCGGGTAATGTTGAGGACATTTTTTAAACATTTTCATATATTTTTTTTTAACTTGAAAATTAGTAATTTCTTAAACAAAATTCATAGTTTAAGTTTTTTTTTTTTTTATAATTTAGCTTCTTTTATATATATATTTTTATTTAATATACAAATCCGCTCGTGGACTATACCTAATTCTAATTGTGGTTAGACGATGAGGCAAATTATTCATTATTCCTACAAATCTTTGCTTAATTTTAGGGAATTGAATTTTCTTTTTCCAAAAAGTAAAATAGATTTTAGACAAAAATAAATAAATAAAAATAAATAGGGTTAGCTAAACTAGAATCATTTTATTGGGCAGTATTGGTATAATTTCTAGTTCATTTTTTTAAACTTTTTTTTGTTCAACTTCGAATTTAAGAAATTTAGAAAGATTATTGATGCTTTAACTAATAGAACTAAATTCAAGTTAGCTAAAAGTATAATTTTAAAAGTTTTTTTTTTTTTTTTTTTTTTTTTTAATATCTGTAAGTGTTCGGGCCAACTTACGCACACCACGACTAATCTCACGACCGCCTAACCCTACAACATTTGGCTGCCAAGAAAACAAAACCAGTAGAAACTTAATTCTTAGGTAGGTAGCCACTAATTTTATCATTCAATAATTTATGAATTATATATTTAATAGGTTAACCTCGAAAGAAAAGTATATGTCAATTATCATTGAAGTATGCACATTTTGGCAAGTCACAAACACAATTTCTAGAAAGAGGAGTGAATTGCAATTTTTAATTTCGTTTACATCTATTTCTATTCTTTGACTGCTTCTATATACAAGCCAGAGCCTCTTTGGCGGGTTATTATCAAGAATGGCATATATGCCAAAAAATTTATCAACATTAACGCTGTGTTTTTTGCAACTATCACTTTTAACGCTTTTCGGTGCATCCTGGCCAGGATCGGGCATCGAGATTCAATATTTTCAATTTTTTTGTTTTTTTTTTTTTTTTATGATTTGAAGTTTTTCTTATTTGTTTTAAAAAAAAAAAAAAATTGACCAGGATTGCATTTTTTTAAACAAATAATGTCAAAAATAGAAATCTCGGTACAAATTTTGGCTAGATCTTTGAAGTTAAACTTTTAAACGGAAATCTTGGCCATCAGGATATGAATTTGTTAAGATATGGCCAAGATTTGCACTGAGATTTCCATTTAAAAAAAAAATCGTTGATATTGTGATCCTGACCAAGATGAATTTATTTTTATTTATATATTTTTTTAATTTTTATTTATTTTATGAATTTGTTAAGATATGGCCAAGATTTGCACTGAGATTTCCATTTAAAAAAAAAATCGTTCATATTGTGATCCTGACCAAGATGAATTTATTTTTATTTATATATATTTTTAATTTTTATTTATTTTAAATTGACCAAAAAGTTATAGTGAAGAATTTGAAGTAAACAAATCGTATAGATCTTGTTGCAATCTTTAGATTTTTTTTTTCTATATATATTTTGATTTTTTTTTTTTTTATAAAACATCATAATAAAATAATTTGTAAATAGATGCAGAAATTTATAATGAACGTGTTTATAAAAAAATGAATACTAAATTAATTTATTTTTCAAAAGTGTCCGTGTTAACTTCGAAGTTTATCGTTCTTAAAAATTTAAACATATGAAATATTACTCGAAGTTTATCGTTCTTAAAAATTTAAACATATGAAATATTAAGGTTATTGCAATCCCGATCAATTTTTTTCTTTTTTTTAAACAAATAAAAAAAACTTCAAATCGAAAAAAAAAAAAAAACACCGAGAAGCGTTAAAAGTGATAGTTGCAGAAAACAATGTTGATAATTTTTTTGGGCATATATGCCATTCTTGATAATAACCCCTCTTTGGCTCAAGATTAAAGCACGCTTCGCTAATGCTCGACTAAGTTTTGAATCTTTTTGTTGACTATTTGCTTTCTCAAGAGCAAAAACATCATGCAAAAGTGGTAATAAGCACGTCAAGTCAATCCAAGCATAGCTAAATAGATAAAACACCTATTACCCCATTTCAATTCCCACCCCTTGTTTTGTTGTACTAAAAAAGAAAGGCATCTAAAGAAGGAACCCAGAAAGATGCAACTTAATTCAAAAAATTAGTCTAATTCTCTTCTTCGGAGCACAGGTGCACAAGTACAAAGACCCTATATGCCGCAGCTCAACTTGAATAATAACTCATCAAAGACAACAATGAAGAAAAGTAATCTGAGAAAAAGAAAACAACCAACTACAGGAAAAGTAAATAACTTGTTTGCATCAATGGTGACAGTGTAGACCTAAGAACTGAATGCCAGAGTAAATTAATCTGATCGTCAACTATTGCTTCTTTGACAAATCTAATATGTTTTCGTTTTAGGCGCTTTCTTTTTCACCTGCCTCTTTGGAACTGTGTTCTTCATCCCTAAGAAGAAAAGCAGAGCACCAAAAAATGCAATATGCTGCCAAGAAAATAGGATTCCATAAGTTTTTTTTTCACAAGTAAATTAAGATGATTAATATGGAACGATGGGGAAAAACAAGTTAGAAAGCACATGGACAAACCTGCAAGAAATCACTCGACAGGATACCAAAAGAAGGCTTCTGAAGGCTGAAGTTGAAGAAATCATAAAGAACCGGAGTGATAATAACCCATTGCAGAAGCTGAAAAGGAAGGCAATATTTTCTTTAAAGATATGCAAAATTTAGAGTAACATTGACCCCCAATATAAAAATGTCGGCAGCAAATTTATACTTAAGAAGAACATAGTGAATCCTTACCAGGAGATAAGCTCCAACGCTGCTGCCAAAAACAAACAGAAGGCCTCCAATCCCTTTAAGAGATAAAGAAAGGGCGACCAAGTGTCTGACCTGCAGAAATGATCATAGTTTGAAAAAGAAAAGTTACAGCATACTCATATTGTCAACACTGAAGTGGTGAATATGAAGAGAACAGTTGAAAAAATTGGAAACAAACAGATGGTGAAAAATATGGTCTTACATCAATATCAGGTATAGCTACCCCCAGCTTGGATGATAAATTTCTCCTCAAAACAGCTACCTTTAGAGACAAATCAGTGGTTGCCGGCCCACCATTATTGCCAAACTCATTAAACCTAAACAAAGGATGTATGTAAAGTCAATATCAGGATAAGGGTGATTTTGACCTACCTTCTCACCTAAACACTTTTGGAAAAAAAAAATTCTACAAAAAGTTAAAAAATGATTCTAAACCAATTTGATTATTTCAAAAATGATTTTTACTTGTTACCAAACCCTTTAGATTTTAAGAAAAGCAGTTTTGGCTTCCAAAATCACTTAGGAAGTTAATCCATACACACCCTAAGAGAATTCTAGGCATTTTGTTCGAGATATTAATGCATGTACTTGATAAAAGCAGAGAATGGTGTAGCTCTCAAGTGATCAAACTTTCACTTTACATTTAGATGAAGACCCAAATTGATGAAAACGGAACCCCACAGGCCACAGGTCTAAGCAAGACCAAGACGCACTAAAATGGGGCGCAAAATGCGTAGAAATATGTGAATCCATTTTTTATATATAAAGGAAAATAGTAGGATGAATGATAAGATGATAAAAAAATTAAGAAAATAGAGCTTTTATAAGGTAGGAAATCAAGCGCCCCAAAAAATTGCACATAAAAGTTTACACCAGGCACTTCCCTATTTTCTTTTTGACCCGACCTCCTACTACATTGGATCAGGATGCCAAAAAAAATCATAAGATAGGTGACCACCATGATTTGAACTCATTTTTTAAGTCATGTATAATTTGGATTGGCTCTTATTGACTACTAAGCCAATCCACCACAACGGTCAAACTAAGCCATCCATGGTGGTTAAATTTCCACCCTAGAGTTCATTTCTTCCACACTTCTGCTCACTAACAAATGTCCAATTTATTCCTGTAAAATTGACATCAATGTCTTCGAAAATGGATCCTCAAATTAAGAACCAAAACCCGACCACAGAGGAAGACATAACTAGAAATACTTGAAACATCAAATTGTAAAATTGGAGATCTTCAATGCAATATGTCATCTATCATTTAACGTAGTTCATTCAAATTTCAAAGAATAAATGTACCCTACAAGTATGACCTTCTTCATATCAAAAGCATCTCCTGGAATTAAATAAAATCTCACTAATAGCAAAAAGGGCTTCTCATGAAAGCGCTTTCAACCCCCCACTCTCAACCAAAGCTAGAGAACGTAAAATTCATATAGAAAATGGTCCGTAATCTCTAAGGAAATGAGAAACAAACAATGTAGAAATCATTCTTAAACACCCATCCATCGCAAACTACAAGGATAATGAATGAAGCCCTAACAAATCTCGCCCATTTGAAGTACTTGCGCATAAGTTATATGAAGAAAACACAGAACACAACAACAATACAATCACTAAGCATTTACAAACACTAACAATTTTTTTTAAATAAATAAATAAATCCCAAAGACCCATTTGGGGAATGAAAGCAATAACAGATTCGGAAGAAACATATAGATTGAAATCGATAGATGAAAGATCCGGCAAATCTGAAGAATTAAAGAGAAATAGAATAAACTTACATCTGCCAGGCGGAGAGGATGAAGATGGAAGCAAAGAGGACCCGGCCAAGGAAGGAGAAGAACCCCATTTTTGTTAGTGATGGTCCGAGGATCAAGAATAGAGAAAGCTAATCTCGCCCCGGTCGTGGATCGGATCGGCAAGTTCTTCGCCTCCGGCTGGTCGCTGTGTCTTTAATTTATGAAGGGGAGACCTACCGAATGGAAATGTTCCAGTGTGTAAATTCTGAAATCCAACGCACAACCCACCCAGGCCCGGCCGGTCAAATTCAAATTTAAAACAATGAAAAAAATGAAAAATCTTTAAAAACATTTTTTTATTTTATCTCGTTTTAGTTGTCTAACTAATTTATTCTATTTTGATTTACCCTAAAAGGTTTTTTTCTTAATCTTTACAATTTTTTAGGGTTTGTCACCAATTATTTAATCAATAATTATAATTCAATCGACATGATATAGGACTTAGATTAAGAGGTCGCACAATTCGATTTCTCTCGCTCCACATATATTGTCAAAATAAAAAATCATTTAGCTTAGGGTTATATGGTATTATTGTGTGTATTAAGATGTATTGAAGAAAATTATTTAACTTAGGGTTATGTGGTATTATTGTGTGTATTAATATGTATTGAAGTTCTCTAAGTAGATATTTGAATGTGACAAATATTTATAGTAAAATAATGTTAAAAATAAAATGATTCAAAATTTTGAAATTAAAATAGATATTTTTAAATTTTAGTAACTAAATAATACAAACTTTAAAATTTTACATCAAAATGAGATCTAAACTCAAAATATAGTTTTAAGAATTTATTCAAAAACGTTTTAGTTAAGATATGATATCTTGATTATTTTGATTAAATTATATGTTTGGTTGAAGTTTTAAATTTGTATCTATTTGATCATGTCTAATAGATTCATTAAATTATATGTTCAATAAGTCTTTTTTTTTTTTATGGAATGTTCAATAAGTCTTTAAACTTACAATTTTGTGTCTAATATGTATATTAATTTTCAATTTTGTATCAAAGTGTTTCGATAAAAATATATTTCAGTTTAGAAGTTGAATCTCAATTTAAGTAATCATTCCAATGTGTTTAAGTTTTTATAAATTTATAGCTGCTAACTAAATATTTGGTTAAACATCAACTTTATTAATTGATTTATGTACATATTTATGCTATAAATTTTGTATAATTATTATTTTACAATATTGTATAGTATATTATAAAGAAAATTACACTAATGGTCGATAGAATTTGAGTTTATTAGTATTTAAGTTATTTCAAAGTCAACAATTTTTCATGTTTCGTTTTTGTACCTTGGCTAGTTTTTCCATTTTTTTGGATGGATATTTAATTAAGAGTAGAACTTGGTAGGTGGGCTACAGTCCAGTCCAGCCCGACATGTGGCCCAACAGTATGACGCTCGACTCAAAAATAGTTTTTTTTTTTTTTCTTCTCACATTTTTCTCTCCTCTTATTTTATATATATATATATATATATATATATATATATATATATATATATATTCTCTCTAAAAATGTAATTAAAATATTTTGAATATGGACCTTAAATAATTAAATGAATGACATATTGTTTTGCCAATTAAACAATAATATTCAAGATTTTTTACGTATAAAATATAAAAATTAACTTTGTGCATATATATACATATTATTTAAATAAATGATAGTCGTTTTCATATAAAATTGATAATCAAAGGGTACAATTTAGATTGTAAAGTTTTAAGCATATATAATTTGAAGAAATTATAACAATTTTTTTATAAAATTAATAAGAGAGTAACAATGAAATTATATGAAATTATATATATTTTTTATAATCTTATAAGTAATATTTCTCATCAATTTATCTATGAAAATATGACAGTTATAAATAAGTTGTTATAAAATTTAGACAAGAGTAAATAATAACCAAAAAAATATATAAACTTGATATTGTCGAAAATTTTGTAAAAAACAAAGATTTTATTTCTTTATTTAGGGGTTGATGAAATGATTTTTAAATATTGATAAATATAAAATATATCATCCTAAATGAAATAATATTAAAAAAGATACTTTAAAAAAATATATAAAAGAAAAACATAAAATGAGAGAGTATCCGCGATGGCCAAGCGAAGAAAAAGAAAAATTAAGTTGACCCAAGACACAACTTTATGCAGAAAAAAAATTAAGTTGACACAAGGCACAACTTTATGCTGAACTATGCTCGGTTTGGTCAACGATTTTTTCGTTAATTATTTACGGAACACTCGCTTGACATTTTTTTTAATTTATTAAATAAATAATAAATATTTTAATGTTATTCTCTCTTTCCTCTCCATTCTTTCTCTTCCTTTCATTTTATTCATTCTGTAGTCCGGTCCTTTGCCGATGACCGCTGATCGCCTCCTCTTAGGGTTTATATTTTTTGAAAATTGCGTTTATTTTCGAGCCGATGGCGCTGCCTCTGGTCGCCTACATTACACAAGGTAGATTGAATGGAGATGTCTTTGGGATTTTTTATTTTTTTTGGTACCCAAAATGCGGATTTTTTTATATTAATAATGTAGTTTAATAAAATTATTATAGAAATAGGGTAGGTTTGAAAGTATTTACAAAACTAAGGTACCTAAATACCATGGACACGATTTCCAGTAATCGTGTCTAATGTACACGACTTAGGGGTAATCCGTGTTCATGGTTCACGATTTATGAGGTAACTCATGTACCAAGGACACGAGTTTTATAAATATCGTGTACCATGTACCAGACTCGTGTACATGGTACACGAGTTCCAACTACCGAGCAGCTGTCAGATAAGCGTCCACGTGGTTGACATGTCACCGATATCGTGTCCATGGTACACAAGTTACCCCATAACTCGTGTCCATGACACACGAGTTATCCTATAACTCGTGTACCATGAACACGATTTCTCAAACTCGTGTCTACGGTACACTAGTTTTGTAAATACTTTCAAAACTATCCTATTTCTATAATAACTTTATTAAACTACATTATTAATATAAAAAATCTCCAAAATGCACGATCAAACTATCAAGCTTCATAAGAACCTTCAAGAGGAAAGAATATTAAAAATATATATATATATATATATATATATATATTTCATTAACCACCAACGTGTACAAAATACAACCTCATCATTAAGAGCATAAGCTACCCAATGAAAAATCAAGGAACCAAACAAAACCTCCCTCCTCCATAGGAGAAGAGAGAGGGGGTTGTACACAAGGCAACTCCAACGCCACTGTAGCTAAAGAATGAGCGGCTATATTATAAGTTCTAGGACAAAAAGTAAAAGATACACACCCCACCTTGGTCGCCTCCTCAAAATATAATCCAAGATATTTTTTTGTCTTAGATTAAATCTCGGTTGATTCAGAGCTCCGCCTCCGAAGAATCAAATTCAATGAAGATGTGACAGAAATCCGAAACATCACAGTGACTAATAGATCTCAGTCTAACTAAGATAGCCTTGCTACAGTAACAATATATAAATGTTGGTAATTGAACTGCTACAAATTCTTATGCAGTCTGAACTTCCATCGAAGGTGTCCATTAAAGTTGTCCATATTGTATGTGGATGTAATTCTTGTTGACACAGAGATATTGCGACTTCAAATTTGCCATATCCCTAATCCACGAAGCCCTAATTAAAGAATGAAGAAGAAAGAAGAAGAAGACGAAGAAGGAGGAACGGGTGCGACTTCGATTTTCTTCAAGCTCACTTCGAGATTCTGTCTTTCCATAGACCTTGCCCTTCGATTTTGCCAGTTGATTAAAATCGTGATTTCACTCCTTTTTTTCAACCTCAAGTATTCAATTAACCGTTGAATCATATAATTTCAGATTTTTTAATCGAAAGGGGAGATAATTCACAAATTTTTAAATTGTCATCCACCTCGCTGCCAATTGTCTTAAGTGAGCGTCACAACTTTAGTCCCATAAGTCCCTAGATTTTCGCTCTTATGTGTTTAGTTCCTGAACTTCCAACTTTGTGTACAAGTTCCTGACGTACTTAACATTTTTAAAATTAATAAATTTATTATGTATAAAATTGAACACAATTGAAAGATTAAACACTTATTCGACAATAAACTGAAAGTATATAAATGTAAAGAAAATTAATGTTTTTTTTTGCAACTATATTTTAATTAATGTGAAGATTGAACCAAAAACTTTTTAGTACACAACTTTAATGTTAATTGAGCTATGTCGATTTGACAAATTAATGTTGTTTTTAGTACAACAAAAAGAAGATATTAAATATCAAAAAGAAAATAATAGATACCTTAATTACTAAACTATAAGTTGTTAAAAATAATAATAATAATAATAATAAATAAATAATACTGAACTATATATATATTATACGCTACCTAAATTTTGTTCTTTCGAAAAATGTCTATGAAAGATATTCTAAACAATTTTTAAAACACAAATTTATGAAAACGTGTACTCATACAAATAGTTCCCAAAGAAGGAGCTATTTGCCCACGTTGGAGTCGGTTGTCCACTGACAAGTGACAACTAGAGAACATGTATTGTTTGAATATGGTGCAATTAAACCATTTTAGATATTGTTGATAAAGAAAATAGGGGGAAATTAAATGAAAATAAAATATATAAAAACAAAAATGTGAGTTGGAGAATCTAAGTTTTTTTTTTTAATAAGATTTAACAATAAAGCTCCATGGCCATGGACTACCAGTTGCAAAAGACATAAGAAAATTTGAGGAACAAGATCCTTCTATCAAGTCGAATAGTGAGCCTCTATTGCTCTGGAGACTATCTTATGGGCCAAAACATTAGCCAGAAGAGGCAAATGGGGGAAGAAAATCACCCCAGTAGCATCATCAAGTCTAGAGCTTCGCGGATGAAGAAGACAACTGTGGTGATATCAACACTGGTGCCATTGAGAAGATTACAAACTTCCAAACAATCAGTCTCAGCCTTGATTGAGCACTTGCAAGGATTTGGGAATGAAGAGATTGCTCCGAGACCTTCGACCATGAACACGACCTCTAAAGTCTTGATCTCAAATTGGTCGGTCGGAGCACGACAACCTGCCAATTTAACAACCCTTGATGATCTCGGATGACCGACCCAATACCAGCACTCCTAGAATAAGGATTAAAAGATCATCCACATTCAGTTTCCACCAATGGAAGATGGGAGGTTGTCAATTGCCACTAGCATCATCTAAATGTTCCTCCATTTCTAACATTCACTTTCTCCTTAGCACTGTTGTCATCGAAATTGACACTTCTAACACCTTTGGACCGATGGAAGAGGATACACCTTATTCTCGTAGTCACTCGTACATTATATTAGTTGATCTAGGTTCATGTTGGCACATTAAATATGAATTATTGAATTGTATACTCAACCATTAAAATCATTAAATATATTATTATAAATATAATTAGTCATCTAACAAATGATTAGATATTCTAATTACTTATTAAGTGTGATAATCTTAATAAAAAAAAAAGACATTTTAAAAAGATTGTACATTTTTCTAATTGAAATATTACCATTCAAATAATTGATGAAATTCAATTTTTTTTTTTTTTTTTTTAGGATAGATAAAATTCAAACTTGTCACTTATATCATGAGTCATGAGCTATTGAATAATCCACGTCTTATTGTTGTTACGTATGATGAATTGATTTGATTCAAACATTTTTCCTAATGTTGTTATTTGTTACATATTGATTTGGACCAAGCATTTTAGTAAAACTCTTCTACACCACAAGCACATGGGCCAATAGTTAGAAAAGATAAGCTACGACCTTTATTTTTAAATTATAATATGATTATTTTAACAATGACTTGTTCCGCAAACGTGCTTTTTAAAAAAATATTATTTAAAAAAAAATTAATTCAATAATCGTAAACTACTTGAATGAATTGATAATTGGTGTTTTATCCATTTAAGCTATGCTTGAATTGACTTATTTTAATGTATAATTACATAAACCTCCCCTAAATCAATAAATGAAAAAAAAAAAAAAATTACAATCACAACTCTCAAAATTTTAATTGTAATATTAGTTAAGTGTAAAATATATTTCTAGTTATGAGTTTGAGCTTAGTTTTCTCTTTCATCTCTCAATTTTTTAAACTAATACTTTTGATTTTTGAGATTTAAATTTAATTTCTAACTAATCCTTGAAATTTGAAATTAATTTCTAAATAGTCCCTAAGTAGAATTGACGTTAGTTGACCTAACAGAATGATGACGTGATAGTGATTACTCGACTTTGATCATGATGCATATTTTTTTAAATGAGTTGATTATATATAGAGTAAAACTTACTTACAGCCCGGCTACAAGTATATTTTGCAGCCCGACACGTGTCATGATTTGATTGACTGTATATTTATATTATTTTTTAAATAAAAAAACTCTTCACCGCGTTTATTTAGTTTTTCCTTTATTGTTCGTCAGATAAACAACTTCTCCTATTTTCTCTCTTTTCTCCACTTCCATCTGCCATATGACCTTGTTTTCAATTTCATCTCTCACTCTTTCTTCCTTTCTCTACAATAACTATTTTTTTTTCTTTTTTTTTTATTAACTATTTTTTAACGCAGTAAGATTTACAATACTCTAAAGAATATCTCTAAACAAATAAAATCTTTTTTGTTACCATTTTTTTTAATTAAAAAAAAAAAAATCTAATCGACCTTTCCCTTTACGAACCTTAAATGAATCCAACCGTGAAATTTTCCACTCTTTTCTTCACTTCCTCTAAACACCTACTTGAAAATTTATGCCTGATAACACACAATCAACCCTGCAAATTTTAAATAACCCTAATTGAAATTTCATGGCCTTGAAGTTTGGAGTGTAGAGAAATGAAGAGAGAGAAAGTAAGAGAAGTTTAATTTGCTGGAATAAGTAAAGGAAAGTTACGGACAAAAATCAAGTAAACGGCGTGAAAGATTTTTCTATTATTTAAGAATGGTTTAAATATTAACCAATCAAATCATGATAGGTGGTTGGGCTGCAAAAGATACTTGTAGCCCGGACAGCAAACAAGTTTTACTCTTATATATATATATATATTACTTTTTATACCAAAAAAAAAATTAGAAACTAATTTCAAACTTTATCAAATTCAAATCCTATGAATCAAACATGTACCTTTTGAAATGTTAAAAATCAAATAAAAGTTAAAATCGTGGAGATGAAAAAAATGCATAGCTATAATTAACTTATGAAAAGAGATATGGATTTAATGATTGGTGTATTGATTTTTTTTTTTTAATATATATATCCATTCTGTTACGATAAATCAATAACAAAGAAACAAGTAAGTGCAAAAGAAAAAAACATATTTACGTGGTTCACTAACGTCGTGTTAGCTACGTCCACAGACGGAAAAAAGAACAATATTATTACAAAATAGAAGAGATTACAACAGATAGAAGTCAGCTAAAGACATTAGAAGATTTATATATGACACTCTTCTAAATGACCTAATACAAAATAGGCCAAAGTCCAAAATGAATAAGTAAAATTCAAAACAAAATTTTCTTTTAGGGGCGTTGCCTCCATATTCCCATCAGTACGCTCCGTCCCTCCGTCGTAGAGGGTCTCATAATAGATTTAAGGCATTCCAACACCTTGTATGGTGTAAAATTGTATAACAACAATCCGTGGATTGACTTTAATTGGATAAAGAAATTTGAAAATGATTCTGATGTGAAATTATGGTGTTATAGTAAATGGCCAAGGTATTAGATTTGAATTTGTGGAGGAAGTGTTATCTCCTCTGTATGGAGCCCAGCAAAGCATAAAATAAAAAGCCAATCCACGTGCTTATTTGCTTTATTCTAATTTCTCAACCTCAAAAAAAAAAAAAAAAATGTTTATCATTGAAAACATTGTTTTGGTTGAGCAAGTCAAATAAGGCAACTTTGTTTGTGATGTAATATTCTTAAAAAAAAAAAAAAAAAAAAAAAAATGGGGAATGTCCATGTTCAACATGTGCATTCTCAATTTTTAACGCGGATGTTGTTATTGTTTTTTTTTTTATCACTGGTCCTCACATCATGCTAGTTGAGTTATGCTTTTGTTCGCTAAACGCCGTTGTTGAGTGATCCAACATTTACTTGAATGTGCATGTTGAACGTGCGTATTTACTATACTGGTTTTAAATTGTTTGTTGGTTGTAAATTGTTTGAAAACAATCCATTTTTTTCGATTTTTTTTTCAAAACCATCCCACTAAACCAAATAATTCGTTAAACTTTGATCTTAATTTTGTAATTTTATTTTAAATCAAACATTTATTCTTCTCACATCATGCTAGTTGAGTTATGCTTTTGTTCGCTAAACGCCGTTGTTGAGTGATCCAACATTTACTTGAATGTGCATGTTGACGTGCGTATTTACTATACTGGTTTTAAATTGTTTGTTGGTTGTAAATTGTTTGAAAACAATCCATTTTTTTCGATTTTTTTTTTCAAAACCATCCCACTAAACCAAATAATTAGTTAAATTTTGATCTTAATTTTGTAATTTTATTTTAAATCAAACATTTATTCTTCTCACATCATGCTAGTTGAGTTATGCTTTTGTTCGCTAAACGCCGTTGTTGAGTGATCCAACATTTACTTGAATGTGCATGTTGACGTGCGTATTTACTATACTGGTTTTAAATTGTTTGTTGGTTGTAAATTGTTTGAAAACAATCCATTTTTTTCGATTTTTTTTTTCAAAACCATCCCACTAAACCAAATAATTAGTTAAATTTTGATCTTAATTTTGTAATTTTATTTTAAATCAAACATTTATTCTTCTCACATCATGCTAGTTGAGTTATGCTTTTGTTCGCTAAACGCCGTTGTTGAGTGATCCAACATTTACTTGAATGTGCATGTTGAACGTGGGTATTTACTAAACTGGTTTTAAATTGTTTGTTGGTTGTAAATTGTTTGAAAACAATCCATTTTTTTCGATTTTTTTTTTCAAAACCATCCCACTAAACCAAATAATTCGTTAAACTTTGATCTTAATTTTGTAATTTTATTTTAAATCAAACATTTATTCTTCTCATTTTTAGAGATTTGCGTTTAAGTATGAACATTATGTTAAGATAGATTTGAGTTTAGTGGTTAATTTATTTTTACAAAGTCCTAGAATTGAATTCTACCTTTACGTGTGACGTAATATTTTCAAAAGAGAAATTAACACAACTTGCATACGTCCAAAAAGTTTTTTTCTTTTTATTCTTTACGTATTTTACATTTTCTAATAAAATAACCAACAAAGTATGTTTTACTTTTTCTTTTAATTATGAATGAAAAGAAACATCCTAAAATAATTAAAATCGTTATGCAGCTAAAAAACGAACTAAATATATATATATATTTTTTTTTGGGTTAAATTAATTTTTTTTTTTGGTGCCTATGATTTGAATAAAGTTTTGTTACGGGCTACCCTAACCTCGCATCATCCGCTGACGTCACACCCACTCCTCCAGAAGTGGGGGTCACTGTACTAAGCCTCAGACGAACCATCCACCAGGAGTCGATCCTGGAACCTCGGTGAATGAAGCTTACTGTAGCTGACGAAGACAGACTGTCGTCATACCACCCCTCGATAAGCACGAGATGTGACCGACAAAACAACCTGCCACGACTGACGAAGAGGCGGCACAACAGCGCCCCCAACTCTCTCGGGAATCGGGAAACGACGGTTGCCGCCATTATAACAAGGCGCGTGGATCTAACCCCGGTTGGTCCACGCCCCCTCGCCTCGGTCTAAACACTCGTCCGAAGGTTAGGAGACCGAGTCGCTCAGGGAACACTCCCTCACCGCCAACTATAAATACATTTTCTGTTCAAAGGGAAAGAAGGACGAAATAAACGGGTAACTCTACCATAAACTTTCTTCACTATTCCTATTTATGCTCAGACCTCTCTGACTTAAGCATTGGAGCCGTGTGGGCCTAGCCCCACACCGGTGCAAGTTTACTCTTCTCCTCCTCTTGTAGGTGTTCCGTGGATCCGCCGGCCACCACTCATGGGACTACACGGAGGCGTGGAAAAGTCCAAAATTCTGCATCAACAAGTTTCAATATGGGTTTTATTATTTTAAAAGTTTCAATTTAGTCTCGTAGTTTGAGTTTAATTTTAATTTGATCTCTATTATTTTAAATTTTTTAATTTGATCTCTGTTGTTGGAACTTAGTAATTTGATTCTTATGATTTGGTGAAATTTCATAGATCATCTTTGAATTGTGTTTTACTCACACAAAAATTCCACATTTTTCTTTCACTTTGCCTTTTATTTTAATATAGTCAACAACTAACACATCTACCCAAATAGAAAGATGCTACATAAACAAATTTCAATGAGATATATATAAGATGATTTGTGAAATTAAACTAAACACCACAAGACCAAATTATTACTTTTGAAACTAGGACTTTTTTGGAATTGTGTAGTTTTTTAAATGATTATTGACAGTTACCCTTTTAGGAATAAAATATAAATTTTTAAGAGTTACTTAAAAGATATATGAGATTTGTTTTTAGGAAGTTAGGAGAAGCTAAGGGTCCGTTTGATAACGATCTTGTTTCTCCTTTCTTCATTTGATAACGATCTTGTTTCACCTTTCTTGTTTTCTGTTTCTTCTTTTTTAGGAACTAGAAAGAGGAATATGTTTGATAACTATTTTTGTTTCTTATTTGTTGAAAAAATGAACATGAACATGAACATCAAGCTGATAACTATTTATTATTTTTAAATTTAAATATAATTTAGTTATATATATATATATATATACCAGACATATAAAAAGCTATTATCAAAAGCTCGCGGTAAAATTAACAAAAATAATAAAATTGTTTATATCCTTCAAATATTGTCAAAATTTGATCGACAATGTCATTTCTCTCACTCGAGTCGTTCGCTTTAAATGATGTCTCTCACTCATACCCAACTTAATTATATTGCTCTGTAAATATCATCAATGGTTTTTTATGATCATATGCATGTTTTAGAAATTTAGGGTCCGTTTGATAACGTTTACGTTTCATGTTTCCTGTTTATGTTTCTCTTTTTTTAAGAAATTACAGACTTGTTTGATAACTATTCTCGTTTCTTGTTTCTAAATTTTGAGAAACGTTCCTAAAAAATGTCAAAATTTGAGAAACTACAAAAATAGTTTCTCTTTGTTCTGTTTCTACTAGTCTTCTTATAATACTATTATCGTTTAAAAATTAAAAAGCATTGATGACTCGTTTTTTTCGAGGCGTGCAATGTTCCATCTTCTTTAGAAAAAAATTCTAATTTTGAATCCTGGGTAATGCAGATTTATTTAACCTCACTTTAATATTTTAGGACTATCAAATTTAGGCAACATTTAAATGATATAAATGTTTTTGTTCTTGTTATTTTCACAATAAAATTATTTTTATTAGTTAATGTAAACTTTTGATAATTTTTTTTTATATGTTTCAATCCATATTACATGTTTTATATTATATTACTAAATTCTATTAAAAAAAAATATTATCAACCAAGTTTCTGTTTCTTTTTTTTTTCAACTAGAAACAAAAATAGTTATCAAACATATTTCTGCTTTTAGTTCCTAAAAAATAAGAAACATGAAACGAGAACATTATTTAGTCTGAAGTTGTTTAGTCTGAAGAGTTCTGAACTATGTGCGTTTGGGGCAAGAAGTTGTTTAGTCTGATGTTCTGAAGTCTGTGGTGTGTTTGGGGTAGAGAGTTGTTGAACCTGGAGTTCTGAAGTTTGAGTTTATTTTAGCTGTTTTCTTCTGCACAATTTTTTCTACGAACTTTCAAAATTTCCTTATTAACGAATTCTTCCAATTCCAATAAATTCTAAAAAATATTCTAAAAATGAATTTTTTATTTTTTATTTTATCTATCCTTGACAAATTTCTTTGAAGACAACAAAAATAATTTTGAGCACAATACTTCACATTATTTTTTTCACATTGATTATCATATATATATATATATATATATTTATTTGTGAGAACTCATCTTCAATTTTATGAATTATAAGATTGTCTACCCATAAGTATAGTCTATCCATGTGTCAAACACATCTTTCTCCGCATCCACCCTCTTAAACTTGTCATTCCATCTGAATCCACCCCACTTGGAAATCAACATCTAAGCAATGATGGTTTAATTTAGCTATTTTTTTTTTTTGTACAAATTTTTTCTATAATTTTTCATATTGTTAAAGATTTCTTCCAATAAATTTTAAGAATGTGATTTTTGCTTTTTATTTTATGTATCCTTCACAAATTTCTTTGAAGATAACAAAAATAATTTTGACCACAATACTTCACCTTCTTTTTCAATATCACTCACATTAATTATTCATTTTATTTGGATAGTTTTGAAATAAGAGAAAGTCGCACAATATTGTGTTAAATATTACATGTGAATTTGAAAGATTTTAATCCATTAATTTAAACGGATCCAAATAAGCTGATGTTTTTATTTATCTCCATGGCAAGAATACTACATTTTGAATTTGGTTTAACTACCCATTTTGATTGAACAAACTAATTTATATTTAAAATAATAAAAATAGGTTGATTTACATTTTTAGTCCTTTTACACATTTCGTTTAAATTACGTTTTTTTTTAATAATTATAAATATTGTGGGAGGGAGAGAGAGGAAGAGAGAGAAATGTGCTGCCTCGAAAAATGGGACAGACTGGAATAATAATTACAGTACAAGTATGGGGAGTTGAATAATAATTACTGTAGAAGTCTGAGGAGTTGAATAATAATTACTGTAGAAGTCTGAGGAGTTGATATTTTTTTATCCGAGTTCAACAAGTCCGTGGGCTAAACGGGTAGTTAACTTCTTCTTCCAACTCCTTGTCCAACAACTTCTTGGGCCAAACACCCCCTTAAACACGACTTGATGATTTACAAAGTACGAAGGACTTATACATAAATATAGGGAACCTTATGTAAATGATGAGATGTACCAACCACACAATCCTCAACATTGTTTGTGTTGATTATCCTAGATATAACCAAAATCATACTAGACCTAAACACAACCAAAATCTTTGGTGCCCCATATCCACCTAATTAAGGGACATGACTTGGACTCTTGCAAAATATGAAAAGAAAAATAGTTGGCTGAAGATGATACCTCTCCCTCCCTAGTTGCCTATTCATCCAAACAACCAACACTTAGGCATTTACAGGGAACCTTTCCCTAACCATAGCCGTGACAACCCAAGAATAAACTCAAACCTTTCGATATATGTTACAAAATATAAAATATAAAATTAAAATAATATATAAATATATTGCAAAATTGAAAATATTAAAGCCAGTTTCATGTTTTATTGAGCAAAATTTAAGGGTTGTTTGACCATCAATTCAGATTCTGTTTTATGTTTTCAGATTCAGTTCAACCAATATAATATATGATTAGTTTGCAATCTAGATTTTGTTTTTGAAAACTATTTTCAGATTCTGTTAACTAGATTTAATTGTTACAAACTAACATAATTGAAAAGGTAATTTGTTTTAAATTAATTTTACCTGTAGATGCATAAATATGACAAGTCTACGTCGACTCCGAAATGAGACATGGGGTCATCCGACCGAGCTGACATGCCCCAGCTAAGGAGTTGGTCTGTCCAAGTTAAGGTGTTGACCAGAAAGATGAGTACATGGCTGAGCTGATGAGCTTATCTGTCTAGCTGAGGTGGCTAGTTAGATTTTATTTTATGTTTTCAGATTTATTGAGTTTAGCGAATATGCGATTAAAATGCAATCGAGATTTTGTTTTTGAAAACTGTTTTCAAATTCTGTTAACTAGATTTAAATTTTACAAACTAACATAATTGGAAATGTAATTTGTTTTAAATTAATTTTACCTGTTGATGCATAAATATGATAAGTCTACGTCGACTCCGAAATGAGACATGAGGTCATCTGATCGAGCTGACATGCCCAAGCTAAGGAGTTGGTCAGTCCAAGTTGAGGTGCTGACCAAAAGGATGAGCACATGACTGAGCTGAGGAGCTTACCTGTCTAGCTGAGGTGGCTAGTCATATGGTCGAGCCGAGGAGCAGACCTATTTGGCCGAGGTGGCTTGTCACATGGCTGAGCTGAGCAACTGACATGCCTAAGGTGGCTGGTCACATGGTTGAGCTGAGAAGTTGACCTGTATGGCCGAGGTGGCTAGTCACATGGTTGGGCTGAGAAGTTGACCTGTATGGCCGAAGTGGCTAGTCACATAGCCCAGATGACTTGTCTGGTTGAGATGGCTGAACACGTGCTGAGATGACAAGTCCGACCGAGGTGGTTGAGCACGTGGCAGAGGTAACCTGCAAATAAAAGATCTTGCACCAATGTAGAGCTCAACCCCACACACCATGATGCTTAAGCCAGTAGGAGAATTAAGTGTGGTTAAGCTTAGCTCGACGTATACCTTTTATGAGTAGTGGATCTCTATATTTATAATGTGAATTGCATCGTTAATGATGTTGGTGTTGTACGTTGGCGTTTCAGGCTTGTAAGTGTCACACAGGTCGGCCGAGCCATTTTCCCATTGGATAGTCAGCTCACCAGCTTGGTTGTCGAGGTAGATGTTGCCTCTTCAGGCAAATGGGCAGCGCGAGCTTTTTAGAATTCGTGTCCTTAATTTATGAGCCTATTGGGAAGCCTGTTAAGTAGGCTTTACCCGTAACATTACCGAACAATAAAAAATATTAAAATTCTCTCATAATTACTTTCAACTCCTCCAAAAGCAATCACATACGCACCCTAATCGAGATTTAAAGTAGATATCATAATATATTGAAATTTGGAAGGGTCGCTCTTTAGAAAAGAGAAACCATTATTTTTTAGGACATTCAGACCGTTCTTCAAAAAATTGCAAAATTTGATCTGGTTTCCAAAAGATTTGTCAAATATGACCTGATTTTGAAAAATTAGCGTTTCTAACCTTAAATTGCCAAGTGAATTCCGTCCCTTCCCTTCACTTTTAAAAAACTCTCAAACCTCTAAAATGGTCTCTCCTATCTATCTTATTCTTTTCTTCGTTTTATCTTCTCTTCTCAAATGGTTCAAGAGTTAATAAATATTCTCTCCTCCCTCTTCTCTAACAATTTTTTTAGAAATCAAAGATATATTTTACAATGGTTGAACAAATCACGATAAGATTTCATCCACCTACAAATATTGATCTGAAGATTTTTAATTTAAGATTTATTTGAAAATTGTGATTTATTTTTTTAATAATTTTTCCTTCCTAATTTTTTTAAAAAAAAATTGTAGCAATTCTTGACACAATTTCAACCACGAAATTGCACTGTCCCTTCAAATTTTAGGATGGTGCAATTTATTTTTTATTTTTATCCAAATCATGATAAAAAAAAATCATTTTTTCCATAAAAATCTTTAATACATACTAAAATGATGGAGGAGAGGTTTTCAAAACTTATAAATTATTTTTTCTTAACATAACATTGTAAGGTGAGAGTAGATTTTTTTTGAAAGGTGAGAGGATAACACAACTAAGGACGGGGACTAAATTTCACACTTAGGGAGCGTTTTGCCCAAGAAGTTGGAGGGAGTTGGAGTTGTTTTGTCTGAAGTTGTTTAGTCTGAGGAGTTCTGAGGTATGTCTGTTTGGGGCATGAAGTTGTTTAGTCTATAGTTCTGAAGTCGGTGGTGTGTTTGGAGCGGGTTGTTTAGTCTGAAGTTGTGAAGTCTGAGTTTATTTAACTGTTTTCTTCTACACAATATTTTTCTACATAACTTTCAAAATTTTCTTATTAAGGACTTCTTCCAATTCTAAAAATGAAATATTTTATTTTTATTTTATCTATATTGACAAATTTCTTTGAAGACAACAAAAATAATTTTGAGCACAATACTTCACATTATTTTTTCATATTGATTATCAATTTTTTTTTTTTTTTTTTTTTTTGTTAAGACTCATATTTAATTTTATGAATTATAAGATTGTCTCCCTATAAGTATAGTTTCTCATGTGTCAAACACGTCTTCCTCCACCCTCTTAAACTTGTCATTCCATCTAAATTCACTTCACAACATCTCAACAAAAAATGGTTTATTTTAGTTTTTTTTTTTTTACATTTTTTCCTATAATTTTTCATATTTTCATTGTTAAAAACTTTTTTAAGTAAATTTTAATAAATTTTAAGAATGTGATTTTTATTTTTATTTTATGTATCCTTCACAAATTTATTTAAGGATAACAAAAATAATTTTGACCACAATACTTCACCTTCTTTTTTCAATATCACTCACACTAATTATTCATTTTATTTGGATAGTTTTGAAATAAAAGAAAGTCCTACAATATTGTGTTAAATATTACACGTGAATTTGAAATATTTTAATCCATTAATTTAAACGGGTCCACATAAGCTAATGTTTGTATTTAGTAAGAATACTACATTTTGAATTTGGTTTAAGTACCAATTTTGATTGAACAACCTAAATTATATTTAAAATAATAAAAATAAAAATAGGTTGAATTGCATTTTTAGTCCTTTTACACATTTAGTTTAAATTGCGTTTTTTTAAATAATTAAAAATAAATGGGACAGACTTGAATAATTATTTGAGTTCAATAATAATTAGTGTGGAAGTCTGGGAGTTAGATATTTTTTATCCGAGTTCAACAAGTCCGTGGGCAAACGGAAGTTAATTTCTCCCCCAACTCCCTGTCAAACAACTCTTTCGGTCAAACAAGTTCTTAAAAGTAAACGATAACACAAACAGTAACTTCAGTTGTCAAATTCAAACCAGATCTAATTTTTTTTTTTTTGGCAAACCTTCCAATGGGATCAAATTTTGCCATTCCCTCGAATCAAACCCATGAATTCTGTTTTTATAATGTCACAATGACGGCGAGTGGCTCAGCCACAGCGTATTGAAAATCCCTTCATTTCTATAAATTCACTGAATAATTAACTTTCCATAAACCAGTTGTTCCATTGAAAGCATTGAAAGCAAAGTAGTGAAAATGGCGGTGTCAGCCTCTGCAGTCAACGGATCTATCCTGACTCCGCTATCCAAAGCCGACGAAAACTACCACAGATCCACTGAACTCAAAGCTTTCGACGATTCTAAAACCGGCGTCAAAGGCCTAGTCGACGCCGGTATTACCGAAATTCCACGCATCTTTTACCAGCCACCGGAAGATTACCCCTCCGACGACACCGTTTCCGGCGAAACCCATTACCATATTCCAGTGATCGACCTCGATCACGTCGACAGAAACTCACTCAAGCGCAAATACACCGTCGACAGAGTCCGAGAAGCTTCAGAGAAATTGGGTTTTTTCCAGCTGATCAACCACGGGATTCCGGTGGGCGTTCTTGAAGAAATGAAAGATGCTGTTCGGAGATTCAACGAACAAGACACGGAAGTGAAGAAACAATTCTACACCCGCGACAGAACCAAGCCTCTGATTTACAACAGCAATTTCGATCTGTACAGCGCGGCGGCCACCAATTGGAGAGACACGTTTGGGTACATAAGTGCTCCTAATCCTCCCAATCCACAAGCCTTACCCCAAATTATCAGGTGAATTATTGCTAATCTTCCATCAAAACAACAAATACTTGTAGTACTAAAGTATTGATATAGTTAAATTCGAAAAAAGAACGGTTGTTTTGTGGCTGACAACTCCGGGAAGTAGCCCATGTATGTTATATTATGAGTGAGGTCAGATGGTGCCTCTTTGGGTTAATCGGGTTGAGTTTCATCCTAAAACCAATTTGAGTGAGGTCAGATGGTGCTTCTTTGGGTTAATCGGGTTGGGGTGCCTCTTTGGGTTCACCATGAATCGGGTTGGGTTTCATCCTAAAACCAATTGAAGTAGCCCATGTATGTTATATTGTGAGTGAGATCAGATGGTGCCTCTTTGGGTCTTGAGTCGGATCTCATTTTTGGAGCTCTAATACTATATTAGACATCGTGGGGTTCTAGAGAGGAGGAAGGAGTAGCCCATGTATGTTATATTGTGAGTGAGGTCCTTATCTTTCCGATGTGGGATCCTCAACAGTCCCATCACGACTAACTATCTGAACTCTCAATTTTGTGTCTTTATCAAATTTAAATTTTTTTAAAAATTAATTGATCTATTAGCTATAAACTTAAATGACATGTCTAGAGATTAAATTTATAATTTAACCGTAATTTAATTATATTAAGAGTTGAAGAAGCAAGCCCTTTTGAAATTTGAGGCTGTAGGCGTCTGATTTGAATTTAACATCGGTGTGTTTGCAGAGATATTCTGATTGATTACTCGAAAAGAGTGAAGGAAATTGGGAAATTGCTGTTTGAATTGCTGTCGGAGGCTTTGGGGCTGAGCCCAAATTACTTGGACGAGGTAGGCTGCAACGAGGGGCTGGCACTTGGGTGCCATTATTACCCACCATGCCCACAGCCGAATTTGACACTCGGCACATCCGAGCACAATGACAATGTTTTCATCACCGTGCTCTTACAGGACCATGTCGGTGGCCTTCAGATTCGTCACCAGAAAAAGTGGGTCGACGTGCCACCTGTTGCCGGAGCGTTGGTCGTCAACATCGGAGAGCTTATGCAGGTAAGTCTATCTCCGCTTCTGCTGCCCGCGGCAAAAAAAAATTATTCAATGAATCTACCACAATAAGACTACATCATAATAATTATTGGGATAAAATCTAACTAAGTTTAAATATCATTTTACACCCTTAACTGTTAGTTTTATTTTGGGGCTGTCTTTTAATAATATTGTATTTTTTAAATTTTTTTATAAAAATATTGTAAGTTTGAAACTATTTTTAAAAATATTGCAGTTTTAAGGGACCTCTACATCCGAGCAAAAGTTCGTCGCAAAATGTCGTCTTTTGAAAAGATAAGACGATATTGCTCCATGTGGATGTCGTCTTTTCAAAAGGCGATATTGCTCCACGTGGATGTCGTCTTTTCAAAAGACGATCTTGCTCCACATGGATGTCGTTTTTTCAAAAGACGATCTTGCTCCACATAGATGAAGATCGTCTTTTCAAAAGACGACCTTCCCAGCATCTACGTTTCTTTTATTAAAAATTTGAAAAGTTAACAGAGCTTCAATTTGATACCTGGTTTCACTATTTTTGGAGTTGTGTACCAAAAGATAAAGATCATCGAAGTTGGGCTATAGTTCTGCAAATTAAATTTCAGAACTGAAGATTCTTTTTTTTAGGGGTGCATTAAAAAAAATTGATATTTTTTTACCCAAATATTCACAAAATTCGAAAAAGATACGGTTGAAAAGCTAGAGATTCAATTTGATATCTAGTTTCACTATTTTTAGAATTGTGTATTAAAAGATACAGATCGTCGAAGTTTAAGTACAATTTTAAAGTTTTCAGTCATTTCTTCAGTTATGGGATTAGTGAAGTTTTCATAACTTTGACGATATATATCTTTTGATACACAACTTCAAAAATAGTGAAATCAGGTATTGTGTATTAAAAGATACAGATCGTCGAAGTTTAAGTACAATTTTAAAGTTTTCAGTCATTTCTTCAGTTATGGGATTAGTGAAGTTTTCATAACTTCGACGATATATATCTTTTGATACACAACTTCAAAAATAGCGAAATCAGGTATCAAATTGAAGCTATTTGTGTTAGCTTTCCAACAGTACCCTTTTTGAAGTTTTTGATTATCTGGGTAAAAAGATATCAATTTTGAATGCACCATTTCAAAAGAATCTTCAGTTCTGAAATTTGCAGAACTATAGTCCAACTTCGATGGTCTCTTTTGATACACAACTCCAAAATAGTGAAACAATGTATCAAATTGAAGTTCTCTTCCGTTAGCTTTCCAACCATAACTTTTTTTTGAAAATTTTGAATATCTAGTTAAAAAGATATCAATTTTTTTTAATAAAAGTAACGTAAATGCCGATGAATGTCGTTTTTTGAAAAGACGACCATCATCCACGTGGAGCAAGATCGTCTTCAAAAGACGACCTTTGCTCGGGTGGAGAGGTCGTCTTTTCAAAAGACGACCTCCCTTTCTGCAATATTTTTAAAAATAGTTTCAAACCAATAATATTTTTATAAAAAGTTTTAAAAAGTACAATATTATTAAAAAACAGCCTTATTTTGGTCCATAAACTTTCAAAAGGTCTATTTTAATTCTTGAATTTTTAAATTTGTTTTATCGTGTAGTCCTTGAACTTTACAAAAATAATCATTTTGGTCCTTACGTTTATTTTGTTTTTAACAAACTAATGACATAATTTCCGGTGTATTACCATGTATTAATATGAGCATGATTGCAAGTCATATATGTTAGAGACAAACATTTGAGTGAGTATTGGATGAAAATATAATATAACAATGACCAAAATAATTATTTTCTTAAAGTTCAAGGACTAAAGAGACATTTTGAAAATACAAGAACCAAAATGGAACAAACTCGAAAGTTTAAGCCCGATTTGATAATCATTTTATTTTTAGTTTTTTAAAATTAAGCTTATAAATAAACACTACTTCCACCTATGAATTTTTTTGTTTTGTTATCTTCCTCCTACCAGTATTTTCAAAATCCAAGCTTTTAAAAAATTGTTTATGTTTTTAGAATTTTACTAAAAATTTAAATGTTTTCGAGAAAGATAAAAACCATTGTAAAGAAATGGTAATAAATCTATATTTTTTCAAATATAAAAAATCAAAAATCAAAGAAACTTTAGTTTTAGAAACCAAAATAATATTAAACCTAAAATCGGGAGTGCGATTTTGGGTGGAACTAAAAACCACCCTGAGTAAAGTCAGGAGGGTTTAGGCCCAAAGTAGAATTACGGTTATTGGCCCGACCTAGATAAGAGCTGATGACAAAACAATATGTTTTCTCTTAATTTTTCCTCTCGATAATCTTTGTTTTCTCTTCGATTTCTCGTTAAAATAGGATGTATTTATACAAAGAAATGAAGGGATTTTTTTTTTTTTTTTTTTGGTAATTGAATTTTGTTCTTTGGATTACAGTTAATAACAAACGACAAATTCATAAGCGTGACGCATAGGGTATTGGCAAACCAGGAGGGTCCTAGAATTTCAGTTGCAGGCCTTTTCTCTACGCTTAGTTTCACAAGCTCAAAACTTTATGGACCCATAAAGGAATTGTTATCCGAAGAGAATCCTCCAAAGTACAGAGAAACCACAATCAGAGATTTCCATCTCCAATTCCGCGCCGATGGGCTTGGGACTTCCTCTCTGCAGCGTCTCAAGCTTGATTATTTGACTCAAAAAACCTGATATTTAATTGCAAAGAAAGATATAGTTTTGTACTTTATTGTAACAAATTTACAACATCTTCTGTTTTCTGTGTGTTTCTCGTTTTGTTTGAACGTGTGTGTCGGGAAAGTGATGGGATCTTTCTCATCTTATCCTTCATATGATGTAATATTATGTGTTTACAAAAGCTTGAGATCTTGCCTTGTAAGTTATAACTTGTAACTTGTGCAACCAATTGTTAGTTTGTTATAATCAAAACTGAAATATTAAGCTTCATTATCGATTTTTGTTTCTTTTAGTTTATTAGTGTGAAGAAAGGAGCTTGTGAACAGAATGGAGGCAAAGATAGGTTGATGGGGGAGCCAAGAACGAATAAACGTTACTTATCTCTTCTACTTAATGTACTTGTTACGACAAATCAATAACAAAGAATAAGTAAGCGCAGAAGAAGAACGACAAAGATTTACGTGGTTTACTAACGTCGTGTTAGCTACGTCCACGGGCAGAAGGGAGAGCAATATTATTACGAAGTAGGAGAGATTGCAAATGAACCGATATGGGCGGCTAAAGTCATTAGAAGGTTTAATTAGCGAGACCCCGTACCAACCAATCGTAGAGGGTCTCATAACAGATTCAAGACATTCCAACATGTATTACTAACACTACAAGAATTTTTTGTTTTTCCGACGAATTTTACCCGACGCTTGGACTGGGCGTCGGGTAAAATAGGGTTTACCCGACGCTTGGACCGGGCGTCGGGTAAAATAGGGTTTACCCGACGCTTGGACAGGGCGTCGGGTCAAATAGGGTTTACCCGACGCTTGGACCGGGCGTCGGGTAAAATAGGGTTTACCCGACGCCCGGTCCAGGCGTCGGGTTAGGCCATGATGAGAAGATGGGTTTTTTAGGGCTAAAATTCAGCATTTATCCTCATTTTGTCAGATGCTTCCCCTTCTCTCGCGAAAACGCCGCACAGTCTCTCTCGCCAACGTCTTGAAACGCTGCTGCAGGTCTCCCTCTCTCTCCATATCGTCTCCAAACGCCGCCGCAGGTATCTGTTTGTTGTTTGGAAGTTCGATTTTCTTGTATTTATTTGCAATCGTCTGATCTTTTCTCTTCTTCTTCATTCATTGTTTAACAAGGTTTTGGTTTCAATTTTCTTGCATTTCTCTCTCACGTTCGCAACGTAAGTTCTCCTTCGCTCTGCAAATTCTCAGTTTTATGATTGATTTCGATTTCTAGTTTTTCCTCGCTTATGTACTGCTGTCATTTTCCATGTTGATTTTCTTGAAAATTTTCGATTTATTTTTGTGTTTTTTGACATCTTGATACACTCTTTGTAGCCAAAGAAACTTTCGAGGAGCGCAGGAGCGATCGCCGGCTTGGGGAAACGAATCACGAACCAGATCTGGACCAGCGATTCACTTCGCAATTCTGCGATCTCTTCCTCTGCTCCGAAGTTCAGGTTGTTCTTCTTCTTCTTCATTTTCTACTTTGTGCAATTTGAAGTTCAGGTGCTGTTAATTTTCTGGAATCTGGTAGATATAGCTTTATTGCATTCTTGTTGCAACTTGCGGATTTTTCTCTGAAAAGTCGTTTCTGATCGTTGTTGCATTTTTTTTTGTGTTCACGCTGATTGCTTTTTTTTTTTTAATAATTTTATTCTTCTTCTTCATGCTCTTCTCTGTGTGTTTGTTCATCTTGCAATCTGAAGTTCAGGTGCTGTTAATTTTTGTTTCGTTTTGTTGTTTTCTGGAATCTGGTAGATATAGCTTTATTGCATTCTTGTTAGGACTTGCGGATACTCGAAGGAAAGATGTCTGAATACTTGAGATTGCTTTATGAAACACATTAAGATTAGTGAAGAAGACCTACTTGCTGCAATTGTGTCGTTATTGAAGCTTCTTTGCTTTAGAAAATGTTATCTACACTATAGTCTTGTGCCTTTTCTTTTTCTGATTGCATAAAATATTCCGGTTTTTTTTAGGTTTATTGTTAAATTTTTGCTTAAGAGCTTGTTCTTTGAAGTGATTATACGGTCCTAGGGAGGCTAAGTTTCCTATTGCTTCTGTTTAGTTTGATGGGCATAGCTAGAATTGAACGATAAAATGAATGGAAAATGACAAATTAACAATTGGATGTGATCAAATGAATGATGGGATTGTGAGTACTGACAAAATATATATATATATATATATATATATGTTAACTATATATATATATATCATTGGATGTGATAAAATGAATGAGGGTGTTATGTTGAATTGATTCTTTTTTAGAAAAAGTTATGGAGATTTTCTGTTTAGTTTGATGGGCATAGCTAGAAACTGTCCAGATTGAATCAAAATTAATCATCCAATAACAAGATTACTCTGGAAAATCCCCATTTTCACATGAGATCAACAACACATAGCATAGACATGAAGAATTTCTTCACAGATTAAACTTCGATCCCTCCTCGACCCCCCATCCAACACTCCAGTTTCTCTTTGATCCACAAACCCCCCCGGTATTATCTCAGATTTTACTCCTATTTGTTTCAATTTCTGTTCTGGGTTGTGCTCGGATTTCGTTATTCAATTTTAAATTCCTTGTTGTGGCTGCAGGTCATGGCTTCATTGGCTGCTAAGCTCGTGATCCCCTCTGAGAATGGTTACAGGGTGTGGGAAGACCAACATTTCATCAAGTGGAAGAAGAGGGATTCTCATGTTCCTCTACGCTGCCAGGATTCTGTTGAAGGTATTCGTCTTTAGTTTGTTGTTTTGGCTGATGGGGTTTCGATAAAATGCTTGGTTTTCTCTTGTGGGTCGTGGAAATTCAATGGTTTCCTCTGTATTGGATTTTGACATTGTCTTATTTATTCCTTTTAAGCACCGTCATTAGTGCTTAATAATGTATATTGTGGGCATATCTGTGTATTGATTAGTGAAATTAGGAAGCTATAGAAAGAGTGTGTGTGACTAATACCAATGCGCCGGTATGGAGTTGGGGTTTTTGAAGGTACCCGACCTCGATTGGCAACTTAGTAACTTAAAACTCTTGAGTGTACCTATTAGGTGAGGTAAGAGCAAAGTAAGTCCAACCCTGAACATGTCCAGCAGAAACATTGTTTTCTTGCTGCTGCTCATCATGTCTAAGTTGAATATATAAAACAATGGTTGGTGCATCTTAAAACAGACCAATTTTTTGTTGTAAAGAAGTTTTTGAATATATAATTATAACACGTTTGTCAATTATTTGATATTCTAATTAATTTAATATAATATTTAAAAAAATGATTTATGATGTTAACTAAAATATATCTAAGATAATGAAGACATTTTTTTTTTACGAAATAAACATTTCATTGAAATCAAAGATAAGCCTCATTAGCTACAAAAATGACCATGGAAACTCATTATCCTGCGAGCATGATAGTTGTTACGATAAATCGAATAATAAAGAACAAGTGCAAAAGAAATCGATACAAATTTACGTGGTTCACTAACGTCGTGTCAGATACTTTCACAGGCAGAAAGGAGAGAGCAATATTATTACGAAATAAGAGAGAATTACAAAATGACAGGCGGCTGAAGTCATTAGAAAATTTATATATGACACACTTTTAATGACCTAATACAAAATGGGTCAAAGCCCAAAACGAATAAGTAAAACCCAAATCAGATTTTTCCTTTAGGGGCGTTGTCCCCATATATACCTCCACCCGGGCGCTTCGCCCTTGGACCCCAACTCGCTGACCGGACAACAAGACTCCGTACCGAACCATTCGTAGAGGATCATAACAGATTTAAGACATTTCAACAATAACAGTTCTAGAAACTCATAGAATCCATTTAATAATAGATTCTCCCCCTGCTTAGTTAATTCATGTGCTAATAAAGATAATTGTTTTTTAGTTAGCCAATAAAAACATTTAAAACCTTAGTTTAAAGTAGTTGATTTAATTTTTTTTTCAATGGTAACTTTGTAAGTAATACTAAAAAAAAAGACATATGTATGACTTTTGTGGCACTCTTAATAAATAAATATATATATATATATATATATATATATATATATATATATATATATATATATATATATCATGACAAATAGTTCACCGTACTTGCACATAAATAAAGTCTATAGTTTATAAATAATTTGGCCAAAAGTCGTCTACAATTCATAAAACCATAAGATAAATTGTGTATGGAAAAGAAAGCGTTCCTAGGCTACCAATGTGCATGAATTGTATGGTTGAGTATTTTCCGATGAATGTCTCGATAAATTATTCAATGAAATCGTCACAATGTTACCTTTATAAAATCGTTGGATGTACGAACATCTCTACAAGGCATATTCTTCATGGACTTGATCTCACGAGATAGTTAATTGTCCTCTTCCTCGAATAAAGTATCCATTGAGCGTCCTCACAACTTCAAACATCTCTATAATGATATGATATTGTCGAAAATATCTTATACCATTGAAGATAGTTGTCCTCACTTATATATTCATGATCTTCTCCTTACCCTAATTAATATGAAAAATTGTTTTTATTCTCAACACATATATTTAACAATGTAAAACTGTATGTCACATTGTGACAACCTTCTCAAATAATTTCTCGTTAGTGACTTATTTTAATTTGAAACGTGCTGTTTTATTTAAGGATTACTTTTTTATTATTACAATACAACTTCAATCATAAAATTAAATAATGTTCAATCAAATGTACTATGATTTAATTTTTCTTCTTCTCGAAATTGTAATAAAATAATAATAGATGGATTGACTTTAGTGGATAAAGAAAACCCCTTGAATTTATTTCCATAGATGTTTTTCATAATTGATGGATACATTGAATTGGAATTTGGGGACAAATGTCATCTCATTTGAAGAAGGAAAAAAAAAAAAAAAAACGTGCTTATTTAACCTATTCCAATCTAAAAACATTGTTTACTGTTGAGCTGATCAAGCACGGCAACTTTGATTTGTTTAGTGAATAAAAATTCATTTCTTATCCTTACAATCAAGTGGATTAGTTTAAATTTTAAAATTTAAATTTGATTAAGCTTGCCCTTAAGGTTAACTGAAAAATGTGGTCCCAATTTTATTTTAATGTCTATCTAGTTAGTAGTTTACTCGATTTTAGGCCTTTAAATAATCATTTGACATTTGATTTTTAATTTTTTAAAATTAGGCTTCTTTTCTAACGAATACTTTACATTAGATAACATTGTGAGAAACAAAATTTTACTTAAATTTTGATACACTTGTAAAAGATAGTCAACATAACAAATGAACTCTGAAAGTAGTATTTATAAGTTTAATTTTCAAAAACAATAAAAAAACAAAAAATGTTTATCAATCGAGGCCTTAAACAATTTTAATTGCGATTTTGCAAATTTTATCTAACAGGTCCTGGAATCAATTATGTCAATTTAAACCGAATTTGATAATGGTCTGATTTTTGAAAATTGTGGTTCTTTTCTCATAATTTTTTTCTCATATGAGATATTCATTATTATTTTTTTATTTTTTTTATAAATAAAATATTAGAATTAAAAAATAAATAAAAATATTTTTTTTTAAGTAAATAACAAAACAAATTCATACGTAAAAAAAAAGATGGATTTTAAGTTTAATTTTTTTTTTTTTAAAAAAAAAAACAAATGATTATCCAAATTACAATTTTTGAAAATTTTGAAAAGGTTTGTAGAGATGAAATTTTTTACGGTGAACAATCCATTTTTATTAGTGATAGTCTTGATTTTTGTCATATTTATAATTTTTTTTTTTTTGTTGTTATATTTGTCATTATTTTGAATCTGATTGTTATTTATGCAATTAATCCTATTTTATTAAAAAAAAAAAAAAAAGTTCAAGTTCTAGAGACAAATTTTTTAGGGCCTGTTAAAAAAAATTGGTGGAACCCAATTGATTGATTGTGTTAACCAAACTCTAGAATGAGAATCAAGTGTAATTTCATTAAAATTCTAGAGTTGTTGAATCTCATTCTCATGGTGATGAATCTCATTCTCATTCATAGATGGAAGGCATACATATTTTTTTTTTCTTCACTTTACTCCATTTGTTCTTTTCTCTTTCCTTTAACACATCCATCTGTTCTTATCTTCCTCTCTCCTCTACGTAAGAAGAATAATTTTTCATGACTACTGAGAGATTACATAGAAGGAAGTCATTTCCATGATGTTGCAGGGACACTAGTAAAAATGGTAAAAATTTGGGTAGCAAAAAAAAAAAACAAGTTGCTTAGGCGCGGCAGGTTCCCCTCCCCCCACCTTCATGATCTTCTTCGGTTTCTCCTTCTTCCCTATCTTCTTCATCTCCTTCATCTTCACACCGACAACCCCATCTTCGACGACGCGCACGACTATATCGACGACGAACGCGCACAACAACGATGACTGTTTTGTCAGCGACGCGACTCTCCATGTTGGATGATCGACAACTACCACACGAGTAGGAACTCCAAGCAACGACGACGTTAGCTGGTTTAAAAAAAAGAAAGAAAAAAAAAGTTGCTCAAATGCGTGAGCGATAGCTAAAGCAAGACTTTCCATAAATCTTGATAAATACTTAATAGTCTAATTAAAAAAAAAAGTTAAATTACAAGTCGAGAACTTACAGATTTGTGTTTATTATGTCACTAAACTTTCAAAAGTATCTGTTACAAATTACCGGACCTTTACCCTTTGATATGTGAACTTTATTAAGGCGAAACGGAGGAATTTTATGAGCGTTTAATCGGAAATAAGATGCTGGACAGAATGTTAAAGAATAGAAATAAAAGAATTGAGAAATTGACACAATCGATTTATAGTGGTTCGGTCTTAACGGACCTACTCTACTTTGCAAAGATCTTTTAAGATCTTTGCTAGCCACTTTTATTAGAGGTTATCAAATACAAGAATGAGTAATTACAAAACATTCAAGAAAGATCATTCAAAGAAATCAACAAGAAAGCAAGATGAAAGAGATACGACCTTTTGGTGTTCAAGAAGAGAAGAAATCGGACTTAACCCGAACGGTTTTCTTCTCTTTCTTTAAGATCTAGCCGGCGGCAACCACCACAAGACAAACGGCAGTGACGACGACGATAATCTCTCGGGTTCTTCTCCTTTCGACGACAGCGGCGCGAAGTTTCCCCTTCTTCTTCAAGTTTTGGGTGAAACCCATAAAACTTCCTTTCTTTTCTCTTCTTTGCATATGGATGAGGAAGATGAAATGAAGAACTCTCCTTCTCTCTTCTTACTCTTACCTCTCTCTTCCAAATTAATTGGTTTACAATTAATTCTCTACTTTTTTCAAATAGCTCTTTCTCTCTCTTACTTTACCAATATTTTTCCAAATATCAAAGTGTTACTAATCTCCAAAAAAACTCAACTATTTATAACCTCTAGAAAGTAAACTAAAGGGGTGAGTTTAATTTGAGTAACCAACTAGGATGAATAAAAACTATAGTTAAAATCTATTAAATTGCTAAACAACCTTAATAATTCTAACAATCTCCACCTTGATTTCATATTTACATAGAAACCAAAAATGGAGCGTGCTCACGAACCATCAACCTTTAATCATCCTGTATCAAGTTGCATCAATCTCAAACACAGATTAAATAATTCACGAAGTAAAGTTTTAATCAACATGTGTTAACAACATCCAAAACAATAACATACCCTTTAATCAAAAAACCTATCCCTTTACAAACAACTGTAATGGCTCCACCGTACACAAGACATAAAACAATATAACATGCAAGATAACCAACAATCCACTCAACGGAATTCAAGTGTTGTTCACAAAGATAAGTAAAAAATCTATTAACAACACTAGATGGATAAGCAAGGTCATGTCTAGTATAAACCATAACACTCAAACTCTCAACATTACTTGCATATCGAACATATCATGCAATTCATAAAAAATAGTTGGAGTTTTAGGAGAATCAACAACAGATAATCTCAACAGTTTGCCAAAGGTAATACTAACCTTCTTACTATCATGCATGTTTAATCTCTTAGCTAGTCTTGTTACATAACCACTTTGAGACAAATACAGTTTATTTCCATTCCAATTTTTAACAATGCTCAAGTCTAATATCCTTTTTGCATTGCCTAAAATTTCTATGTCAAAATCATTTCTGAAAAGATCATTCCACTTATACACTTCATGTATGAATTTACAAGCAATCACCATATTATCAACATAAAGAAGCAAGTAGATAATGTGAACATTAAAAACTTGTATAAAGTAAACACAAATATCAAACTTACTACTTCTATAGTTGATGGTTAACATATGAGTATCAAATCTTTTATACCAATAAGAAGAATGCTTTAAATCATACAAAGATCCTTTAAGAGCACAAACTTTCTTTTCTTGTTTGGGAGCTTGACCCATGTAAATGGTCTCCTTATGCTCACCATGCAAGAAAGATGTTTTGACATTCATTTGCTCTAATTTTAAAACAAAATGAGCAACAAAGACAAACAAAATTCTAATAGGTGTGTGTCTTACAATGGGAGAAAAAATTTCAGCATAGTCAATTTTATAAATCCACATGCAACCTATAGTTTTAGTAGTCACAAGGGCATAGAAAACAAGGTCGACATGCCCATATCTAGTGGGAGCTACAATGGTCCTTCTTTCTCTATCCCTAGACAATTGGTAGCCACCTAAAGTTTGATGCTCCTCTACCTCTTCCTCTTGGACTATTTCCTCTATAGGCTCTAAAGTAGATGACGTGGTATCATTTTCTACAATAGGTTCATCTACTTGATTGGTTTGGGAAATAACCAAGGGAGGTGCTAAAACTATTTCATTGTTGCTATTTGGAGTTTCAAAGTTAGGCTCAATTTTCTCTTCTACATACTCCATTCTTTTTTCATCAAAGACAACATCTCTACTTATTAGGATTTTGGCACTATTTGGTTCTAGGCACCATAACTTGTATCCCTTAACACCCTCGGGATACCCTAGAAAAATACATTTCTTAGCCCTTGGATCTAGCTTTCCCTCTTTTGAATAAGCATAAGCTAAACATCCAAAAACTTTCATGTGTGATACATCAAGAGGACTACCTTGCCAAAGTTCTTGTGGTGTTCTTAGATCAATGGCAGTGGAGGGACACCTATTGATAATGTAGCATGCAGTTGCTACAGCTTCCCCCCAAAAACTTTGAGGAAGGTGAGAATGGTACAACATACACCTTACTCTCTCCATTAAGGTTCGATTCATTCTCTCAGCGGCCCCATTTTGTTGAGGTGTTCCTACAACAGTCAAGTGTCTAGCTATGCCCTTAGACTTACAATAGTTTTTAAACTCATGGTTACAAAACTCAAGCCCATTATCAGTTCTAAGCTTCTTTACTTTAAGGCTAGTTTGATTTTCCACATAAGCAACCCATTCAATGAATTTATTAAAAGTGTCAGATTTATTCTTTAGAAGATAGACCCACATTTTTCTAGTACAATCATCTATGATGGATAGAAAATATCTAGCCCCCCCCTTTCGAACGGTATAAGTTACGACTTCGCTTCCGAAAAGAGAGATTTTATTTAGTTGGTTGGATTGCACCTTTTCATTTTTCGGATCTTACAGAAAGAAGCCTCCCCAGCAACGAGCTCGGTAACCCACTAAAATGCAAATAGGGCCCCATAAGTCGGCATGCACATACTCTAGTTTTCTCTTAGCGGAGTGACCACCCTTTCCAAATTTAACTCTCTTGTGTTTACCATAAATGCAATGCTCACACATATCTAGGTCTACATCTTTGAGTTTGGGAATAATTTGTTGTTTAACCAACTCTTTAATCCCTTGTTCACTAATGTGACCTAAGCGTTTATGCCAAAAAAAAGTTTTAGAATTTTCACTCTCCTTAACTAGATCACTTGATCTTACAACCGTTGAACCTTCTAAGGAGTATAGGGTTTCCTTAAGATACCCTTTCATTGTCACTAGAACACCCTTCATGACTTTAAGCACACCATTCTCTAACTTAATGGTGTAACCTTGCTTATCTAGCATACTTAGGAAAATTAGGTTCCTTTTAACCTCTGGTACGTACCTAGCTCCTGTTAGAAGCCTAATGTTCCCATCATGAAGTCTAAGTCTAATTCTCCCTTGACCTTCTACCTCACAAAAGTGTCGGTTCCCTAACATGACTTTACCTCCTACACCGGTTTGAAAGTCTTCTAGCTAATCTCTATTAGGGGTCATATGGAAAGAACAACCTGAATCTAATATCCAAGTATCATCCTCAATAGTGGAACTAACCATAAGGGATTGGTTATACTCCTCACTTAGATTTACCACACTAGTCTCTTCTTTCCCTTCACCTGACGACTTTTTATTCCTAAGGTCCGGACAAAATCTTCTAATATGGCCTTCTTTTTTACAATGATAACACTTTCTATCATTAGCCCCCTTAGACTTTGATCTACCCTTACTTCTACCTCTATGACTCTTTCGATTTTCACTTCTTCCTCTCACAATCAAAGACTCACCGTTAGTCTTTTTATTTTCTTTTAATTCTTGTTCTTTAATTCTACGACAAGCACAATTTCAGTAGTTAAGCTATCCCTACCATACTTCATAGCAGACTTCACATCATTATAAGCATTAGACAAAGAATTAACTAACACAACATCATGATTCTCATCAGAAAACATTTCACCAATATTTTCCATTTAAGAAATTATTCTATGGAATTCATCTAAATTTTCTTTCATGCTTTTGCTAGAATCCATTTTAAAACTAAAGAATCTAGACTTTAGAAATATTTTGCTACTTATTAATGCAGATTGATATGTAGTTTGTAACTTACTCCAAAGCTTACCGGCGGTGTCCTCGCTCCTCATTTGTCGGAGTATGGTGTTAGACAAATGGAGAATGATAAGGCTATGAGCCACTTTATCATTTTCCTTTCGTTAATCTTCAGTTATGCTCTTCGGAATTTTCTTTGCGTCCATGAGAGCATAATCAACCTTTTGTTGTCGGAGGACCGCCAACATCTTTATTTTCCAAAGACCGAAGTCTCCTTTCCCGTCAAAGTGCTCCACCTCAAACTTACTACTCATCCTGCAATAATAAGAACACAACGGACATCAAATGTTTTTCCAGAAAATATTCAAGAACAATCAAGAACAATCAAGAACAATCAAGAAATTAATTTCAAGGTTCTTTTAAAAAAAATAGTTTGCAAACACAACAGATTACTCAAGGTAAGGCTCTGATACCAATTGTTACAAATTACCGGACCTTTACCCTTTGATATGTGAACTTTATTAAGGCGAAACGGAGGAATTTTATGAGCGTTTAATCGGAAATAAGATGCTGGACAAAATGTTAAAGAATAGAAATAAAAGAATTGAGAAATTGACACAATCGATTTATAGTGGTTCGGTCTTAACGGACCTACTCCACTTTGCAAAGATCTTTTAAGATCTTTGCTAGCCACTTTTATTAGAGGTTATCAAATACAAGAATGGGTAATTACAAAACATTCAAAAAAGATCATTCAAAGAAATCAACAAGAAAACAAGATGAAAGAGATACAACCTTTGGTGTTCAAGAAGAGAAGAAATTGGACTTAACCCTAACGGTTTTCTTCTCTTTCTTTAAGATCTAGCCGGCGGCAACCACCACAAGACAAACGACAGTGGCGACGGCGATAATCACTCGGGTTCTTCTCCTTTCGACGACAGCGGCGCGAAGTTTCCCCTTCTTCTTCAAGTTTTGGGTGAAACCCAAAACTTCCTTTCTTTTTTTTTTTTTTTTTTTTTGAGTACTTCCTTTCTTTTCTCTTCTTTTGCATATGGATGAAGAAAATGAAATGAAGAACCCTTCTTCTTTCTTCTTTCTCTTACCTCTCTTCCAAATTAATTGGTTTACAATTAATTCTCTACTTTTTTTCAAATAGCTTTTTCTCTCTCTTACTTTACCAATATTTTTCCAAATATCAAAGTGTTACTAATCTCCCAAAAACTCAACTATTTATAACCTCTAGAAAGTAACTAAAGGGGTGGGTTTAATTTGGGTAATTAACTAGAATGAATAAAAACTATAGTTAAAATCTATTAAATTGCTAAACAACCTAAATAATTCTAACAGTATCAAATAGATTTTTGAACATTAAAAAGTGTCTAATAGATTTTTAAACTTTCAATTTATGTCTATTAAGTTCTTAAACTTTAAAAATTGTCTAATACATCCTCAAACTTTCAAATTTTTGTCCAATATATACCTAAAATTTTCAATTTTATATTAACAAATCATTGATTTATTCAACATTTTTAAAAATTGACTGATCTACTAAAAAAATTATGATGTGTCAGACTTAATTAGACACAAAGTTGGAAGCTTAAAGACTTATTAGACAAAAAAAATAAAAAAATTAAGGACTTATTCAAAATTGAAGGTTCAAAGACCGATCATACATTTTTTAAAGTTTTAGACACCTAATAGACACAAACTTAATATAGCTCATGCATTAAACTTTTAAAAAAAAAAAATCATTATGAATAGAGTAAAACTTGCTTCCGGTATCTTTTGCAGCTCAGCCACGTGTCACGATTTGATTGATTGAATATTTATATTCTTTTTTAAATAAAAAAAAAACTTTACTTAGATTTTTTTCTTGTGTAATTTTTCCTTTCTTCTTCTATAAACAACTTCTCCTATTCTTTTCTCCACTTCCATGTGACATGACCTTTGTTTTGAATTTCATCTCTCACTCTCTCTTCCTTTTTCTACTTTTCTTTCTTTTTGGTTAACTATTTTTTTAACGCAGTAAAGTTTGCAATACTCTAAAAATATCTCTAGACAAATAAAAAAAAATTTGTCACTATTTTTTTTTGGAATTTTTCTTAAAAAAAAAAATAAAATTCAATGACATCTTCCTTTACCAACCTCAGATAAATCCAACCGTGAAATTTCCCACTCTTTCCTTCACTTCTTCTAAAAACCCACTTTAAAATTTATGCCTATATAACACACAATCAGCCCTCCAAATTTCAAATAATCCCAATTGAAATTTCATGGCCTTGAGTTTGGAGTGCATATAAATGAAGGGAGAGAAAGTAGGAGAAGTTGTTAATTTGATGGAATAAGAAAAGAAAAGTTACGGACACAAACCAAGTAGCGGTGATTTTTTTTTTATTATTTAAAAATAATTTAAATATTTAGCCAATCAAATCATGACAGGTGCTAGGCTGCAAAAGATACTTGTAGCCCAGCCTGCAACCAAGTTTTACTTTGAGCAAAATTTAAGGCCATGAAATTTCAATTTGGGTGGTTTGAAATTTGCAGGGCTGTGTGTTATATATGCATAAATTTTCAAATGGATTTTTAGAGGAAGTGAAGGAAAGAGTGGGAAATTTTACGGATGGATTCATTCAGGTCGATCATGGCACATTTGGGTCAGTCATGGTAGTGCGATTAGTATTCTTCAATTTCATGTTCAATAATCAATTTCTTCAAAAAAAAAAAAAAAAAAGAAAAAAAAAACTTATACTAACAACGAAATTAGACCAGGTGGGGGAGAGGTTGGTAAAGAGAAAAGGTTGAATTTTATTTTTCTAAGAAAAATCACCAAAAAAAATTCAAAAAATGGAATGAAGAATTTTGAGGAATTTCTTGCTTCAAGATAACTCTCCTGCAGAAATTGGAAATAACAAGTCTTTGAATTTGATTGCTTTTGATAGGAAAAAACTTTATGGTCCAATTCTTCATTGAATGATAATCATTTTTCTCGAGGAATTGTCTGGAGAAATTCTTGTATTGCAAATTTGAGGAATTTGACTGTGTTAAAAATTTATAAGAGAGAGTGAGAGATGAAATTGAAAACAAAAGTCATGTGGCAGATAGGGGTGAATGAAAGAAAGAGAAAATTAGATAAGTTGTTTATTGGAGGAAGAAAGAAGAGAAAGTTACGGAAAAACAAATCTAAATAAACGGCGTGGATAATTTTTTTTATTTAAAAAATTATATAAATATTCGGTCAATCATCAAATCGTGACACCGGGCTGGACTATAAAAGATACACAAATATTCGGTCAATCAAATCGTGAGACGTGGCTGGGCTGCAAAAATACTTGTAGCCGAGCCTGCAACCAAGTTTTACTCTGAACAAAATTTGTTTGCATGATGTTGAAGTGCGTGTATCTTTTGCAGTCCAACCATGTGTCACATTTTAATTGGTCTAATTTTAGATTCTTTTCATCGTTCTCTTCTCTATCTCTTCCAACCCTTTCAGTACAGTAATCCAGAGGGAAAGGAAAATTATTAAAAGAGATAGATCTAGAGAATGAAGAAAAGAAAGAAAGGCGTTTCAACCAAAACGACGTGAAAAATTAACAGGTGTTTTTATTTAGAAAAGAGAAATTGTTGAAGAGATCAAGAAGAGAATGAAGAAAAGAAAAAAATGGCATTTCAACCAAGACGTCGTGAAAAATTAATAGAGGGCTGGCACAAAGAATTATTGGGAGTTGAAGTTGATGTTTTTATTTCTCTCCATGGAATATTACAATTGCAATTTTAGTCTTTTTTATACATTTTGTTTAAATTACGTTTTGTTGTTTAAAATTAATAAAAAATATGGAGGGAGAGAAAGAAAAGAAGAAAAATGTGATGCCTTAAAAAATGAGAAAAACTTTAATTATGGTTGAAGTGTGATAGTTTAACAGTAATTAGGGTTGAATTTGGACAGTTATTTTTTTTTATCCAATTCACCGAGTCCAATGGGGAGCCTCACCAACTCCATAGACATCTTAGGTATTTTTATTTAGAAAAAAATTCTTAAAACTAGACCAATTAAAGTGCTACAGGTGACTTGTTACAAAAGATATCCGTGGCGGACATGCAAACTTTACGTTACAATTGACAACAAAATGACAGAGCAATTTCCAATTTTGAAAAGACGTTCAGTCAATATAGACATTACACAGGGGAAGTTTGGTTCCACAGAAACTAAGAGATCGACAATGGCGGTCGCAGCTTCAAGAGTCAACGGAGTACTCAACCTCACTCCGCTATCCAAAGCCGACGAAAATTACCACAGACCCACTGAACTCAAAGCTTTCGATGACACTAAAGCCGGCGTTAAAGGCTTAGTCGACGCCGGAATTACCGAAATTCCCCGTATCTTTTACCGGCCACCGGATGATTACGACTCCGACGATGTTTCCGGCGAAACCCAAATCGAAATTCCAGTGATAGACCTCGAGCACATCGGCAAAAACTCACTGAAACGAAAATATTCCATCGACAGAATCCGAGAAGCTTCAGAGAAATTGGGATTTTTCCAACTGATCAACCATGGAATTCCGGTGAGCGTTCTTGAAGAGATGAAAGATGCTGTTCGGAGATTTCATGAACAAGAAACGGAATTGAAGAAACAATATTATACTCGCTGCCAGACCAACCCTTTCATTTACAACAGTAATTTCGATCTGTATTCTGCACCGACCACCAATTGGAGGGATACAATTGGGTATATTTGTGCTCCCAATTCCCACAATCTGCAAGACCTTCCCGAAATTTGCAGGTAAATGTTCTGAATTTTTAAGTGAGAATTGCGCAAATCAACCATGCTAGTTCATTATATACACTCTAACTGGGTAGTGAGTTAAAATAATTGGTGATTTTAATAGTCTGATTTATAATAGTGGTAAATATTAAATATTATTGAAGTCAATGAGTAACTATGCATTATAATGGTCCTGGCCGTGGGCCAAACGTGAATTGAGTTATAATTACTCAGTTCACCCAACTCTAAGTTCCTCCCGCCCCGAATGGGATAGAAAATCCCCGATTACACGGAGAATGGGACAGGGAGCCGGAGAATATTTTTTGCCCCGTTAGCTAAATGGGATGGGGACGGGTAATAGCATACCCGCCCCGACCTGTTTAATTTTTTTTTTGATATATATATATATATATATATATATTCAACCAAAAAAAATAACTACACTCCTTTGGTTTAAAAAAAAAACACACATCTTGTCAATAAAGTTTATTAAACTAAATATATATAATATTAATCAACTTAAAAAAATAACAAAACTTAAAAAATATTTTTTAAGAATAAATTATTTGCGGGGTAAAATGGGGAAAATTAGTTGTGGGGCCGCCCCGTCTCCGCAAAATTAAACGGTGAATTTCGCGGCGGGGACGGGGCGGAGAAGGTATTATCCGACCCCGCCCCGCTCATGGACATCTCTATCAACATTCTGTTAATTACGATTAAATTATAGTTTAATTGGGTGGCTTCAGAGTGACTCAAATGGGAAAGAACAAACTTGTCATTAAAAGATCTCGAAAAAATAAATTATTTCTTCTAAAGGTTCGGGAAGTAAACACAATATTTAACATTTTCGAAGTCCTCCTATGCATCTAGAAAAGTTCTTCCCTATTAATGTGTGAGTCACACATAAGAAACTCAATTAAATGGTAATTTAACAACAACTAGAGCCGAAGGGATATATTACAATACTTAATAAAATTATTGGAGTGATTGATCAAATTAAAAGGGTTAAGGGGTGATTATCAGGTACAGACCTCTTTCGGGACTAAGGGGGCCAGGCCCCCCAAATATTTGATTTTTTTTTCATATATGTAGGTAAAATAATGCCTTAAAATATATAGTATTGATAATGTATACAATTTGGCACCCCAAAGTAAAAGAAAATACAGTTTGCTGCAGCGTGGCAAATTTGTATGTTAAGCATTTTTGTGGTCAAAAAATGTTGAAATGTCGTTTTAGTCGTTGAAAATTGAATTATTTTAGTCATTATAATTTCAAATGTCTAAATTTATTTAAATACTTTGAACATGTTTTAAACTTAATTCTTACTATTAGTTTATTTGCTAGTTTTTCCAAAACTAATTTAGTCGGTATTACCCCTTCTATAAATTTTGGAAAAATATTCACATGAAATTGTATTCTTTCTTGAATAATTTTGTTTCAAAGTGCTTAATAAGTTTTTGAACTTTCAATTTTGTGTTTAATAGATCCACGAACTTTAAAAAGTGTTCAATATATTTTTCCACTTTCAATTTTGCATCTAATAGGTCATCGAATTTTCAAGTTTAAGTGTAATAGATCATTATCTCTTGTTAGACATTTTAAAAAATTCAGGCATTCATTAGAAACAAAATTGAATTATATGATGGTACTAATTAAGTTTATTTGAAATTAGTTAGGAAGCTTTTGGTATGCTTACTCATTCTTATCACCAATAACTTTTTTTTTAAGATCAACATAATGTGAGCGTGAATTCAAATCTCGAATTTTTTGTGATAATTTTTTTTTTTATAATATAGAATTTTGGCCCCCCAACCGTTAATGTCTGGATCCGCCCCCGGTGATTATTGTAACAAATCCATATTTCAAGAGTTGTTTGTACAATTTACCCTAAATTTAATTATATTTAACATTCCCATGTATTTGAAAATTTGTAGAAGGCTAACATTAATTTCCAACTAAGAAATGACATTATAAGATTGTTCGAATTCAAGACCTTCTAATATAAAATATGTTAAATCACCCCAAGCAGATTAATTGGATGTTTGAGAGTGATTTTAAAGTTGTTAAAACCACTTTTGTCATGATCAAAATTCCTCAGAAACATGTATTTATTTATTCAAAGTCAATTTAATGTTTGATTTTACATTTTTAAATGCTGTTTTTGTGTGCAGAGATATTCTGGTGGATTACTCGAAACGAGTGATGGAAATTGGGAAATTAGTGTTTGAGTTGCTGTCGGAGGCTCTTGGCCTAAATCCAAATTACTTGAACGGAATAGATTGCAGTGAGGGGCTTGCACTTGTGTGCCACTATTACCCACCATGCCCACACCCGAATTTCGCCATCGGCACATCGGAGCACACTGACAATGACTTTATCACCCTGCTCTTGCAAGACCACATCGGCGGCCTACAGATTCGCAATGGGAACAATTGGGTCGACATTCCCCCCGTCGCCGGAGCTTTAGTCGTCAACATCGGAGATCTTATGCAGGCAAGTTTCTGCAAATATTTCTCTCTACCAATAATATATACACACTCATTGGGGGTTTTTTTGCACACAATTTTACCCAAAAATAACCTCTTTTGTTGGCGTCAATAAACATTTTTAACATCTCTCGAGCACTTCTTAAGTTAGTTTGAGGTTGAAAATACCCCTCAGACACTTTTATTATGCACTTTTTGGATATTTTAAACGAGATTTTTGCACAGATGACGGAGTCTTAATGTTAAATGACCCGGTTTTTTAAAACTCATGTTTTTTGACCTTATTTCGTGATCAAGAAGCTCCATCAAGTCACTCGTATCCTTCATTGAGCACGATCGCGAGGGAGAGGACTATAATGCCCTCGTGCTCGACGTAGTGTTGATGACGTCAACAAAGGGACAAAAAACATGCATGTTTTAGGAGAGTCAAAAATTATTGTGACCCCAAGTGCGGGTCATCGGTTCAAATTTCCATACTTTATACTTTTATGTTTACTTTAGTCACTTGTTCCTTATTTTTCCTTTTATCTCGTTTCTCTTTCTCTCTCACACAATTTTCCGTCCGACTCCAATTAAAAAATACTCTTTGTACCATTCACACCCTTGCTCCTTATTTTTCCTTTTTTCTCATTTCTCCTTCTCTCTCACACATAATTTTCCGTTCGACCCCAATTAAAAAACACTCTTTGTACCATTCACACCCTTTTTCTATGTCTCATTCTTCGACATTCATTTTTTTTTCTCTCCTACACTGAATTCTATGTTCGACCCTAATTACAAAACACTCTTGGTACCATTCACATCCTTTTTCTCATTCTACAACCCGCGTTTTTCTTCTCGTTCACACAAAATTCTAGTCCAATTACAAAAATACTCCCCCAAAATTTTGTACCACTCACACCCTTTTCCCTATTCTCAAACAAAAGAATACAATATGAGAATTTAACTCGAGTTAGTACAAGCTTAAAGTGTTTCTAGGTGGAACGATTTGAAACTAAAACCATAGGCTCGTTCTATAGTACTTGTAACCCATTATTTGCTTGTACATTTCACATGTGGAAAGGTTGCTCAATCAATGAAATTACTCATAATTGGGTTGGATTTTGGGTGCAGCTAATAACAAACGACAGATTCAAAAGCGTTAAGCACAGAGTTCTGGCAAACAAGGAGGGTCCAAGAATATCAGTTGCAGGGCTTTTTTCGACGCTAGCTTTTCCAACCTTGAAAATGTATGGACCCATCAAGGAGTTGGTATCAGAAGAAAATCCTCCGATATACACAGAAACCACTGTCAGAGACTACAATATCCAGTTCCGTTCAAATGGGCTTGGAACTTCTACTTTGCAGCATTTCAAGCTGTGAGTCAACCAGATGTTTAATTAGTTGTTGATTAAGGAAAATAAACAATACAGGGTGATTGATTATGGTTGTTCTATGTTTGATGATCCAACTTTTGATCGTAACTTGCATAATCTATTAGCTGAAAAACTAAACCGATGCTTGTTCCATTTAATTTTGTGTTATTGTTCAATGTATACTATATTATTGCAAGATCAATATTGAAGAATGATAAACGTGCTGTCTTAGAAATTTTACCAAATTCTAAAGGCTTCCGTTTCATAACCATCCACTTTTTGAAAATTAAGTTTATAAATACTGCGTTCATCTTAGGTTTACTGGTTTTGTTATCTATTTAACCTGGTTTTGTTATCTATTTTTTAATAGTAGTGTTACTAAAATTGAAGCAAAAAACAGGTTTTAAAAAAGTAGTTTTAGTTTTTGGAATTTGATTATGAATTCAAATGTTTTGGTAGATAAGATGAAAATCAAGGTAAAGAAGTTTAGAAAACAAACCCACTTAAAATTTAAAATAGTTATCAAATGTTTTTTTTTTTTCCACGTGCTAATATAGATAAGTTGTATAATTATTTGGCATGATATTTGTTCCTATCAAAAACTTCTTTGTTGTTGGGTGTGTGTTGTTCATTCCAATCCAATTTGATATCAGAATTGTCTTTAAATTTTGTTTGGAATTAAATTCTTTTGTTATGGTGGGTATTTTAATTAGTTTTTTTTCTAACGATTTAGTCTTTATATTTGAAAATCTATAATAATTTAGTCCATAAATTTTAAAGTGTAACACTTTGTCTCTATGCTTTCAAATTTGTAACAATGTATCTTTTACATCAATAAATTGAATAGAGACTTGATGTGTTTATAAACTAAAAGACCTATTACATATTAAAATTTGACAATTCATTTGGATTAAAATTTTGATTGACTAAATTGCTACAAATTTAGGAACGCACAAACTAAATTATTAGGGCAGTTTTTTTTTGACATTATAACAGGCCGGGTATGTATTAAGTCAAAAGTGGTTACAAACTTGCTCAATCAGACTCCAATGAAGCTTATTCTTCCATGAACTAGCAACCTGATGTAATGTAGAAAACCCTAGGGGACCGGTCGAATATTCCTCCAAAGATGAAGATCTTTATGTGGCAGGCGTGTCTAAACGCTATTCCGACCCGGAAAAATCTCTCTTATGGTGGCATATATAATGGACAAGATCAACTGCCCAGTTTGCCCGAGTGAGTTTGAATCTGTCATCCACGCGCTTTGAAACTGCAAGAAAAATATGCTCATTTAGAGAAAAAAAATGGCAACGAGTGTTAAGAGTGCTAACAATGTCTCACATTGGTTAGGGAAAAGATTGATCCATGGTATATAAGGGAAGAATTTCTAGGGAGAATTTCTAGTACATCCGTGGTATGGAAAAACTCCATACCACTGCGTTTCAAAAAATGACACGTTTAAAAAAATAATATATTTAATAGTGTGGGTCCAGTTAAACAACCATTTTACCACGTGTCATTTTTTTTGAAAGGCAGTGGTATGGAGATTTTCCATTCTACGGACGAATTTCTAGTACATCGGTGGTATGAAGTTTTTTCATACCACCGCCTTTAAATGATTGACACGTGGTGAGAGTTTCATACCACCGCCTTTAAATGATTGACACGTGGTGAGAGGTAGTTTAAACTTAACCATAGCTGGGACCCACCACCATTTTAAATACATTATTTTCTCCTCCTAAAAAATAAAAATACATTATTTATTCAAATTCTCTCTCTTCAATTTTTTTTTTTTTTAATTATTTTTTTTTACACTTTGCATTCTCAATTTTTTTTCTTCTTCTTTTTTATTATTTTCTCTCCAACTTCTTTCACTAATATTTTAAAATATATTAAAAACTTTATTTTTCTTCATCTTCACGGTTAAACAAATTTTCAAGTTCATTTGGAGAAGATTTATTTTCTATAATTTATATCCATTTATTTCATTATCTTTTTTCTTTGTTTTTTTCTTCCTTTCTAATATTTTATTTCTTTTTTATTTTTTTTAAATGCAGAAAACATTTGGATTACATTCATCCCTACCAGAGCAAATATTTAAGTATGTTGCGTTTTAGATTTTGTTGTTTTTTAGGATTTAGGGTGAAGATGAAGAAAAAGAAAGTTTTGAATATATTTTAAAATATTAATTAAAGAAGTTAGAGAGAAAATATTAAAAAAGAAGAAAAAAAAATGAGAATGCAAAGAGTAAAAAAAAAAACAAATATATTGAGGAGAGAGAATTTGAATAAATAATGTATTAATTATTTTTTAGAAGGAGAAAATAATGTATTTAAAATTGTGGGTCCCAGCTAAACAATCGGTTCCGTTAAGTTTAAACTACCACTCACCAAGTGTCAGTCATTTAAAGACAGTGGTATGAAGAAACTTCATACCACGGATGTACTAGAAATTCTCCCATATATAAGTGGGGACAATTATCTCCATTGATATGAAACTTATTGGGTGAAACAAAAAACAATGATTTTGAACAAAGAGAATTAATGAAGTCTCATACTCGATACTGTGGATGGTGCGATTTTGATCCATTGTATATAAGTGAGGACAATTATTTTCGGTGATACCAAAAATAAAGGCACGAGGGTTCAGGCCCAATGTGGAGATATGTCGAGGGTTTCCGATGTTATCTCTCTTTTTTGCATGGCTACCGAGGTTCTGGATACAATAGAGCTTCGTGTATTTGTCATCAAAATGCCCAGTTTTTCGAGATCCTCGGTGTGAGACGTGGGACCAGGTGTATTGGGCACTTGAGCTAGATGTTGAGTTTGACATTGGCTCATAAAGGAGTCTTGGATGTGATGTTGGATCAAATGAAATTGGTCGCGCAGCTTCGAGAGGCACCAACAATAGAGATGTCGCTATGTTGGAAGATCCTTGTCGGTGGCTTTCTCCACCCCACACTCGTTGAAGTTTAACTGTGAATTGATTGCTTGCAGTGTTTGCTTTCTACGACATAAATCAGTTGAACTTGTAGAAACACTAGCTAGCCCTTTATCATGGTTGTCTTAAGGCCATTGCAGTTGGTCTTTACCGTTTGTGGGGTGAAGTTGAAGCTATTGATAGAAAAAAAATATATTTTCCAATGAATTACAAGTTTTTGCTGACATTATCCAATCCCACCATCACAAACGGATTTATTGCGGGCTTCTCCTTCATTAATAGGAAGTCCAACTCCGCTACTCAACGGTTGATTTATCATGTTCGACGCTACAAACACTCACAAATTTGGGTTGAAGAACATTCCCCGCCATAGGTGGATACAACCGTCCTTCGAGATCTCCCTTGTGTTTAATTACTTGTGTTGTTTTGCTTGTTTTTATTAATAGTGTAAAAAAAAAAAAAAAAAAAAACTATTTGTTATCCTTTAATTTTGTGTATAAGTGGTTTGCTTTTGCAAAGTGGTTCCACTTTCATCGAAGCTAAGAGATCAATAATGGCGGTCAAAGCATCCAGAGTAAACGGACTCATCCTGACTCCGCTATCCAAAGCCGACGAAAACTACCACAGACCCACTGAGCTCAAAGCTTTCGATGACACAAAATCCGGCGTTAAAGGCTTAATCGACGCCGGAATTACCGAAATTCCACGAATCTTTTACCGGCCACCGGAGGATCACAACTCCAACGATGTTTCCAGCAAAACCCAAATCCAAATTCCAGTGATAGACCTCGACCACGTCGGCAGAAATTCCCTCAAACGCAACTACACCATCGACAGAATCCGAGAAGCTTCAGAGAAATTTGGTTTTTTCCAACTGATCAACCATGGAATTCCGGCGAGCGTTCTCGAAGAGATGAAAGATGCTGTTCGGAGATTTCACGAACAAGAAACAGAATTGAAGAAACAATATTATACTCGCGACCTCACCAAGCCTTTGATTTACACCAGTAATTTCGATCTGTATTCTGCAGCGACCACGAATTGGAGAGATGCGTTTAGGTATATAAGCTCTCCAAATTCCCACAATCCGCAAGACCTTCCAGAAATTTGCAGGTAAATCTGAATTTAATGTGTTAAACAAAAAAACAGAGATTCTTGTTTAAACGAAACTCTGTTTTTGCAGAGATATTCTGGTGGATTACTCGAACAGAGTGATGGAGATTGGGAAATTAGTGTTTGAATTTCTGTCGGAGGCTTTGGGCTTGAATTCAAATTACTTGAACGATATAGATTGCAGTGAAGGGCTTGCACTTGTGTGTCATTATTACCCACCATGCCCACAGCCGGATTTAGCCATCGGCACATCGGAGCATACTGACAATGGCTTTATCACGGTGCTGTTGCAAGATCACATCGGCGGCCTACAGATTCGCCATGGGAACAATTGGGTCGACATTCCCCCGGTCGCCGGAGCTTTCGTCGTCAACATCGGAGATCTTATGCAGGCAAGTTTCTGCAGAATCTCTTTCTTTACCAAGTAATTTACAGTAACTCGTTAATGGATCTTGTGTTCGAGCTGTTTGGTGATTTTAGAATGTGTAGCCACTAATTGGGTTGGGTTTTGGATGCAGCTAATAACGAATGACAAATTCAAAAGCGTTAAGCACAGAGTTCTTGCAAACAAGGAGGGTCCAAGAGTATCAGTGGCGAGCTTTTTTACGACGCCTACTTTATCAACCTCCAAAATGTATGGACCCATAAAGGAATTGGTATCAGAAGAAAATCCTGCAATATACAGAGAAACCACCATTACAGACTTCAATATCCAGTTCCATTTAAAAGGCATTGGAACTTCTACTTTGCAGAATTTCAAGCTGAGTCAACCGAACATAGTTCAATTGTCTTCGACTATGAAGTCATAGTCGAGGATTGAATCCCCGAACTTAAAAAAAAGAAGCAGATGTTGAAAGAAAAAATAAAGAAAACAGAGTGATTGATTATGGGTTTTCTCTGTTTGATTGAACTTATTCACATTTGTTTTGCTTTCTTTTTGTTGTAATTTAGAAAAAAAGAAATATTAAATGAGGTATGTTTGTTAAGAACATCAATCCATAATAAAGAAAGTTGTTAAAATTATTTCATTATTAATTCTTAGTGACGGACAATTAGTGAATATTAATCTGCTTGAGAAAAAACCTCCCAATTCTATTGTAAGAATAAATAGAAAAATAACAAAATAACAAAAATAGAAAACACAAAAAATTATATAGAAAACTTAAAAAACGGAATAAAACCATAACCCACTCGAAAGAACTTTTTATATAAAAAATTATTACAACTTTTCCCGACCCCAATTACAAAACGCACACCATTTTGTCCACTATTAAACTAGAGAATACAATAAGAGAATTTAACTAGAGTTAACTAGAATTAATACCAAGCTTGAAGTGTTTCTAACGAGTATGATTAGAAACCAAAATCATACTTTTTTATAGCACTTGAAGCCTATGACTTTTTTGAACATTTCCAATGTGGAACAACTGCTCTTCTTATATATTGTCAAAAATCCTACAAACTACGTATTGATATTGGTTATTGGTATTTCAAGATAAGAAAGTGTGGAAAAAATTGCCTTGATCCAATTTTGATAGATTTGGTAGTTAAATCTAATTCTTGGGTTAAATTCAATAGTTGATTTGATTCTCCAACCTCTATTTTCAACCCTAGCTTTGTTTTTTAGTATAACAAATATGTGGTACGAAAATTTAAACTATCCATCTAAAAAAAATATGTCAATTTCAGTTGAACAATATTTATGTTGTGATTTTTAACCCTAAAAACATAGACTTTTCATATGTAATAAGAAAGAAAATAAGGTGATTTAAACCAATAATGAAGTAACCGTCCATGCTCGTGGAAAAAAAGACTTTCAACAAAAGAGTATAGGAAAAAGTTCTAAACTTAATTGTAGTTTTACACAAGATCTCCAGTTTTCGCTATTATAATTTAACAGCAACATTTTGGTGTCAAAGAAACCCGTAAGAAATTAATTTCTAGGTGGCCGTCAATGATTGAACTAATTCCCTTTAGGAGAACATTGAAGTCCCAAGACCCTTGGGTTGATGGCTAATTTTGTATTACTCTTAAAAATATCAAACACTAATGATGATGCACGTCCAAGGAGTCCACATCGTCCATGAATGATTTGTATCGTGTACTAGTAAACTCTTATGCACCACAAGAAAAATAAAAAGTGTCACACCCTAAAATTTAAGGCTAATGTTTCTACTATTTTTACTTTTATTTTCAAATGTATTGGTTGATTATTCTCCCCTCCATGCTTATATCAATATCACAATATGGGTTGGTCCAACACGGCAACTTTGCTTGAAAAGTAATTTCTTATCCATAACTTCAATTGAATTAGTGAAAGCCTCAAATTTCTAGTTTTTTAAAGTTGAATTACAAATTTAGTTTTTAAAAATTTCAGAGTTTATATCTATTTAGTTATCAAGTTTTAAAAAGTTTTTATTACCATGGTTGAACTTTTACTTTTATGTTTGAAGGATTCTTATCATGAATTCTCTATTTGAATAGTAAAATTACTAAATTAATAGTTTTGCTATATTTTTTTAGTACAAGAAATGTGGAATACAAAGATTTGAACTTCAAACATGAAAATTAATATTTGTCAATTACTCCTAAGCTATATTCATTTTGATATTATTTTGCATGATCACTACTTGATATGATTTACATGTAAACATTAAAAAAAAAAGAGTTAAATATATCTAATAGGTTGTCAACAAGGGCATAGCTAAACTGATCTCATACTGTCAACACGAACATAGCTCAACTAGCTTCATAACTAGCTTCATGTATGATCTAACTGAATCGAGAGGTGTTAAGTTTGATCCTCCATCCCAAGTTGTAAAAATAATAATAATAATAATAATAATAATAATAATAATAATAATAATGGTTTAAAAACACTTTTAAAAGTGAAGAATCAAATTGTAAATTGATTTATTATTTGACACTTTTAAAAATAATTATTGGCAACTTAAAAAAAGAAAGAAAAAAATTATAAAAATGTTTTCTTTTATTTAAAAATTTAAATAAATATTTTTTTTTATTAAAAATAAAAGACATAACCATTAATTGGATGGAGACATCAAAATGATTCTAAACTCAGACTTGGCTAAAATGTTGAGTTTGAAAGGTTAGAAATTTGAATGTTACCAAACCCGACTAAAATAATTCTAAACTCAGACTTCAAGACTAAAATGTTGAGTTTGAAAGGTTATGAATCTAAATGCTACCAAACTCAAACCTCATCGACCACATAAGTGTAATCTACACTAAAAACAAAATCACATGTAGTTTGTTTGGCTGTAAAAAAAATTTGGTTGAAATAGAAAAATTGTTATTGAAAAGATTAAAATTATTGTCATCACTTCAAAAAAAAAGCAATGAACAAACAAAATACAAAAACAGAAACGTCAACTTGAGCATAGATCAATTAGTTAAAGCATATATTTTCGACTAAGATGCTAGAAGTTTGAATCTCTCTTCTCACGTGTTATTGAACTAAAAAAAAAAATTGAATTTTCTTGATCTCGACGAGTTTATGGAAGCAAGAGTGATGAACTTTAAAATATATAGCATAGATACCCAAACTTTTAATTTTGTGGTTAATAGGTCCATAAACTTTCAATTTTGTGTAATAAGTCTTTGACGTAGTTAACATTTAAAAAAAAAAAATTGAATGAATCTATCATACATGAAATTAAATTGGGTTAAAAAAAGTTTTAAATTTTTTCAAATGAATAAGTCAAATATATATTAGATACTAATTCTAAAAAAATTAAAAACTTATATATTAGAATGGTTATAAAGTGTAATTATTAGATATAAATCTAAAATTCAAAGGATTCTATTCATACTAGTCAAATTTTGAAAATTCCGAACCACGAACACACCAACATTATTTCTGCATTTATATGCAACAGTTGCATTACAGCCAACCATAGCACTTTACAACTTTGAACAAACACAATTGCTTTTGCTTCGAAACCAAGAGATCCATAATGGCGGTCGCAGCAGCTACAGAAATCAACGGACTCAACCTCACTCCGCTCTCCCAATCCGACGAAAACTACCACAGACCCACTGAACTCAAAGCTTTCGACGACACTAAAGCCGGCGTCAAAGGCTTAGTCGACGCCGGAATTACCGAAATTCCCCGTATCTTTTACCAGCCACCGGAGGAAGATGACTCCGGCGAAACCCAAATCCGTATTCCAGTGATAGATTTCGATGGCGTCGGCGACGATTCAATCAAACGCAAAGACATCGTCGAACAAATCCGGGAAGCTTCAGAGGAATTGGGTTTCTTCCAATTGATCAACCATGGGATTCCGGTGAGTGTTCTTGAAGAAATTAGAGACTCTGTTCGGAGATTTCACGAACAAGACACGGAAGTGAAGAAACAATTCTACACTCGCGACCCCACGAAGCCTTTCGTTTACAACAGTAATTTCGATCTGTATTTTGCTCCGACCACCAATTGGAGGGATACTTTTAGTTATGCGAGTGCTCCTAATCCTCCCAATCCACAAGACTTGCCGCAAATTTGCAGGTAAATGTTCTGATTTCGACTTCCAAACAAAATAAAAATAAATAAAATTCATAGACTTATTAAACTTGTAATTAAAAAAGAAAGAAGAAAAAGACCTTTAATCTTAAGCATAGGTTTTACTGTTCTAACTGCTATAACTACTGAGCTCTGTTCTGTTCTGTTCTGTTTGTACAGAGATATTCTTGTGGATTATTCGAAACGAGTGATGGAAATTGGGAAATTAGTGTTTGAATTGCTGTCGGAAGCTTTGGGCCTGAATCCAAATTACTTGAACGACATAGGGTGCAGTGAGGGGCTTGCATTTGTATACCACTATTATCCAGCATGCCCACAGCCGAAATTGGCAACCGGCATATCCGAACACTCTGACACTGACTTCATCACCGTTCTGTTGCAAGACCAAATCGGCGGCCTACAGATTCGTCATCGGAACAACTGGATTCATGTGCGTCCTGTCGCCGGAGCATTAGTAGTCAACATCGGAGATCTTCTGCAAGTAAGTCTATAAATCACACTAATTAAGTTACATGGGTCATAGAAATACTTTGAAATTTTAAGCGATTTGAGAAAATGACTCGGATTTAAAAAAAAATTACAATTGTGCAGACATCATCACCTAAGATTTTTCAAATTGAAAATGTTTTCGATTTGAAAAAGTTTCGGTCCTCAAATCGTCACGGGAGAGTTTCCGTCGATGAGAGTCGACGACAATGGGTAAGTGGGAGGAAGAAAAAACGTGATGGAGGGGAGAGAGAAAAATGTAGGAAGAAGAAAATAAGTTTAGAGGAGAGAGAGAGTGAGAGAGAGAAACTAGAAAACAAGGAAGAAATAATATTAAAAAACTTGTTGATGATGTTAGGCGGGGATCAATTGACAATTCGAGTCATTTTCTCAAATCGCTTAAAATTTCAAGTCATCCGTACAAAAATCCCGAAATAACTCTATATCATCTTTGTTATGCTCAAATTTAGCACGAGTGAATCTGCCTGGTTGCATGGTTTCAACTATGATTTTTGGAGTCGAATACCTGGAACAGTACACTACACAGGTGTGGTACTTGCATGAGTCAACCAGGTTGAAGGGTAGTAAGAATTGGGGTTTTGTTTTTACACATCCACGTACAATAGTTTGTATTTTCTATACATATAGAATTACCTATTATTTTTCGGTTTATTCCCAGTCGGGTCGACCGAGCATGAACCGATCCCTTTAGTGCATCCTGTTGGGTTTTATGTCCTAAAACTCGTAGTTTGTAAACTGAATGAATGTATATATTATATTTCAATAAAGTTGTTATTGAATTTTAGTGAATTGTGTTTGTATTAACCTATACCAATAACTAACACCCATGGCTGTAGTGTGAGTACTTGAACTTCATGTGTGACATGAATGTGAATCAAGTTCAAGTAGACAGCCAAAATGGTCTATAGTATAGGGATAAGGCTGGGTACCTTATCCTGGGGACACTATTGGACGCGGCTCACTTTGTATAGTACAAAACGATGTGATTCGAATCGTTTCATGTAGAGACATGTGAGTGAGGGCGTCCTGTGCAATGAGTTTGCACAAGACCGAACCAGAAATAAAATCGCTCTTTCTTTATAACACCGTTTACTGTAAAGACCGGTTTATTCATTTGATGACTTAGGTAACTCGATCTCAATCCTGAGCTTACTGTGAACTCCTGTTTATTCAACCTTATCCTTTGATTTGTACGGGTGAGAGTGGCCAGATTGCCGACTCAATATGCCTACCATCTTGGGGATAAGATTGAATAAGTGGCTGGGGACATAGTTGTAGCAAGATTGGAGTTCACTCCTACCCGCTTTCAGGGTTAGTAGAAAGGTTGTTCCCTTTAGTGCTGACTCCAGGTCTTGAACAATGGGCCCATCCTCTCCTGATCAGGGAGGAATCTGATTTGATGGTTGGACCACAAATCAATTGTTCATTAGAGGTGTCAGTGGTACTTGGAGTCCCACCACTCCGTTTCTCGGCCTGAGGATAGCGGGACTACCGTGGGTGGTCCACGAACGTTTCGTGAGAAGGCTCGGTGAGCTCGTGAGGAGCTATTGGCGGTGATTTTGGAGAAATACGAACTACAAGGGTATGTGTTCTAATCTCTCTTTTTCATCGCTTTTGCATGTTTCCGTTTTGTTTAAATTGATGAAATTAGAGTGTCTATGATCCAAATCGCTTCCGCTGCGTGCCATGGGCGCTCCATCACATCCTAGTACAACGACCTAGACCTGGTCGACCTAGGAGCGGTGGACCCAAGGCCTACTTGGCTTGCGAGTTAGGAAGGATTCAAACTCATGTTCACGGAAAAGGGTGGGTAGCGTGACAAAAACGAAAAAGCCACTAAACCAATGTGTATTTCTACTAAACAAAGTGGAAAGTAATGTTCTTATAATATTACATCCTAGAGTTTTACTTAAGATCACTTATACTATATGTAAAGAAATTAATAAAAAATTGGGGGTTAGGTCTGCCCTTGCCCAACCAAGCCTAAGTCAACCTAGCCCTAGGATTACTTGGCTCAAGGGCCGGTTGGCCCTATGCTCGCCTCTCACAAATGTAACTCATCGAGTCTAATTTTACCCATAACAATATTAAATTACAACAAATTTCAGAAGCGGATAAGTAGTCAATTTAATCTTTTATTATTCCTTTAACATATACACTATTTATTTTTTCTTTTTATGCAGCTAATCACAAATGACAGATTCAAAAGCGTTAATCATAGGGTTCGGGCGAATCACGAGGGTCCGAGAATATCAGTCGCAGGCATTTTTTCGACGCTTGTTTTGCCAAGCGACAAACTTTATGGACCCATCAAGGAATTGGTATCGGAAGAAAATCCTCCAATATACAGAGAAACCACAGTCAGAGATTTCAGTATCAAATTCCAATCGGACGGACTTGGAACTTCTACTTTGAAGCATTACAAGCTCAATCAAGCAGATGTTTAAATTCAAACCAAATTCACAAGAGATAACCACAGTTTGATTGATTATGTGTTCTTTGTTTTTGCTTACAAACTGCTTTTCACTTTCCATCCTTTATATCTGTGTGTTACAATAATTTTATTACACTTCCACTTTTTTTTGCAACGATATTTTAATTAATGCGAGGATTGAACACATGATATTTTAGTCACGGACTCCACTTTATACCAATTGAACTACGATTTGACAAAAACACAACCTTATTACAATTGAACTATGTAAGGTTTCCACTTCTTTTTATGGTGTTACTATTGTAAAATTGCAAGTTAAATTTGAATAATAAAATTGATGTCCTTTGAAAATTGTATCGAATTTTTAAAGGATTTGTTTTAAAAAAATATATTGTAGATTTAAATACGTGGATGAACCTCGTCTCTCGAAGAGACAAACTCACTTACACATGATGTCGTCTCCTTAAGAGACTATGTATTCCTACTGATAACCAAAGACTGCCTTTTAGTGTGGGTGCATGAGTTCAAACTCGGGCCAAAGCACTTTTAGCTCCGTAACCCAAACTCTAAACCCTAAACATTGTTTAAGGTATATATATATATATATATATATAACCAATGTACACATGTTGGTTTCTTCTAATATGTGTGTATGGGGACTGAATGTACATGTTGCTACAAACTTCGTTAGAAATCGAGAACCAGAAAACCAAATGTAAAACCAAAACCAAGATTAATGCAACAATTGAGATTTTGTAAAGAAAACGGTAGTAAAATGTCACACATGCAAGAATGAACCATTTCTCCACACTAACCACTTTTTGTGAGTTCTTCAAAGAACTCTACTATTTGTACTCAATTCTTATCTCCAAATCTTCCAATGTGGGATAATTTTGTTTAGTTTTTAGTCGTGTCGATGTTTTAATCCCCAAATGCAATGTTACGCAAGAGATTCAACACAAATTTGTGGTTTAGCTAACGTTGTGTTAGATACGTCTCACTCTTCATTTCCAAATCTTCTAATGTGAGATAATTTTGTTTAATTTTTAATCATGTTGATGTGTTGATCCCCAACTGCAATGTTGCGCAAGAGAATCAACACAAAATTGTGGTTAGCTTACGTTGTGTTAGATACGTCCACGGGTAGAAGGGGGTAACATTTATATTACGAATAAGACAAAACTACAACAATGACGACATAAAAGGTGATTGAAATCATTAGAAAGTTTATATATGTCACTTTTCTAATGACCTAATGCATACCGGTGAGAGTCCAAAACAAATAATAAAATTAAAATCATATTTTTACATTAGAGTCGTTGTCTCATACCAAACGAGTCACCCATAACAGAGATTTAAGAGATTCCAAAAACTATATATATCTTTCAAAAGTCTTTTATTTAATTTGGAATTTTTTTTTTTGGAAGTATTAACACATTTTTTTCTCTTCAAAATTGGTTGGGTTTTGTCCAATGAAACAATTCAACCTAAAATTAAAAGGTCAAATCAACTAGAAGCCACCGTGAGGGGAAGGGAGTTCTAAAACCAAAAGGTAACCCATCACACTCTTATCAAAACAACTTTGATAGTTTCATTGGACGTTATTTAAATTAGGTAAATTATATTTTTGGTATTTGAAATTTGAGTTTTGTAGCGTTTGAATTCCTAAGACCCCGTTTGATAGTTTGATAATGATTTAATTTTTTGTTTTTGATTTTTGAAAAATAAGTTTATAAACCATACATTTACATGTGAATTTCTTAGTTGTGTTATCTATCTTTTGAAGTGTTTCCAAAATCAAAGCAAAAAAATGGAAACAAAAACAAGAAGTTTTAAAAAAATTGCTTTTGTTTTAGAAATTTGGCTAAGAGTTGTAATGTTTCCTTAACAAAAATGAAAGTAATGGTAGGAACTTACATGTGGATGTATGATTTATAGCCTAAATTTTCAAAAATAAAAAACTCAAAACCAAAAATGGTTATCAAACGAGGCCTAAGGTTTCATATTCAACATTTTTTATACTGAGCTTTGTATTTGATGTGTTTTTGATGCCTCAGTCAATTTTTCTGTTAAAATTTAAGAGATGTCATGATAACTATTTTTTATTAAAAAATATTTTTTACAATTTTAATTTATTAATTTTTTTTTTAAAAAAATCTCTTTTTTTCTTCTTCTTTCTTCTTTCTTTTTCCTTCTCCCCTCTTCTTTGGGGCTCGACTTTGGGGGTCTGCAAACTCATTGAGACTCGATTTTTCATTCAAGTGTATCAGTCGACGACGATGGTCGGAAGAAGAAGGCGAAAGGTTAAGGAGAAGGAAGGGGGAGAAGAAAAAAAGAAGAGAGAGAAAAAAAATCTTTCTTTAAGATTTAACTAAAATTTGAGGAGGCCAAACCGAACATAGCTCAATTGCCATAAGATTGTGTCTACTATTGAGGTCATGGGTTTAATTCTTGCTTTAATTAAAATACCGTTGCAAAAAAAAAAAGCATCAAATATTAAATCTTAAGGACAAAAAATGTTGAATTTGAAACCGAAACCTAAATGCTACCAAATTTAAACTTTAGTAACAAAAATGATAAGAGTAAAACTTGCTTGCAGCCTCAAGCCCAACCACCCGTCATGATTTCGATAACATTATTTTCCTTATTCCATCCAATTAACAAATTGGGCTACTTTCTCTCTCTTCATTTCTCTTCACTCCAAACCTCTCAAGGCCATGAAATTAAAAACAAAGGTAAATTAAAAACAAAGGTCATGCTAGATGAAAGTGGAGGAAAGAGAGAGAAAATAAGAGAAGTTGTTTATCAGATGAACTAACAAAAAATCTAAATAAACGGCGTGAAGAGGTTTTTTATTTAAAAAATAATATAAATATTGAATAAATCAAATTGTGACCAGTGATTTTTCTTCAAAAAAAATACTTGTACTAGGGGAAGTTGAGTAAAACTTGGTTGCAACTTCGGCTACAACTATCTTTTGCATGACAGAATTTGATTGGAAGGCCAGCAACTAAGTTGTAGCCGAGCAACTAAGTTGTAGGTGAACAACTAAGTTTTACTCAAAAGATAATTCACCCTTACCTCAATTATTGCACTCCTAAATTCAATGCTTATCACTTTAAGATAAGCCGAGGCAATAATATAATCATCACCATTCACTTCGCAACCCCTAAAATTCTCCATTAAAACTTTGTGATCTTCACCATGGCAGTCGACAAAGTGAACCTCACGCCTTTCTCCAAATTACTTGACGAAACCTTCGACCGAGCTTCGGAACTGAAAGCCTTCGACGAAACTAAGGCCGGCGTCAAAGGCCTAGTCGACGCCGGCGTAACCGAGATCCCAAGAATATTCTACGGGCCACCGAAAAACGACGGTTTCGATTCCAATTCCGATTCCGGCGAGACCCATGTCGGCGTTCCGGTAGTGGATCTGGAAGACATCGATAAAGCTCCGTTGAAGCGCAGAGAGATCGTGGAAAAAATCCGAGAAGCTTCGGAGACGTGGGGTTTTTTCCAAGTGGTTAACCATGGGGTTCCGGTGAGTGTTCAGGAGGAGATGATGAGTGGGGCGCATGGATTTTATGAAATGGAGAGTGAAATGAAGAAACAATATTATACAAGAGACAACACTAAGGCTTTGATTCACAATTGTAATTTTGATTTGTTTAGCGCACCCGCCGCCAATTGGAGGGACACCTTCTTCACTCTCATGGCTCCAATTTCTCCCTGCCCCCAACACTTGCCTGAAGTTTGCAGGTTAAACTCTGCTCATTCTTTCTTCTTCTCACCTTTTCCTCAAAATTTTACCAACTTAACGGCAAAGAAAAGTGTTTTTTTTTTTTTTTTTTGGGAGAATCGAACGTGTGTGACCTCTTAGTGTCGTATATTATGTCGGTTGAGCTATGCTCTTAATCCTTTGAAATTTAGAGTTTTACTCGCCTAACATGTTAATAAAACAACCCTTTTTCTTTAACAATTTTTTTTTTTAACAAAAAACCTAATTGAGATTTTTTTTATGGGACAATTGCATATATGACAATCTTACCTAAATAACAGAAAATTTAGTAGAAGATAAAAATATTTGCGAATATGACACGATTTTAAGCCAACCTAGATTGAAGCATGTGAAAAGTAAAAAATGTTCATCAACATATATATCAATGTTGTAAGTCACTATAGTGATAGACATTTATCATTGATTAAGGTCGTCTATCATTAACTAAGGTCTATCAAACTGAGGTCATCAGAGATAGACCTATCAATGATTTAGATCTATTATTTTATTTTATTTTTGAAAAGGATTGACATATTTTTTATTTTATTTTATTATTATTTTTTTTTTTTTGTATTTATTTGATATTAGGTCTATCACTCCTATATTGTATCCATAGACTTATGATATAGCAATAATATTTGAAATTGTTGTATATCTTTGATTGTTTGCATGCTTATTTTGTTATGAGGTCTATCATCGATGTATCGTATCAATAGAGATTAAAAATGATAAATGTAGTATTTAAATTTTGTTTACAACGAGTGATATTGTATGTTTGTTCATTTGTTATTAGATCTATCATTAATATATCATATCAATAAATAAAAAAATTAGCTAACAAAAACATAACTCAATTGACATGAGGCATACACTAGTGATTAAAGGTTCTAGGTTCGATCTTCACCCTACATGTCGTAAACAAAAATGATATACAAGTGATATTTGACTTTATTTTTTATAATTAGTAATTGTTTGTATGCTCATTTGCTATTAAGTCTATCAATAACAATAATATGCAACACTAACGATGGTGCGCACACGGTGGTCCATTCGTGTGAGTCATACGGTGGGCACACGGTGGTCCATTCGTATGAGTCATACGGTGGGCACACGGTGGTCCATTCGTGTGAGTCATACGGTGGGCACAGGGCACATGGTGGTCCATTTGTGTTGAGTCACCAACCTTTCAAACACAATTATTGTAAAGCGAGAGCTATATATATCTTTGTGAAAAGATGTTCCTCCTTTTCCCATGTGAGACAATTTTACTATCGCACATAAAAAAAAATATATTTTAATAATTCACAGAATTCCAACATCTACTAATAAACATTTGTTGCAGAGACATCCTAGCTGATTATTCAAAACAAATAGCGAAGCTTGGGGAATTGATATTTGAGCTTCTTTCAGAGGCTCTTGGTCTGAAATCAACCCATCTCCTGGACTTGGGCTGCAACGAGGGACTGGCCATTCTGTGCCACTATTATCCAGCATGTCCACAGCCGGAACTCACCATGGGCGCCACCGAGCACTCCGACGATACCTTCATCACCGTGCTCCTCCAGGACCACATCGGAGGCCTTCAGGTGCTTCAACACAACAAATGGGTGGATGTTCCGCCGGTTCCTGGCGCCTTCGTCGTCAACGTCGGCAGCTTATTGCAGGCAAGTTGTTTACTTTCTTCTAGTTGAAAATACTATCAAACTCCCACATTTATTAATAAATGAGAAGATCGTGGTTATATAAATTAATATTTCTGTTGGAATGCCTTGAATCTGTTATGAGACCCTCTACGACTTGGAAGGGTGTCATATATAAACCTTCTAATGACTTTCAGCCGCCCCTTATCTGTTCATTTTGTAATCTCTCTACTTCGTAATAATACTGCTCCCCCTTCTGTCCGTGGACGTAGCTAACACGACGTTGTTGATTCTTCTACGCTTTCTTATTCTTTGTTATTGATTTATCGTAACAATTTCTATTGACACTGATTGTTTTTTAACTGAAACTAAAAGTAAAGTCACGAGAGTGTTTATGTCGTCAGAAGTGAGCAATATCATAGATATGTAAGGATTTGTTATTTTTAACACGGATGGATTGATACATAAAAATCAAGGGAAATCATGGCTTTGGTTTTCCTTTTGCAGCTGATTACGAATGACAGATTCGTGAGCTCGAAGCATAGAGTGGTGGCGAACCGTGAGGGTCCGAGAGTATCGGTGCCAAGTTTCTTCACCACCGGCCATCTACCAACCTCCAAAGTTTATGGACCCATCAAAGAATTGTTGTCGGAAGAAAATCCTCCCAAGTACAGAGCAATCACTGTTAGAGAGTACTGTCTCTACTTCGCTGAAAAAGGGTTGGATGGAACATCTGCTCTCCCACACTTCAGGCTTTGATTACATAGTCATTAAAATTTAAACTTAATATTAAACTTGCTGCTTGTGTCTGTAATTTGATTTTATTAGGAAATGTAGCCTAAACATTCCCAAACAATAGGCAAAAGAAGTGTCAAACCTTGCAAACCTTACAGCTTCTTCATTAAAGTTCAACTTAATTTCGGCTTGGACAACCCTAATTTACTTATATTACTACGACAACAAACTGACAATTTTGGACAAAACTTACAATACTTAATTTTTTTGGTACAATTCTCAAACCATACATCCTCTCAACATGTTCTAGTTATAATTATTAAGGTCTTAAGGATGCGAGAAATATATCACATCACATGTGAAAGAAGAAGATTCGCATTATATGAATAGAGACAACATTTCTCTCAAGTGTACGACTTTTTTTTAGTGAAACAAAAAAAACAAAAAGCATACAAGTTTTTTTTATGTCTAGGGACAATATCATGGTACAATTCACTAAAGTTGGTTTAAATTATATTCAAAGAGTTGCCTATGTTTTAACTTTTAAAGGTGATGGAAGGGGAAGTAAATTAGAATTTTAGTATAATTATGGGATTTATCCGAGAACAAAAATTTGGTTATTTATTTTAGTACAACATATATTGAACTTTCGACCTTAAAGGATTTAGTACATGTTAATTACCGCTGAGTTATGCTCATTTTTCGCGTGATTTGCAAACTTATGATTATATCATTTGAAAATTATTTTCAAACCACTAGATATTGAACTCACGACGATTTCTCAATACACTTGTGTGAATGTATTTTCATAGTGTATTTTCTCAATACACTTGCGTGAATGTATATTTTCTCGTCACTATATATGTGTGAGGTCTTTTGGGACCCACTCTGACAAACATAGGGTTTGACTCGTTTTGGGGGCTGCTATGTGCGTGTTTGACTAGTTGTTGTGCTATGCATCCTTGAGATTACTTGGTGCATAGTATGACTAGACTCGTTCTGCTATATATGCCTTTAAATTACTTGGTACATAGTATGACTATCTGCTTTGTGTATCTTGGAGATTATTGGATGCACAATATGACTAGATTTGTTATGTTGTGTATCCCTTATACATAATATGACTAGGCCGCTCGATTGTCGGTATCAAGATTTCTTTATGCTTGTATGACTAGTTTTGAAGACATATTTGGTGATGAGTTTTCTTAGCCATGCATCATGTTTGTAAGGATTGTGATTTACAAATTTGTTAGTTTAAACATTTCAAACAATTTATTTGCAAAAGTATTCATAAAGTTTGTATAAAGTTCTTTCAAATTATTTAGTACATTTATAATTTTATAAAATTACTTTCTTATAAACTCTTACCAGTAGTAGGGTTTTTTAAGCTCATTTTGTACCTAAATTTTCTACCAACTAGCATTTTAGTTTACGACAAGCCTACTAAAACTGATATTTGCCACCAACTTCTATTGGTTGCATACTCTTTTGTGTGTGCATTATTTGTAACTATAAATGGTGTGATAACACTCTAAATGTGCTATCTTTCTTGCTTTAATTCTCGTCATTTTCATTGCTTATCCGTTTTTAATTGTTTATTTTATAGGATTTGAGTGAAATGAAGAATTTTGGAGTTCATAGTATCAAATTGTGTAAAAAAGGGGCAAAAAGACTCAAATTGAGGCATCAAGTGAAAAGAGGGAGCTAAAATCAGCCCAAAACACGAGAGTCGGGTGCCTAGGCGTTGGCCAGACGCGTGTGTGGTCCATTTTTAACGCTTTCCATCTAAAACGCAGAGGCGCTGTCCCGCGACTATAGAAGCTTATTTTTCTCATTTAGGTCATTCTCAAGTCCGATTTCGGTGAATTTTGCCTCAAATTCTTTGGTTTTTTCCCGTTTTTTTTTTAATTTTTATTTTCTTAGTATTTGAAGCCAAACTTTTGGATTTTTGGATAGATTATCAACATGGTCGACTAAGGTAAGTGCTCTAATTTAGAATCTTAATCGTTTCTTGATGCATAATGTGAGAAATTGAGTTTAATTTCATTTAGCTACTACTGTTAGCAACTTTTATGGATGTTTGTATCCCCATTAGCATGTGGTTTTGATTAAATTGACGCTTTAATTGTTCTCGCATGTCTAAATCGCTATAGATTGATTGCATGATCCGTAATTGTCTTGTTTCAATCACCAAGTAACAAAAGTCGAATTGTGTGTGTGTTATTTCATCGACTATTCATGTTCACATAGCTTGCATGATCGACTTTAGGATAAAAGACAAATCGGGTCATCTCCGCATTTTCAGCCTTGGTAGTGTCTAATTAATATGAAACGATTATGCCCAGTTAATTAGACACTAAGTTTAATTGTGACTTTTAGTCATAATTAAGATTTTATTTCAGATTATTGTTTGTTACGGGTTTGAGCAAACAAGCTAAGTGCTAGTTCGATTAGCTAAACTTCCTTAGAAATTTTAGTGATATGAAATTGCATCAAGAGTAGTTCTGCACCTTTGAATTAGACACTCGTTTTAACTGTTAATTTCGCTAAAGTTTAATTCTCTGTCTTTAATTTTCCGTTAACTTAATTATTCATTAGTCTCCATGTTTCTAATATTTACCAACCAATCAATCCCTATGTTTTTATATATTTTTGTATCCTCGTAATTAGAATTTAATTACGATAGTCAATTTTCGGTTCCTTAAGATCGACCTGGCTACCACTATTCTACCAAATCAATTTATAAATATTAATTTAGCGAAAAACCCATTCACCAAGTGGCTATTATGTTTTTTATTGTACTGGTTTGAGTTTTAAGTTGTTTTGTAAAATGTTTTTCCAAATGCTATTAAAACTCGGCCGGTTTGGCCCAATGCTATTAAAACTCCGATTGAGAAAGCATAGGGTAGGTTTTTCCATTAATGGTTATCCTCATTCCTCCCACACGTATAGAGAGGTAGTTGGTGTGAGTGGTTAGAGTCTCTCTCTCAAAAATTAATATTAAAAAATTATAAATTACAAATTTAGTCCTCAAACTTTCAAATCTCCTTATGATTCTTGAATTTTAAGAAGCATAATAAATTTCTGAACTTTAAAAATATCTAATTTATCTCTAAATTTTTTATTTTGTGTCAAATAAATTTATGACATATTAAAAAATTGACTGATCTCCTATAGATAAAATTGAATTACATTAAACTTTCAAATTTGTGTATAGTATATTTGTAAGAAACAAAATTAAAAATTCGAAGATGTATTGAACACAAAATTAATAGTTTAAGAAGCTATTAGGAGCGTTTGGGACATCAACTTGTTGAAGTCAGGTGAATTGAGTTATTATAACTCAGTTGACGTTTGCCTCACCCACTATTATAATGCGCGCAAACTATTTTTTTTAGATATATATATATATATATATATATATATTTTATATATATAAAATTTTTTTAATAGGTACTTCAACTACGCTGAAAATTGATAAATTAATGGTGAAAGTTGATGAATTAATGGTGCACCAAGGCAAAAGGATGGTACAGATGCACCAAGTTTTTTTCTTTTAAAATCGCCGTAGAAAAATAGAAATTGAGAATCAAAAAAAGTAAAATCAAATCACAGAAAATTTGTTACAATGGTGCATCAAGGCACAGATGGAGTCGACGGAGTTGACTTAACTCCGGCAGCCAACACCGCCGATCACTTCAACAGAGCCGCCGATCTGAAACTCTTCGACGACACAAAAGCCGGAGTTAAAGGCCTAGTGGACGGCGGCATATCCCAAATCCCGCGAATTTTTTACCGGCCGCCAGATCCCGGCGAGTCCTCTGTTTCCGGTGAAGCCCAACTCAGCATTCCGGTGATAGACTTCGAAGGCATCGACAGAGATTCATCCAAACGCAGAGATGTTGTCAACAGAGTCCGAGAAGCCTCTGAGAAATGGGGTTTCTTCCAATTGGTCAACCATGGAGTTCCGGCGAGCATTCTGGATGAAATGAAAAATGGGACACAAAGATTTTACGAACAAGATACTCAATTGAAGAAACAATTCTACACACGACACAACACAAAATCCATCGTTTACAACAGTAATTTCGATCTGTTTACTTCACCGGCCGCTAATTGGAGAGACACATTCCTCTGTTTTATGGCCCCTAATCTTCCCAACCCACAAGACTTGCCCGAAATTTGCCGGTAAGATGCTCTGATTTCCGATGAACTAAAAACAGGGCTTTTCATTTTTGTTCCTCATTTCTTCATTTATTGTAGAGATATCCTGTTCGAGTACTCAAAAGAAATGAAGAAATTGGGAAGATTGTTATTTGGGTTGCTGTCGGAGGCGCTTGGCTTGAACACGAATTACCTGAGCGACATCGAATGCGACAGGGGATTAGCTGTTTTGTGTCATTATTATCCAGCATGTCCACAACCGGAGCTCACTTTAGGCACAACCGAACACGCCGACAGTGATTTCCTGACGGTGCTTTTACAAGACGACCAAATCGGAGGTCTTCAAGTTCTTCACCAGAAGAAATGGGCTGATATTCCACCAATTCCCGGGGCCTTTGTCGTTAACATTGGGGATCTTCTGCAAGCAAGTTTTTTTTTTCTCTTTCAAAATTTCCCATTTTTGAAATCAAATTGATAATTAGAATTGAATTATTTGCAGCTGATTTCGAACGATCGGTTCAAGAGCGTGGAACATCGAGTGCTTGCGAATCGTGAAGGTCCGAGAGTTTCAATTGCGAGTTTCTTCGGCATTGGTGTTTATGAAACTTCCCAAGTTTATGAACCCATAAAGGAATTGTTGTCGGAAGAAAAACCTGCAAAGTATAGAGAAACGACGCTCAAAGACTTTTATTTCTACCACAATGGCAGAGGCTTGAATGGAACTTCTGCTCTGCAACATTTCAGGCTCGGTCTCGACCACCAAGGAGATCATCAATGGTGACTGGTGAGGATTAAGGATTATTCTGCTTAATCGTAGAAGATTCAATGCTTGATTTGGATCTTCTGTTGAACCTATGTGTTTGAATTCTATATAAATATAAGCTTATTAAGCTTGGGTTTGAATTTCAGCTCCTCAAAATAGAATCGTTAAAATTGAGTTTGTTAAGTAAAACTCTGTATAAGTAAATGTTTGTTCGCATATGAACATCTGAATTATGGGTGAAAATGTTGTTCTTTCTCCGAATATGATTGAAGCAGTACGTTGTTTCTAACAAATGTCTAAAGAAGTGCGTTATCAATTATCAGTTTTAGGGCAATGGAAAAATCCCAACAATTGGATTCAATCCTAATGAAAATCTTCCAATTGTTGGTGTTTACCTCCTCCTTCGTCTATCGCAATCAGATATTCGGATATTCATGGATTGTGTTTGCTTATTTGTAATCAGTTGCAACCAACTCGGATTGTTTACTATAATGTCATTTTTTTAATATTAAGCACCTAGGAAACCATGCATGTTTTCCATAGTCTCTCTCCCTCTAATTTGAAAAAATGAAACATCTCATCTTCATCTTCGCGTCAGTTTCGCCATATTTCTAACACTCTATCGTCGGCCACATTATTGCGTCCGTTTGTTGGACGTATTTGACATCGTTATGTGCATCTAGTAACTAGTCTAGACCTAGATCGAGTCCTACATTTTCGTATTGCCGTGAGATGTGGATAGAGCACCGAACACAGACATAGATATTCTCTATTACTCCTGCCTGGTTGAAGAGGAGGCCCGCGATGATGATGTCCTCCCGGAAGAATATGAGGAATCATTCTCAAGCGTGAACCAATTGTCTCCTCATCCTGAAAAAAACGAACACGAGAAATAAAAGGTTGAATTGGGTGAATAGGAAGAAGAAGTTGGTTCATGTTTGTTTACCAATCTAATAGTTAATCGAGTTATGAGTAGCGTGGGATCACCTGTTTGACGTCTCGCGTGAATTCAGATCATTAGTCTAGTAATAGAGGATGTGGATCTAGTAATGGATCTGAGAATAAATCGTATTATTAATCTAGGTGAAAATGGGTACTGCAATCACCAATTTGGAGATCAATCAAAGCCTTAACGAGAGTGTTTGATTACGGGTGAGACCCACAACTCATTATGATTACAGGTTTCGATAAACAACTTCAAACGCGATGCTTTATGTCAAATCAAGTCGATTACACGAGCGGCGCATTGTGGACAAGTAAACGCGCCCTTAGTTCAGTAATACTCAGGTCATCACCACGAAAAAGTTGAAGAATAAAGAGTGCATCACCTTCAACTTAATTGTATATGTTGGTTTGACTCCGATGATGTTGCTTGGAGTCCCTCACACACATAGCCTAGTTTCTAAGTCACCGGAAGATCACATTTTTGGACCTAGTTTGAAGAATTTTCCCCTTTCCAATTGTGCACCACACAACCCAAACCCAAACCTACGTGGTCTATCTTCATTCTAAGGTAGCATCACAATTAATATTCCAACCTAAACCACTATTTGAGTCTTTAAAAAAAAATAAGACGTCTTTGAATACTTTAACGATCCACATCTTCCAAACGCGTCAATAAAAATCAATGGGTGAGTGAAAGCACTTTAATAGACTATCTTTCTTGCCTTAATTCTTATCACTTTTATTGCTTACCCAAATTTAATTATTTATTTTATAGAATTTGAGTGAATCAGAGCATTTAGAATTCAGACACGTAAAGTGGTGAAAAATGAGGCAAAAATGCTCAAATTGAAGAAATCAAATGAAGAACAAGAGCAAAATCAGCTAAAGACTCGAGAGTCGGGCGCCTAAGCGCTGCCCGACCACTATAAAAACATATTTTTCTCATTTAGATCATTCTTAAGTCCGCTTTTTTGTAATCCTTGCACAAAGTTTTCTCTAAACTTTCTAGTTTTGTTATTCTTAATGTTTTGTTGTCAAACTATGGTGAATTTGGAGCAAATTATCATTATGATTGACTAAGTAAGTGTTCTAATTTAGAGGTCAAAATTGTTTCTGGATGCATAATTTGGTTGAGTTTAATTTCATTTGGCTTTTACTTTTAGCATCTTTTGCCTTTGTATCTCATTAGCATATGGTTTTGATTAAATTGACGCTTTAATTATTCTCACATGTCTAAATGACTATAGATTGATTGTATGATCCGTAATTGTCATGTTTCAATTGTCAAATAGTAAGAGTCGAATTGTGCATATGTGTTTCTTCGACTATCCACGATCACATTGTTTGTATGATTGACTTTAGGATAAAAAAAAATTAGACAATCAATTTAAGCTATTCAAATTGGTTGCTCGTCTTAGTGTTTCTCGTTATTAGCATCTAATTAATATGGAGCAATGTGCCTAGTTATTAATTAGATGCTAGGTTTAATTAAGATTTATTATCTCTTAATTAATTTCACCATTTTGGATTGCTTGTTCCGAGTTCAGGCAAGCAAACTGGATGCTTGAGGATTTAGTTAATTTCCTTTAGAAATTTAAGTGATTATGAAATTTACAATTTTGTGCCTTTACACGAGACTTTTCATTTAGATTTTTAAATTCCTCTCAAGTTTAATTTCTACATTTAAGCCAACAAGAGCATAGCTCAACCACATAATGTATCGCCTAGCGACCATGAGGTCCTAGGTTCAATATTTCACCCTAACATGTCAAAAAAAATAAAAGCGAAGATTCAAAACACCCCCCTAACCCGTTACATCATATTTGAGTTATGATCTTGTTGGCTAAAAATATATTTTAGGGGACTTACTCATATTAAAATAAAAAAAATAATAATGATTAACAATTATTTTCATGGTAACTTTTATTTACCTAGGAAATTTATTTCAAAATAGGATGTGGAATTACTCTAATTACAAAATTATAATTATTTTCATTTCTAATTTTTAAATTTCTTTTTTACAAACTATTTTTTCCTTCTTCGTCATAAACTTAATGCTATGAAATGTTTGAAATGATAAACCTCAGTTTGTATGTAGAAGAACACATACTTGGAAAACTTTATACAAATACAATAGTAGGCGTCGTTGTTTCATTCTCATTTTCATGGTTTTTTTTGGGTTTTTCAGTTTTTTTTTTTAATCCAAATATGTATTTTTTTAAAAAAAAAAATTGAATCGATTGACATGTTATATTTTTATGTTTTTTAAATGATAAACAATGTTTTGATCATTGAAAACAATTTTTTTATTCTAGACTATAACATAAATTAAATGTTTCCTTCAAAAAAATTTAAAAACATTGTCTTGTGTTGCATTACAAATTCTACGATTCCTAAAACATTCACTAGAAAATAAGAAAAGAAAAAAAAAGTTGTTCAATCTCGGTTTAGAACACTACACCCCAAACATAGCCTTCTGATTCACACGTTTACCAACATTGCACCCAAACACCATTTTCTGATTATGAGGGTTCAGAAGTCTCGGACAAGCCTACCAAAGTTTGATTCTAAACCCAAAACAGCACGTGAAACGCCCCTCAAGCTGCTCTACCGTTCTTTAATCAATTATTGCCGTAGTTTCAAATTTACTCTTTATCATTTTAAATTTTTAATTAATGATTCTTCTGTTCCTTCCATGAATGGGTTTAAAATTTCCAATAATGGATCAACACCAAAAATCTGTCTCCATCACCCAATTAGACATTAAAAAAAAATCAACCATTTGGATTCAGCTCCACAGAATTCGAATCACCGGAGAAGCAAAATGGTGAACCTCACGCCTTTCTCCAAATTACTTGACGAAACCTTCGACAGAGCTTCGGAACTGAAAGCCTTCGACGAAACTAAGGCCGGCGTCAAAGGTCTAGTCGACGCCGGCGTCGCCGAAATCCCAAGAATATTCTACCGGCCACTAAAAAACACCGTTTCCGATTCCGGCGAAACCCATCTCGGCGTTCCGGTGGTGGATCTGGAAAACATCGATAAAGATTGCTTCAAACGCAGAGAGATTGTGAAACGAATCCGAGAAGCCGCAGAGACGTGGGGTTTTTTTCAAGTGGTTAACCATGGAGTTCCGGTGAGTGTTCAAGAGGAGATGATAAATGGAGTGCATCGATTCCACGAATTAGAAAGTGAAGTGAAGAAACAATACTATACGAGAGACAACACCAAGCCTTTTGTTTACAATTGCAATTTCGATCTGTTCAGTTCACCGGCCGCCAATTGGAGGGATACGTTCTTCACTTTCATGGCCCCGAATTCTCCTCGCCCACAAGACTTGCCCCAAGTTTGCAGGTAAATGTTCCTTTGTCTCTGTGTTCTTTACTCATTTTACTCAAGGTTTTAATTTGGTTATTCATCTTTTTAAATTAGTAATTTGGAAAAATATTTTAGAAATGTTACCATAAATCAATAACAAAGAATAAGTAAGCACGGAAGAACAACGACACAGATTTACGTGGTTCACTAACGTCGTGTTAGCTACGTCCACGGACAGAGCGACTGAAGTCATTAGAAGGTTTATATATGACACCCTTCCTTTCTAATGACCTAATACAAAATGGGTCAAAGCCCAAAATAGATAATAAAAACCCAGATGCAACCAGTCGTAGAGGGTCTCATAACATATTCAAGGCATTCCAACAAGAAAACCTAAACTTTGATCACTACCTGCTCTCTTTTCTCTGGTTGGTTAGGCCCAGACTTTACTGATAAACATTTTGATGCAGAGACATCCTAGCTGATTATTCAAAAGAAATAGGGAAGCTTGGGGAATTGATACTTGAGCTGCTTTCAGAGGCTCTTGGTCTGAAATCAACCCATCTCCTGGACTTAGACTGCAACCAGGGACTGTCCATTCTCGGCCACTATTATCCGCCATGTCCACAGCCCGAACTCACCATTGGCGCCACCGAGCACTCCGACGATAGCTTCATCACCGTCCTGCTGCAGGACCATATCGGAGGCCTTCAGGTGCTTTACCACAACCAATGGGTGGATGTTCCCCCGGTTCCCGGTGCCTTCGTCGTCAATGTCGGCAGCTTATTGCAGGCAAGTTTTTTACTTTCTTTCCCGGGGAAATGCAATCAACCTAAAATCTTAACTTGATAAGTTGCCGTAAATTTAATTATATTTTTAATTATATTAATAGTTCAACACTCTTTACTTGTGGACTTGAAAATTCGTAGAAGCCCCGATTATTGGAAATCAATTTTAATTGGGAGACAAATGACATTACAAAAGTTCGAACAAAAGACTACTCTGATACTTGTTAAATCACCCATGAACTCAAAAGTTTAAGTTGATGGGTTGCAATAAATTTAATTATATCAACGCTTCAAGAGTATATAAGTGAACCCAATTATTGTCATCCATATACGAGACAAAACTATAAATGACGCTTATATCCAAAGTGTGGACAATATCATATTATATATAGTGTTGGAATGCCTTGAATTGTTATGACCTGCAACGACTGGCCCAGTCGGTGTATGGGGCAACGCTCCCAAACAAAAATTTGATTTGGATTTTAACATTATGTATTTGTATTGGGCTTTGACCCATTATGTATTAGGTCGGATGTCATATATAAACTTTCTAATGACTTTTGTCACTCCCTAGTCTGTATTTTTGTAATCTCTCATACTCTCTCTCCCTGGACGTAGTTAATACAAAGGTAAACTTTGTGTTGAATCTCGCGCTCTTATTCTTTGTTGTTTGATTTTGTCATAACTAGCTTTCATTTTCTTTTGCAGTTGATAACGAATGATAGATTCGTGAGCTCGGAGCATAGAGTGGTAGCAAACCGTGAGGGTCCGAGAGTATCGGTGGCGAATTTCTTCACCACCGGCGCTCTACCGACCTCCAAAGTTTATGGACCCATAAAAGAATTGGTGTCGGAAGAAAATCCTCCAAAATACAGAGAAATCACTATTAGAGAGTACAATCTCTACTTCCTTGCAAAAGGGTTGGATGGGACTTCTGCTCTCCCACATTTCAGACTTTGATTACATAGACATTAAAATTACTGATAATTAAGGTTGTGTTTTGGGATGTGATGATCATATTACGAAAATGATTAACTACAAATCCCCTATTAGCTAAAGACACGCAAAAATTAAAAACCCCTCTTAGCAATGTTGTTTAAGCTCATCAAAACACCAATGAAATCCAAGTGAAAATTTTATTCAAATAACTCAGAGTGAGAGAGAGAGAGAGGCTGGTAGATCATCGTGAGAAATAAAGAGCATAGAGATCAATTTCTCTGTTGAGGGAGATGTTCCTTCTGATTTGAGGAGAATCTGAGCTAATTAATTTTGGTTAGGATTTTAGGTTGAGCTGATTAACTGCATTAAGGTCTTGATTATATCTTGGAATGTGCTGAGATTAAAAAAAGTGGCTGTTCAAGATCTCTATTTGATCGAACCACTGTAACTCTGGTGCATCATAAATCTTTTTCTTCTCATCCTTCTCTGCAATTCAGTTCATATTCTTATATATATTAGTTGAATCAATTTGCTATTGATTGGACTTGAGTAAGTTGATAGAGCAACTAAACTCAACAATCGGGAAGCGAGACAGAACAGTAACGAGAAACAATCGGAATGTGAATGGTATTTCTTTTCATGTTGTTTACTTATCTGTAATGGGCTTGGACTGGAATCGTAATCGTAAACCCATGACAACGTTTACCTTAATCTGTAATGGGGATAAAGTATGTATGATTATGATAATGTTATTTCTTTGAATAAAAAAATAATAAACGAAAATAACGTTAGAAGCGAGATAGTAGTGGTGTATTTTGTTTGACATCGATATCGATAGTGGTAGTAGTGTTAAGAAAATCGCGATAGTCCGAGAGTGAGATTGTGTCAGTTATAGGGCGAGTTTGTTGGAAATCTATATAAAGCGAAAGCGATAGTCCGAGAGCGAGAGTCACTACAACAAAGTTGGCCTATTTCGACCATCTTTTATCGAAGGTTATAAAAAACCTTCGAAAAAAATTACATTTATCGAAGATATTTAAAAAACCTTCGAAAAATATCTACTATTTATCAAAGGTTATTAAAAGCCTTTGAAAAATATATGCATTTATCGAAAGTATTTAAAAAACCTTTGAAAAATATCACCTGTTTATCGAAGGTTATTAAAAACCTTGGAAAAAAATATACATTCATCGAAGGTATTAAAAGATCTTCGAAAAATATCACCTCTTTATCGAAGGTTATTAAAAACCTTCGAAAAAAACATACATTCATCGAAGGTATTAAAAGACCTTCGAAAAATATCTACTCTTTTATCAAAGGTTATTAAAAACTTTCGAAAAAATATATATTTATCGAAGGTATTAAAAGACCTTCGAAAAATATCTACTATTTTATCGAAGGTTATTAAAAACCTTCGAAAAAAATATACATTTATCGAAGGTATTAAAAGACCTTCGAAAAATATACTCTTTTATAAAAAATATCTACTCTTTTATTGAAGGTTATTATAAACCTTCGAAAAAAACCATTTTAATCGAAGGTTTTAAAACCTTCGAAAATGATAGAAAAATAAAATTCCCATCATTCACTCTCTCCCTACTCTTCCATTCCCATCATTCACCGTCTTCTTCTTCCCCATTTTCGCTCAGATCTGAAACTGAAAAAAATAAAGAAAAAAAAATTCCCATCATTCACCTCCATCGACTCTCACTCTTACTCCCAAAACTCCCTATTTCCGGCATATTTGTTTCATTTTGTGCTAGGTCCAAAATTTACTTCCAAAATTAACACAGGCTATTTTTCCTTTCCCTCTCGCGCGCTTCGTCTTCCTCTGAAGGTCACTGCAGACACAACAGAACACCAGCCATTCTGCTCTTCTTCTTCCCCAAATTTCCCCTCTCAAAACCCTAACGGAGTTCCGCTTTCTCCAAGTTTATCTTCTTCTTCTGTTTTCGCTCCTCTTTGCTTCCTCCGTCCTCTAATTTGTTTCTGGTATGACATTCTTCCCTTTCGTTTTCTTGTTTGACTTTGTTTTGACGCTTTTCTATGGTCGCTGGACTCCGTATTAAACGCTACTGATCGAATCGAGGATTTCCACTTGTTTGTTATTTGTGTGTCTTACTGCATTGTTTCCGAATGTGATGGATGTTTTCTTCCTTTTCATGCAATATATGACTGCGATTTTCTTCTCTCTTTTGGTTTGGTTACTCTTTTGCTTGTAGAGTTCGATACATTGTTTTGCGTTCTTGATTCTTTTTGTCTATGATGTTTAACGGCCTAAGTTCTCCTGTTTTTCAACTGGATTTTTGAGGTGTTGGATCATGTGCATGATATCCCTTGCTGGTTCAATCTTTTGGTTTATTACATGTTTCTTTTGTTGGTGTATCGATTGCTGAAGCTCTAGCAATTTCAAGTTCTATTTCGTTGGAATGCCCTAAAATTTGTTTGACTTGCGATGCTATAGAGTATATAGACTGTCTTTGTTTTTATCTTTCCGCTATTTTGTATTGACTTGTTTTATCCTGCCAATGAATCAAACATATAATCTACTTAGATTATGATTAAAAGGTTTACAACTATTTTTCTCTCTTAACAAGCATTTTTGCAAGGGGAAAGAGAGGGAGAGAGTTCTTAGAAAATAAAAATGAGATGTACTGCTCACCTTCATTCCCTTTATAATTTCTTCAAAAACAGCAACCTACAAGGTTCAGACACTGAACTTTAAAGTTCCAATCCACACAACATGCTTCAGTAGCAACAAGCACAGAGAGCCTATACCTGTATATCCCCGGGTCGTAAGGCAGGATTAATTTGATTTTGTTCACGAGATGCTCTTTGTAGAGAACTCTCCAAATCCTCCTATTAAAACATCCGAGAATGAGAGTTATAACAATGAATCCATGAAAAGTTGATAGTTCAGGTCGAGAAAACTACTCTTCTTAACTAACTTAGGTACATATAAATGTTTTACCTGCTTACTGATAATCTGAAGATGTGATTTGTAAGTAGCCTCAGATATGTTATAATCATATATGTTATAATCATCAACTGCATCAGATACTTTGGGGAATAAATTGAATTGAGGCTTTGAAGTATTCATAGTCTCTGTAGAAAGTTCTCCATCTCTCCCTACACCCTGAGGTTTGATAAAAGAAAGTTGGTCATACCTGTAGTTTATGCAGATAAATTTAATACTCTTTACATCGAAAAAAATAATTAGACTCGTGTAAGAGAAACCTAAAAATAAGCAGACATGATGTATTGAAAAACACTAAGAACAAGAATACTTGGTGCCACACAAATTAGATGGAGATTTTTATTTGTCTTACATTTGACTTAAAACCATTTGGAATAAAATATAAAACTCTAGCAGCTTATAAGCACGTACTAACTAACACTGCACTTTTAACTCTATGTTAGATGTCAACCACTCCAACCATGAGAGGAATATTCTGAAACTGTTGCTTTTGGTTTTCTATTTATGGAGAACATATTTGATCCAAATTGGTTTTTAAATGCCTTGTTCTTTAGTTTTAAACACTGCTTCAGCATTAGATTAGCAACCACTAGTTGCATCTTACTGTTCCATCCATCTCCATTCTGACCCTTAAGGAAATTAAGTAGAGTTCAAGAAATTGTTGAACGGATAATACAGCAGAATATTGTTTTTAAGATTGGACAAGTTTGATTTATAATATTCATCCTTCAGATTTTTAATATTTCTTCACGAATATTATACAGCGGAATTGTACTTATTTGAAAATATTATAGCATTCCTTTCCTTCTAAATTAGCCACAAAAGAGTTCTCAAGGCTTTGACCACAATCCTTTTTAGCCCCCTTCTCACATACATATTTACTATTGGGGGACTAACATATATCCACTATTTTTCTTGAAAATTGATTTATTTGCTTTTTGAATTCTTATCTGGCTGGTGGTTGGAAGACAAAGGAAAAATGCTTTAGGGATGTGCAGTTAGGTTCTTTGGTTGGAAAGAAATCAAAGGATATTTTAGGAAAGAGAAATCTTTTGATGTTTTTCGTAATTATGTGGGGTATTAGTATATGGTGTCTTGTTGGGGTGGCCTTTACAACAAAAAGTCTCTTGAATACTGGTTAATTACCCGTGTGATATTTTATTGTATTTTTTCCTCAGACCTTGATATTTCATTTTGGGCATGTACGTGTGTAGCCTGTGTGTATACTTATAGACTTCTGCATTCTTATTGAACTCGTTGTTTTGACTTTGTAGGTAAAGAAGGAAAAGTCCGTTTACCACACTTTGAATATGCTCAATGTTGATGGAACAAAGAAATGCCTTGTAAGTGAAGGTTGGTGTCCTGTTTTCGCAACAAATCAAGTTTGTTCCCAATGTTATATAATTTCTGGAATCAACATGCCTAAACCATGAGTTTCTAGAGTTACAATTCTTCAAAAGAATAGAAAAGAAGAAAGAGTTGAAAATTATTCACTAGTGTTTAATTTCATGTGCAGATCTAAGTTGTGTTGACATTATTTTCATTGCAGATGAGGTAATAAAATATCACTAGCCTTCATATCTTTCTCTTCTCTTACCTAATGTCCTATAAGCTTTTCCCTGCCAGACTCGGTATCAATAGCTAAGGTGAAGTTGGGCTAATTCAAAGAATCGAGGCAGTTTGTTTATAGCCTGAGAAGAAGATATTTCTGTATAATGCTTGTTTTTTGTGCTGAACTTTGCATTATTCATCCTTGTTTAACTTGGTTATGTTGGTTTAGAAGTTTAAATTTTCTTTCTAACTTCATTCAATTCTTATGATGTATATTGATGCTAAACTTTGCATTTTCTTTCTAACTCCATTCAATTCTTTGAAGTTTTTTGGTACTGAACTTTGCATTTTCTTTCTAAGAGTTTTCATGTATAACACTTGTTTGGGAGAATTTTTTCAAAATAGTTTTTCAAACAAAAATGGACAAAAGCATGTTTAGATTACTTTTTTTCATAAATAATTACGGGTTGCCAAGATAGTGAGGAATATGATACCCTAATTGCGAAAGTGTTCATTGTAATGATTTTGGTTTACAATCTATCTGCACAAATGTAGATAGATAAACATACTCTTATATCGCTTCTGCACGTCGATAAAATAAATTATTTTTTAAAGCTTTAAAATCGTTTAAAATAGCATTATAAACCTTTGAAAAAAAGACTCATTTTCGAAGGTTAACGAACCTTCGAAAAAGACTCATTTTTTCAAAGGTTAACGAACCCTCGAAAAAGACTCATTTTCGAAGATTAACGAACCCTTGAAAAAGATTCGTTTTCGAAGGTTAACGAACCCTCGAAAAAGACTCGTTTTCGAAGGTTAACGAACCCTCGAAAAAGACTCGTTTTCGAAGGTTAACGAACCCTCGAAAAAGATTAATTTTCGAAGGTTAACGAACCTTCGAAAAAGAAATTAATTTTCGAAGGTTAATGAACCCTTGAAAAGCATTTCCCGACGGAATTTATTTCGACACTTTTCGAAGGTTGAATTAACCTTCGAAAAAAACTTTTTCGAAGGTTCATTTAAGGCTTTTTCGAAGGTTGTGACCTTCGAAAAAGGTCAAGTTTCTTGTAGTGAGTGTGTCAATTATAACCCGTTTTCATTTGACAATGGCGTTGAAGACATTGTCGTGGTCGGTTGATGACATTGTGGATCCATAACTTGTAGAATCGTGTAGGAGATAATTAAATGAAGGAGAACAAAAATTATGAATCCTACCAGAGATATCGAAGTAGTTCAAACCAGAGAGGAGAAGGAAAGAAAGGAAAATTTCATGAAGGTTAAAGGAGAGAGAAAGAGCAAATGGTGTATGAACAAAAAGTAGGGTGTGAGTCTCAGGTAATCAATGATTCGTAATCTGATTCATACTTATGTTGGATGTAATCCTCAATACTCTCAGAATTCTCAAAAATTAATTTGGATGGACACTAGCTTTCACACATCAACCGCAGGAACACTTAACCATGACACTTAACCATGACACTTTTACTCACAGGTGGCTTTGATTACATTAGATAACCATGACACTTAACCATGACACTTTTACTCACAGGTGGCTTTGATTACATTAGACGTATCTTTGTGTCCTTCATTTTTAAAAACAAATCAATTTTCTTTTTCTTCTTCTTAGAATTAACAACAACAAATAGGCATAAATTTTCTCCGTAATATTACTGATTATCATCCAAGTTATAAATTAATCTTCTAATGGATTCTTAAAGCCTTTCGAAGTGACAACAAGTATTTGATCGTATAACATTATTTTAAGTCTTCAAACTCATAAATAGGTCGAGTGTGTGCTCTTATAGTGCACATGATTCACAAAAAAAAAAATTTAAATTTAACTCGATTCTAGAGTATGTTCTCATATTTCAGCAATTGTAAACCATCATTATCTAGAACATATCATAGATTGTCTAATCACAAACAATAGAGTAGGAGCCCATCATAAACAATATGCTCAAAATAAAAAAATAAAAAAGTTATGCTCCAAATTTAAAAATTATGCGCAAGGCTGACCAAAGTATTACTCACCCCCAAATTTTAAGCATACATTGTCCTCAATATATAAACTATTAAACTACAATGACAAAGAAAAGATAATAGTAAACAATATTGCCTTGATAAATGAGATAATCAACATTGTCATCAGATTTGTGGCAGAGGGCGATAGTGATCATGCTCCTACAACAATATCAACATAAACATAAGGAGAACGACTACAAAAGAAAGAAAATAATGAAAAAATTGAAAAGTTGATGACATTAAACTTGGGTTGTGTCGAAGCGCTTTATTTAACGTCTCTAGCTAGATATGGTTGAACTGCATTAGGGTACATAAAGCTCATATATTTTCTTTGGTCCATTTTTGCTTGAAATCAATGTGACCTACTATGTCTAGTAGACTCCCTTGTTTTTCATCCGTACCTGAGAGATAATTATTTTTGTTATTTTTTTTATATGAATTATAAAAATTAAAAGACGGGAAATCAAAATCAAAACTATATTTACAAGACTCGTGAGGATAAGGAAATTAAAGATGGTTTTTAAGATTTTTTTTTTAAAAAAAATAAAATAAGGTGAGGTTTTTCAGCCTCCATACTCTATCCCACTTAAATTTTCTCTACCAATTTAAGTTCATTTTCTTTCTTTATCTCAACTTGGTCCCGATGATGTTCAAAATTATTCTCCAACTCATCCTACCTATTATCCATGTACATCACATTAGAACCTCCAACCTCAATGGTATCGGAATTATTTTTGCTCATGTAAGGCTTTATGTGTATCGACCATCTGACTAAGTTGTATATTTAAATATTTTTAGAGCAATCTCATTTTCTTCGACCTTAACTCTTAATTGATCATCCAAACCTTCTTAATTCGCTTGTACATGAACTTTTAAGCTTTAATTCCAAAATCTACTCTTGCAATATAGTTTCAAGAGAAGGTTTTTTTTCAATTTGGTTGTTGGTACCCATAGATTCATAATGATTAATGATCATAAAAACTTAAAAAAAAATAACCATAACTCATAGGTTCAAAATGATAATAATTACTGATTAGACATTTGATATCTCTAAAATCCATAACACTAACGATCATAAGGGGTGTAGTAAAATGCATAAGAATTGAAGGTTAATGTTGGTTTTGGAGTAGATTGAAACTCACTCATAATTAATAAAAGTCCTAAAAAAACAAAGAACTAGAATTAGGTCTCCAAATAAATGCAAACACCACTTAACAAAATAGTTAGGACCCAAGGTCAAAGACTCAAAGTCAAAACAAATAAAAAATAACCATAAAAATCAAGATAATGAAAAAATAAAAATAAAGCTCTAAAGTAAGACCAAGTGAGTTCTCTCATTGTATTGTATTCAGGTAACTAAATAATTGTTAATCCTCGATAATGAAGCCAAAAAAATTATTACATAAAATATTCAATGCAATATTGCAAGTGTACAAGTCGAGTTTTAAATATAGTATATGAGCGTCGGAGTATCGTATACAATTCTAGTTGCTCTGTTTGGGATTGCGGTGACTTTGAAAATAATTGCTTCTAGCGGTGCTTTTAGAAAAATGAGTTGTACTAAGAAGTAAATAAGTGTTTGGTAAATTTCAATTTTAAACCTAAAAAAATAGGTGGTAATGTTTGGTAAACTAATACCGAATTTGGGAGATTTAACTATAATAACCAAAATAAACATATAATTTCAAAGAATTAAAAATAAAATTTAATATAATAATTAAAATTACAAAATATAATTTTTTTAATTAAATTTATTTGGATAAAATGGTGTGAGAAATAATTTTTATTATTCCAAATTTAATTAAAAAAAATATATAAGAAAAATAAATTAATGTTAATTTATTTTTAATTTTAATTTTATCCACCATTTTAAATTACTTGATATATTATTTCAATAAAATTATAGAACAAAAAGATAGAATCGTCTTTGGAAAAAAATTTCCAAAAAAAATAGAGTTGAAAGTAGGAAAAAGAAATGGATGAATTTGTTTTGGACGAATGAATAAAAAAAATGGATGAATTTGTTTTGGACTAATGAATCGTGGGGAAGATAGAAGTTATGGAGGGATAAAATAAGAATTATGAAAGTTAATTGGAAGAGACACCTGTTTCCGAATCCAATTTCAAAAGCTAATTTTAGAAAAGCAAGAAATTAAAAAAGTTATTTGATTTAAATTAATATAAAATCAAATTTACCAAAAAAAAAAACGGTTAAAATTATTTAAAAATCACTTCAAATTGGATGATGAATTGTAAAAAATAAAATGATTTCAAAAAAAAAAAAAAAAAAAATTGTAAAAAATAAAATAAAATATTGAGAAAGGGAGATATTGTCCACAAGATTGGTGTTTTTTTTTTTCTTTTATAAATTGTGATGCATGTATGTTTTGTTTTATGTTTTTATTTGGATTGGTTGAACATTGGTTGAATAAAAAATCTTTCTTCTGATTTTTTTTCGTGGGTGAACCGAATAAATTAATAAAATAAATTAAAAATAAAAATTAAACGTAAAGGAGAAGAAGAAAGAGAGAGGACCCAAACAAAAAAAAATCAATTTTAGTGATTTCAAATTTTCAAACGTAAATAAAAAATTGAAATCCAGAGTTAAAAATCTTATACATTTTGGACACTATGTAATATAAATCTATAGGGAGGTTCATTTATGTTGTTATATGTCATACTAACCAAACCAAAAAAGCTACATCATGTGCTATGAGATTTGTTGAGTAGGCTTGCATTAGTTGTCTGCTATAAGATAACTAGTTTTGGAGCTTTCGACATAAAAAAGACGATTCGGCTTGGCTTCGCTATCGCTCATGATTTGTATTGTAGTCCTAGTCTTGTAATCGGCCTGGAATGCCTTTGTAGTCTTTCTAATGCTAATGTCTTCTTCCTTCATTCATTTTCTTTTAGTTGCGGTAGCTCCCGTGCCAGCAAGATATACAGACGGCGAAGCCAAAGCAATACTAAACGAGCAACCATCCTAACGAGACTCTTAGTCAAGCATAAACGTCCTTATTGAAAACTGAACATATGAGCGAACTTTTTTTTTTTACAACATGTGTGAGTGGGAGATTGAGTTATAACATCTTGATCACAGTCCATACATCATGTCAATTGAGTTATGCTCTTGTTGGCATGAGCGAACTACTTTTGCATATTCAATATCACTTAGGGGTGTTTGGCCCAAGGACTTGTTGGAGAAGGACTCGGGGGAGAAGTTAACTCCCCGTTTGGCCCACAGACTTGTTGGACTCGGATAAAAAATATCAACTCCCCAGATTTTAACAGTAATTATCATTGAAATCTTCAGACTTCTACAATAATACTATTCAAGTTTGTCTCATTTTGCAAAGCAAACACATTTCTCTATCTTTCTCTCTTTTTCCCTCCCTCCCACAATATTTTTAATTATTTAAAAAAGAAAAACGTAATTTAAACAAAATGTGTAAAATGACTAAAAATGCAATTCAACCTTTTTTTATTATTATTTTAAATATAAATTAGGTTGTTCAATCAAAATTAGTTCTCCAACCAAATTCAAAATGTAGTATTCTTAGAATGGAGATAAATAAAAACATCAGCTTATTTGGATCTGTTTAAATTAATAGATTAATATATTTCAAATTCACATATAATATTTAACACTATTATCCGACTCTCTTTTATTTCAAAACTATCCAAATAAACTGAATAATTAATGCGAGTGATATTGAAAAAATAATGTGAAGTATTGTAGTCAAAAATATTTTTGTTATCTTCAAAGAAATTTGTGAAGGATACATAATATTAAAAGAAAAATCGCATTATTAAAATTTATTGGAATAAGTTTTTAACAATGAAAATATGGAAAATTATAGAAAATATTGTACAAAAAAACTAGCTAATTAAAATAAATCATCATTGCTAAGATGCTGGTTTTCGGAAGCAGTGGATTCAGATAAAATGAAGAGTTTAAGAGATTGGAGACCGAGAAAGTTGTATTTGACACATAGGTTAGGCTAACACTATACTTATGTGTTTCTTTTTTTTTAGAGAAGTTTGAAAAATATATCTACATTAATAAAAACAAAAAAATCTCAATCTTAGGATTCATAAAATTTAAAATAAAATAATGTGACATATTGTGCTCAAAATTATTTTGGTCGTCTTCAAAGAAATTTGTAAAGAATCTCAAATAAAAATAAGAAATTTCATTAAAATTGAAAGAAGTCCTTACTAATAAAAATTTTAAAGTTTGTAGAAAAGAAATGAGCATAAGAAAGCCGCTAAAATAAACTCAGATTTTAGAATTTGAAGTTCAACAACTCTTTGCTCCAAACACATTACAGACTTCAGAACTCCAGACTAAACAACTCACTTCCCCAAACACACATACTTCAGAACTCCTTTAACTCCACCAATTCTTTGGGTCAAACGCCCCCTTAAAAATTATGTCAACATGACATTCTAACTATTAGGGATGACAAAAATCCAGGTTGTTGGGTCTTCACGATTCTCTAACTTGATCGGGTTACGGAAACTCCGGTTTGACTAGCTATAGGCAAATCGAGGATCCATTTTGGGTCATCGGTCAACGTCGTTGCCCCCACCTCAAACCCACCTCGATTTAATTTTTTTTTTAAATATGTTATCTATATTATAATTATAATATTTTAAATATGTTATTTATATTATAGTTATAATATTTTTAATATATTATATTATATTATATTATTTTACGGATGGTTGCACAAACAGCAATCAGGCTCAAAATAATGACAAATTTAGCAAAATTTAAAACATTTTACAAATATGGTAAAAAATCAGTGGTTATCACTCATAGACTCTATCGTTGATATATGACTATAAATTATAGATTTCTATCCGTGATAGACTATCACTAATAGACTATTATCAGTGATAGTCATTGAGAAAATTATATAAAAAAACTGAGGCGATAAACTTCTATCAACGATAGAACATACTAGTAGTGATAGAAATTGTCATATTTGCAAAAAAAAAATAAAAAAAAAATCTATATTTTTAATTATTTTACTTTAAATTGACATTTGTTACCATTTTCCATATTATTAATATAATTAATATATTATATGTGTAAGAAACAATCACACCTTTTGTTTTTTCCATATTATTAATATAATTAATATATTATATGTGTAAGAAACAATCACACCTTTTGTTTTTTCTTTTCTTTTTTTTCTTTTTTTTTTTTTGGGTGAGGACGGTTTCAAAAAATTGAGGCTAGTTTGGTTTCTTATCCATTTTTCGTTTTTACGTTTTCGAAAATAAGGGATACGATAAAAATGATGAGAACTCGTTTGGTGGGTTGAAAATGAAAACAGTTTTTGAAAACACAACTTAAATTAAAGGTAAAATTTGGAAACGATAAAATATCGTTTTCGTTGTTTTCCAAACTCAAACCCCAAAAATTGAAAACTTGGAATTCCTTAAAAAAAAAAATAATATGTCCGTCAAAATCCGTAAATGTTACACTCTCACAAATTCCCAATTAAAATCGTTGTGGTTGCTTCATCAATCAAATCATTTTTTTAAGGGAAATTGTAGTAAATGACAATTTAAGACTTATTGTTTGCAAATATAGCATGTTTTTAAAAATTTTGCGGATATAGCAATTTCTATCGCTGATATCTTATGACTGATAGAAGTCTATCGCTGATCACCTCAGCTTTTTATAGATTTTTGTCAGTGATAATAGTCTATCAGAGATAATAGTCTATCACTGATAGAAGTCTATCACTGATATAATAAAGTCTATCAGTGATAGAAACGAGTTTTTTTGCCATATTTGCAAAACATTTTAAAGTTTGCTAAATTTGCAATTAGTTTGGGCCTGATTGCTATTTGTGCAACCAGCCCTTTTTTTAATTCTTAATCAATTTGGGCATTGCAATCTTTTCTCATGATTGATTAATATTACCCTAACCAAACATAAAATCGCAATTGAAACCTAATTAAATCCCTTCAATTTTGCTAGAAAAAGTCGATGTCATCAACAATCAACCTGAGCGAGAGCGTTTTAATTTGCGAACTGAGATACAATTTTAATGAGTAGAGCAAACGACCGAGGACCCAAATTTCAAGGTTGAAGAAGATAAAGATACAAACACTTTTTTTTTCCTATTTATTTCTTGCTCAATATTTTAATACTTTTTATTTTATGTGTAGATGCCTTCTACAACTATATAACTTATTTTCTACACTTGTTACTGATAGCACACAAAATGGGCTATTTTTAGGACCTATTTTATGCTAGTTTAGAGGATTAAATGTGTACTTTCACGATTATATTTGATTATTTTATAGATATCGAGCATTTTGGAGCAAACCAGAGAATTTAGAAGCTTTGTGGTGAAAACTGAGCTATTTGGATGAAATTTGAAGTTCCCAAGTGACCAAAAGAAGAAATTGGGTTGAAAACCCGAGAGCATAGCGCCTAGGCGCTACAAATGATGAAGAAAAAAATAAAAACGCAAAATGTACACAAGCAGACGCGCGCACACAACAAGCCTAGACAGCACTACACAAACTTAGCCAAACACAATCTATTGTGATTATTCCATCGAAATAATATATGTATCCTTCAGATCAACGTGAATTTCAGCTCCGCAGCTGCATCAAACTCAATGGACGCGCGCCGCACTCGATCATCACCCGCCCAGATCTGTTTTCATCCGATTTTTACCTAAAATAGATAGATAATTTTTAGTCTTTCTTGTAGAGCCGATTTGGAGAGTAAATCTCAATTTCGAAATTACATAGTTTTTAGGATTAGAAGAGATTTTTGGGAGCAAAAAGTACAGATTTACATGCTCGGGATCGTGAAGATTGCCGCGGAAACGTGGAATCGACACAAGTTTTATTTCTTCTTTCCCTTTTAATTTGTAGTTTTATTATGGATTTATTTTTTAGTTTATATTTTGAACTGAACATGATTAGCTAAACTCTATTGACTTTGAGCCTTGATGTAATCGTTTTTTGAACCTTATTCTTCTTAATTAATAGTTGATATTTCAATTTCATATTAGTTGTGAGAATTTTTCTAAGCTTAATGCATGCTAGGATTTGACCATTCTTTGCATGGTTTTTATATCAATAATTTGAGATCGAGAGATGATTATTGTTGATGATCCTGAATTCTTTTCCCTAATTTATACATGAGATAGACATATCCTTGTAGGTTTTGTGACAATTATAGTTTTACATTCTTCATATTTGAATTGTTTGAATTGCCATAGAAATATAGGTAATTTACTTTTCAAAGAATATTGTTATTGCTCGACAGAGAATAACAAGTCTATAGGGTAGAACTTGTCAACAATCTAGAAATTGATTAATTCCTTCTTTTAATGAACGAAGAATAGGATGAGATAACGGTAAAGTCATTGCTTAAGTCAATTCCCTAGGATATATCTCTCCTTATTATTCTCCATATTTTATTTTGGGCTAATCATATCCTTTTATTTTCATTCTCTAAATAAAATTGAGTGATAATATTCGTGGTAATTAAGTGAACTAGAAAACCAATCCTAAGGACGATATCTGTATTTTCAATACACTATATTAAAACTTGACCCGTACACTTGTGGTATTTTGTTGCACTAAAATTGCACAATAGTTACCACATAGTCCCTTCATATCTTTCTTGTTTAAAAAAAAAACCACATGCTTCATTTTTTTCTTTTCTAAAAAGAAAGTTAAAGAAAATGGTAGAACTTTTTGTTATTACGATTTATTTATTTGTACACCATTTAGTTATTAATATAGTTAATTTATTTATTATTAATAAGAAATAATTATATTAACTTTTTTTATTAAAAAATGAATTTTACCAAACACATATTAATATTTTTTTTTAATTTTAAATTCAATTTTTTCGTTTCTTTTTAAATTGGAACCAAACGTGTTTATGGATATAGTGTGAAATAAGAAAAATTTGTTGTCGTTTTCAATTAATTCTTTGTTTTCGAAAAAGAATTTTCGGATCATGAATCAAACAGGGCCTAAGACTCTCGATATTTCCATCAACACCAACTTTTAAAATTTTGATGTAAATTTTAAATTGATTTCGTATTATTAAATTCATATTTAAACCTAACAATTTTAGTTTTTTAAAATCACTCCAACAACAAAAACAAAAAACAAAAAAATGGGGAGAAACGTGATTCACGTTAGATGAATCGTTGGCCTAAATTAAAAAATCATTTGCCTGAATCACACGGGAATAAAACTGTATTTTTAAGTACAAATCGAAAAAAAAAACTTTTATCATCGGTATTATTTATGAATTTATCTTATAGTGTTATATTGATACACTCAAATATGTGTGACCATTTTTCTTTTTTATTAAATTCTCACTAAATGCATTTATTGAATTTAACAAATAGTATTAAAAAATTAACAAAACACAGAGAGTAAATAATTGGGTGAATTGTATATATTACAATCTAACACAAAATAATAATAAAGCTATAAAAATGTTCTATCGATGATAAAAATATAATAGATTGGTGTAAAGGTGTATTATCTAATAGATTATAAAGATCGTCTCAGTCATAAAGATCTATTGTTGATAAAATTTAAAAATGATCTATCAGCGATAGAGATCTGTGTTGATAGACGGTAAAAATGACCTATCTTTTTTTTTTTTTTAATCCGTGAGTCCGAGCCAGCTTATGCGCACCTCGACTAATCACACGAGACAGACCACCTGACCCTACAACATTTGGCTGTAAAGAAAACCTAAACTCTAAATCTTATCAAAATGGTCAATCACTAATAAAGTCTATGGATGAAAAAGTTGAAAATTTAAAAATTTATCATATTTGCAAATTATTGTTGTGTGGGATATATTTGTAAATATGACAACTATTACAATTATCCTAAATAATTTTTCAAAAACTCTAATTTTCAATAATAAAAAAAGAACTAAATTATGTATCAATTAATAGTCACAAATTTCAACAAAAAATTTAGGCTCGAGTGATTTTTTTTTTTAATTCTCTTAATTTTGTATTGAGTGTGACATAATTGATAAGAGTTGGTTGCATAAATAACAGGAAAATTGTAACAGATGTCAATTTAGAATAAGATAATTAAAAATATAGCATGTTTTTAAAAATTTTGCGGATATAGCAATTTCTATCGCTATATCTTATGGCTGATAGAAGTCCATCGCTAATCACTTAAGTTTTTTATAGATTTTTGTCAGTGATAATAGTCTATCGATAATAGTCTATCGATAATAGTCTATGAATGACATGATAAAGTCTATCAGTGATAGAAACGAATTTTTTTGACATATTTGCAAAACATTTTAAAGTTTGCTAAATTTGCAATTAGTTTGGGCCTGATTGATATTTGTGCAACCACCCCTAAATAACAATCAGATCCAAAAATAATGGTATAGCAAAATATAAAGCATTTTGTAAATATGGCAAAAAAAAATTTAATAATAATAGATTGTTAATAACCAATGAAAAAAATCTATAAAAATAGAAGTAGATCGATAACTATCACTAATATTATTCATTTGCTCTCATTAAAAAATGTTATACTTCTAATTATTTTATCATCAACTGACCTCTATTTCTCAATTTATAATCTCGCGTTGGTAAAATAAAAACAACATATTTAATACTGTTCAAAAAAAAAAAAAAAACATATTTAATATAAGTAAAAAAAATTTCCTACCATTTTATAAATAGAGGTTCTTAATTCTCATATGCAGGCAAGATTTGTTATTGATCGAAGAAGATACAAAATGGTGGCGGGACTCACTCCGATCTCAAAACTCGATGATGATAGCTTCGAGTTCGACAGAGCTACTGAACTGAAAGCGTTCGATGAAACTAAAGCCGGCGTTAAGGGTCTGGTCGACGCCGGCGTGACGGAGATCCCCAGAATATTTTACCGGCCGACCCATAACGAGGATTCCGGCGGGAAGAGCTCAGTTCCGGTGGTGGATCTGGAAGGCGTCGACGAAGATCCGATGAAACGCAGAGATGTGGTGGAGAAAATCCGAGAAGCTTCGGAGACGAGGGGGTTTTTCCAAGTGGTGAACCATGGAATTCCGGCGAGTGTTCTTGAGGAGATGATAAAAGGGGTGCGTGGATTTTACGAAATGGACACTGAATTGAAGAAACAATACTACACCCGCGATGGAACCAAACCTTTGATTTTCAATTCCAATTTCGATTTGTTTTCTGCGCCCACCGCCAATTGGAGGGACACTTTTTTCTGTTTTATGGCCCCCAATCCTCCCCGTCCAGAAACCCTCCCCGAAGTTTGCAGGTAACATCGGGATTTCGGATAAATTATTCAATGAAATCGCTACAATGAAGTTAGTTTTTTTAAAAATCAAGTTTGGGGTTTAATTTGATGAAATTGAAAGTTAGTTATGATGGTAACATTGGTGCAAGTTTGGGGTTTAATTTGATGAAATTGAATTATTTTTTTCACTAAAATTTGTGGAAGTACTTTTGCAATATTCCTCGTAATCCAACGCATATCTGATTAAACGTTTGTTGCAGGGATATATTGGGTGAGTATTCGAAAGAAGTGGTGAAGCTTGGGGAAGTGATATATGGGTTACTTTCTGAGGGTCTTGGTCTGAAATCGAGGCATTTAGTTGAGTTAGAGTGCGACAAGGGGTTGGCCGTTGCGTGCCACTATTATCCGGCATGTCCGCAGCCACAACTTACAATAGGCTCGACCGAGCATGCCGACGATAGCTTCATGACGGTGTTGTTGCAAGATCAAATGGGAGGGCTTCAGGTTCTTTATCAGAACAACTGGGAGGACATTCCGCCGGTTCCCGGCGCCTTGGTCGTCAACCTCGGCAATCTATTGCAGGCAACTCTTTTTTCTACTTTTTCCTATTTATCATCTAAAATCATCGATACATTATTGAATGAGATCGGTTGCTGCTTATTAATAAGCATAGAGTATATATAGATTCAAAAATCGAAATACTTTTGCAGTTTCTCTCCTAGTCTAACGGTGCAAAACAATTTACATGCTACAATATTGATATAATCAAATTGAGTACCGTAACTTGTTAGCTTAAGCCGTTTTATTTGGCAGTTGATAACGAATGACAGATTCGTGAGCTCGGAGCACAGAGTGTTGGCGAAGCATGAGGGTCCGAGAATATCGGTGGCAAGCTTCTTCACCACTGGACCTCAAACAAACTTGAAAGTTTATGGACCCATCAAAGAATTGTTGTCGAAACAAAATCCTCCAAAGTACAGAGATATCACACTTGAAGAATTCTCTAGCTATGCCACCAAAAAAGGCTTGGATGGGAAATCTAATCTCCCACATTTCATGCTTTGAGATATTACATCTTCATAGCCCTATTATTAATCGCGTTTGGCCCAAGGAGTTGGGGGAGTTGAAGTTGTTTAGTCTGGTCAATTCTGAAGTATGCGTGTGTTTGTGGCAGGAGTTGTCTTGTAATGTCTCACATTACCATTAAGGGTATTTTCGTAATTTTCTATTGTTGTTTGTTTGTTATGACATGTTCGTAATTTTCTATTGTTGTTTGTTTGTTATAATTAGAGAAGTTCATTTCATATATTAATAACTTATTGAATTTGTATTTAGTTATTTATCCATTAGGAGAGTCAAATGTTTATGCATAAAAGATTAATTAACTAAGAATGTAACTTTAAATTCGAAGTATGATGTGGTTACTTATAAGTATAGTGAATTGTAACTTTTACCATAAGTTGTATTATTGTTATAAACTATTTTACTAGAAGGTAATAAAAAAAGTAAAAAATATAATTCTTGATTTTTACCCTTTCATCTTTTATCTTAGTCAAAGTAAAGTAGACAAAACAAGAGGAAAATAGTCATCTTACTTATTAAGTTCTTTAATCTTAGTAAGATTTTCTTAAGACAACTTTTAGACTTTCACCCAAAGATCATTAGGAATTTATGTGGGTGAGTTGAAGAGTCAAAAGACATGTTGTAAGACCTCTTGGATGTTCATATAAAGAGAAGAGGAAAAATTGGTTGTTTCAAATTCTCTAATAAACTTTATTCAAGTTTTATGTGTCCTTTTATTGTCATTCCAAGATAGTCTAAAGAAATCTCGAAGGTTTTCTCTCTAGCACCTATTCTAATGCTGTAAATCTCACCTTTGAGAAATGATCACTTGTTTTCCAAGTTGTTTCAAATATTGTAGTTCTTGGATTTTACAAGATCATTCAACGGTTGCACCAAATCGGTAAGAAATGAGTTGTTTTCCATCTAGTTTCGTAGTGAATCTTTTCTTGATATTTTTCATAGATCCTAAACATGTTCATACCTATTTTTCTAAGGTATTCCAGCATTATTTCAATCTATTTAGTTGCTGAAAATTTTTCTTCATTCATCGTTTACGGTAGAGAGGAAAAATACACCATCGGTAGGCCTCTTTTTCCATGTTGTTTGAAATCGTTTAGGAGTTCTCATGAGAAATTTTAGGTGTTGTTTCAGATCTAAAAAATGTTAATTTGGGGGCTGAAAAATCAGAATTAAAATGCTTAAAAAACAATCTTTAAAATTGTTCTAAAATGATGTTTATCGGTTTACGCTATTTCAAAGTTCTAGCTCGAAATTGATTTATATAGAAGTTTAAATGCATTTGTTTTGATTTTTTTTTTTTTTTATCATGTCCAGTAGCATAAAGTAAACTTAAACATGTTTTTAAGGAGTTCAAATTAACTTTCATGAATATATTTTCATAGGACTTAAAATCGGTAAAAACTACTACAATTTTTGTTTTTCAATTTTTTTTGTAAATTCTATGAAGTAGTAAATTATTTTAATGTATTTTTTTTTATCTATATATATCAGAGTTTAATATGATCACAAAGAGTATCTTATGAGTTTTGAATTTTAATTTTATGATTAATATTAACTATGTGAATTAATATGCAAATTAAGCTAGCTAGTAAAGTTATTGTGTTTTAGCTCGTGGATGAAGTTTCTTTAGGAAAACTAAATTTAAGTTAGACCTAATTTAATTTGTATCATATGTTATTTAGGAAGCTTTCAAGGATTTAGATTTGAAGCTTGAGGTAAGTGGATTCTATCATAAGTGATCGAATTGATTGTTGTATGGTATAATTGTGATGTTTAATTAATTGTTTTATCGTGGTATTGATTCTAAGTGAGTTCTATTATATTGTTTGAATATATGCTTGATTGATTTGTTGTTTTATGATATTTGTTGTTTTGCAAAGTATGTTATGTCATGTTATTTTTGTATGTTTTTATGCTTCACATGATCTATGTTACTATGATTGGTTAGTGAAACATGTTTTAGGTATATATGTGTGTTACATTACATTAATGAAGTAAAGTAAAGTAGAGTAATGGAGTTAGGGAAGAATATGCTAGGCATGAAATACCCAAATTAAGCAGCTATGTTATGCAGCTAGGATGTATGATAGGACAAGTATGGTTTCTGCTAACAGGTTGGGCCCTAGAAAACAAAATTAGTTCATGTTAATGATATTTATAAGGGACAATTACCTTGAAAATATTACATGCAGAATTGACGGTTACGGTTATGGTATGTAAGCAAGTACAAATATGTTAAGGTAGATTGTTTCATAATCTACATGTTAGGATGTGATATGCAAGCATGTAAGCATGATGAGTGTGTTTGAGCATGAAGGTTTCTTATGATAGGAACCACTTACAAGGTATTTATATATTATCTCTCGTGGTTTTATATTTTTCAGATAGCCTTGTAGATGATGGTAAATTCATCGAGGATGATCTTGACATTGAAGAGGAAGAACCATGAGATGTGCCCAAAATTTTAAGTTTAATTATTTATGATCACAACTTTAGTTTATGTTTATTTCATTTATAGACATTGTTTTATAATTTCCGTTGTTACAGATAAACTTTAAGTTTTATTTAAGTTGTTAAGACTTATGATTATGGAAGGACAAAGTTTTATATAAAAATAAAATTATGCGTTATGAGTAATTATAACATTTTAAGTTAACTATTTATATATAAAATTTGGGGTCATGACATGTTTAGTCTGGAGTTCTGAAGTCTGTGGTATGTTTGGGGCAATGAGTTGTTGAACTTGAAGTTATAAAGTCTGAGTTTATTTTAGCTGCTTTCTTCCACACAATTTTTTTTTACAAATTTTCAAAATTTCATTATCAAGGACTTCTTCCAATTCCTATAATTTTTAGAAATGTTTTTTTTTTTTATTATTGTATGTATTCTTTACAAATTTCTTTGAATACAATAAAAATAATGTTGAACACAATACCTCACATTATTTTTTTTTACAGATTATCAAAAAAAATATATATATATATATATCTATTTTTGTTAGAACTCATATTTAATTTTATGAATTATAAGATTTGAGAATTTTTTGTTTTTATTAATGTTGGTATATTTTACAAACTTTTTAAAGAAAAAAAAAACAACACATAAGTATAGTTTTATCCTTACCCAGGTGTCAAACACATCTTTCTCTGTCTCCACCTTCTTAAACTCGTCATTTCATCTGAATTCACTACACTCGGAAACCAGCATCTGACAGTTTATTTTAGCTTTTTTTTTTCTTACAAATTTTTCTATAATTTTTCATATTTTCATTGTTAATGACTTCTTCCAATAAATTTTAAGAAGGCGATTTTTGCTTTTAATTTTATGTATCCTTCACAAATTTATTTGAGGATAACAAAAATAATTTTGACCACAATACTTCACATTTTTTTTTCAATATCACTCACATTAATTATTCAATTTATTTAGATAGTTTTTAAATAAAAAAGAGTCGTACATTAGTGGGTTAAATATTACGTGTGAATTTAAAAGATTTTAATCCATTAATTTAAACGGATCTAAATAAGTTGATGTTTTTATTTCTCTCCATTGTAGGAATACTACCTTTTGAATTTGATTTAAGTATCAATTTTGATTGAAAAACCTAATTTATATTTAAAATAATAAAAATAGTTTGAATTGCATTTTTAGTAATTTTATACATTTTTGTTTAAATTAAGTTTTTTTTAAAAAAATAATTAAAAGTATTGTGGGAGGGAGAGAGAGAAAGAGAGAAAAATGTGCTACCTCGGAAAATGAGACATACATGAAAAGTAATTACAGTATAATAATTACTGTTAAAGTTTAAGGAGTTCATATTTTTTATGCAAGTTCAGCAAGTCTGTGGGTCAAACGGAGAGTTAACTTCTCCTCCCAACTCCTTTTTCAACAGTTCCTTGGGTCAAACACCCCTAAACGTTTTCACTCACATCTCTAATACGAGGGTTGCACGTTCTTCTTCCAATTTTACGCCTACTCCTCGATTTCGCCTCGAAACTGTATTTGAATTCCCTCCCCACTTAAGTTTTCACATTTGATTTTAAGATTATCTTCTCAATGTTTTTTAGTCATTAAATTCTAATTCTCTTTGAATTATATTTTAGATTTGTTTCATGATATTAATTTTTATCAGAAATCGTATTTAAAATATTAAGATTATTTTTCATCGAATACTTTTGCTTGAACGGCTGGAACGGTCCTTAGAGAACACAGCTCAGTCGATAAAAGAAATCGCAACACCACAAACCGCAACCAAATATAAGAACTAGAAGGTTAAACGCAAGTCGTGGTAGTAATCAACTTCTAAAAAAGTAAAGAAAAGCCAATAAATTACAGATTTGGAGGCATAAAGGGAAGAACTTCAAACCTCAAAAAGCAGGGGATATCAACATTACATTTGCAACCCTTAGTCCTGGTTTGAGATGGACTCCAACAAAGAAAAGGATTGCATATTTGGAGAGGAAAGGAAATTTTAAGATTTTGTTGTGCATAGTATTTTAGTTTTCTTTTTTCAAATGTATTTTAATTAATAGAGAGATTGACAGGATCTTTTAGTCAATGACACAGTCTTATGTCAATTGAGTTATGTTCGGTTTGACAATAGCATTTTAGTTTGTTCCAATATATTTAAAACTATATGTCATGATTTTTTTGGTCATTTATCTTATTAAAAAACAGAGTTAGTTGCATAAATAACAATCATGTCCAAAATAATAATAAATATAGTCAAATATAAAATGTTTTAAAAATACGGCAAAAATTGAGTGATAGTCACTAATATACTACTGTCACTCATAGTCATTGATAAAATGACTATCACTTTATAGATTGCTATTAGTGATAGTCATGAACAAAATTCTATAAAAAAAAAATATAGAAGTATATCAGTAGCTATCACGGATAGTCATTAATTTGTTATTAGTGACTATCACGCATAGTCTTATATGAGTGATAAAAAAAAATCATATTTACAAATCTTTTTAAAAAAAAAATGTTATATTTTTAATTATTTTTTTCTAAATTGACATCGGATGCAATTTTCTTACAAAAATCAGTTGGCCATTTTTCAAAATTACTATTTAAATAGTCATACATTTGTTTACTCATTTTTCAAAATTACTATTTAAATAGTCATACATTTGATTACTCCTTTCTAGGGATAAATACATAGACAACATTTCAAAATGAGGACCAAATTTCATTTATGTCCATATATACTTCCTATTTTCTTCACAAGTGGCCAACAACCCTATAGAACTTTCATAAAAATCAGGTCAAATTACTTGTAGGGTTGATTGCATGGATAGCAATCAGGCCCAAACTATTTGCAATTATAGCAAATTATAAAATATTTTGTAAATATAACAAAAAAAAAAATTAGTAAAAGGCCAAAAAGCCTAAACATCCCAGAATTCTATCGCTGATAGAGTACTATCAGTGATAGATTCTATCAATGATAGTTTATTGATACTATCCGTGATAGAATGATATATAATTTTTCTTTTCGTAAACTTCAGAATAAAAATGGCATTACTTTGTAAAAACGGAAGAGTACTATCAGCGATAGAATACTATCGCTGATATAGTGCTATCAGTGATAACTTATTGATATTATCTGTAATAAAATGCTATATATATTTTTACTTTCAATCACTCTCTTTAGCTCCATTTAAAATCGAAAGAGTACTATCAGTGATAGTACTCTATCAGCGAGAGTTCTATTTCTATCAGTGATAGTATTCTATCAACGATAGTACTCTTTTCTATTAGTGATAGTATCAATAAACTATTTATTCAAATATTTTTTCTTGAAGAATCAATGATAGATTATCAGTGATAGACTTCTATCACATGTAGAAGTGTATCAATGATAGAAGACTATCATTGATAGACTGTTAACGGTTATAAAGAATAAAGTCTATCACTGATATAGTTCAATCATTGATATTATCTTCACATATTCTTCATACGGTTTGTCATCATCCTCTGTTTGGCGAATTGTTTGGACTCCTTGCATGGATGAGGTCGACAATGCGCATTGGACCAATCCACAAACCGTATAAACATAGTATGGTAAACATAGTATGAAACTATCACTAGTAAAAGTCTTGGAGAATACTATATGTTAACAAAATCATAATCTCCATCGTAACTCATTTTTCTTCAGATGTTGAATTCACCTGAACTTTGAAATTCAAATGTTTGCCCAATAAGAAATTTCATATACTTAAACGAGGAACTCATCTATTTTCTCATTAGTATAATGTTTGCACAATAAAAAATTTCATATCCTATCACTAGACTTTTATCACGGATAGACTCCATTAGACTCCATTTTCAATGGAGTCTATCCGTGATAAAAGTCTAGTGATAGGATATGAATTTTTTTTATTGTGCAAACATTATACTAATCTTGTAGTTGGCGTAGTGGTGAACTGGCTGTTGAGCGCGTGAGGATGCTTGAGTTCGAGCCCAGCTAACATTTTATATTTTTCTTTTATAATTTCCAGCGCCTAGGCGCTCGGAATGGGCGCCTAGGCGCTATCCTCTCGGGTTTTGGACTTATTTCCCTTCTTTTTATCACTTGGGAACTTCAATTTTCATCCAAAAAACTTAGTTTTCACCACAAAGCTTCTAAATTCCCCGGTTTGCTCCAAAATGCTCGATATCTATAAAATAATCAAATATAATCGTGAAAGTACACATTTAATCCTTTAAACTAGCCTAAAATAAGTCATAAAGATAGCTTATTTTGTGTGCTATCAAAAGTGCACAAGACACTGAAGGAGAGACCGGAAGAGATGTCATATGGAGATTGGTTGGATATAGGTGAACAAGCAGTTCGAGGGAGGAAAATTTTGGTTATTGGAAGATGCAAATCCAAGATTTCCTAACCTGCAAGAAAGTGCACAAGACACTGAAGGAGAGACCGGAAGAGATGTCAGATGGAGATTGGTTGGATATGGATGAACAAGCAGTTGCAAATATAAGGATGTGTTTGTCGATGGAAATGGCTAGTCTTGTAGCCAACGAGATTACTGCAATCAAGCTAATGGAAGCGCTTACAAACAGGTATGAGAAACAGTCTGCCAATAGTAAAGCATATCTACTTAAGAAATTTTTCAACATGCAAATGATTGAAAATTCATCAGTTAATTCCTATATTAATGAAGTTACCACTTTAGTTAATCAGTTGAAGTTTGTCAAGATAGCATTTACTGATGAAGTGTATGCTATTCAATTATTAATGTCTTTACCTGATAGTTGGGAAACGATGAAGACAGCAGTGTCTAATTCGAGTGGAGATAACACTCTGAAATTTTCAGGGGTTTGTGATTTAGCTATAGCTGAGGAAATTCGTAGGAAGGGGAGTAGTAAAGAATTTACTGTAGGATTAGCTTTAGATTTAACTACGGGTAAAAACAAAATTGATTATGAAGATAATAAATTGAATAGCAATAGGAAAAAGTGGAGTCATAGGAATAAGGAGGTAGAATGTTTTTACTCCCACAAGAAAGGTCATTACAAAAGTCAGTGTAGGAAACTAAAAGAGGATCATGAGGTAAACATAGTTGATGATGCATATGTCTGTGTTGAAAGTGACACGGAGAGTAGTAACCACTCATCTGAATAGGTTGTAGATAGTGCAGCGTCAGTTCACATAGTTTCAGATAGAAATTTGTTCACATCATTCACAAATGAACATCATGGTTTAGTGAGAATGGGTGATGGTAGAGTCTTCAAAACATGTGGGATTGGGGATGTTAGTCTGAAGTCAGTATGTGGCAGTGTCCTGGTGTTGCGCAATGTCAGGTTTGTGCCTAGGATGAAAATGAATCTCATCTCTCTATTGGCAAGTTGGAGGATGAGGGTTACAGTTGTGAGTTTGGCAGTCGCCAGTGTAAACTCAAGTTAGGATCCCAGGTAGTGGCAGTTGGCCACAAAAATTCCACACTATATAGATGTCAGTTTAGTGTTGTCAAAAGATCAAAGAGACAGTGGATGCCAGTTAAAGCTGCAGATGGTAGGTGTAGAGGTACAGTTGAGCCAGCAGCAATGATAGCCAATTTCGATCAGTTAGATCAAGATCCATCAGTTTAGAAACAATTGGGAAGTCCAAGAGAGAAAGATGATGGCTATCGACAATCCCCAATTGTCAGACATTCGAATGAATTGATGAAGTCGCCTAGGCGAGTAAGGGCATCAAAATTGAAGACTAAGGCAGTTGCTATGGTTACAAATTTAGTCTCTAGCTTGGCAGCAAACTTGAATAAAGGAGTCAAGTCATTTGCAGAATATATCTTCTTCAGGAACAGGTGTTCAAGGTTGAAGAAGATGTCAGTTGTTACCACTTAGCTGAAGTGGGGGTACGTGACTGTTCTTTATGTCTGGGGGACAGTTCCACGTAGCGAGCCCATTCCTCAGGGCGAGCACAGATGAGCTACAATTGTTTTTTTCTGATGGTTGCCTGTTTGTTAGTTTATTGTTTTGCACGTTTTTTTGTTGAACCTTGGAGTTTGCCAAGAAGATCAGAAATAACAGTTGTAGTGGGAGTTGAGCTTTGAAGTTTGTCAAGATGATCAGTTACATTGTAGTGGGAGGCAAGATCGTCACTTTGTCTCCAAGTGGGAGATTGTTAGGAATTTTATGTGAAGCCAAAATGAAGCAATCGAAATTGGCACGCGCATGAAAAATAGAAAGGAAAATTAAATGGGCTTGGCCCATTGTGGGCTTAGGTTAATTAGAAACAAACATATAAATATATGTTTTTATGAAATTTGTTTTTTTAGTTAAGCTGAATGTTGAATGTTGCGGTAGCAAAAACTAAAAGGAATTACTTTGTTCAGTTCTTAGGAGTGGGCAGTAAGCTATTGAAAAATACCGTGTGTATTTTTCTCTAGAGTTTGTTTTCTCTTCGTTGTTTATCCCAAGATACCGGGTTGTGGTACTTGGAAGCAAATAGTTCTAATTGGACTATTTTGGTGAGTTTTTTGTAGCGTGAGCTTGAAAGACTTTGTAATCTCCATTATAGTAGAACCTGCAGTTGCAGAAGACTGGACGTAGTCCCGAGATCAGGGCAAACCAGTATATCTCTTAGTGTTGTTATCTCTTTCCCTTATCTTTTATTATTGTATTTTGTGACCGATTATCTTTTGAATTCTAATCTGTGAAGTGGGAGGTTGAGATATATTTAGTTTATTCTGCATTTAATTATATCTCGCTATTTTTTAATCCCAACATATTTGTCAATTGAGCTAGATGGCCTTAGGCCTTTGCTATCTTTATTGGCTAATTGCCGATAGGTTTTTTTCATCGAGAACATTCGACGATTTTGAGCGTCGAAAGAAGTTGAAATTTGTGTAATTCTATCGCCACATTGTAGTATTCACCTTGTATAATTTCTCTCATTTGTATCAACATCAAAGGATGATATGAAATATTACATTCTTTCTTCTTTAATTCTTCTTGGATATTTTCGTTTGTTCAGAATTTTTTATATTAAAGACTAAAAACAATTATTACTGTCAACATGAGCATAGCTCTACCGACATATATTATAAACTAGTGATCAACAATTATTATTGTCAACATGAGCATAGCTCTACCGACATATATTATAAACTAGTGATCAGGAGGCAGTACGTTCAATCTCTCCGCCCACCTATTTTAAAACAAAAACTAAAGAAAAACCGAGTCTATAATTTAGCTTAAATAATTTGATTGATCGTATTTATTTATTTTTGTTAAAAGTTTTTATGTATTTGAAAATGAGCATATAAGCGACTTTCTGTTGGCGTGGTGGGTGAGATGAAGCGTGGCAGAGACTTTGAGTTTATGATGTAATTTCCATTTTGTTTAATTTGAAAGTCAATTCCCGACTGCTAAACTGCTCATTGCTATACGTAACCATGCAAAGCACTTTCCCTTTCTTCCTCTCCAATTCCAATTCAATTTCTCTTTTTTCTCTTTCAACCACAATCGCTACGCCATCACTGATTTTTCTTGTACTTCTTGCAAAACCACTTCTGGGTCGATTCAACTTTTCAATTTGGGGTTCTGATTTCGGATTTGGAGGTCTTTGGGTACCCTGAATTTCTCGATTTCTATCTGGTGGAAGATTGATCGTTTGAAGGGTGTCTGTGTTTAGAGAGTTATGAGAAGATGGGTAATTGATTCGATTGGATTTTGAGAATTGGAGGTTTCTGCTGAATTTGGGGAAGGAAGGAAGAAGATGAAGGATTTTCCTGGGACTCCTGGGACTGTGACAGGGCTAATTCTGAGGATTTTGCAGTGTGCTTTTGCTGCTGGCTCTATTGCTTCTATGGCTTCAACTTCCTACTTCTTCAAATTCACTGCTTTTTGGTGTGTGTTCTTTTCCCCCCTTTTTCATTACTATGTTTGACTTCCATATAATCTGGTGATTCCTGTATAAACATCTACAATTTCTGCTTGGTTTCATTGCTCGGCGATAAAATCATAAGTTCATGGCATCCATGGCCTCGTTTCATAACGATTTCGTTTTTAGTTTTCTGTTTTTAAAATTATTTATGCTTGTTCTCTCCAATTTCTTTTGAATTCTTACTAGTCAATAAGGGTCTTGAGAATAATAAAGTGTTTGGAGTGAATGAGTTAAGCGCATTTGTCTTAGATTAGTCGAGGTGCGTGCAGGGCCACCCGAACTCACAGATATTAAAAAAAAAATCTAAGTCAAATTCCACAAAAAAAAACAGTTTTTAAAACTTGGCTTGATTTTTTACAACATCGGTAGAAAGTAGATAACAAAACAAAGAAAATTATAGGCGGAAGTGGTATTTATAAGCTTAATTTTTAAAAACCAAATAGACGAGGCCTAAGTTGTTTGGTTTTAGTCTCATAATCTATCCCCTAAACCATTCCTTGTGAGAGAGCAACCTGATTGTTCATGGATGTTTATACCATATGATGCTATTTTCTTTAGTAACAAACTGTCTAAAAGGTTCAAATTCTAGCAATCTTCACTTCATACATATTTTTCATGGTACCTTGTCAATTCTAAGAGCAAGTATTAAAGGATGGTGTACCTGCATACACTTTCCCATTTTTCCTTGCCACGAGTACTGAATAATTACCATCTTTCAGCAATTTGGATTATCAAAGTTCAAGATTTGTTCTCCCTATTTTGCAATTCTGTTGATTGCTGACAATGAACCAAAATATCCATCTGCATATCATTGAAAATCATTCTGCAGAAATGTAGGTGAAAATATGTGTAGTTCCAAGTTTGTTTTCATTTTTGCAAGTTTGTTTGGCAACAAAATGTAGTAGTGTCAGGTGGTTGTCCCCTGAGAATTATCGAGGTGTACACAAGCTGGTCTGGACACTCACAGAAAAAAGTTTTCCAAAATGCTATCACTCCAAAGGATTGATAAAGAATAATAGATCACAAGAATGGAAATTGCTCGGGTTAAACTTCCCGACCCCTGCAGTTCTCTTAGATTACTTATTTCTCTCGCACAATTGTCATGACGAGTCCATCTTGTTTGCAATGTTCTTTGCCCTAAAAGAATCCCAAAACGTATAGGAGTTCACATATAGAATACAACTTGTTTGTTTGATATTTTCTTATCACTTATCGTTTGTGCAGCTACCTGATTGCTTCACTGGGGTTGCAAATCACCTGGAGCTTTGTGCTAGCATTCATAGATGCCTATGCACTGGTGAGAAAGAAAACCCTCCAGAGCACTGTTCTCGTTAGCCTCTTCGTCGTCGGGGATTGGGTAAGTCTCCATGAAACCTTTTCACCAGCTTCATATTTATATGATGGTCTCACTGTCTCAAGAGAATTCTAAGTTCCATGTATTATGTGCAGATTACAGCAACATTGACACTCGCAGCAGCTTCTGCTTCTAGTGGAGTAGCAGTATTGTATTTTAATGACTTGAAAAGCTGTAGTTTTATAGGAGAATGCCAAAAATACCAACTTTCTGTTGCCTTGGCATTCCTCAGCTGGATAACTATTGCAATTTCTTCTCTTATTATGGTATGGTTATTGGCTTCCAGTTAATCCATTTATTGTACAGGAAATTTCTTCTTTTCATTTGCTCTGTCATTTGTGCTAACTCAAGTCTGCTAGTGGGGGTGTCATTTTTTCCTTTTTTAAATTGAAGGTCTACCCCTTCATGCACAGAGAAATGAGATCAAAACTCAGATGTTAACTGGTTCGATTTGTGACGCACGATCAATTTTAACTTCTTTTTTTTTTACTGAACTTGTGAAGTAGAACTCGTGACATTTGGGGTTGTGGAAGTTGGAGACTTTCATCATAGTGATGGACAAATTGGCTTGGCTTTTTTTCTTTTTGATTTTCGGGAGTGTTCGGATCAGTTTTGCACACACCTCGACTAATTTCATCATTCATGGGACAATTGTCTGACCCTACTACGTTTGTAGCAATATCTTTGGTGGATTAGTAGATTTGAATGCGAAGAGTTTTTTTTTTTTAAAGAGAGAAGAAATATATATATAAATAAATAAAGGACTATAGCCTAAAGTCGAGGGGAATAAATCTCTCCCACACAAAAAAAAAATAATGAATGAAGCACAACCTCCCATTTATGGAAGATTTGAGCAAGACTATAGTTACAAAAGAATTTCATGTTTCTAAGAGTCCATACAAATTGTAATTTGTACAATATTGCAAAAAGTCGTGAAATCGTGAAAGAGTTGGACTTAACTTCAAAAAAGTTCCTATTAATTCTCCCACAAAAATGCCAAAACAACACATCTCTACAAAACTCTGGCCTTGCCTTTAAGGTTTCACCCGTTGAGAGCTTCTAACAGTTATCTATCAAACTTTGCAGGACGACACACTACGAGACCCATAGCTTTTAGGCATAGATCACACCCTCTCTTCGCGAAAGAAGAGTTGAGGAAAAGGTGATCACTATTTTCTTCCCCCTTTAGGCACAAGACAGATCACTATTTTCTTCCCCCTTTAGGCACAAGACACACTACGAGACCCATAGCTTTTAGGCATTGATCACACCCTCTCTTCGCGAAAGAAGAGTTGGAGAAAAGGTGATCACTATTTTCTTCCCCCTTTAGGCACAAGACACATACTGAGGGAGAAATCTACACATCCCTAAATTTCCTTTGCAATCTATCTTGAGTATTCAATCTATCATGGGTCATACTCCATAAAAAATTTTTTTATCTTTTTAGGAACATTGAATTTTCATATAAGATGTAAGCTTCAAAGAAGTTTCAGTCAATTTAATGAACGCCGATTTCGTTGGAAAGAAATCAGATTTTTCAAGGGACCAATAGGCCTGAACTCCATCGCCTAGTCCCACCGAGTCAATCAAAGACCATCCAACTTTCAAACTCTCTATCCATAATTCTCCTTCTAAACCCAAAGTCTAAGTCAATAAGTTCATCATTCCAACAATCAGCAACGGTTGCCTCCATTAATAACATGCTTTTTTTTTTTTTTTTTTTTTTGTGTCTATTGATTTAAATTTGAATATCTCCACTCTAACATCACTTAAAAAAGAGAGAATAATTTTCTTTTGACAATTATCCAATGGAGCCATAATTACATTCGTTACTCTAATTACTGCGTAACCTTGATCTTCCTCCACTGATTTTAATGACTAAATAATCAGCAACAAACAGCAGAGATATTTTCAAAAACTATTCTAAAATTTTTAATTAGTAATGACCTGTGCTCAATATCACAAAAATAATGGACATTGAGTTGAAAATAAATAAAAAGAGTATCAAACAATAGTCCTTCCAAATTCTGCTTCCATTTTGCAACTAATTGTTTTCAAGAAGAATCAGGAAATGTGTTGAGAGAAATACTTACAAGTTGGTGAACCAAAAATGGTTGGATGAAAGAAAGAAAGAGAGACTCTAATTCTTTAAAGGAGGCAAAATTGAACTAGGCAGCAGGGGGCCTGAGCTCATGATCTTGAGTTGTATCACGTACTGATGGAGGAAGATATTGCCACATTGGGATCAAACCATAACCAGGAAAAACAGCCATCTTACTTTGAGCAGCAGCATGATATGCAGCTGGATGACCAGGGATAAGCTGCCCAGGAGGTGGAATGGCTATAGATTTCAACTGTTGCTCGATTCTTTCCCTGTCTTCCTTCAAAACGATTTTCTCTTTCCGAAGATCATTCTTCTCGGCCTGTTGCAGAATTTATGCAAGCAATTTATGTTAAAAAGAAGAAAACAGCGAAGCCAAATCATTCAAACATATCGATTTTTTTTTATATCACTGGGTCAGGTTGCATGCACCTCGATTAATCTCATTAGACAATTGTCTGATCCTACTACTAGAGTTCACAAATTTTTTAAAATATACCTTTTGGCATATAACTAAACTTCATGAAATTTTTAGTTAGATACAATACAAGTTAGAAGCACTTTGATTAACATATTGAAAAACTATCCCAAACAAACGAAGTATCCTAGAGAATACCAAAAAGTAGCAGAATTACTCTCAGAGCAGTTCATGAAAGAGGCGGCTCAGTTGAGAAATCAAACAAATATTAAAGATACAAGAGATCAAATATAAAATTTCAAGTTAACCATAATAACATTTTAAAAACAATTTGTTGAAAGAACATTCAAAGCATCAGACTATGTACAAGGAGCAAAAGCCTCATGATGAAATTTTTAGTTAGATACAATACAAGTTAGAAGCATTTTGATTAAGATATTGAAAAACTATCCCAAACAAACTCAGTATCCTAGAGAATACCAAAAAGTAGCAGAATTACTCTCAGAGCAGTTCATGAAAGAGGCGGCTCAGTTGAGAAATCAAACAAATATTAAAGATGCAAGAGATCAAATATAAAATTTCTAAGTTAACCATAATAACATTTTAAAAACAATTTGTTGAAAGAACACTCAAAGCATCAGACTATGTACAAGGAGCAAAAGCCTCATGATGTGCGAACCACTTGCCTTGGGAAAAAATGAAATTTTTTAATTGAAACGAAATTAGATAAATAAAGATTAGAATATAGATACTCTAGCAATGATATATGGATTTGGCCTTTGGACTCTACAAGATGTTTCACGGTCAAATCACTTATGGAGGCTTTAGTTGAAGTGGACGATCCTTTGAAACAAGATATTTCCTCGACGATTTGGAATGATGGTTATCCTAAGAAAATAAAAATCTTCCTTTGGGAACTTAGCCTTGGTGCGATTAATACGGCACATCGCCTCCAGAGGAGAATGCCTTACTTTTCCATCTCTCATTCATGGTGCATTATGTGGGCTTTCAATGCTGAAAACCCGGGTCATTTGTTTGCACATTGTTCATTTGCTTCTCGTTATTAGGGCTATATGTTGGAAGTTTTTGGTTGGTCTTTGTTGTTGCCCCATAACATTTATGACTTACTTGCTGCTGTATTGGTGGGTCATCCATTCAAAGGTGCAAAGAAGATCTAGTGGCTTGCTTTCACCCGATCTTTCTTCTAGTGTCTTTGGAGAGAGAAATGGGGGGATCTTTCGCGAGATTTCATCTACTTTTGACAGCTTTTTAGATTATGTTTTTCGTAATATCCTTTGCTGTTTGGAGTTTCCTCCGGTTCATTAATCAATGAAATTGTTTTCCTTCTAAAAAACAGAATAGAAAGAATATAGATACTCTAGCAGGGTATAGTATATGATAGCTAACCTTTAAACACTCCACTTCTTCTCGTAGCTTTTCATTCGTTTGTTTGAGCTCCTCAGCTTCAGTCTTTAGTTGATTTAACACTCTAATGGCATCATCAAGTATGGCCGGCTTGTTAGTTTTGGTAGGTCTATCAGGTTCTAAAGCAATGCTCAAATCTAGAAACCTGCATAAATTTACCAACAAAAACTTTACTGCATGTCCTATGAAGAAATGAGAGAAGCTTTAAATTATCCCCTAAAATCCCACAAGAAGTGCAAAATCCAAACAAGTAAACTGTAACTTTGAACTCCCTTGGATAGCAAAACATATTCATACACAGATCATAAATACCATTAGGCTTATCCCCCATCATCATCATCATCATCAAACAAAAAGGATGAAAAGAAGCAGGTAAGAATTACAAAAGAGTTAGATAACGAAAAATGCTTGCCTATCATTTAATTTCTCTCTCCGCAACCTCTCACGACAAGCTTTCGAAGTCGGTCCAGCGCACGATCCATCTCGTGTCCTGAGAATTATTCCAAGCAGGAAATAGATGTAAGTATACAATCATAGAAAATATCCAAACACATTACCAGAAGTTAATCTTATAACAGCAAATCGCTTATTGACTAACAAAAAATGATGCCAAAATTAAGAGAACAATAGATTAGGAGCATGTTTGGGAGTGATTTTGTAATGGTTAAAATCACAAAATCACTCTGAAAGTCCGAAACATGTCTTTAATCATCCAAAATCAATTTAATGTTCAGTTTTACACTTTTAAACGTAATTTTCATACAAAATTGATTTTGAATGATTAAAAGCATGTTTCGGAGTGATTTTAAACATGACAAAAGTGATTTTAACCATTTCAAAACAACTCTCAAACCTGGCCTAAGTTTATTTCCCAAGATACGAGCTATTTCCTACTGAAAAGGCTATAATATCCACAATCAGAAAGCACAATTAAGCTAAAACTGATATTTCCAAATCTATCAGCAACAATATGGTCCAATTCATGAACAAGCCATTAACAAATCACTTGCAATACTTAAACAAATACAAAAATGGGGACAAATGATAAAGCTGCAGACCAAAAGAACTACCTCTTCCGCGAACAATCATTTTCTTCAGATTCAACACGGCCGGGTGAAACATCAGTTTCCCCACCACTATCCCTGCAAATGAAACGAAACCCCCAAATTCTTCAATCAAACACAATCGAAACAGAGAGAAACAAAATCGCAGAAGAGAAAAGACAAGAATGCAGTGATGGATTTAGAATGATTGCCTGGAATCATTAGACGGCCAGAAAGGAGGGAGCGAAGGGTTAGCGATACTGTCGTCGTCGTCGACGAACAAGGAATAATCGAGAAAATCCCAACAACTTGGGTCCTCTAATGGATCCATCGGATCTGGAATCAAAGCGCCGTCGTTAACGCAGCTCTGCTCCGAATTTGAATCTCATTTTGCGATCGAAGAGATTGAAAAGTCCAGCAAAAATTAGGGGAAAACAAAAAACGAGGGCGGATTGAAAGATCCACTAATAAACGAACACGTGTATTGAAAATTAGGAATCTCGATTAAAGCGGAATTTAACCGCCGCCGTGTTTGTTTATCTGGTTGGAGATCATTGTCTAGCTGGCCCACCTGCTCCTACCCGCCACCACCAATTTTTTCTTTTTTTTTTTAATTCCTCTTCTAAATTTCTAAGAATTTGGGAAAATAAATAAATAAATCTTATATCATTTTTTTTTCTCAACCAAATTTTAACATTCACCCACGGCCAAAAATTCAATTCATAAATGACTAAATTAAAAATTCTAAATCATAAGAATTAAAACGAAAAATATCTTTTTTGGATTCAACTTTCGAACTTGTGAGAAATAGTACATGTTAATTACTGTTGATTTACGTTCCCTTTCATAAACGAAAAAACATCTAAATAGATACCAGAACTAGACATATAAATAACCTTAATTTCAAAATCGGTGATATTTGAAGAGTTTGAGGTTTAGACTTATATGAAAAAGTAACTTCATGATGCTACAATTAATTAGTCATGTGATATTGATCAAGAAAAATAAATTAAAAACGTGATTATAGATAAAATTATTTAAATTAAGTAGATATATGATAATACGTTATTTATATGTATATATATATATAGATAGATAGAGTAATATAATAATTCTGACTTTTTTTTTCTTTTTTTGAAACAATAATAAATCTGACTTGGATGGATAAGAAGTTGGTTCTTTGGACTATAAAGAATTTAATAAACAAAGTCACCGCGTCTAAATGATTTTTCCAGGGGATTTTGTGAGAATGAAATAAATATGTTAATTAAAAAAGTAAAGAACATATCAAACAACTATTTTGTTCACGACTCACGGCATCACCTAGCTAAACCTAGAGTGAGATTTCAATTCTCTCGTACTCTATATTAATTAAATATCTTTAAAACAGAGAAGTTACAACATATTTTTAAAGATACTTTATTTATTTATTTATTTTAAAATGATATCTTTAAATATACTAAGTTATCTTATGAAATATCATAGTTTAAGATAGACATCACTTGTTCAAAATAAAACAACAATTGCAAATATGAACATATTTCAACTAACATAAAATATGAATTAATAACTAAGAGGTTAGAAATTCAATTTTCTCTCTACGCATAAATTAAATACTTTGCAAAAAAAAAATTAATAATAATAATAATCGACATCACAATCCCTTAAAAAAAAATAAAGAAAGAAAGATAGATATCAAAGCACATCAAATAGTCATCAACTTCTTTATAATTAGTCTGAACATTCAAACTACCAAAAGGGAAAAACAATTGAACCCAAAAAAAAAATCAAAATACAAAAACAAAAACAAAAGGAAAAGGGAAAAAAAAAATTGAAGATGAAAGATTTAATTATCAAATTTTGGTTATTTGTCAAACTCTCTCAATTAGCATAAAGTTCAATTAACATAAAGTTGTGTCGTTGACTAAAAGAGAACCCTATACACTTCATTAATTAAAATTTTGTAAAAAAAAAAAAAATGGTAGAATATATCATATGTACCTTGTTATATCTTTACATTGGTCTAAATTTATATATTTTAAAATTAATGTAAGAAAATAATGTAACTTCAAAATATTGATGAAATAGAGTTTTAGTCTTAAATCTAAATATCAAAATAAGCCATCTCAGAAGGTGATTATGAATAAATCAGAAACAGTTTATCAAAAGTAATTCTTTGAAACAAACCATTTTTTAAGAACTTTATGTTTCCTTCAAAAGCTAAACCCTCCTTTTTCCTTGAAGCACTTCAAAAGGACTCAATTCAATTATGGCATCACAGCCCATTCAACTGCTTATTGCAATAACATATTGTTCTAGCAACTCAAAAAAAAACTCTTTAATTAGCTATGGATGAGGGAAACAGAAATCCTGTTATTCAACCTGAATTATAATTTTGTACTGTATTTATTTGCATCTTGAAAATAGAAAGCGATACAGAGAGACATCAGATAATCAAATGACATGAGCTTCATTTTTTAGTTTGTCAATGAGCTCATCAACAGATGACAAAACGACGCCCGCCTTTCTTTTCGGAGGTTCGGTAACTTCGACGACCTCTAAATCTGGCTTCAGATCCACATTTAACTCCTGTGGAGTGAACTTCTTTATGGGTTTTGATTTCGCTTTCATTATGTTCGGGAGCGTAGCATACCGTGGTTGATTCAGCCTCAAATCAGTTCTGCACGACGAGCAAAACCAATTAGTTCCTTTTGATTGAAAATGTTTACATCTATGGAGTTTTATAGACAACTAGTTTGTTGAACTCTCTAAAAACTCAACATGAAGCATCACTAGACTTCTAAAGAATGAGATTTGTGAATGGTCAGAAACATTTCAAGCCATTTTCGAGCTCGAGTACAAGAAAACCCGAATCTGAAATATCAATATTTCAAATTATCAAGTTGGATCTATACAGGTCTAGCAGGTCAAGTTATTGAGTAAATGAAAGAAACTAACGTGATTACGGCTGGTAAGTCCAAACACAGAGTCTCAAGACCATCATCCACTTCTCTGTCTACTGTCACTGCCTGCTTCTCCTTGTCGATCACAACCTACTGGAACAAGGATCAGTGTCATGTCTTACGAAAATTTTCTCTATACAGCAGGCAAAGTAATTTCAAGCAATGTAAAATTGGAGAGAAGCAGACTAAGAAGCACCGACACTTTAAAAATGGTAAAGTGTCGGTGTCAGACACTCCCCCGACACGACACGCCTCCGACACGCCCCCGACACGTGTCCGACACGCCAGCTGGCGTGTCTATTTTTAAATTATTATTTTTATTTTCCGACACTTCTAAGACACGTTTGTGACACTCCTGGGACACGGCTGACTGATTTTTTTTGTCTTTAAAAACATAACCCACCCAAGCAAGTCAAGACCCATACTTTTAAGCCCATTTATTTTTCATTAAAGTATTAGGGCAGGGGCAAAACTCACGATTGTTTCTCCAACTCCAAGTTCTTACTACTTCCCTCTCCCACCCAAACTTTCTTACGATTTCCCTCCCACCCAAACTCAATCGGCAAAGAACTCCTATATGAATTGTATGGAATGAATGTTGTTTTGATGTTTAAAGGTAGAAAAAAATTATATTAAAAGTATTAAATATTAACCATATGTCAAATCAAAATATGCACACACAAATATATATATATATATATATATATATATATATATTAAAAAATTAGCGTGTCCCCAACGTGTCGTGTCCTACTTTTTTGGAAGTTGGCGTGTCACCGTGTCGTATTGTGTCGTGTCGCGTGTCGCGTGTCGGTGTCAGTGCTTCTTAGGAAGCAGATAATCATTATCATATCTTCTTACCATTAGAAGCCATTATGTTTGCAAAAATCTAAGAATGGTTATAAATAATAAATACACAGATGATATGTTCCGAAAGTCGAATGAAGTTTAAAACGATTTTGAGGAGAGATCAACCCGTACAAACTAGAGAAACATAAAAAGAGCATTTTAGAGTTCCACTATGCAAAGATGAAAAGTACACAATGACATTTTGGGCAAATTTTAAGATCCATAGGCATGATAGTTTCGGCATGACAACAGATACTGTCACTTTATGATGTAAGTCGTCAACCTGATCATAGCTCAACTGGTTAAGGCATACACCTTCGACCAAGAAATCAGAGGTCCAAATCCCCCCACCCCACATGTTGTTGAACTCATTTTATGATGTAAGTCGTATCAGTAACTTTCGTTCTTCAATCTTTTAAAAACTATGGGTGTATGTGTATCCAAGCCCTACACAATTGCCTAGTCCTAAAACATTAGGCATCAAAAAATCTCAACAGTTTATTTAACTTAAACAAACTGGTTTGAATCCACAATCTAAAAAGTATCTGAATCTACCAAATGAGCCAACCCATGGTGATTTATATCTATTAATTTCTAAAAAATTTCTTAGTAGCTGCTCAAAATAAACTAACGAGGGAAGGACCAACATAAATACTAAGTACTTGACAACTAATGAACGCAGCACCATGAATTAAGCAGTGGATGACAACTAATGAACGCAGCACCATGAATTAAGCAGTGGATGTTAGAGCGGCATCTCAAAGTACTCAATGAAGTATTCTAATAATCACCATTTTCCTTGTAAGTTGTTCCCTAAATGGTAAAATGGTAAAATGGTAAAATGCATATGCTTCAGAAGCTAACCTTTGAAGCAAAAGTCCCTTGAGGCCAGTTCAGAAGTCCTGCAACCATCTGCCCCGTTTGATTACAATCGTCATCAATAGCCTGCAAGTCCAGAGTCAGGTATTGGACTATAAGTATCCTTTCACATTAAATATTGCAATTAAAGAAAGATGAAAATGAATAACATACACAATAACAAACAACCGAATCCCACAATCCCAAATTCCAATGACATATTCCTCGACATCAAGTCATGACCCATATGTAAAATGGTCCAACTCTGGATAGTTTTACCAGTGGACTTAATCCAAAAGAAATGCCTAACAGTAGTACTGGCGTTTGACAATAACATGACCTTGATTGTTAATGGACCAGGCTTTTCCATCTCAATCAAAACAAACTATTCTAGAACATGATACAAAACTAAGCCTTATAACTTTTCTTTTAATATTTGTGAGTGTCCGGCCAGCTTGCGCACACCTTCACTAATCTCACGAGACAACCGTCTGACCCTACTACATCTATCATCGTAGGATATTAAATCTTAGAGAGGTGGTCACCATAGTTTGAACTCATTTCCTCAAAGCTCTTTACTATTCTCATTGCCAGGATGATTAACTAGGCCTTATATCAATCGTCACCAGTAAGTGTAGAACAACAAATCAAGCCCGAATACGAGAAGTAAAGGTTCAATTACTAGATTCCCAAAATTATCAGAAACCCCAACAAACAACATTAGATCAACTAATCCCATGAACTCAAAAATCCAATTCAATCTGCCATCAGTAAAACCCAGTTCACAAATTGAAAACAATCAAGATAAAAGCAAACCTGTTTGCCTAGTAAAAGAAGCCCAGGCTTCTCAACCTCGACAAGGGCTTTCAAAAGCTTAGCAACAGAGAGAGGATAAAGTTGTCCAGTGACTTCGACATGAATGCCCCTGTCAGCGCCCATGGCGAGGCCGGTCCTGAGAGTGTCGACGCACTGAGCCGGACCCATGCTGACCGCCACAACCTCAGAGGCCAAGCCAGCCTCCTTGATACGCAGGGCTTCCTCGATTGCAATCTCGCAAAAGGGGTTCATCGACATTTTCACGTTGTGGGTCTCAACGCCCGTCTGATTTTGAAGTTCCAAAAGGGGGTTAATCGCATTCTAACAAAATGAATCGAAGAATACACAAAAATTTCAAAAATTTCAAAAGAAGTGAAGAGATTATGAGTTGGGTTTCATACTCTGTCTGGTTTAACTCGGATTTTGACGGCGTAATCGACGACTCGCTTAATGGCGACCATGATCTTCATCTTGATCGTTGTATTGTATTTGCTGAGATTGATTCTTGGTTCTTGGTGGGTAGTTCGAGTTTGTCACCGAAAGAGAAGAGAACAAATCGGCTTAAGCAACTTTCCTGTATTATCTAAATCTTTCATTAAACCATTTCGTCTTATCTAGAATTGTTTAATTTTTTATTTAAATAATTATAAGAGGTGACAAAATTGTTTACCATCTTTACAATTCTCTTAAAAAAAAATGCCAAAATGCCAAATAGCCATTTTTTTTTTTTTTAATTTCATGTCTATTTATACTCTTTTTATTTGGGATAGGCTTAAAATTATATTATATTTGGAAATTTGTTTATCTTGTACTAAATTACTATTAAAAAAAAAACTATTAGTTTGGGCTAGATTTTTTTTCTTTTTTGGGCTACATTGTTAAATAGGCAACTGTTAAAAAATATAATGTTTTAATTTTTGCCTTAAAAGAAGAAAATATGACTTACTTTTTTTTTTTTCTGTACAATATTCTGAAATGATTAATAAAGGAGTTTTAATTTATAATAATAATAAATATATATATATATATATATATATATATATATATATATATATATTAAGGGCCGTTTGGCCCACGGACTTGCGGGGAGTGGAGATGGGAGGAGTAAGTTTACTCCTCGTTTGGTGAACTCAGATAAAAAATATCAACTCCTCGACTTCAATCGTAATTACTATTGAAGTTTGTCTCATTTTTCAAGGCGACACATTTCTCTCTCTCCCTCTCCCTCTCCCTCTCCCTCTCCCTCTCCCTCTAACAATATTTTTAATTATTAAAAAAAAACGTAATTTAAATAAAATGTGTAAAATGACTACAAATGCAATTCAACCTATTTTTATTATTTTAAATACAATTACTTAAACAAAATTCAAAATGTAGTATTATGGAGAGAAATAAAAACATCAGCTTATTTGGATCTATTTAAATTAATGGATTAAAATCTTTCAAAATCACATGTAATATTTAACACTATTGTACGACTCTCTTTTATTTCAAAATTATCCAAATAAAATGAATAATTAATATGAGTGATATTGAAAAAAGGATGTGAAATATTGTGGTCAAAATTATTTTTGTTATCTTCAAAGAAATTTGTGAAGGATACATAACATAAAAAGCAAAAAAAAAAAACATTCATAAAATTTAAGTGAATGGAGGTGGAGAATGACGTGTTTAACACATGAGTTGGGTAAGACTGTATTTTTTTTTTTTCTTTAAAGAAATTTGTAAAATATACATACATTAAATAAAAAATAAAAAAAAAATTAAGGATCGGTCTTAATAAAAATGGATATATAGTATTACAAAAAACAAATCATGCTTATAATTTATTAATTATTAATGTGAGAGATATTGAAAAAATAATATGAGGTATCATTCTCAAAATTATTTTTGTTGTCTTCAAATGAATTTGTAAATGATAGATAAAATTAAAATAAAAAATTTCATTTTTATAATTTATTGGAATAAATCCTTAGAAAATTTGGAAAGCTCGTAGAAAAAACAGCTAAAATAAACTCAGACTTCAGAACTCTAGTTCAACAACTTTGTGCCCCAAACCCCCCACAGACTTCAGAACTCCACACTAAACAACTCCTGACACAAACACACAGACTTTAGAACTACTCATATTAACTAACTTACCAGACTAAACAACTTCAACTCTATGTAACTCCCTCGGCCAAACGACCCCTAAGGAAGTGTCCCGTCCAAGGATTTGAATTTGTTGAAAAAGGAGTTGGAGGAGAAGTGAACTCCTCGTTTGGCCCACAAACTTGTTGATCGAGTAAAAAATATCAACTTCTCAAACTTCAACAGTATTTACAATTGAAAGACCAAACGTCGCCCCCTAAGGGGGTGTTTGCCCCAAGGATTTGTTGGAGAATGAGTTGGGAGAGAAGTTAACTCCCCGTTTGGCCCACAGACTCGTTGACCGGGTAAAAAATATCAACTTCTCATACTTTAACAGTAATTACTATTGAACTCCTCAGACTTCAACAGTAGTTATTATTCAAGTCTGTCCCATTTGTTAATGTAACACATTTCTCTCTCTCTTCCTCTCTTACTCCCTCGATATTTTTAATTATTTATTTTTAAAAAATGCAATTTCAAAAAAATGTGTAAAAAAACTAAAAATGCAATTCAACCTATTTTTCTTATTTTAAATATAAATTAAGTTGTTAATTCAAAATTGTACTTCAACCAAATTCAAAATGTAGTATTCTTTTAAAGGAAAAAAAATAGTACATTTGATTATCAAATAAACATATATCCATTTTTTAGGGCTCATCTTTAATTTTATTAATTTTAAGATTAAGATTTTTTTGTTTTTATTAATGTATGTATACTTTACAAACTTATTTAAAGAAGAAGAAAAAATGACACATAAATATAGTCTTACCTTGACTCATGTGTCAAACACATCTTTCTCCGCCTCCACCCCTTAAACTCATCATTTCATTTGAATTCACTATACCTGAAAATCAACATCTTAACAATCATTTATTTTAGCTATTTTTTTTTTTTACAATTTTTTCTATAATTTTCTATATTTTCATTATTAAAGATGTTTTTATTTCTTTTTAGTGTAGGAATACTATATTTTGAATTTTGTGTAAATACCAATCTTTATTGAACAACCTAATTTATATTTAAAATAATAAAAATAGGTTGAATTGTATTTTTAGTCCTTTTACACATTTTTGTTTAAATTACGTTTTTTTTAAATAATTAAAAATATCGTGGGAAGGAGAGAAAAATAGAGAAATGTGTTGCCTTGAAAATTGGGACGAACTTCAATAGTAACTATTGTTGAAGTCTAAAGAGTTCAATAATAATTACTATTGAAGGTTGTGGAGTTGATATTTTTTTAGCGCAAGTTCAACAAGTCTCTAGGGTCAAACCAGAGGTAAACTTACTCCTCCAACTCCCTCCACTCTCCTAACTTCGTGGGCCAAACAACCCTAAAAAATCAACAACGGAATCGTTTGGGCCGAACTGAAAACGAATTTGTTATCGAAAACTGAGCAAACGTTAACTAGCCCATTGGTGAAGGAAAGATTTATAACCATATAAACGTTAAAATATTATTTTGATGCTACTTTCAATAAATCTTAAAATTAGACTTTATTAGTAGTTTTAATTTGAAATTAATTTGAATCGAATTAGTTAAATAATAATAATTTATTTGATATAAATATATTTCTAAAATTTATGGAAAGACAACTCATATTCATTTTTTTAGAATAATATTAGTGATATTGAAGATTTGAATTTAAGCCTTCTGAGAAGTAAAGATGTCTTTACTTTTTTTAGTTTAAAATAAAGATTTCTTTACTTTTTTTAGTTTCAAGTAAAGATGTCTTTACTTTTTTTTTTTCTTTTTTAAGTTCAACAATGTTATATTTATATTGGCTAAATGAATATTCATCACAATTATATTTGATATCAATTGAATATCTTATAAGAATTTGGTATATCATTTTTTGGAGAAATTTTAATGGTTGGCAATTCACATTGGTTATATTTGCAAATATACCAACACATTTGTGATTTTGCAAATATGATAATGTCTTTTAATTTTTTGTGCTATTATTTAGACATTTTTACGTAATTCTCTTTCTAGTCTCTGGTATATCACTGATATGCGTCTCACTAATATCAGTGATAAACTTTGATAGACTAACAAACGTCTCTATTAATGACAAACGTTTATCAATGTCTATCTATTAGTGAAGAAGTCTTTCATGATAAATGTCTCTCTATGGTACATGTCTATCACAGATTAGATATCTATTAGTGAAGACTTTTATGATTGATATATGTTTATCATTGATAGATTGATAAAACGTAAATTAATGACCGGCGTACAGAATTGAAGCATCGTAGGAAAAATAAATTTATGTCAAATTTAGTATTTTCAATGAATTTTATTTATTTTTCTTCGTAGTTTATATTTGTAAATCCATAATGTCGTTGTTATATTCATAATTAACCTGGCCTGTTTTTGCCATATATGGACTTTTTTTTTTGGTTTCCTAATTTATAGTTTATACTCAATTACTCTAAACCTAATAATTATAATTTCTCAATTTAATTTTCTTACAAGAAAAAAAAAAAAAAAAAACAAGAAGCAATCTTTTTAACTTTGATCACAAAATACATAAAGAATATAAAGCTTTATTGTGGATGACATTTATTTGACAACTATGCAGCTATAGGAAACCTAGTGATAAGGCCATATGGACCAATTAAACTTGTCCAATACATATCACACACATAGAAGAGAGAGGTGAAGTAATGTTCCCCAAAATAGCAAAACAAGATAAGACATACTAGGTTGTCAACCCATGTATGTTTTTTTTTCTTCTAATTATAGAGAGTTTCAAAGTAAGATTAAAGAGCTCAATGTGATGAAACTCTACTTTTTAGATATTTGAATGACAAGAAAACAATTATTATCCTTTTTTATATAAATACAAAGTTGAAAATTTGACTTAAATGTAAACTTCTCAACTTTTTAGGTATATATACTTAGAATAAAATATATGTATATATTGTCCGCCAAAATTTTATTTTTTAGTTCAACAATATTTAGAGTTGTAAGACGCGAAACTGTCTCGAGGTCATGAGATCGCGCTCCTCCTTCTCCCTTTTGTTTCTTTCTTGTTTTTCGAGTTCATCCTAGAGAAGGTCCTGTGGGTATTCTTGAACAACCTCTGAAGGAGAAGGGGATGCCTGCGTTTGTTGTTGATATGGGTCAAGAGGTACCGGTCACCCAAATTCTCGAGTTTGAATAGGGTCTTTATTTTCCGATCGCCTGGAAGGGACAAAAGAAACATCTTGTTCTTTCTTCAACAATTTCTGATCTCTAGTGGACCTCTCAATAGGATTCGAACCCATATGAAGTTCTGACCATCTGTCAGAGAAAAAAGAACGAATGGATCTTGTAGACCTCTTAATTCTTTTTTTTTTGCAACAATATTTTAATTAATACGAGGATTGAACCCATGACCTCTTAGTCACGGGCACAACCTTATGTCAATTGAGCTATGCTCGGTTTGACAAACAACTAATATCTCTTAACATTTTTTGTGAAAGGAAGTTAAATAAATACTTGAGTTAACATAATCAAGTCGCCTACTCGTAGATTTAAATGTCAATATTGAATATCATAGAGTTCCATCTTAAAACTAATTGATAACTGACCTCTTAGTTGAGTTATGTTCATTGGATAACTGACCTCTTAGTTGAGTTATGTTCATTGGATGTAACGTAGGTCTAAGTTGATATTTATTCAAAAGATTTTTACCAACAAAGTTGTTATACTTGTGTAATGTGTATAAAAGAGAGAAAGTTCGCTTCTAATTAATAAGAGGCAATGCATGCTTATATCTAAACATAGACATTAAAGTATGACTTTTAACAATTGTTGGAGGGAGGAGATTCGAAAGAATACATGTCAATTACATCCGTATTAAACTCACAAAACATAAAATCCAAAATTAAACCAAAAATAAATAAATGAAAAAGGTTGATCTTGAGGCCTTTTTTAGCAATAATTTTGATTTTGAAAAAATTAATTAATAAATACATAAAAAAACTTTTCAATCTTTTGATTGAATCTCTCTGAGAAATCAGAATGCTAACACTTTATATCTCTTAAAAAAATGACAACAAAATTTCTTTTTTTCTAACTCCTAACTCTCTTCCAAACGAACTAGTTGAACTTGAACAGCATTTCTACAGCTCCTCCCACTTCCAAAAGAAAACAAACACCTCCTCCCTCTTCCATTACACCCATCGCCGCCGGGGCTCGCCGCACTCCCCCGGCGGCTCTGTTGCAGCGCCGCCTGCACCGCCAAATACATCTGCCGCTCCGCCGACGAGTCCATCGAAACCGACCGTCTAATGGGCTGAACACAAAATTGCTCATCTTTCTCTCTAGTGTCAATCCACTCATCTCCTAAACTCGTCACTTTCTGCAGCTTCCGCCATTTTTTCCCCTGTTCCAATTTTGCGCCCTGCAATTCCCCTGAATCCGACCGCTCTTGTGAAAATTGACCAGATGGGTCGCTTCTAATTCCAATTCCACCTAATTCAATCACGACGAAATCCCTTTGATCATCTCCGCCGCCACCGGTTGGAACCTCCGGCGAGGAGGTCGGCGGAGGAAATCGATGAAACAGAGCAGAGCTCGAAACGGTGGTTCGACAGAGAGGGCAATTGGGATTATTCTGCAACCAAATGTCGATGCAATCGATGTGGAATAGATGTGAACAAATGGGTATAATTCGAACGGTTTCATTTTCTTCGAATTCGCTCAAACAAACGGCGCATTCCGAAGAGGTTTTTTCATTCGCCATTGATTTCATTTTCTTGTATTGCAGTAAAGGGATTGATCTAATAACCGATTCGTCCAAACCCCGGTTCAGGATTGGCGGAGAGTAGGCCATTGGAGGCTGTCGGCGGCGTCTGGAAGACGGGGAGAGGCGGCGGAGGAGATCGATGCGGTGCCAATTGAGACAACAGTTGATGACGAAGATATAGTAGCTGAGGAGCAAGAAAGCAGTGGCAAGAATTCCAATAATGGCAATGGCGATAATGGGGAAACTGCTGGATTGGGAATGAGATGGAATTGGGAGATTTGGAGATGGAAATGGTGGAAAATGTTGGGAAGATTTGATTTTGGTGATGAAATCCATGGGAAAAAAGGGAGGATCTTGGAGAAATGGGGGAGATGAAAATGGATAGATCTTGAAAGAGAAAAAAGGGTAAAAAGGGAGTGGGAATCCAAAAATGGGGAGAGAAATGGAAGAAAAGGGAAAAACATAGGTAGGAATAAATTAATAAATTAGTTTATTTATTTATTTATTTATTTTGATAAAAGGAAATAAATGAGGATGGTTTGGAAAAATAAACACTTTTGTGTGGAAATGAGCTGGACTTGGCTTTTAAAAAAAAGGGGAAACTAGAGAGTCAGTGTTGACAGTACACTGTAGTTGGTGAGTTTTTTTCTTTTTTTTTTTCCCTTCTTTGTTAATCAAATCTCTGAGTTAGAAAGCGTGGAATAGTAGAATATTGTTAACCTTGGAGTTTGGTTATCAATATTCTAGAACTTTCTTGATATTTTAACCTTACCTTTTGGTTAATATGGGAAGGGTTATGGGTTAGGGTTAGATTACACGTTTAGTATATAAATTTTTAAGTTTGTGTCTAAAAAATTCTTGAACTCTAAGAGTGTCCAATAAGTTTTTGAACTTTCAATTTTGTGTCTAATAAGTCTCTGAAATTTAAAATATCTAATGAGTTCATGAATTCGTAATTTTGTGTTTAATAGGTCATTGACATACTAAAAATAAGATCCTAAACTTTAATGTCTGTTGGCGCAAGAATCTGGACATTTCCTTCCGTCCGGATCTTCGGTGTGTTTGACCGTCGTGGGCTTCGAAGTCGATCTGCAAAGGGAAGAAAGATGAACTTGCACCGGTGTGGGGCTTACCCCATTGGACTATGATGCTTAAGTCAGAGTGAGCTTTGCGTGTTAAGTAAGAGTGTAGTGTGTAATGTAAGAATCACATACCTCATGAAGACCTTCAGGGAGGTATTTATAGGTAGCGTGGAGCGGACGATCGTAATCGGTCCGTACCGGTTATCATCATTTGAGTCACTCACATCAGGCGAGGAGGTGTAGATGGTCTACGCCTGATTCGTACGCTTTTGTCATGATGATAATCGCCAATATGGAAATTTCATTACTCACCTTCTTCAGACCAACGAAGCCAAATGCTTAATATGGAAATTTCTCAGCAAATATTTTATTATAGGTTCATCCCAGCGTGATATTCAACCTCCACACCTCTATGAAGCTCAATAGATGCGCGCTACACTAGATTCCGACCCACAAATCTGCCATAATCGATTTTTACCCTAAAAATCCTTATAAATACATATTTTTAAGGAGATTTGGAGGAGCCAATTTGGATAGTTATTCCCAATTTCGAAAATACATAATTTTAAGAGTTAGAGGAGATTTTTGGGAGCAAAAAGAAGGCAATTACATGCTCGGGATCGTGGCGATTACAGCGGGAACGTGGAATCGACACTAGTTTTATTTCTTCTTCCCTTTTAATTTGTAGTTTCGTTATGAGTTTAATTTTGAGTTTAGATTTTATAATATTGAATATGTTTGGCTAAACTCATTTATCTTGGGGTTTGATGTAGCCTTTTAGTTTTGATGTTTTAATTAATTGAATGCTTAGATTGATTGTTTATTATTCATTCATGCTTTTACTTTCTTAATGCTTATAATCTTTTGGCCAAAGGTTGTATGTCTTCATGGTTTAAATTATGCTTGAAAGAGAATAATTTAGACTAGATCTTAATTGCATGACTAAGAATAGTTCTAACATGGGAATGATTAGGCTATCTTAGAAGTTGTTTTAAAGAAAAGTTCTTAATGCCTTGCATGTCTCTAATAAAACTAATTGTTCAATCTAGTTTTTAAAGACATGCAAGGCATTAAGAACTTTTCTTTAAAACAACTTCTTAATGACAACGACATTTGTAAGGATGGCCTAGGGGCTCATATCTCGAAGGAACCTGGGGTCGGCTCCAAGTTGTTGGGATGTCGAATGATGACGATAACCCACAGAGCTCGGTCGCTTCATGTCATCATAATCTTAAAAAGTAGCCTTTGTTACCTTGACTCCATTCCAAAATACCTAAAAAAACATCAAATCAATAACAATCTTATCCTGAAAAGGAATACTAAACTCATTGAATTAATAAAAACAAAACAACTAAACTTACCGAAAACATGAACATATTACATCAAAACTTACTAACTTATTCAAAACTTGTAAAGATTAAAATCCCTTAAACATAACTAGATTATCTAAACTTATATGCATAACATTTGAAACTAAACTTAATTAAATTTAAACTTATGAATATAACAATTTAATCACACAAATAAGCTCAAAATCACATTACAATCCCATAATAAGCTACCAATCTAACTTTAATCCCATAATAAATAGCTTAAACAAACTTATCGCGTGAACAAAAAAAAGCTAAGTTTAACTTCAAATTTTCAAACGAATGAATTATTATTATCCAAGCTTAGACACATAAACATGAAAATGAATTCTAACACATTAAATTAAAACACAAACCACTAAATTTAACTATCCAAACTTATAAACATATAATAACTAAACTAAAGTATATTTTTAAAATTAATAGCGTGACATAAAAACACGAACTTAATAACTAAACTAAATTTCACTTCAACTTTTCAAAACTAATAAACTTTTAACTTTAAAACAATCATGAATAAAAGTATGTACAAATAAAGTTCAAAGATTTTCTCAATAATATGCAACTTCAACAACAAATGAGTTTTTTTTTAGTTGATTTTGGTAAGGAATAATTGAGAAAGGGAGATAGGTGAAATCCCAACTTCAGAAACCTGCAAAAAGGGTTGGAGAAGTGGGCTCGGTTTCAATATATAATGAGTTAGAAATAAGAGTTATTTTTTCACTTTCGGGAGAAAATGCAGCCATAGTAATTTCCTTTTAGTTTTTGGAAGAATATAGCCAAGAAACTAACAAAAAGACAAAATTGGGGTTACTGTAATTATTTTTTTTTTGTCGATTGAAGATGAGTTTTTAAGTTTCAATATACTAAAAATCCAAAAAACAAAGAAAATAAAATTTTAAAACTCTTCAATTTTTGTTTCAAGCTTGACTTATGATATAAAATTCCTCCCATAAAACCTTCAAAGTAAAATAAAAAACTTTCAAAATTTCAATGTCAAAACAAGAAGAAAAAAATACCTATATATTTATTTGCACACAAAAAATAATGGACAATTACATAAAAATATATATATATATATATATATATATATATATATATATATCTATATATAATGGACAATTTTCAACATCAACAACAATCTCTATATAACTTGAAAACTAAACCCTAAAACACTCTAAAAGTTCATTGAATCATTTGCTTATATTGTAATATTAGGTATAATCTAATATTCCAATCATTAATCAATCAACGATTCTCAGACACAAAGCAAGAACATGTACAATATATATATAAAACTTATGTCTAGAGAACAAAATGTATATAAATTAGAATGTGGAAAAAAAAAGTGAATAAGATGATGTAGTTATACTTACTAGAAGAACATGTACAATATATATATATATATATATAACTTATGTCTAAAGAACAAAATGTATATAGATTAGAATGTGGAAAAAAAAAGTGAATAAGATGATGTAGTTATACTTACTAGATCAACTTCAAAGAAAATCTCAGTAAATCTAAAGAACAAAAACGATGGAGGGCCGCAACGGTGGTGGAGACCGATGGAAGAAGCGACGATGTGGCAGAGGGTGAGGAGATAACGACAGTAGCCGAGGGAGATGGAGGTCACGGTGACGGTGGCGGTGACAGTAGCGAAGAACAATGGAGGCAGGACGACGACGGAGAAGATCAGAAGAAAACGAAAAAAAAAAATTGACAGAAAAAGGGAAGAAAAAGAGAGAGAGTTAGAATTTTTTAAGGGAAAACTTTTTCCGACGCCTTTTTGCTTTTCCAGAGAATCAATTTGCCTATGGTTTATTTTCTATCAGAGAGAAACCAACATTAATACCTTCCTTCAGCTTTCATAGGTAGGGGTTGCATCTGAATAGGCCTTAAGTTGCCCGAAGCAAGGATCTTTTTGCTTACCGATAAAAGGCACATTAACGAAATTGTTAATGTGGTATCGATAAAATGGTACTTCTCTCACGACGATATTTTTGACGTCAGAATAAAAAAAAACGTAAGAAACAATCAAAATTCTTGTAGTAAGAGACAAAATTGAAAGTTCTTAAATATGTTGGTTTTTTCCTAATAGAAGTCTTTTAAAATGTAAGGAGCCTAAAACTTTAGGGACGCAAATTTTAATTTAACTTTTAACATTTTAATTATAAATGTATATTTTAAGTTTGGGAAATTGTATCCAATATCGATTTAGACTAAAATAATTAAATATATACCAATTTTTTTTAAAAGTTTTGTAAATATGAAAAATTTGTAAAATAATTTTTTTTATTCCAGTCTTACCCTTAATAAATAAATAAGAAGAATTAAAAAGATGGGTTATCGCCAGCCGCACCGCCTTCCCCCGCCGTCTCCGCCTGTATCTACCTCGAGGGATTCGATGAATTGCAATTCGAAATTGGGAGAAATTAAGGAGTCAGAGAGGTTAGGGTTTGGGGAGAATGTTAGGGTAGTTTGTGTTGAAGTTGTGACGATGACGACGGTGAAATAAGATGGATGTTCAGAAGATGAACCAGAATCACATAGGTTGTGTAGACACCGTATTTGGTCCGGCCATTTGTTTATTATTAAAGTTATTTTTCCCTATTTTTATGTATTTTTGTCATCATTCTTTAAACCATTTTTAAACTTTTAAAATTCACATTTTTTTATTTTTTTAATTTATTAATTTCGAAAATTCAAGAAAAATAAGAAAAAGAACGTTTTGGTTGTTTGGAAAAGTTTTTACCTATTTTGACAAATAAAATTAACATTTAATGAGTATAAAATTTTAAGTCATTTTATGGCTAAAGTTTGATATTCATTTATTTACTTCAATGAATATAAAATCTTTAATTTATTTTTGGGTTAAAATTTGATATTCATTTATGAGTATAAAATATTTAATTCATTTTTGGTTTAAAATTTGATATTCATTTATGATATAAAATATTTGTCAATTTTTGGCCTAAAATCTATTTCAATTGAGAAAACATTTTGAGTAATAAATTCATTGAGATTTTTACCTTTGATGTGATTTTCAATGGCCTATAAATATCGACCAAGAGAATGAAGTAAAGGAACAAAAAGAAAAGATCAGAGCGGTAAGGCTCGCAAAATCGAAAAACGAAAAAAAGATCAGAGCGGTAAGGCTCGCAAAATCGGGAAACAAAAAAGAAAAGATCAGAGCGGTAAGGCTCGCAAAATCGAAGGAGAAGAGAAGATCAGAGCGAAGAGCTCGAAGGAAGGGAAGATCAGAGCGAAAGGCTCGCGTAAAATCAAGAGAGACGAAGAGAAGATCAGAGCGAAAGGCTCGAAAGAGAGAAAAAAGATTAGAGCGAAAGACTACCAAATTGGGGAGAAAATGTTAGTTTTAATGGTCAAAACTCTTATTTGACTAATTTAAAATAACTTTCTCTTCCCTCTAAAGTTCACAACCACTTTCCTCCATTCCTCCCATCTCATGCAAAAAAAAACCAACAACCACCATCTTCATCCAACTATCATCTCCGACGAATATCGGCAACCACGAGCACGACGACGACGAACCACGAGCTTGAACGAACGACGGCGCCCTCATGGCGATGGAAGGCATAGACGGCAACAGGCTCGGTTGAAGAAAGAGGTCTATATTTTAGATTTTTCACGTTATTTACAAAATATCATTCACAAGTTTGTCCGTGCATGTTTGAGTACAAATCTGCTCCTTATTATTTATTTAGTTACAATTTTGACATTTGACCTCCAAGTTAATGTTTGGTTTTTTATTTTTTCAATTAAAGTTATGGTATATTTTCCTTTTTAAATTTATGATTTTAAGGCATCTTTCAATTTTACGTTAATTTAAGTCTTGTAAATAAATCTTATTTATTTGTTTTAATACATATTTCAAATGAATTTCAACTTTGCCTTTAATTGGAATTTTCCAAATAAATCTCAATTTTGCCTTATAATCCATATTCAATAACTTTGTTTAAAAATAAATGTTTTGCTAAATAAATTGTATTTATTTTGAGGGCTGAGTAATGTGACTTTCGTAGAGTTTCGACTCTCGTGCAAGCACACGAAAATCCTCTCAATCACTTTAAAAAATATAAATCAACATATTTTAAAAAATTAAATATTATCATATAAATCCTATGACGGAGTTGGGATAAATTTTTCAAATTCTTGAGGTAAATAATTTTCTTTAAATAAAAGGAAATTTAGATATGATAATTAATTAAAGTTAAATTCACTCAATATATCAAACTCTTACCTTATTTTTAAGGTTAAGCTTTGATTAAATGAGACATTCATTTTTAACAAAACTATTATTTATTTATTTTCTCAAATTAAGGACATTTTAAAATTAACTGGATAATATAAGATAAAATATGGCTACCGTTTTTAACGGGTGTTGTAGGGTGCTAATACCTTCCCTACGCTCAAACGACCCCCGAACCTAATTTCTCTTTCCGTAGACCAGTTTTTATTTTAAGGTGACCAATCACACCCAAAATGATTGGTGGCGACTCCATCTCTTTTATTTTTTAAAACAAAACCCTTGAAAGAGGACGTCGGCCGCTCCGCGTCGCAATGACGTTGCGACAGGTTGTTAATGTGATCGCATAGCACCTATGCGATGACATAGCTATCCCATAACAACCTATGTGATCGCATAGGTGTTGCTATGCGATTTTGATTTATAAAAACGATTGATTTTGAGGCGGATTTGGACTTTTTGGTATTTTACCTGGACTATACTGTTTTTTTTTTCTATATTTGCAAAAGATTTTACATTTTGTTATAATTACAAATATTTTGGGACTGATTGCTATCTATGCAATCAACCCATTCAATTTTGTGATAGTACTCCAAACTTTAAAAACTTCAATAGTATCTTTAACTATGATTGTATTTCTATTTAATAATATTACTAAATGAAATATTGATATAGTTGTTATTTGATCATTTCGGTTAATTAAATCGGTATGATAGAAATGGATAGATTTACTCTATAATATAATATGATGGGTCAATGTTTCATTAATAGTGTTGACTATTTGGGTAAATATAACCACACTAAGAAAGTGTTTGGAGCCAACAAGAGCATAACTCAACCGGGATAATATATGAACTATGAGCAAGTTGTCTCAAGTTCGAATCTCCTTTTCCCATGTTGTAAAAAAAAAAAAAAAAAAAAAAAAAAAAAAAGTGTTTGGGACATCAACTTGAAGTTAAATGAATTAAGTTAACTCTACGTTTGACCTACCTATACACAACTATTTGAACTCACACCACGTCCCAAATAATCGTTAGAAGGTATTATGATTCAAAATTAAATACACACTGATTTTTAAAATTGGTAAACTTACATTATAATTTCACATGAGGAATTTCCTTTTTGAAAAGATTTATACATACATACTATATACATACTATTGTGAATGATTAGCTTGATAATAATATTGTTATGGGCTACCTCAGACTGAGGTCAGCTGCTGACGTCACGACCTGCTTTCTCAGAAAGTCGCGGTCACGACACCAACGTCGAACAAGTCAACAACCTGGGGCCGACTCTAGGACTCCGAGGGTCCAGACTTAACAACTCACTCGAGGATTCGTTGTTGCCATCTGTCTCTCGATCAACGTGAGAAGTGATCGACAAGACACCCTGACTCACCTGACGGGACGGTGGTACAGCAGCGCTCCCAATCCCTTCGAGAATCGGGAGACGGCGGTTACTTTCATCATGACAAGGTATACGGGTCGACTCTGGTTGGTCCATACCTCTTCACCCCGATTTGGGGATCCGCGTGATGATAGACCGACAAAACCATCCAGGAAACACTCCTTTCTCACCACCTATAAATACCCCTCATGTTCTAGGAGGGGGAGAGTCGTAACGAGAGGCGTAACTCTACGCAATTCTCTACAGACTCTCACTCCTACTTATGTTCAGTGACTTAAGCACATCGAAGCTGTGTGGGCCAAGCCCCACACCGGTGCAAGTTTGCCATTTCCTTCCTTGTGCATGTACCGGTTGATCATCATGACGATCGTGGTCCAGCAACGGAGCACGACGGAAGGGAGCGGTCCAAAATTTTGCGCCAACAAATATAATACATTTATGATTTTTATATTAGTCACAAATTGTATGATTCATAATTCACTTTAAAATATTAATTAAATTAATCAACACTTTTGTAATATTACAATTATTCTCAATTAAGGAAGGAATGTCCAAATCTATGTCAACCTAGAGAAGTTATATAATGCTTATGTCTTAGGCTTTAGGTTTGATAAACATATATATATTTCTAGAAATTTAATTTGGAGAAGATTTATGTGTTATTTTCTCCTAGTCAACTTAGCTAAATAATAACGTGTTAAAAAGGATATCAAACATGGATAGCTTTTGAACCAAATTTTACGTTTAATTAAGAAAGCTATCCTTAAATGTAAACATGAAGACTAATCTATAAAGTGATGTGAAGAACTTGAATACCTCTTCTTATATAAAGGGCATGCAGCTAAAATTATAAATTAAAAAAAAAAGACAATATACAATACAAACCTAGTACTACATTAAATTTCACCGCCCATTTAAGGATGAATATTCAATAGTCAAATTAGTTTAGGTTTCAAAGTGCAACAGAAGAAAGACAGAAAAAATCAACACAAAGTCCAGTCCATGCTCATGTGTTGACAATTTCAACAACACAACATTTAATGTCAAATTATGTGTCCTCCCTCCCCTCTCTCTCTCTTGCATTATTATTAATTTTTTTTTTTATGTTTAGGAGCTAAAATAATAATTCCATTACCGAATTAAATGTCTTAACTTATTAAGACTTGTTGGATTGTAGTAGCTTTTAAAATAATGATTTGTAAAAAGTAATTTAGTGTTGATAAATTTTAGCTTTAAATTTTAGGGATAAATTTTGTAACTTCATAAAGTTAACTGTAAACATTTTCTTCTCCAAATCTGCTATGGTTTTTAGTTTTGATGGAAATTATGTTTTGGTTTTGTTTTGGCTGATTTTGATAGGGGAAGGTATAATCATGACACCCTGACTTTTATAATTTTCTCTAATATATTCATGTGTGAAATCATTAGTTTATATTATTTATCAACATAAAAGACTACTCCAAATTGGTTAGATACTAATGTTATTGTTTTTAAATTGCAAATTTGTTTTTTCTACCTACACATTTATCATGGGATGTTATTTTTAAGAATTAGTAATTTAGGTTGTCTTTTAAAAAAAAAAAATATATATATATATTTACGTTGTTTTATCGAATAAGATATACTTTAGTTTATGATATTTGAATTAAATTAGGTTATTTTTTATTTGAATTGTGATTTGAAATTAGATAGATTAATATTTTCTATTGAATGAAATCCTACCTAGTTTTTTTGTTGCTATAAATTTTACACTTTTATCGCTAACTATTACCTTAAATTGCATTAACATGTCAAATTCTTTGAAGAAACTTCTAAAATTTGATAAATAGTTATATTCTAAAGACTTAATTACAAGTCTAAACGAGCATAACTTAACTGTGTTGACGATCTAGAGGTCTGTGGTTCGAATTCTTCCACCCGATGTATTTAAAAAAAAAAAAAAAACTTAATTACAACGTGTTTATTTTTTAGTTAAAACTTAAAAAGCGGGAAGGAAGTAAATAAAAGTAGAATTTAATTACAATTGTATTATTGGTCTGAATTTGAAGAGAAAAGGACAAAGGAAAAATAATTGGTAAATTGGCACATGGGGAGGTGGCTGCATTCACTTCCTAAAAATACTTTACTTTGGATTCAAAATTTATTACATTACATCAATAATTTAGTATTCCAAATTTCCACCCACTTCCCACTTTACTTCACTTCTCAATTCTATATTTTTTAATTAATTAATTAATTAATTAATTCTATATATATTTGTTTGTTTTATCCATTTCCACCTGGATCTTTCCCATAACCCACCTCCTTAAAATACGGTTCGTTGACTGTTGACGTCAGCATCACGTGATCGTTGAATCAACTTTGTTTGTTCTTCTCCTTTTACCTAAAATATGGTAATTTCCAATGTGATTCAAATGAATAAAACCGAAGAAATTTTATTATTATTTTTTTTTAATATTTAATTAATGCAATAATTCAACTCATGATTTCATAATCAAAACCAAAATTTGATGTCAATTTAGTTATACTCAGTTTGACTAACTTTTGATCTCTTGGTAATTCATTTTAGAATATATGCTCACGTTAGCGAAGAATTTATACTTAAATATCATAAAATATAACTAAATATACTAAAATTAAAACAATCAATCTCTCCACATCTATACATACTCTATTTTGGACATAAACCTTTATAATTTTACTTTCAATTTTTAAAAAAAAAATCATATACTAATACAGATAATTATTTTGCTGATGTTTTTCCTTAGTAAAGTATGTCTTTTCTTTATTAGTAAAATTTTAAATCATTTTTTTTTTGTCAAATCGAGCGTAATTAAATTGATATAAAGTTATAGTTCAATCTTTTCATTCTGCATTAATTATATTTTTTTGTATTTTTTTTTTAAAAGTATTTAATGAATGTAGGGTGAGGGATCGAACTTCTGACATCTTAATTATTAGTTTGTATTTTATATCAATTCAGTTATAAACTATTTTGATGTTGGTAACTAATGTATGATTTTGATGTGAATTTAATCGATATATTTGAAAATTTGAAATAGTTTATTTTCGTAAACTGAGAGAGATCCATGAATTAGGCTACTAATATATAGATAGGTGTATCAGATTATTGGATAAAATCAAATTTATTAATATAAAGTTTGTAACATACACACGTGGCAGATGACACTGTGAAACCAGGAAACATGGAGATGGGCAGGAGGTCACGTGCCGCCACGTTCTCAAATCTCTAGTGGGGGAGAATCGAACTGGGTAAAAGCGGTCAACGCCATTGACCTCGTCAAAAGAAAAATAAAATAAATAAATAAAAATAAAAATAGGTAGTCAATCCTGTCAACTAACGGCCCACGATCTCTTATGAGCTCCCGCCCCTGCTTAAATTCATGGGCCTTTACTTCCGTCAAAAGTCCAAATTAACATCAAACGACACGTGGTCTCACCTCCCTCTTTCTACTTTCTAGAATAAATCATCGGGTTTTTGCACGAATAACCCACCCGTTAGTGATGGTAATACCGTGACACTACTCTCATAAACTAATAAACAAAATTCTTTTGTTGAGGTCGTCATCACTATTGATCACTTGAATAAAGTTGATAGTACCTTCGTACTCATATCTACCATAAATAGATTGTGATTCTCCAAATGTGATTTTTTCTTTCTTTAGAAAACTAATAGTCGTCATTGTGATTCTCCATTTTCCTCTCGCTACTCTTCAAAAATCCAAATCTCATATTCTCTCTATCTTCTTCTCACGATTCTTTTTGTCGTACAACAACCAAAGGAGCTCTTGTAAGTCATTCTTGCCGATGCTATGTTTGAAGTCGACGATTAAAGATGACTTCAGTCGAAATCTAACGAAACCCCTAGATCGACATTCACTACTAACTCGCGACGACATTCTCTAAAAACTCGAATTCAGTGTTCTCTACAAAATCAAGCTCTGTGCCACGTTGAAAATCGTGAAGGGCATAATAGACTTCATGCGTGATTGATAGCTAGTGTTGTTGCTGATAGGAAAAAAAAAAGCATAAAACATGAGTTTGAAAAATGTGGGGCAAACGACATAACAACCCCTGAGAGCGGGGTCATCTGTACAAAAATCCCAACAAAAGATATTTGTTTTATCAAACATGTTTTTATTTTGGTTTAAAAAGAGTATTTGGCCATAATATATGTCCTTCTCATAATGGGAATGTGTTTCAATATAGCCAAATTTTTGGCCATTTGAAACATTTGAAGCAGTTTTTAGCCATCCAATTCAATATCTAAATCTTTTCATTCTTTTTGTAGTACAATGGAGCATTCATATTATTATCATCTTCTTCACAAAAACAAAGGAAAAGTTTAATGATGAATCGTTGTATGTATGAAGTAATATATATTTAAAAATTAGATAAAGATATGAGTGGCAAAAGGAAAATGTTGATGCGACATGGGATTGGAGAGAAAGCCACCATTTTTTATTGCCATAAGATCGAAGCATTTAACTAAAAAAAACTCAGAAGAGAGAGAGAATGGCTAAAAAGTGAAAGCATTGTTAGCCACCACCACCTTCTACAAAACATCCAGATGCATTGGACTCTAAATCCATTGCTTTCATGGAGATTGTGGATTTAATAATTCACCCCTTTTTATTCTAATTAAATTCAATCTAATTTTCACCACAAAAAAAAAAAAAAAACATTTATGAGTAATACTTTGTTGCTGGCTGGGTTACCGTCCAACTCTACCCGACACGAAATAATAATAATAATTAATTGACATGAGTTGAGTTGAGTTGAGCCACATATCATTTTATTATTATGTTTTTTTTAAAGAATGTTTCCTTCCCTTTTCTTTTCTACTAGTTAGTTTTTAAGTTCAACTTCAAAAAAAAAAAAAAAAACTTTTTTTTTTTTGAGAATATGTTTCCCTCTTCAATATAAATTTATAGTTTAAGATTTAATTTTAGAATTTAAGGTTTAAGATTTATATTTAGGGTTTTAGTATTTAAGAATTACAGTTTAGAATTTATAATTTAGGGTTTATAGTTTTCCTTAAAGGTTAATAAACCTTCAATACTAAATTCAAAACTCTAAACTTTAAATATTAAACCTTAGATTCTAATTTTAAGGAAAAAATATATTTTTAAATTTCTTTTTATGAAAATTAACATAAAAAAAATATAAAAAGAAAATAGAAAGAAACATTTTCTTAAAAAGAAGAAAAAAAAAATAATTGGTTCACGACAATCTTTGAACCACGTGTCGGGTTGCAGAGCTGGATTGTAGCCCAACTAATATCGAAGTATTACCGAAAAAGTTATATATAAAGATCCATCTACCATATCAATCTAAACATATTTAAACTTGTTAAAGACATTTTAATTTCGCAAATGTTAGATTAAATATATTATGAATTATGTTTTGAATTAAATTTTACTTTATAAATAAGTCAAGTCAGTATGTTTGTATTTTAATAAAGCAATTCAATACATTGTACACTTTTTTTTCAGTAGACTAGAAGGCGACAGTTTCGAAATTAATCAATTTATTATAATTGTCAACAAGAGCATACTTCAACGCTATATCACCTAGTGACCATGAGGTCTTAAGTTCAATCCCTCTCCGAGCACCATGCTATAATAGAAAAAAAATCAATTTATTAAAACTAAAATCCCATAGTCAAAATATGATCGTGTGAATGAAATTGAGTGGATGAGATCATGAGGGAGGTTTTGTTAAATTGAAAATTTTGAATGAGGTTAGTGATGATGTTCCAAAAAGTACTTTTTTTAATATTATTATTATTTTATGGATGACATTGACAGCATAAGACAAATTAAAAGGATTAATATAGAAGTTCAAATGAGTAATCCACGTGGGTTTTAACTTCCATTGGCCACTCTTGACCAAATCTACGCATCTATAAATACAAATTCATGTAACGTTTTATATTCATCCCATGCAGAACAACATGGACGAGAGTGGTGGCCGTGGGAGAGATTCCGCGGCGGAGGGAGGCGGTAGAGAGATTCGTTATCGGGGAGTACGACGGCGGCCATGGGGCAAATTCGCGTCGGAGATACGCGACTCTAGAAGGCAAGGAGTGCGGATGTGGCTGGGGACTTTCAACACGGCGGAGGAAGCCGCTCGTGCTTACGATCGAGCGGCGTACAACATGAGGGGCCATTTGGCAATTTTGAACTTTCCCAATGAATACCCACTTACCAGCTCCGGCGGCGGCGGTGGGTTTTCTTCTTCTTCTTCTTCTTCAATGTCAATAAGGCGGCAAAATGAAGTGATTGAGTTTGAGTATTTGGATGATAAAGTGCTGGAAGATCTTCTTGACGACTATGGAGAAGAAACTGAAAAGAGAAGCTAAAAATTACAAACACTGTGTGCTAATTGCTTCTCTCAAAACAACTTGCTACCAACAACAACAAATGAAAAATGAAAAAAAATAAAAGGTGAGGGTCACTATCATCAAATAGAGCTATATATTTAGTTTTTTTTTATAATGGCATGGCACTATGATTTCTTGCCATTTATGTCTATCTTATTTTCATTTATTATGAGAATGCAATGAATTATTGTAAGAGAATTTTTGAATAGTGCAGCTTTAATTAATTTTGTTGCTACAACTACAATTTAGAACATGTTTACCATATCGTAATGATTTTTGTTTCCCAACAATTAAGGTTTCAATCGTAATCAGTTTATCAAAACTTTTGATATAGTATTTACTTAAGGTTAATTCAAAATTTTATTGATAGTGTTATTTGTACGTAATCATTCGTGAGTTTACCATAATATACATTTTCGCTTTAATCGTGTTCAGAATCGTGTGCTGACTCGTTGTTCGAGTGTTACTCGTGTGGATACTCGTGAATCTTCATCTCCATCTGTTTAATCTCTCTTCTTTCTTCGTTTTTCGTCATTGGAGCTTCAAATATCTCTTCCCTCCTTCATTAACTCATTTATGTTTATTTCCTCCAAAAGAAAAACAACTCTTAATTTTCAAGGGTTTCGGAAGAAAGAAGAAGAGGGTGAAGGTGATGAACATGACTTTTTGACAACATGTTGGGGTGGGAGATTGAACCTAAAATCTCATGGTCACTAGACGATACATCATGTCATTGAACCTAAAATCTCATGGTCACTAGTTTGACATTTTAAGAGAGAGAGAGAAAAGGACAAACCTGAAAGAAAAAAAAATTAACAAAAAAAGGTGAGGACTCATGTAATAATCAATGTTAATCTCAGTGGTAGAAAAATATGATAATGAAATTACATATTTTGAGGTGAGACCATCACTTTGATCATGTTTGCAGATTTTGATAAACGTCTTCCAATATAATTGATGTGAATTTTCCCGTCAAAATTGTTATGAATTAATTACGTTTGGAGAGAAGTAGACGTGATTTTAATGAAATCTATTTTGGATAGCTATTACTAACGTCAGAATTCCATAACAAATCACATGTCACTTTTTTTAAAATGAAACATTCTATGGATTCGAAACAATTTTTGTCAAAGCACAATCATGGGGAGTGTCCGAATTGCACGAGTGCTATTCTATTTGAATAAGGAAAAATTCGTTTAATACACATTCTTACTCAATTCAAGTAATAATTATGTAGAGATATCATGATGATTATTTAATTTGTATGTCTTTGACCACTATAACACTTTTTAAATGTGTATAAAGTTATCCCAAAAGAGCCTATCAATTATAACAAAATCTACTTTGAGCTAATTAACATCCTAATGATTAGTACACAATACATAGTAATGGTAAAATCATTTATTTATTTATTTCTATAAATGGATACTCAATCTTAGAAGTCAATTATGTGAGTGTGTTTTTTTTTAGTACCGACTAATGAACATGAGCTTAACTCAACAGTAATTAACATGTCATCTCTCCTTTAAAGTTAGAGATTCGATCTTCGTACACTTAATTGTTGGACTGGAAAAAAAAAACTTAAAAGAATATGCTATTCCATTAAAATATACAAATGATTTATTAAATAATTTTTTTTTTACATTGTCATGTGTTAATCATATAAGTAATGAATTGATGTGATTGTTGAATAATTTGACCCGATTATTATTTAATACATACGATTGACAATACATACATTTCAATAATTAGTAAATCTATCTTGTTGTTAAAGTGAGTTTAGTTTAAGAGTAATTGACATGTACTTCTTCTCTTGAGATTGATTGTTTGATCCTCCAATTTCCACAACTGTTGTACTAAAAAAATAAATTCAACCCGATTGAAGTACGTATATCAATCAATAGAATTGTACAATTATTAAAAAAATCATTAAGGAAGTGTTTGAGGGTACCAATTTAGAATCATGTGACTTAATTATTATAACTCAGTCTACGTTTGACACATCAATTCAATTATTTAAGTTTAAAATAAATAAAATAATATTGACTTTAATAATATGTATTATTTACAAACTATTATAATTACAAACTACTTCAAATCGTCTATAAAAAAGAGAAACAACCACTTAAAAATAAAAAGAAAAAACCTCTAAATATTTATGACGACATCCATATTGAAATTAGGCAATTGAATTGGTTTTTATTCGACAACCTATTTGTGGCTGTCGGTTACAATTAATTTTCAATTTCTGACATTAATATTTGTCCAATCACTCGAAACGCTGACCCTCACGCTACGTAATAAAACGTAAGACAAATTAAAGATTAAGCTCCGTTTATTTAAACTTGATTATTACTAAATTGCCCTCATTTTGGAATCTAATAATTTAGCTTTGGATTAATAAGAAGAATGTCTACACAAAAATACGGATAATGGAATTTGTCTAAATTTGAGTTTACATTGTAATGTATGGCTAGAGTGTTTTTAGGAGTAAATATTTGTGTGTATAATCTCTATTACACCCTTTGAACATGTTTTTTTTTCACAATATTATATTGGTAAAATTTGTTTATTTATTTTAATGGATTAATTAGTTTGTTTAGTTTATTTAATGAGGTGGCTTAAGTGCACGTTAAGATAGACGGTTGTTTTTTCCGTTTACTTTTGTATCCCATTATGCATCTTTGGTTGGCCGTAGGGTAGATCCCACGCACACAAGGGGAGGGCCGGGAGCACACTCGTCGGGCATATATTACGTGGGGGTTACACCTGTACCTGCCGGGGGTAAGGAGGAGGTCCATTTTTGGTTGTTATTAATTTCCGGAAATTGTGGATCTCCACATACACCAGTCAAAATTCATTTTTTGTCACAACTAATCCGCCCACAACTACTTAAAGGTTTCAAATTGTCTGGTTGCATTCTTTCTTTAATATTTGCGTATTGCAGAACCCAATTAAGACCACCATCCAGGGAAAATAATCCAACCATCCTTTTCCAGTCACTCTGCAAAACTCGAAAAACCCTCAACCACACAACAACCATCCATGTCGTCCCTTCATATTTTTATACGGTTATTTTATAAATACCCTATTCCACAAACAAATACGAAGTTGTTATATTTAACAACGTGTACATCCCCAATAACCGTCTTTTTTTAAAAAAATTGGAGAACAACCGAATCGCTTAAAAAAAGGAATCACCGGCTATTTTTTAGTTTTTTTGAAATGTTGGAGTTTCCTTTGGTTTTAATAAACGAAATCATATGTTAAACTAAACAAAACATCTACACCTTCCTAAACTTCAAACCCTAGAATACTAACCTACTAACGGAAATCAGGTAGCCCTACAGTAGCATTACAATGAAACTCGTTCGTTGGTAAACACATGGAGGGAAAAAAATGCGAGAGAGGGGAATGCTTACCAAGTAGGTTATGGAGGAACGACTTTGCGAGAGAGGAATGCCGAGTCTAGGTCGGACGTACTCGTCTAATGCGTCGGTGGTTCAGTTGCTCTCAGGGTTAACGTAGGGGCGTTTCGTTTGCCTACGCTTCTGATTTTTGAAGAATGGAGTTCACGATTCGGCGTTGGCGATCTTTGAAGAAGGCGTCCGTGGTTGAGGTAGCGTGTTCCCAGATTGCCGATTTTTCATCTACCCATAAATGAATGGAGTAACCGCGTGTTCATAAATGAATTTCCATCTACCCATAAAACACATCATTCCCATTATTGGGAAGCGATACCTTTTTTTTAAAAAAAAACAATCACCTGTTGTTGGCTTCCTTTATTATTGAGTAATACTCCGAATTTCCAAACTCATTTCCACCCCCCTTGTTATTGGGTGTGCACGGACGCACACACCCCCACTGTCAATGCTATTTTTTACTGTCTGCAGCTGCACAAACGGAAAATTCCGCCCCAGCATTACTTTGTGTGCAGTCACACACACACAAACGGAAAATTCCGCCCCTAACTATAGGTATATACAGCTCTTTGTGGGTATTCTTTTTCCTTGGTATGCAAACATTCACACACCGCCCACTGATGGATGCAATCTGCCTGTATTACTTACTCCAGTATATAGGCTCATTTTCATTTTTAACGTTATTTACACTATTGGGGGTGGGGTATACCCATATATGCAAATTTGGATAGGTTTCATCCCTCTGCCTGTATTACTTACTCCAGTATATAGGCTCATTTTCATTTTTAACGTTATTTACACTATTGGGGGTGAGGTATACCCATGTATGCAAATTTGGATAAGTTTCATCCCTCTGGTTTTTAACGGCTTCTCTCTACTTAATTAACCCTCTCTGTTAAATCCACGTCAAACTCTGTTTTCTCTCTCTTCCTAAACTTTGATATTTTAAAATATTCTATTTTTAATTGTCAAAATTAGTAGCAATTGACGAAGGGTAAACAAGTCCATTTGGTTCTAAAATCTCATACTAAATTTAGGATTTAGACATAATTCAAAAGAAAAAAGTGATTGGCCATTTTTCATGTTGGGTGGCTTAATTGTAGACATTCCTCTGGTTTCCCCATTTAGCTTTTGCCTAATCAATACAAAAAATTTACTTTTTACTCTTTTTCTTTGGGCTGCCTACCACCGTTTTTTGTTTTGTTTGTTCTTTCAAAACTTTTTAAAATTTTAATTTTAACAAATCTCGAAGCTAATGATCTGATAATGAAATAATGAGGTAGAATTGAAATTTATAAACATAGTTTAATTAACATAAAATATATTTTTTTGATTAAGAGTTAACGATAATCATTCATTTTATATATTGTTAAAAAATAAAAAAAAATAAAAAATAAAAGTGGAACATATTGTATCTCAGCCTCATCATTGGGTCGGGTCGAGTCGGCCCAAAGAATCAAAGGCTCAAACTTGGCCCAGGCCCAAGCCCTTTGGGCCGGGCTTGGGCCGACCCAACCCCTAAAACATAGGTTCATAGCCCAATCCATGGGCCAAACTCAATGAGCCAAAATTGGATCGGGCCTAGATCGGCCCTTTAGACTGGACTTGAGTTGACCCTTTAAATAAAAAATTTATTTTTAAATATAAATTTTTCATCAGATTAAAGCTTATTTATAGAAAATAAATCTCTTCCAAATTCAAAATTTTCAATGTGAAAAAAAAAAAACTCTAATAATTTTTAAAATATAATAATTAGCTTTGGGAAGTTATTTTTCTTTTAATATTTTTTTTTCTCTTTTCCACACTTTTCAAGACTGCATATTTTTAATAAATTATCATCATTTTTTTTTTCTTTCTTTTATATCATGCATGTAGGTGATAAGTAGTCATGATGATATTTTTCATTTTTTTCTAGATTATTATTATTATAATTTATATATAATAAATTATTATATTGGATCGAGCCTTTGGGTCGGCCCAACAAGTTGATCCAAATACGGCTCGAACGGGTCGGCCCATGGACCGATCCAATTGAAAAAAAATAGATCCATATCCAATCCGATGAATGAAAGGGCTGGGTTGGGTCGGGCCGGTCAATCGTTGACCATGGTCCGGGCTTGGATCGGGCTGGGCTGGACTTGGGCCGACCTTTGAGTTTCGAACCCGATGATGAGGCTGAATTGTATCACAACACGAAAAAAAATTAATTCGATAAATTAAAGTTATATTTTGCTAGTAATTTATCCATGGGGAAAGGAAACAAGGGGCAATGTTACCACTTGCAGATGGTCTTTGATGGAGAAAAAATTATATAAAAAAGTTAAAATTTTAAAGTGTTATATATAATTTGTCTCATCCTAAATTTTAAAATTGAAAGATGATATGTAATGTTAGAAGGTAAAATTTTGCTCGTTCCTATAAAACTTAACTGGTTTCATTCTTTGAACTTAATTATTGGGAATGACATGTGTTTGACATGAATAATTTTTTTTAAAGCTATACAAGTGAGGTGAATAAAAGGGATGATCCATAAAGATGATCTTTCAATCGCAGGCATTAAAGGGATCTACCATAAAGATGTGTGAAGATATTCACCTCATGCCTGCGATTCGATGAGGATTTCTAAATCCTCATAGAATGGAAAATCGACATCGAGAACGGACACAGATCGATCGAGGGCGAGGGGATATTTAAGGATAGAGAATATAATTTCATTTTCACCGGATTTCATCGTCACAAGATGATTGAGAAGAACATGTTTGTATTGAAGAGAAGTGTCGTTGATTAGAGCGTATCAGGATTTCGAAACGGACTTGGATCGGAGCAGAGAATCTCGTGGAAGCCTTGATAGGATATCGATCATCACTTCTTGAGGGAGATTTCCGATAGTCGTCATTAGAGAGATTGTGGAAGCTTAATTCTGTACGGTTTCTGATAGTAAGGATTGACAATTAGTTAAATTCTTTGAACTAAATTTCACTTTTCTGTCATTTCAAATGATGCATAAGGTGGCGTTTGGTTAAATACAATACGCGCGTGCCACCGCTCATCCGGTGGGATGTGCGGGCGAATTCGGATAATCACGTTCGTGCGAATAAAATAATAATTTTTATTACTTATTTCCTTTTGTTTTTTGGAACAAAAATGTCTTAAAAGAAAATATTTATTGTGGACAGATGGTTTTAGTCACACTCACGTTCCTCCACACTGAATTTTTGGCTTGATTAATGGATCAAAGGGGTGAACGAGTTGTGCTTCTTCTTTTTTCGTGCTCTGGTTTTTGGTTCTCTTTTTTCATTATTAAAAATACATTATATTGAGCAATAATCAATTTCAACTCTTTCATTGAGTATGTGATTAAGTAGAGAGTTGTGTTAACCCAGCAATCGACTCATTAACCATTAAGCACCACAGTCCTGCTAATTTTTTTTTCAAAGTCGTTTTACGCTCTTTCGCGATACAACAAGTTTTATTCTCTATATTTTTTAATCAGTTATACATTTTGATAGGAAAAATATATATAGAAAAGTTAAAATTTTTAAGTGTTCTATATATAATTCATCTCATCCTAAATTTTCAAAACTAAAAGATTATATATATAACATTAGAAGGTAAAATTTTGCTCTATTTATCTTTTTGCTGTTCATTTTTTTTTTTAAAAAAAAAATACTTCATTGATCAGAGAAATAGAGTATAAATGAGAGGATAGAAGAAAACCTTACAATTAAGCGCTATAGTAGAAATATCATAATTACAAAACAACTTCGATTTTGAGCACCATGAAACAACATTCATGATAATCTCCTTTCATAATGATGTATGGACTTTGATTTATCACTAAAAATCTTGTCATTTCGTTTCAACCAAATATACTATAAAATAGTCTCGAAAATATTGCACCACATAATATGTTTGACATTTACCTGGGACATAGTAAGGCAATGAAATATAAAATTCTCAAGTCTTTTCGGCAGAATAGATAACACATATTAGAATCATTTAAAAGAGTGGACAAAAGGCTTTTAGCGTAAAAGCCATGGAGAAAAATATGATCCATAGTTTCTGCATTCTTTTTGCAAAACACACACCAATTTAGATTAAGACACATTCTTAGAAGACGAGCTTGCATTTTCTCACTCAAAAAATGCAAATTCTTCGGCTGTCCATTTAGTTGTCCAACTGTCTAGTGGTATTTTTTTTTTTTTTTTTTTTTTTTTATGTTCTGTGTGTTGGATTGCAAAAAGATGGTGGAGCTCGGACTACACCTAAATTTTTCTCCGGCCTTAAATCATCTTTTTAATCCAAAAGTTTTGGATTTTTTTTGGGTATAATAATTTCATTTACGAATAAGCCCAACATGTGAATTAATAATATGATCAATTTAAGAATGAAATGATATTTTGGAATTCAAGCATAAAATCTCGATCATGTCATTTAGTGTATGAGACTTTAGCAAAAGGGTTTGGCCAGAAACATTCCATGGAAAGAATATAATTATGCCTAAAAAGTTAGTTAAAATTCAAAATGTGCTTAAATTAATTATGCCTAATCTAAAGTAGTTAGTTAATGATGCTCATTCTCTATTGGGATAATGGGAAAGGGAACTCGATTGTGGAGTTAGAGTTGAAATTATTAAAGCTCGGTAGTTAAATGGTGTATTTTTTATTTTTTTACAACATGTGGGGTGTGAAATCGAATCTTTCACTGAAATCGAATCTTTCACTGCCATTGGGTAAGAACTAATAAACGAGAACTACCTCAGTATCTTCACAGCACCATCCTTGAAGCTGAACTAAGTTCTTATGCCGTAAACATCTCTCACCATTGTTTCAAACATTGTAGTAAAAGGATTGTGCACACAATCAATTCCATTGTCCTTCTCAAATCTTTTAATAGCCACTTCTCCACCAGATGGAAGAAAATCCTTTTCGACGTCCACTGATGCTCCTTCACCAACAATTTTGTTTCGATCGAATCTCTTTTCCTTAATAAGTCGGAGGTCTTCGTAAACATGTTAAAGGGTTCATCTTATCCCCACAAGTGACAATTTTGAATGTCAGGGTACTCTACTCGTTTGAACTCTACACATGTGAGACCTTCTCTCTTTCTTCTGACTGTCAGTCTTTTCTTCTTTATCAGTCGTCTTTTGAGTTATCTTGTCAAATTGTTACGAAAGATATGGATACAAATTCAAATCACTTCACTTTTAATCATGATATTCTGATGTCAACATGAGCATAGTTCAACCGCATATTATATAGACTAGTGATCGAGAGGTCATAGGTTCACTCCCTCATTCTACGGTAAAAAAAACAATAAAAAAAAAAAAAAAAAAAACTATGATATTCTGATCTCATTAATTTCAAGACTCTGCTCTTCAATTGTGTACGAATTATATGGAAATTGGGAAGACAAATCCCTTTTTGTTCTCACAAATCCTCCTCCCATATTTCCAACATTGAGCATTGTATTAAATAGTTCTTGAAGGACTACAAATTGATTTTTTCATATTGACTTAAAGGAAAAGTGTTTTAGAAGGTTCTGGAATAATTTAATAGTGCCTAAGAGAACAAGTACCTTTCGTCGATTAACTTTAAAACAAACTACAAACTACAAAACTCCTACAGGCTAAAATAAAGTACCATAAGAGAAAAGTTTCATTTAAATATATTATTTTCTAAAAAAAAAAGAAAAATTGCACCAACAACCCTCAACTATAGCGTTTGCTACAATCACCCTCTTAAATTTTTAATTTAATCAATCACTCATGTAGTTTATTAAGTATATTGCAATCAAACCTTTATGTTAAATTACTATTTAATTATAGGTTTTACATATGTGAGTCACACGGGAGTAGGAAAAAAAAATTCTTCATGCGCGCGACGATTCTAAAGATGTTCGATAATATTTATTTGACCAACTTTTACAAGAAAAAAAAATTAGGGTTGAACAATGAAAAACTCCTCTATACGTTTTTTTTTTTTTTTTTTTTTACTAAAACGTAATTTTTTTTTTTAGATATGTCGATGACAAGATTTCGATTATCTATTCACGTACGTGTAAGTCACACATGTAAAATCCGTCAAAAATGACAAGTTAACAATAACTAACCGAAGGGGTGGTTGATTGCAACATTTTATCAAACTACAAATTGGTGATGGATCAAATTTAAAAATTCAAGAGTATTATTGTGCAATTTTTCCCAAAAAAAAAATAATAATAATGCACTTTCAATTTTCAAATACACTTCAAAATTAAAGAAGCTTTAAATAATTAACAAATAAGTTATAATTAACTTTGTTGGAATGACTTGAATATGTTATGATCTACGACTGGTTCGGTAAAATCTGATTTGGATTTTACTTATTCGTTTTGGGTTTTGACCTATTTTGTATTAGGTCATTAGAAGGGTGTCATATATAAACATTTTAATGACTTCAGCCGTCTCCTATTTATCACTTTGTAATTCTCTCCTATTTCGTAATAATACTGTTCTCTCTTCTATTTGTGGACGTAGCTAACACGACGGTAGTGAACTATATAAATCTGTGTCATTTTTTTTCTACGCTTATTTGTTCTTTGTTATTAATTTATCGTAACATTTTCTATACGAGCAAATTTAGGTCTAACAATCTGTAATCCTACACATAAGTTCTCAGGAGGATGAAATACACAATGTTAGAAGTATTAAACTTTATTGCCAAACAAGAGAAATATTCCAAGTCAAAGAGAATAAAACAAATAAAAATGAGAAAAACAAATATGAGTGGAGGGTTCTAGAAACTCCAAATTATAAATGGTGATTGTTAATTATTATTATAAAAAAAAAAAAAAAAATCGTAATCCAACAGAAGTTGGGTCTGTGGACTGTGGAATTTGACCAATCACTGTTGAAAGGAAGATTCTCCAACAGCGAAGACTCATCACTCAAGTGGGTGTGAAAGTGTTAGTCAACGCCAAAAAAAAAAAAAAGTAGTGAGAGAAGTGCTTTTTAGGTGAGTTCATTTTGCCATTTTGGTTTACTTGGGATTCAAGCTTTTTGACTACTCCATTCATGCATCTAATTCTTATTATTATATTATATATAAGTTTATTATAAGTTATAAAACCTTCTTTACTTTTCCTCTCAGCCATAGAATCTTTCTTTCTTTTTCTAAACAAATTAATATAAGTGCTTCTAATCATCCAAACTTTGAAACCATCATCTTCATCTTTTGAATCACTCTCAAAACTACTCTTCAAATTGGTTTGCCTATTAAAAAAACATGCATGTTTACATATTTGTTTACTACAATTTGTCTGTTTTTTTTAATGTATTATCGTTAATCACTTTTTGTTTTAGAAAAATTAAGTTAATTGTTGTTACTTTTAGAATCATGTGTTTGTATTAGTAGGCTTAAATTTCACGAAACTTTGGTCTAATTCAAGACCAAGAAAAGATATTGCTTTGGTCTATAACTTTTAGTTTAGTTCATTTTTAATTATGGTTAATTTTCCGTCAATTATTTAAATAAATGGATAACATAACTTCATGTAGCTAAAATATATTGATGTGTGGATATATTAAATTGATAAAGCAAAATCTGTCAACTCAACACACAAGCTATCAAGCCAAATTAAACTCAATCAAACAGCTCACAATGCACCAACACGAGCATAGTCTAAAGGACATGATGTATAAACTAATGACCAACAAGTCCGAAAATCAATCTCCCACCCGTACATGTTGTAAAAAAAAACTCCAATAAAAGCAGTAAATTTTGCACAATTGATGACAACAGATTGCAAATCATTTCTTTGCTTGAATATTTTCTTTAACAGGTGTATATATCAGTTTGTAAATCTCCTTCTAAAACACAAGACAATTATTTCAATTACTAATTCTTTAAAATTCAGGTGTGGATATTAAAAGAACATATTATGTGGCAAAATAATATGAATGACCAAACTTATTTGCAAGATGTTTTTTAATTAGGACCTACTTTAAAATAGATATTTTGAAAGTGAAGATCAACATAATTCGAATAAACTCAAAATTTAAAGAGACTAAAATAAGATTTTAACTAAATTATAAGGATTAAATTGAAATTTTATACCAATTATAATAAACTTTATAAAAAAAATAAACAAAATTGCAATTTAACAAAATAGTAATTAAAAAAAAAAAGGATAAATTGCTTTTGTCCAACTAGCTTATTCAAGTGGCTTTGTTTTTCGTTTTTTACCTACGTAGGGTTGGGGATTTAAGTCTCTGACCTCTCGCTCGAGGATATACATTTTATGTGAGTCGAACTAAGCTCATATTGGTCTAGAGACTTTGTCTTCGGGGTTACAAGTCCAACCGTCCTTGTTACATTGTTCACTCCCATTTAATTAGTCTTTTTTTTTTTACCCATTTAGTCTCTTATTTTTTTTTTTTTTTTTTTTTTGTGTTTTCTACAATTATAGAGATGAAAAATTAAACTATCGACTTTTAAGATAATAATTAATATTTTATCCATTGTGTTCACCAATTTAATCTTTATCTTTGCTGTTAATTAATTGAGCTCGGTAAAATTTATCTTTATAAATATCGCCCTTAAAACTTTTTACAAATATGTCAAAAAATCAGTGGCTATCACTGATAGACTTTATGACTATTACTCATAGACTTCTATCAGTGATACTTCTATCATTGATAGACTATTATCAGTGACAAAATTCTATAAAAAAGACTACTATCAGCGATAGATTTCTATAGCAATAAACTTCTATCAGCGATAGACCATACTATCAGTGATAGAAATTGTCATATTCGCAATTTTTTAAAAAAAGTTCTATATTTTTAATTTTACTCTAAATTGATATTTGTTACAATTTTCCTATATAAAAGTCCTGAATTTATTTATTTTTATTATCTATTTTTAAAATTGTAAAATTGAAGTCAAATTTTGAAAACTATATACATTTAAAATTTGACTAAGAATTAAAATGTTAAAGTGGTGAAAATCATAATTAAAAAAAAAAAATAGAAACAAACACAAATTTAAAAATAAATAAAATAAATTGTAATTGAATGGCCTTAATTACATTTAATTTTCAATTTTTTTAAAAAGTGATGATATAACCTATAATAGATCAGTAAATTGTAATTGTTCACCCACATGAATCAAGATAATCATTATGTTTAAATGTATATTAAATTAATAATATATATATATATATTTTTTATCAAATAATAACTTTTGTTTGAGTAGAAAGTTAATAGGAAAATCAAAACGTTTAAATTGTGACAACTAGCCAACATGAACATAGTTCAAATGTAATTAGCATCTAATTATTCTTTTCTTTGAAATTGAAGGTTAAGTCCATGTCTCATCATCTCTAGTAGTCTAAATGAGAAAATCATAATCCAACCCTAAAAAAAAGCTAGAGAAAAGTAATTAAAAAAAAACCATAAGTGACATCAAAAATATTTTTAAATAATAAAATTCGAAACAAAAATATATATCAGAAAGGATTTAAAAGCGAAATCGTTATCGAATCGAAGCGTATATATATCTATATGCTTTTCAAAATCAAATATATCTATTTATGCTTTTCAAAATCAAAATGGGAGTAAGAGAGATTAAGTTCTCGTGTAGAGGAATGTGCTTTAAAATACTTTTTGAACATGTCTATATTATTATTAAGCAATAATAATAAATCATGATTAATTCACTTTGCAAAATTCGATGTCGATTTGTCAGACAAATATAGAAACACAAACACTGTGGATAAGATCTTCAAAGCAACTTTAATTTGGTTATGTTTATGTATGTCAAACCTTAAGCCATGAGGAGAGAGACAGTGTTCGATTTCAATCAACTTGCACAACATTATTAATATTCTCAACCTAATTATTATTATTCCCTTTACATTTCTCTATCATTATTCACTTGTCTAATTTTGAAATGCGTTGAGGAATATGTTATGATCCTCTATGATTGGTTCGGTACGGGGTCTTGCTGAATCGGGATCTAGGGACAAAGCGTCTTGGTGGGATATGGGGACAACACCTCTAGAAAAAAATCTGATTTGAATTTTACTTATTCGTTTTGAGCTTTGGTTCATTTTGTATTAAGTTATCAAATGCGTGTCATATATAAATTTTTTAATGACATCAGTCATCCCTTAATCTGTCACTTGTAATTATCTCATATTCGTCTTTTGACCGTGAACATAGCTAACACAATATTGATGTTAGTGAACCATGTAAAATTGTATCCATCTTTTTTTTACATTTTTGTTGTTGTTATTCGATTCCATCTATGTAATAAAAAATTAACATTTTGAAAACCCATTTTTCATCTGCATGCATTGCAACCAACAAGAGGGAAATAAAATATGGCAGATTATTTACCTAAGGCCTAACCCCACGTAACCGTCAACTTATCAATCTTTTATTATTATTATTATTATAGAGCAAAACTTAGCTGGGCTACACGCATCTTTTGCATAGCATACTTTTTTCTTTTTTTTTTTTTTAAATACAACAAAAAAAGAGTAGATGTGAATTATGGTAAATATGTTATGTTGATATTTACTATAAAAATTAATTAGTCTGAAGAAAGAAATGAAGAAAACAAAACTAATATTTTTAATAAAAATAATTAAGAAAGATATGCCCATATTGCCACCATCTTGAAAAGTGAAATTATACTCTTCAATGGAAGGCTACAAGGCTGGTAGGCTTGTTTTCAAACCTAGTAATAAAAACAAGGGTTAATTAAACAGTAATAAGAGTTACATATTAAGGGCTTAATAAAAGCTACGGCAAAACCCTAATACAAAAGCTGAAAAAAGTAGGGTTTTATTTGCTATTCTTCTTCTTATTCTTCTTCTCCTCTTGCGCAAGAAGGTCATCCAAAACTCTGCCATCCAGATACTCGAACACAATAACTTGCTGCGGATCAACGTTAGAAGACGATGATCCCCCGCCCCCGCCACCGTTACCTTTCTCGAAACTCCGATTGATCGGTGCGGAAGGAAACAAGTTAGGAGGATGAGGAGGCGAACCCATCACACGAGCATAATATTCACTAGGGAAATTCAAACTAGCTAGATGACCTTTCAAGTGAAATGCCATCCGATCGTAAGCCCTAGCCGCGTCCTCCGCCGTGTCATAGGTCCCGAGCCATTGCCTTGCCCCGTTCTTTGACGGGTCTCGAATCTCCGCCGCGTATTTCCCCCACGGTCTCCGCCGCACTCCCCGGTACTTGACACCGTCGTCACCTTGCTTTTGTTGATCCTTACCCTTACGAGAATCCTCCATTATTGGTTGGTTTGTGTGTGTTGTTTCTCAAATTTGAATTGGTGAAATCATGCAATATTTATAGGTGAATTGTTGATGGTTTATGAACGTTGAATTTGACCAAAATCGGCTGTTTGGCAGTGTGGAAAATTCGATTCTTAAAAAAATATATGGAATTCAAAGAGGGCGAGTCTAAATCTCTTTTTGGTTTGATAGGCATTTTTAAAATGCGATTCTGATTCTGGAAACCTTCATTTTATCCTTTCCTTCTTCGGTACGAACAAAAATATTTACTCGTATATTAATTTTACTGCACTTTAATAGTTTATGTCACTAATTATGATACCATTTTTATATTCTTTTTCTTCACCATTTTTTATAATGATTATTAATTATTCACATTATTTGTTTTATTTTATAATTTTTTTTTTTTCGAAAATACACAAGATATATAAGAGATATTTGAACATCTAATCTCTTGATAAATAGTTCATACTTTATTGATTGAACTAGGCTCATTTTAACAAATTTATTATAATTTGTTGACATACATACAAAGTAACTATTTATTACCTTTCTTATATAAAAATTTATTTGTACCAACATGAACATAGTTTACTGAATAAGATATTTCTAAATCATAGAGGGAATAGGCACAATCATTGGTGGTCACTTACATAAAAATTAATTTACTACAGATTTTCTTGACACCCAAATGTTGTAGGGTCAGGAAGTCTGTCTCGTGAAATTAGTCGAGGAGCGCGTAAGCTGACCCAAACACTTACAGGCGGTCTCTGCTTCCTTCATGGGTCGTGTATTTGAATCTCACTTTTTTTTTTCTTTTTTATATTTGTGAGTGTCTGAACTAGCTTACGAGCTTCTCTACTAATTTTACGGGACATACCGTCCGGCCCTACAACATTTAAGTGTCACTAGGCCAACCAAGTTGAATCTCACTTATTTTTTATGTGATATTTATTAAAGTTGCGGTAATTTTAGGCTAAAGAAAGGATTTACAATTTTTTTTTTTTTTTTTTTTTTTTTTTTTTAAAATTAGATTGTTAAACTATTTTTTTTTAAAAAAAAAACTGCATCCTAAAACTATTGTTCTCATTTCGAAAATTTAGTAGATTTTTTACAACTATATTCATCTAGTTGATTACAAAATTAAAAAAAAAAAAAATAGAGTCAGAGAGAAAAACCTAACCTTAGAAAAACTATTGTCCAAATAAATACTGAACTGTCAAATGTAAAATATAATAAAAAGAATTCATCAGTCGAGATTAGTCTATATTATTGAATAAAAAAATAAAAAATCAAAAGCCAAATACATATATTAATCTTTAGTTGAGAAATTATTCAATAAGATGAGATAGATGCAATATAATTCGTATTTTGTGTACGATAATAATTAAATTAATATCAGTTTGTTTAATTATAGTTATGTTTATTAATGAAGCTAGTCTATTTTCAACAAAGAAAAATGAAGCTCATCAAATAATAAATTACGAGGTAAATTTTTTTGTCTCATCTAATAATTTTTTAAATTTTCCTTTAGAAAAAACTGTACATTTTGTTTTTCCAACAAAAAAAAAAAAATATATATATATATATATATATATATATTAACTACAACTATGGTATTAAATTTTCATTGACATGTCGATATTTTCATCGACATTTTCACATATCTATAGGCTTGACATCGACATGAGAGGTGAATCGATATTTCCATTGTACAAAATCGATGAATTATTAAAAAAAAAAATAATAATAAAATGTAACCTGAATATAATATTATAATAAATGTATTTTAACTCATTTAAAAGTGTAAAATGTTTATCTATTAATTTTATCATTTTAAAAAATATATATTTTTAAAAAATTTCACAAATATTCATCGACATTTTATTGATATTTCCATAAATTTGAGACTCGATACAGCACATCAACATTTAATTTCTCCTTGACTACAACTCATGAGAAGGGTTGGTGGCCGATTGACACGTTAGGTTAACGGAAACTAATCACTAGTAATATATAGATTATGATTAAATATTTATAAACTTTGATTTTAAGCTATCCATTAATATTGTGAGCCGCATGTTTTTTAAAAATAAAAAATAAATAAAAACATTGATTTTTACATAATGTAGAGTGTCAGTGAATGTGTGGATGTGGACATTTAGAATAATAAAACATGCAAGAAGATCTAATTGGAGGATCTTATTTGAAAGAATCAAATCCAAATCCCAACATAAAGAAGCTTTATCCAATTAGTTTTTTTTTAAAAATATATATTTGTTCCCTTGAAAATCGGTTCTATTCAAGATTTTAATTTATAAAGATCTCTTAAACTGAATAGTACTATTTGAAGTTAATTGTATTACTTTCCAACGTAACATAGTGTGTGTTGTGAATGCCAATAGATTAAGAATTGTTCTAAAACTCAAAGTGAGTAATAATTCAATTGCAAGAGGTTGAAATTATCGTACTCCAAAAATTATCTAAATTATAATTTACAACGTGTAATGGACTTGAACGGCCAAAACAACCCGAAAGCTTATATTTGGGAACAAATATTACATATATTTTTTTGAAGTATAAAACAAAACAAAAATTAAGTAGGTGAAAGGTCTCTCAAGAAAATTTTGGAGAGCCACACTGGCGTGCTCTCTCCCCATTCTTCTCGACATACAAAGGTTACAAGAACGTTGAGACAAATCATGGGGCGCACGGTTCTGTTTTCTCTCCCCATTCTCCCGACATACCATGGTTACAAGAATGTCGAGACAAATCATGGGGCGCACGGTTCTGTTTTGTTGGGATGCCTTAAATCTGTTATCATGCGCTACAAATGTGACGATCACTTATTGCACCCTCCAACCTCCTTCTCCACTCGAACAAAGAAATACTCTTCCTATCTCAATCTAGTTGACTTGATAGAGTTATATTTCTTGTTTGTCAATCGAGCACATTTTTTTGTCGGGTCCGGAGATTCATCCACGATGCCAACTATGAGACTGTTAGGAGTGCGACCAAACTCCCACATCGGTTAGAAGAGGGGAAGATCATGGGTATATAAGGAGGGACAACATTTTCCATTGGTATGAGGCATTTTGGGGTGGAACCAAAAGCAAAATCATGAGGGTTATGAGACAATATCATACCAATGTCGAGTTTTGTCCTTATCAATTGGTATCAGAGTCATGCCCCTAACTTAACAAGAGGGTGCCGAACAAAGATATGGTGAGCCTCAAAGGTGTAGTCATTGGCGTAGATCCATGGTTGAGCTCTATCGAACAGGCGGTGTGCTCCGGTGAAAAAGTTGGTATGGCGAGTTGGCTTGGATATGAAGTTGGTATAGAATTGGTATGGCCGGCTCCGATGAAGGATAGTTGGTATGACCGCCTCAAATGAGGAAAAGTTGGCTTGGATATGACTATCTGAGGGGAGGATTGTGGATTGTGGATTGTTAAGAGTTGCGACCAAATTCTCACATCGGTTAGAAGAGGGGAAGATCATGAGTATATAAGGATGAGGCATTTTGGGATGGAACCAAAAGGAAAGTCATGAAGGTTATGCCCAAAGTGGATAATAGAGATATGTGGAGTTTCGTCCTTATCAGAGACTTCATCAGTTAGAAGAGGGGAAGATCATGAGTATATAAGGATGAGGCATTTTGGTTTGGAACCAAAAGGAAAGCCATGAGAGTTATGCCCAATGTGGATAATATCATACCAATGTGGAGATATGCCGTCCTTATCAGAGACTTCATTATTTCTCTTAGTTCGGAATCTGAGGATTTTCTCGACACACGGTTATGTTTTAGACCATGGTTCACATACCAATTAATAAGGACAACATACCCTCCACATTAGTATGATATTGTCCACTTTGGGCATAAACCCTCATGATTTTGTTTTTTGTTTCACCATAAACGTCTCATATCAATAAAGATAACTATCCTCAGATATATATCATAGATATATCTCTTCCCTAACCAATGTGAAACTTTGCATAATGACTAAGCATGGGTCTCACTATTCCGTTTTCTTTTTTTAGTCTTGTTTTAGCCCATTTCGTTTAGGTAGGGTGTCATATATAAACCCTCTAATGAATTTTGCCCTAATAAATATGTACCTAATAAATATGTAATCTTTGTACTCTCTCCCAAAAGATAATTCAATTGTTTTCTCTCCTATCCATGAACGTAGCTAACACATTGTTAGTGAACAATGTAAATTTGTGTGTTGTTTTTTTCGTTTATTCTTTGTTTGTCAATTTGTTTATGGCGTAACATGTTCTTTGGGAATGTAAGCAAACGAAAGAAATCTTGGGTTTGAGGTAAAATGATGAATTTCATCCACAATCAAACTAACTTCTAAAATGTCAAGTTCTTCTTTCTTGATGAGATTAATCACTTGTAAGCAATTTGATTCAATGAGAATGTTATTTTGGCAGGTGTTTGGAATAGACTACATATCCATACATAGGGGTGGCCATCGGTCGGTCGGGGTCAATTTTGGGAGAAAATTGGCCCAGAAAACCGACTGTCGGTTTTCTCTAAATGGAGACCGGCTGTTTTTTGGAGAGAAACATGTTGTGGCCGGTCAGTCGGTCAATTTATGTAGGTTTTCGATATTTTTTAAAGTCTATTAGGATTTTGTTCTTCCTACCTTGGAGATCGGAGAAGACGATGAGGCAGCAACATCGAAGAGGGTGAGGTAGGGGCGGCGTCGGAGAGAGTGAGAAAGGGGCGGCGACGGCGAGCAGCAAAGGATGTAAATTTTGAAGACGATGACGATGAGGTTTTGAGATTTAAATTGAATGTTGAAGAAAAAGAGTTGGAGAAGACAAAGAGTGAAGGGGTAAATCAATGGAGAAAACGAATGGTGGAGGGGATGTCAAGAAGACAAAGAGGCGAGGCCATTAAATAGTATTTTTTTTTTTTTTTTTTCGGAACAACTATTCAAACTTAACTGATTAGTTATTACTAATTTATTGACATTGTAAATAGTTTTAAAATCGGGGAAATTGTGTGAGAAAATCAAGGGTAGTCTATTTGTGGGTTTAGATTTTAATTATATATATATTATTAAAATATCGGTGGGTCGGCTGGTTTTCGACCGCTTAGGAAAACCGACCGACGGAAAGTCAGTTTTTACAATTAAAAAATTGAGATCGACCGATAGGGATTAAAAAATGGTTGTCCAATGTCGGTTTCGGTAGGTCGGGTCGGTTTTCGGGTTAATAATGTCCACCCCTTGCCACACAAATATCTTGAGCTTCAAGCACACTAATCGACCATTGTTCTTTGGACGATTGACAACCAGCCGATAAGGGAGTTGCTTGAGTCAGAAAGAACTCCAACAATTGCATCGCGGAGGAACGAATTATTTTAGGAGGCGTCGCAACCCAGTTTGTAGCAATGAACAAGGTGACGATTCCACCCACTATTATCAAATTGTCCCGTAGCCGAACCAACCCGAACAATAGCAACACCATAACATTTATCCACCTGTATCGCTAATGTATGAATTTGAAGCTTGTTGTTTCTGTGTGGCAACTAATTTCGATAATACCAAAAAGTATAATTGACAATATTTTTTCTTTTAAAAATTACAAAAATATTATTCCAACAACACTTAACATATTCTAAATTGTTAGCAAACAATTGTACTATAATCGTATTTTAATTTAAAGACATTTCAACAACGTGAGCATACCTCAACTAATTAAAACATTACATTTTCGGTTAAAATGTCAAAGGTTCAATCTCAATTTAAATCTCAATTTAAAGACATTATACTCATGTATCTAAATTTCTACATTACTAAAACAACAAAAAAAAATGTTGTTAATCCGAGCATAGATTAGTAGATAGATCCCAATTATTATTTCAAAGGGAAATAATTTGATCAAAGTGATTATTTTCTATAGTTTTGCATTGAGTTCATTTGGATAAGATGGATTCAATATCCTCAATAGCCACTGGCCCATTGGGCCTTCCATTTTCCCTGAGAATCGGCCCATTGGGTTTGTGATCAGCAGCCTCATCCATTCCAGCGAAATTTCAATTTTACAGTTTATTTAAATACCATATTAGTGAAAATAAGATTACCCTATCGTTTTTTTTTTTTTTTTTATAGATTTGAGAACGAGATCACCGTCTTATCCATGAGGTACTAAATAATTCTCGACTCTGCTGGGGATCGAACCCAGAATCTCTGGTTTCGTAGACCAGCGCCTTATCCATTGGGCCACAGAGTCATTTATGAATAAAAATATTTATTTTATTATTCATTAATAACATTTTCTTTTTGACAACATGATGATTCAAACTTCTAACATTTGAGTTAATGATACATATATTATGTCAATTGAATTATTAATAATTTTAACAAATAAAAAATTGAGATTTTTAAATTTTTTTTTTTAATCTTTGAGTGTCTGAGCCAACTTACGCCTATCTCGACTAATCTCACGAAACAAACCGTTTGATCCTACAACATTTAGTTTCAAGATTCTTCTCAACTCTTGATAATTTATTTGTAAGAATGAATTAAGTAAACATTTTAATGAATTATTATCGATTCATTTCATTAAATAATTAATTATATTGATTTTGATAAATCAATATCATTTAGTTAGTTAATTTAAATTAATTAACTATTTTGAAAATAAAATTATATGTAAAATGAAAAGGCAAAATAAGAAGGGGCAAAGAAAGCCATGTTTTTGTTATTTCTAAGTAAAATATGTGTGAGAAACATAAGTTTAGCTTACCTATGCCCATTTCTCACCTAAAGTCCTACTAACAAAACATCCAACCAAACCTTAAGTGAAATCCTATTCCTAAAATGATTTGGAGAAATTAAAAGACTAACTAGATTTCTACACTAAATTCAAGATTTGGAAATTATCTTTCCAAAATGGGAGGGATTTGAATTTAAAAGTTTTGTCAATTTTGTGTCTAAAATGTCTCTAAATTTTAAAAAATTCTATTAAAAACTTAAAGCTTCATTAATGTAATCAAGTATGTAAGTTTACGGACTAAACTTTTAATTTGACCTAAATTAATCTATTCAATCTACTTATTTAATTGAAAATCTAATTAATCTAATTAAACAGAAGAGATGAACACTGGTGTGACGTTAACCATACGCCCTGTGGTTTGATTGTCTTCCTTTCCCATCTAGATTTGAGAAGAGGAAATTGGATTCCACTAGGATCTGTTGGACCGGAACATGCGAAAAACATGCCCTCATGAAGTGAATGGGCCAACCTCGACCTGGGCATGAGGCCCATGCCAAAGAGGAGATGTGAGGTGTTGGGCCTAGCCCAATCCCTTTTATGGTGGCCTCAACTTCTTCTCGAGGCATAGGTGAGGAATTGGGCTTTCGACCCAATTTATTTTTTTCCCTCGACCCAAATTGGTCTGTGTTCTTGTCATTGTTCGATCTCGTTGATTTTTTTGTTCATTTTATCTTGGCGTCATCTTGGATTTCATTTTTTATTATGAAATTGTCCTTAAGTTCCAATTTTACCCATAACAATACATATTTTTAAATAATAATAATAATAATAAATCAATTTGTTATCTAACGAGACCTAATAATTTTAATTTGGTCAAATCTCACAAATAGTATTTATTGTTATAACTATAAGTCATCACTCTAAAGAAAAGGCAATATTTTTTTTTTTATTTCTTTATGTGACAATAAAATGTTGTTTTTTTTATTTGGTTGAATATGTTAATTCACTCCATCCATCAAAGATTATGACTCATTTTTTTTAAAAAAATAAGTGAGTTTTTATTAGATTACAAAAAATTGTAAAGTTGAATGAACCAAACTAACTATAGTAATATAACAAAAAATAAATAAAAATAATTACTATATATCTTTTTTATGTTTTTTTTTTTAAATAAAATAAAATAGTTACTATACATCTAATTTGTTGGTGCAAAAGTATTTAGATTATTATTTATTATAGGATTGAATCTCTATTTATTGTCATTTCTCCATTTATTATTTGGTTGACTTTCAATAAAAAGACTATGACTAACAGACAAAAAAGGGAGTAAAAAAATGAGAATGCCAATTTAGAATGGCAGGGATGATCCGCTGGTATACGTCAGCCAATATAATTATTAAAAAAAAATGCATTATCACTCCTACTTTTATTTATTTATTTATTATTCTTTGAAATAACATATTGAGATTATAATTTCTAATTTTCTTGTCAAAATGGAAAATGACGTGGCCGATCCAATCAGCTTTATCGTCCGGGGTACAATAGTAAATTGTGCCGCGCCGCCTCGTCATTGGAAGTACTCCTTGGATCAACTCTGCCGGTATGCGCATAAATTTGTAAAATGATAAAGTAATAGTAATAATAAATAAAATAAAATAAAAGACTTTGCAAATTTAGCAAACTTTAAAATGTTTTGCAAATATGGCAAAAAAAACTCGTTTCTATCACTGATAGACTTTATTATATCACTGATAGACTATTATCTCTGATAGACTATTATCACTGACAAAAATCTATAAAAAGCTGAGGTGATCAGCGATAGACTTCTATCAGTCATAAGATATAGCGATAGAAATTGCTATATCCGCAAAATTTTTAAAAACATGCTATATTTGCAAACAATAAGTCTTAAATTGTCATTTACTACAATTTTCCATAAAATAAAACTATTTTTTATTTTTATTTTATTTAAAAAAAAAAAACTATTTTTCCTTTCTTTTTCTTTTATTTTCTTTTCGATATTACATAATATATAAATGAGATAAAATGCCGACTTATAAGTCTTTAGGTAAAAGGTAGTAAATTATAAAATATATTTGTGTTTGATTGATTGATTTTTTTTACATGATGTTTCATATATCCATCAAAGAGCTGGCTGGTATTTTTTTTTTATTTTATTATTATTAATATTTGTGATTCAAAGAATGTTGAGGATTTCGTAAACATTTTAGTTTGAGCTTTCTCCTCTTTTCTTTTAATTTTTTTTAGTTAAAAAGTGTGGAGTAAGAAATTCAAACCACAACGAAAAAATTATAATTTAATTATTAGAGGCGTCGTATATATCGAAATCTATCTGTGCGTATATATCGGAATCTACCCGTCAATCTCATTATATATGGTTGTATATACTATTACTATATTTTCAAGTCAGCATTTTATTTTCTATATTAAGGTTTTTGTTTCCTAGAATAAAGTAAAATATCAGAAAAACTGTTCCACAAAATTCTTTATTAATCTTTGAATTATGTTGATGTGTTGATACTGGAGACATGAAGATTTGAACATCTAATCATAAGAAAATATGTAGATGTTGATACTAATTTTGTACATGAAAAAGTTTCTAAAAATTTTAGTTCATCAATCTAGTGATTATAAAGAAAAAAAATCTTGAAATCTGAGTCAAAATGAAAAGGTAAAAACAAGATTTTAGAAACCACTATTTAATCTAAAGTAAGAATTGAACCCATGACCTCATAGTCACAGGCACAATCTTATGCCAATTGAGCTATGCTCAGTTTGAAATTATTATTATTTTTAAAGAATAGAGTTCTCACTATTCTAAAAATCCATGTCGAAATCAATTTAAATATAGTCCAACAAAAAAAATCCAAAATAAGCATAATAAATTAGTTTGTTTCTGTTATAGATTTGAGAAGGACATCTCATATTTTCCACAGCTTGAAGTTCAATTAAATTGCAATAGTTGCTTTAATTATTTAATTTAATGGGCAATAATAAAATGCAAAATTAAAAAATCCACGTTAGACCCGTTGGTTGGGGTCATAAATAAAATTCAATTAAAATGTGATAAATTCATGCCAAAAGAATCAACCACATGCAATGTATCTCCCCCCAATCTCTCTCAAACTCTTGGCCCACTTTTTTACACATTTTTTCTTTTATCTTTTAACCTAAAAACAAAAACCATTTTATTTCTCATTTATTTCTTTTCTTTTTTAATATTATATTTTTGTTATTACGTTTGAGGTTTTGCTTGGTTCTTTTGAGGTGTCGAGAGAAATTTTTAGATTTTGTGTATAAGTAAGGAGTTTGAGTCAAATTTAATAATGGATTGGAATTATTGAAATTTATTACATATACAAATGATTAGACACAATGTAACCCCATATTCAGGGGTGGGGGGCCCACGACGGGAGGATCGGACAATTTTTTTATTTTCTTATACACATAGGTAAAAATAATGCTTTAAATATATATTATTGTTATTAAATACATTTTGATCCCCTCAAATTAATAAACTCTCATTTTTCTGTAATGGTCATTGTGCATAATATGTATTTTGCTGTGACTGAGTTCGAAACTTAGTCATAACAATAATTTACATTTCCTTATATATATATATATATACATATTTTTTTAAAAAAAAATGTTCTCTTTTTTAATATTTTGTTTATATATATTTAAAAATATATAAATTTCACTTACAAAATTTAGACCTGTTTTTATGTCTTTGACATTTTTTAAAATCTAGGAATTCATTAGAAACAAAATTGTAAAATCTAGGAATTCATTAGAGACAAAATTGAAAGTATTGAAATCAATTTAACATGTTTAAAGTTTAAAGACGCATTAAAAAAAAATTTAGAGTTTAGGGACTCATCAAAGATTTTTTTTTTTTTTTTTTTAAATATAAAAAATAGTAAAATTATATGATGGTACTTAAGTTTATTTAAACTTAGTCCGTAAGTCTTTGATACACTTACATATGCTTATCACTGATAATTTTTTTTTAATGTCAACATAACTTGAGAGTGTAAATTCGAACTGTATTTTTTGCAATCTTTTTTTAATATTTATATACTATAATTTTTTGGCCCCTCAAACATCAATGTTGGATCTGTCCTTGTCCATATTGGTATGATATTGTCCACTTTATACATAAGCTCTCATGACTTTGCTTTTGGTTACACTAAAAAAGCCTCATAACAATTGAGATGTTGTCTCGGTCACACTCCTAACAATCTTTTCCTTGAATAAAGTATCACCGAGAGTCTTCCCTAGTCATTTATCCGTCTAGTTCTTATCCAGGCCACAATTCTTTTTCTTCGAAGTACACCGCCAGTTCGATGGAGCTCAACTACGGATCTTCACTAATTACTACGTCTTTGAGGCTTACCATATCTTTGTTCAGCACCCAAAGATTCTACCGACACGACTATTTTTTTAGGAGCATGACTCTGATACCCACTTGCTAGAGACAACGTAACTCCACAATATCTCCATTTAGTAGTAAATTTTTTAGGTAGAACCAAAAAATAAAGTCATGAGGGTGACTTAAGCTTAAAGTGAACAATATCATACTAATGTGTAGATATGTGGAGTTGCGTTGTCCCTAACACAAATAAATGAAAATGTTTGGCTCTAAATAAGTTGAGAGTACAGTTTATTGAGATTTGGATCAATTTCAAGTTTGGATATTCTTGGTCGCAATTGAGTGAAACATGACATAAATGAACCCACCCATCTATTTTTTTTTTTTTTTTTTTTTTGAGTACATTGGGACGGGGGATTCGAACCACAGACCTTTTGGTCATCAAGTCATACATATGTCAGCTGAGCTATGCTCGGCACCCACCCACCTATTGCAACCTATATTTTAGGGCTTTTAATGTTATGTAATTTTCAAGTGCCTACAGAGATAAACTGTGACGTTTAGGTATGTCGAATTGTGTTAATTTACACAGGGTTTAGAGCTAATGAAACGTATTTTGAATTATTTTCTTAAGAATAAGGTACAATTTTGAAGGATTGCCCTTTTTTTTAATGCTTTCATAAAAAACCATATTGGAGCTTATAAAAATTTGTACAACTATAAATTTTATTGTGATATGCATTCATTTTTATTCTTGTTTCGCGATTAGTAATTTCACCACATACGTAATAAAATAATATAATATCTAATCAAATGTAATGTAATAGAGTTAGATAGTTATCCTAGAAAAATAGTCGTGGTGCGCACAATGTTATGACAGAATTCGAACAACAAAAAAGTAAATCGATAATCGACACAGAATTTACGTGGTTCACTAACGTTGTGTTAGCTACATCCACGAGCATAATAGAGAGACATTATTGTATTACGAATTTAGGAGAGATTACAGATTAAAGATTATGGGACAAAAGTCCTTAAAATGTTTATACATTACACACTCTTCCAATGATTTAATATATGTTGGACTAATGTCCAATACATATATAAAATGACAAAATTCAAAATAAATTTAATTTTGAAAGCGTTATCTTAAACTATATTATCAGACACTCTACTCCTAAACTTTCATATCGAATCATTTGTGACGAATCAAAGACATCTATCCATTTTAAAACACAAACTAAAAAATAAAATCAAAGTCGTTTTAGAGAGGTTAGATATTTTGACTGACTAAATCATATATATTATAGTTAAACCATAATTTAAAATTATCCACCAAGCCAATAAATTATTAACATGGTGGATTTCACATCACACCTTGTCTAATCAATCACACATTATATCAAAATAGACAAAAATCTATATTTTATAAATGGAAGAGAAATAATAGTAATAGATGAGAATAATGATTGAAAAGGAGGAAATTATTTAAAAAAAAAACATAATAAAATAATAAAGAAAAAAAATATCCTGTTTGGACCAAATTTCCAACGGCTCCCTGCCATTCAACTTTTCTTTTCCCCATAATAATATTGTATACTTTTCACACAAAAAAATAAAATAAAAGTTTTGAAGTACCAAATACTTTGAACTTATTTAACACAACAACACAACAATGATTGGTTTTTTATTTTTATTTTTTTAAGAAAAGAAAATTAGTAGTTTTAACTTTTTGGTGGATTTGAGGGAACAGAAATGTCCTTGCAATTTCCTTTAATGTTTTATCTTAATATTTATTATTGTTTTTTTTTTTTTTTTTTTTTTTCCATATTGCTTCTAGAATTTTCGTCCCCTCACTCTTCACTGGAAGTTTCCTAGTAGAGCACCAAAATTTGAAATTTCTTAAACCTACTAAGGAACCAAATCTGGTCTCTGTCTTTTTTTTTTATTTTTTTATTTTTTTATTTCCTACCAAATCTTTTATTTTTACGCAACCTTGGATTCTAGAAACTCAACCCACCAATTGCATAAGTGGAATTAAATTAAAATTTGATTCTCTAAAACAAACATGTTCATACTCAATGTTTGGATTTGATCTCCAATTTGTATCAATCAACTTCAATCTTCGTTTTATATAACTATTGTATTTTTTAAAATTAGGTTTATAAATATAATAAAAACTACTTTCATCTTTAAATTTACTTGTTTTTTTTTTATTTGTTTTGTTATCTATTTTCAAAATTTAAGTCAAATTAAAAAATATATATTTTTTCGTAATTTGACTAACAATTTCTTAGCTGGCTAGTTTTGAGAGAATCTATCAAAAGAGATAAAACAAGGATGATCGAGCATTTTGACCTTGTTTTCTGAAATGAGCTAACCTTACTCAAAATGAAAAAAAACCTCGAACCTCACAAGCATGGCACGGAGACAAGACGACAACTATGTTGTCTCGTAGATAGCAAGGTTTGTTGATTGTTGATTGTTGCTTGTGACAAAGGGTGGGCAAGGGTCCCATCGGGATTTCTCTTATTTTCTCATTGCATCAAATATTGAAACAACTTTCGCCTTCCTCGGTGCTCATCCAGTGCATTGGACCGATGGATAAAAGAACGGAGTAGGCCTAAAAAATGTTTGGGTTGGAACCGTCAGTGACTTTTTGAATCAAAGTAGCGACGAGTTGAGTATGAGATGATGCCCTATTGATTGATGAATCAAGTCACTCGAAATAAAGTAATTGCACCGCTATTTATTAGACAAATAAATATGATTTGATTGGTGTGAGGAACTTATCATGAATCCACTGATTTCTGTCGCCCTCCCAGACCGGAGAGCCTCTAGGACAGGGGACGTCGATCAACCATCTACTCTCGAGATTCATATTGATCAATCAATTTATGCGTCCTGCTAGTTTGCTAAGTAGACGGATGGAGGTCATCATGCAATCTATCTGAACTGGACAAGGAGCTTAGTTGGTCCAAATTAGGAATGCAAAGGCTTTTCTCCTCCGAAAGGAAACCCGGGAAAGAACGAGCCTCGATAAACGCTTTCTTTTCATTCATTCATTGATTCAAGGTAGTTGTAGCTTGATTCCAAGTCCAAGCGCTAGCGGTAAAAGCCGTTGGGGATGAGAACCCATGATTTGATCTGCTAGCTTGAATGCATGTCACTACAAGAAAATTAGTCTATTGCGACAATTTTTTTACAACGGTTTAGAAAGTGCTGCAAAATTTAATAAAATCGCAACAATTTTTGGAAACAAATAAAAAACTGTTGCAAAATATATGTATTGCAACGATTTTCTTGCTGCGATTTTAAAATGTGTTGCAATAAGGTGTTCATTTTTTTTTTGAACAATTGGCGAAGCCCAAATAAAAAAAAAAATCTTTAAAAAATTTAAAGCCCAAACAAATAAGAAAGTATTGCTATTTATTTCAAAAATGTTGCAATAGGATGGGTGTTATTGCAACGGTTGTGAGAAGTCATTCCAGCACTTTAAAAAGTGTTGCTAGATCCCTTATAACACTGGTTTAGCCAGGAGTTTCTCAAGCGTTGCAAAAAGTGTTGCAACAGTTTAAAACCGCTGCTATAGCTCAAAAAAACCTCTGCAATAGCCCTGTTTTCTTGTAGTATGGATCATGTCGAGAAGAGATGGAGAAATTGTGAGTAAATAAGCATAATTTTTAAAATAAGAAAACAAAAAATAAAATCCTTATCAAATGTGACATTAAGTCCCCGTTTGATAACCATTTGATTTTTGAAAATTAAGTCTATAAACACTCATTTAGAGATGTTCATTTACTCCGCCCCGACCCTGCGGGGACCCGCCCCTAACGGGCGGAGAATCCCGATTACACGAGAAATTGGGCAGAGAGCGGAGAATTTTTTTGCTCTGTTAGCTAAATGGGGTGGGGACGAGTAATAGCATACTTAGTCCCGCCTCGTATATATATTCATAAAAAAAATAAGAACAACTTGCTTTAAAAAAATATTTTTTGAAATTTTGTTTTGTTTTTTTGTTTTTTTTTTTAATTTAGCTAAGAATCCTGATATTTACTTCAGAAATATTTATTGTTAAAGAAAGGTTGAAAAAATAAGCACAGTTTTCAAAAACTAAAAACCAAAAATCAAAAATCAAATGGTAATCAAATAGAGTTTAGTTTTTGGTTTTTTAAAATCAAGCTTATAAATACTACTATGGTGTATGAATTTTTTTTTTTTTTTGCTAGGAAACGAGCATAATTTTAAAAAATAGAAAACTAAAAAGCGAAATCGTCATCGATCACGGGCTAAATTTTTACAACGATTCTTTTGTGTGTGTATTTTTTATTAATATTCTATCATTTAATTTCAACCAATATTTGTCAATTTAGTATATGTCTCAACCAATTTATTAACTTATGTGACCTCAATATCTCAATATGTTGATTTACCCATTTGAAGTCATATTTATTTAGATAAAATAATTAAAAGAACTTAAATTGATTATTTTTAAGAAGTCTAGCAATTAGAAAAGACATTTTTGAGACGTTTATGGTCAATATATTTTTTAAAGTTAAAAGTTTTAAGGGATAAATATAAATTTGTTAAAGTTCAAGTAGTAAAATAGAATAAAATTGAATATTTAATAATTAAAATATATATTTGAAAGTATAGACACTAACCATAAATAACTTTCAAAATTTAAATATCAAAATAAAATATTAAGGGCATGTTTGGCCAAGGACTTGTTTGGCACGGAGTTGGGAGGAGAGGTTAACTCCCCGTTTGGCCCACGGACTTATTGAACTCGAATAAAAAATATCAACTCCTCAGACTTCTACAGTAATTACTATTGAACTCTCCAAACTTTTACAGTAATTACTATTCAAGTCTGTCCCATTTTTCGAAGCTAACACATTTCTCTCTCTTCCTCTCTATCCCTCCCACAATATTTTTAATTATTTAAAAAAAAAAACGTAATTTAAACGAAAGGTGTAAAATGACTAAAAATGCAATTCAACCTATTTTTATTTTTATTATCTTAAATATAAATTAGGTTGTTCAATCAAAATTGGTACTTAAATCAAATTCAAAATGTAGTATTTCTTTACCATGGAGATAAATAAAAACATCAGCTTATTTGGACCCGTTTAACACAATATTGTACGAATTTCTTTTATTTCAAAACTATCCAAATAAAATGAATAATTAATGTGAGTGTTATTGAAAAAAGAATTTGAAGTATTGTGGTCAAAATTATTTTTGTTATATTAAAAAAAAATTGTGAAAGATGCCAAATCGAGCATAGCTCAATTGGCATAAGGTTGTACCTGTGCCTAAGAGGCCATGGGTTCAATCCTCGCATTAATTAAAATACCGTTGCAAAAATAAAGAAATTGAGAAGGATACATAAAATAAAAAGCAAAAATCGCATTCTTAAAATTTATTGAAAGAAGCCTTTAACGATGAAAATATGGAAAATTATAGAAACAAATTGTACAAAAAAAAAAATTACGGGTGAAGTGGAATGACAAGTTTAAGATGTGTTTGACACATAAGTAGACGATACTACTCTAACTAAACAATTCCCTACTCCAAACACACCACAGGCTTCAGAACAACTCCAACTAAACAACTCCCTGCTCCAACACACCACAGACTTCAGAACAACTCCAACTAAACAACTCCCTGCTCCAAACACACCACAGACTTCAGAACAACTCCAACTAACAACTCCCTGCTCCAAACACACCACAGACTTCAGAACAACTCCAACTAAACAACTACTCCCTGCTCCAACACACCACAGACTTCAGAACAACTCCAACTAAACAACTCCCTGCTCCAAACACACCACAGACTTCAGAACAACTCCAACTAACAACTCCCTGCTCCAAACACACCACAGACTTCAGAACAACTCCAACTAAACAACTCCCTGCTCCAAACACACCACAGACTTCAGAACTCCAGACTAAACAACTCCCTGTCCCAAACAGACATACTCAGAACTCTTCAGACTAAACAACTCGAGACAAAACAACTCCAACTCCCCCCAACTCCTTGAGTCAAACGCCCACTCCCTGTCCCAAACAGACATACTTAGAACTTTTCAGACAAAACAACTTCAACTCCTCCCAACTCCTTGAGTCAAACGCCCCTTAAAGGCTTACTTTCCAAATGAGGACAGTAGCGATATTGCATGTACTAATTCTTATTAAAGTTCGATTTTCACTCATTTGTTGTACTTAAAAGAAAAAAAATTGAATTAATTAAAAAAAAAAAAAAAACAAAAAAAAAACTTGGTGGACTATAAAAAGTAAAAACATTGACTGCTAGCCACAAATTTTGAAAGCAAAAAAAATAAATTCAGTTAATGAAGGATATTGATGTAACCACTTAAGATTTAATTGAATATAATTAAAGGTTTTAGGTTGAATTGGATTAACTCCATAAAATACAAACAATAAAAAATAATAAATTTCCCATAAAGTTAATGTTTACTTTTTGTATTAGTTTAATTAAATCAAAGAAATCAATTATAGTCAAAGGTGTGGAGGATTCAGGATCGGGTTGGAGAATTTAATTTCATTAATTAGTCATTCCTAAACCCTAAATTTATAAAATTTCCACCCTCTTATTTTGTCTCTCATTCAGGAAAAATAATTCACTTTACACAATTCAAGATAATAAAAGATGTCACCTAAGATTTGTTTTGTTGAAAATAATATATATATATATATATATATATATATATATATATTTTGTTAATTTGTGGTATCTTAACATAGCCTTGCATGATGTTTTTATATTCCCACTATTATTATTATTATTTTGTCTTTTCTCATGGCAGTCATGCAAAATACCCTTTCTACCCTCGAAATTGTTTAATACGTACACTTGGAATTTACCATTTTTGCTAAAAACACGACAGAGTCAAAATTACACAATTAACCTCATTGTCTCTTACAGAGATTGGTCCATTGGATAATATTGTTTAAAAATGTTAAGAGTGTTAATTAGTAAAGTCTCATCTTTGTTAAACAAGAGGGATTGAAGATATCTGAGTGAAAGGACAACTATCTCAAATGATATGAAATTTTTTAGGTGAAATAAAAACAAAAAGCAATGAGAGCTTTAATCCAAAACGAACAATATTACATCATTGTGTAGATATGTGGAAGGTCGTTGTCTTTATCTCGAGGATAAGCTCTCATAATTTTTTTTTTTTTTTCAACAATTTTTTTTTAATACCAATGAAAATGTTTTGTAATATTTTTTTAAGACAAACTAGTACATAACTATAAAATTGGTCGAGTAAGGTATTTGAAGAAGAGATTTGCTCTTCCAAAGCGTTTTGTGCGAGAGAATGTGTCAGAACATTATGTCTCTGATGTACACATGCATGTAGGAGATGCACACGATCTCGGGTCAACGACCTTATATATCCATGATTGTTTTTCTTATTTAACCAATGTGATATTTTGGTTGCATTACCCGTAAAGTAAAAAAAAAATGAGAAAAATAACTTGAATGATTGAGAAACAAATGGATTAATAAATAAAAAAGGACAATCTTTAGATAAAATTGAATGAGTTGAATTGAAACTTAAATAATTATGGATGGGTGAAAGCAATCAAAAACTACACGTCGTTTTGAAGGAGTTGCTTTTTGTTTTCTTCTCAAAAAAAAAAAAAAACTACACGTCGTTTGAAGGAGTTGGGTGAGTGGCTAATATTGTATCAAAATTCAAAGTCGAAATGTCAAACTAAGACTGCTGACTTGACAACTTTAAAAGACAAAAAATAAAACACAGCCATCAATCTCTTTGTCCCCTCTTCACACGAGTAATGGCAGCAGCAACACAAACCGAACAAATTAGCCGTCTGTTTTCTTTTCCAATTGGAGGGTAAAAGGGTAATTCATAATTCAAAAAAATTATAATAATTAGAAGAAAAAACAATTAAGACTCTAGGCTTAGCCTATGGTATCAATTTTATCCATTAATTTTCTATTTCATCAATGTAGACCAATCACTAAACCATAAACCCTAAATCTTAAAACTTAATTTTTTTATGACGATTTTTATACTCTAAATTTGCATAAGCTTTTGATGATGATTTTTGTGGGATAAATGAAGGGGCTTGATTCGAATAAACGTAGGCGTGCTTTTAACCGATTCAAACAAGAATAGTTAACCTAGGGTCTATGTTGATATCGAATTTTGGTATCAACAGTAAACTTGATTTGATTGGTGGAACGGGCCTGATCTTGCAACACTTGAAAAGAAAGAGGGTAGCTAGGACTGATAGGGGGCTTTTCACACCGACTTCGACGCTCAAATTAATCTTAGAATGAAGAGCAAATAGAGAGAGAGCTACAATCGAATATGAAAAGTTTGAAGTTTTATGGAATTTGAATAATATCAAATTACTTACCTAATATGTTATGAATTTTTTCCTTATATATGAATCCATGTATGGTCGTTTGGAGCTATTAGATGGCCAGTATGACTCTCATAACTCTCGGTCGTTACAAATGTTGTGTAATGGCCTTTAGGGAGACGTTTTCCTTTAGATGTCTATGTCTTCTCTATTTCAGATGAGTCGACTCTATGAGGGGGGTCGACCTTCATGCCAGAGCTCGGCTCCTCCTTGTCGTCAAGTCGAGAGGTCGACTCCTCAACTGAGTAAGTCTTTCCTTGGCGTTTAGTCCATCAGGTCTCTAGACTTTAGATTTGATTATTTCACCTATAACAGTCTACATTACAATATTTATACAAGTTTAAGGTTCATAATGAAATTAAAAGATTAAAGACTATATTGCAACAAATTTAAGGTTTAATTTAATGAAATTCAAAATTCAAAATTAAAAGGTTACAAACAATTAAGTCTAGAGTCTAAATTGTTGTTTTTGTCGTAATACTTACACTTGTGAAAACCGACTTGTCGTTTGGTTGCGGAGAACGACCGAATTAAAAAAAAAAAGCAGCCTTTGGAAGAAGCTTCAAACAAGGATTACATTAGGCCCAACAAAGCCAAGAAGAAAAAGAAAGAATTGTCGTTTTCCAATTCCACTATCCATTATTTTCGGAGAGATCTCTTCAAATTCAATTCTGTCTACCCACCAAAACTTTTATTCACTTTTTTTTTTTTTTTTACCTCATCATTTATTTTTATTATTGTTAAAAAAAAAAAAAAAAAATGGTTCAAGGGGATCTGTATCTGGATTAGGACTTTGAAAAAGCATTAATTTTTCCAATTTGATTAATTAATTTTGTTATACGATAGTGATTTTCATAATTATTTTGTAGAAGGAAAGTTAGATTTTTTAAATTGGCTTGTAAATTGTAATTGCCTGGAAGTTGCTACCTTTTGTTGGCCTTGCTAATACAATACTACCATTTCACTTCAATCCAAATTTTAGATCCATTTCATATAATATATATATATATATATATTCCAGTACCCTTTAACTTAGGTAACTTCATTTTTTATTTTATTTTTAATTTTAAAATTTTCAATTATTTATTCGTTCTCACTCCCTTTTTCTTCTATAAAAAACAAATTGTTTGTCGTCAACTTAAACATAACTCAACTGACATCAACTATAAATTAATGACTAAAAGGTCAAAAATTTGATTTGTCAACCCACATTAATTAAGTATTTTTTGCAAAAAAATATAAATATATGTACTCTAAGGTCTTTTGTTTTTCTAATAAAGAAAAAAGGACTGGGTGCACAAACAGTAATCATGTCAAAAATAATTGCAAATTTAGCAAAGTTTAAAACTTTTTGCAAATATGGTAAAAATCAGTGGCTATCACGGATAGATTTTATGACTATTATTGATAGACTTCTATCACTGATAGACTATTATCACTCACAAAATTTTATAAAAAAAAAACTACTATCAGCGATTGACCATACTATTACTAATAGAAATTGTCATATCCGTAATTTTTTTAAAAAAATGTTATATTTTTAATTATTTTACTCTAAATTGATGTTACAATTTTTCAAGAAAAAAACATAATATTCTATTCTTTAATAACCTATAACTTTTTTATAAAATAAAAAAAAAAATTATTTAGTTTTTAATTTATTAAAATAAAACATTTGTATTAGATAACATTTATAAATAAAACTAACCTATATTCTTTTAATAAAAAATCTTTTTTTTGTAGTTGATGTAATTTTATTTTAGTTAATATAGTTAATATTAAATTAATATTATTATTAAATATCATAACAATAAAATTTAATGATATAACTAATTTTATCTTATATATATATATATGATGGTTGCTCTAATAAAAGTATATTAATTATTATTGTTTTAATATTAAATATTTTTTTAAAATATAAAACATTATTGTCAAATAAAATAGTAATACAATAAATTTAAGTTTATTAATATTTTAATTACAAATTATATTTGAATACTATTGAATAATGTGTTTTAATTATACTTCAAAAATATGAAAAATGCATCTTAGTAATTATAGTATATATATGATTCTCTTATTTTAGACAACTCGTACTAACCAACAACAAAACATATATATATATATATATATATATTCTAGACAAAAAAAAAAAAAAAAAAAATAGAAATACAAAAGAGTATTATTCTCATTTTGATTGATTTTTATTCTGCAGTTGATTTTGATTCCATAAATGGTGTCTAATATAAATATTATATATATTTAAGTTAGGAGGTAACAACTAAATGATTTTTTTTTACAAATGATCTAAAAAAAAATTGTGTTGAACTAATATTTGACTGAAATTTTTAAAAGAAGATTTTCTAACATTTTTCTCAGGAAGCTTTTTAAAACTAATATAAATCATAAAGACAAACAAAATTAAGGAGTACTTAAATAAACAAAAAAAAAAAAAAAAAAATTAATTATAAGTTCTAACCTCTAAAATTTATGATTTGTGGCTAATATGATTTAACCTTAAGAATGTAGGTAAGCATTTGAAATATCAATTTTACGTCTAATAAGCTCCCAATTTATTTAATATTTATTTTAAAATATATATATTTAATATTTTCTATTAAAAAATTGTTAGTTACAAAATTTAATTTTGTGTTTAGTTCAACTTTGACTTTTTTATTATTTATATTTTATAATATGATGGATGTAGGATTGAAACTTGAAGTTAATAGTACATGTTTTATCTTTATGTTGACTTGTTTGACCTTTCAATCTTATGTGTATTAAGTTTGTGGATTTTGAAAACGGTCTAATAAATCATAGATAAATTAACTTTAAAATTGAAAAGTTCTTTAAAATTAAAAAATTTCGGGAGCAATACCTGGGGACCATTGACGGAGTAAAATGGGTCGACCTCCTATATGTCATGGCCCGTTAGACAGCACCCAGTCGCGGGACGCCGCATAACGAAACCGAAACATAATAAGACCATTATCGAGCATAGAAATGATCGGTTCCTCAATTCGACCCCAAATGCGGCTAACTAACCGAGAGAGAACAGCATACGGCATACGCCCTTCCACAAACTGCCCAGCTATCGAATACTGCCAGAACACAATGTCTTCATCACAGACACCAGCAGGGGGAACGACAACACGCACCCCATCAATAACCTGCAGGGGTATAAACCATAGGTTCCTCAGTAGCAGTTGCGGAGCCAAAAAGCGACACCCACGAAGGATTACTCGAACCCCTCACTGTACCACCTCTACCGCCCACAGAACCGTTGGGTCCAATGGGCCCCAACACACTACCACGAGAATGGCCAACACCAAGCATCATATTATCAGTTCTCAAAGGACTAGACACACCAATACCCGAGCAAGGGGAAATAGTACAGACTGCTCGCCCATCCATAACACAAGATTGGTTAACTCGGATTACCTCAAAATCGGCCTGGTCTGACCGTTCAACAGATGGCCCAGTTCGGACCAACGGTTCAACAGCTGGATCAGCTCGGTCCAAAACGGTCTGGCTTACCTTCGCACCAGCTGGTCCAGTTTGGTCCAACCTCATCTCCCCCGCAGCATCACGGAACGACATCCCGCTTCCTTCTAACATCTTACCCAAACCAACGCCCTCACTCCTCGACTGACCGACGACAAAATCCCCACGACCCATCCCAGCTAGCACCTCAGTTCCCTCCACAGATGCACCACCAACGGCGAACCCCCCACTGCCGCCTCCTCCCTCCGAGACCAACCCCCGCCCCTCCGTCTGGACACATCGCCTAACGCCGCTCTTCGGGAACCCATCTAACCCCAGATCAGCACCGCCTCGAAACCTCAGATGGTTCTTCACTTCCGTCAGCCGTTTACCAGGGGCTACCTTCTTTGATAAACCACCCGAAATTGCTTCGTGAGTCCCCTCCACCAATCGATCTTTGAACCTCCCCTTCTTCCCCATTCAGAACCGACCCCAACCTCACCTAACACCCACCGGAAAACCAGCCCTAGAGGGCACCCCCAGACTGCGGCGCTGCTGCTCAACCTCTCCACACGAAGAAGACGAAGAGAACCCTAAGCGATTAGTCTCTACCTTTTTTCCCAAATGTTTAAATATGTTAATAACTTAATAATTTAAAGAAATATCAAATGATATGATTTGTTAATGGTACATGTTTGATCTTTATGTTGACTTGGTGAATTTTGAAAACGGTCTAATAAATCATAGATAAATTAATTCTAAAATTGAAAAGTTATCATTATTGAAAGTTTAAGAAATTTATTTGACAGTCAAAATTTAGGAAGTTATTATATATAAAATTAAAAATTTAGTAATTTATCATATACTTATCAAATCGGATTTAAAAATTAAAATTGTAATTAAAAAAAAAAAATACAAAACTAAAAGAAAAGTATTCTACAGTTTATATAAAATGATATAAAAAAAATTAATTCAACAAAAAAGAAAACGGATAATAAAAACCGAAAACGTTTTCAAACAAGAATGGAAATACGGTGTCAAATCTGGCTTTACATATTCCTAATTCCCACTCAACACTCTAATTACAAACTTGCCTTTTTAATAACCAATGAGATTCGTCCACGTCAACAAAACAAAAATCTCACATCCGTCACTGATCGACACGTGTGTCTGAAGAACACTAGTTCGTCTTAGTATTACTATCCGACAAAAATCCTGAATCACACGCTGACGTCACCTAAACTTATACGGCGGCTGTCTCGAATTCACGCATGTGTTCAATTAATCTGCTCCACAAAAACATTATAAATCAATTAAATATGAAAATACTTCTTATCCCTTAATTTACCCTTTTACCCCTCTCCCTTTTTTTACCTTGAATATTTGGTATATATACCACTAATTATAGGCTCAAATTTTCCTCCTCCAAACGACTGCCAAAACAGAGTAGCTTCTTCTTCTTCTTCTTCTTCTAATTAGATGGATTACTCTGGTTTCTTCTCATCGGCGTCTGATTTCTCATCGGAATCATCGTTCGGTTCACCGGAATCGTCGTTCATGAATTGGGATCAAAATTTTCTTCCTTTCGATGAGAATGACTCGGAGGAAATGCTTCTGTACGGGATGATTTCGGAGAGTGGTATTGGGTCGATGCGAGTCAAGGAAGAGGAGGTCGATTCGGTCGGAGAAGAAAGCCCGAAGAAGGACAGAGCTTACAGGGGAGTTCGCCGGCGACCATGGGGGAAATTCGCGGCGGAAATTAGAGATTCCACAAGACATGGTATAAGGGTTTGGTTGGGGACTTTTGATAGTGCCGAAGCTGCCGCTTTAGCTTACGATCAAGCTGCCTTTTCGATGAGAGGTGCCGCCGCAATTCTCAATTTTCCCGTCGATAGAGTTCGGGAGTCTCTCAAAGAAATGAACTGCGGCGGCGGCGACGGCGACCGATTGGCCGATGACGGCGGGTCTCCGGTGGTGGCGTTGAAAAGAAAACATTCGATTAGAAGGAAAGCAATAAGCAAAAAGAGCAAAGACAGAGATGTGAGGATTCAAAATGTGGTGGTTTTGGAAGATTTAGGAACAGAGTATTTGGAAGAACTTTTGGGCTCTTCTCAAAGTGGCAGCCCGTCATCTTTCTAGATCAAAATTATTATTTTATTTTATTTTTTTTAATTTTTGGGTGTTATTTTTCCTTTTCTACTTCACAATCATCTCATAAGGGGATCTCTCAATTTCTTGTTAATATTTTTTTTTTTCTCTCTTCCCTAGAAAAAAATAAGAACAAGCTTCAAAAATGTAAAAGCTTAGAGAAGATGATCATTTTGTTTAAAATCTTGATCATATTCTTAATGTTTTTTTTGTTGTCTTATTGTAAAGTAAGGGAAAAAAAAGGTGAGTTATCCTTGTAGTTGTGGATAGGATCAATTCGAATATATTTTCATTTTGTTTAATACAATTATTAAACGAATGTTGCTAAAGGAATGTAGACTTTTCTCTATGTGGGTCGCACGTGTGTACTATAAAATTGACACCTCAATAATTATTTACATTACAAAACAACTTTAAACATTTTAATTAGATTCTCTTTTCCAAAAAAAAAAAAAAAAAAGACAGAGAGATGTGATAGTAACTTTTCCATAGGTAAAAAATCATTCTATGTCGCCATATATGAAAATTTGGATGATTTCTACAATTTTTCTTATTTTTCAGAATAAAAACTCGTCTTACATTTTTATAATATAAATTAATATCACGTTGTTTATTTCGATCTAAAAGTTGAATATATATTATTTTTAAAGTGTAGGTAATATCTTGTATCAATCTTATGTATAGACTTGTCATGTTTCCTATTTCTTGAACAATGAAACATTTAGATAGCTCGCTTAAACATTAATTTATCATTAATTATTTGATTGTAGTTTGATGCATCATATTCTAACATCTAGGTCTCACCTAGTATATAAAATGTTTAAGTCAAGTAATTAAGATATTAATAAACTATTTTAGGAGATTGGTGAGATGAAAAGATAAGAAAAAAAGAAAGGAAATTGGGGTCTGAATTCAAAGTTTAAGGAAGGTTCCAGGTTGGTTCAAAATTGATTTTTTATTTTTATCTACTTGTAATGAGTTTAATGAAAGAGAGAGAAAAGAATTAGAATTAAAGAGAAAAATGTGACGTTGGATTTGGATAATATAATAAATTAGAAGATTATGATGATATTGAGTGGTGTTTCTGATTTGTTGACTGACGAAGCCCATCACTTTTCCACAGCTACAAAGCAGAATCAAGATTGTCTTCCTTTTTATTTTTTATTTTCCTCAATTATTAGTTTTAAATATTCTGAGATTGGGAATTTCAAGGCCGAGAATCATGACTTTTCCTCTCTCTGGTTTTCGCATTACACGTATCACTTCACTCAATTCTTTTTACCTTTTTCTCATCCGATTTTATTTACCTTTTCCAAAATCTATTGACATTATAAGACAGCGTTTAGTTAAAGAAGTTGAGAATAGTTGAAGTTGTTTAGTCTGAAGTTATTTAGTCTGTTGAAGAATTTTGAAGTATGTATGTTTGGGACAGAGGGTTGTTTAGTATGAAGTTCTCAAATCGATGATATGTTTGAGGTAGAGAGTTGTTGAACCTAGAGTTCAAGTATGAGTTTATTTTAGCTGTTTTCTTATGCACTGATAGTACACAAATGGGCTATCTTTAGGACCTATTTTATGCTAGTTTAGAGGATTAAATGTGTACTTTCACGATTATATTTGATTATTTTATAGATATCGAGCATTTAGGAGCAAACCGGAGAATTTAGAAGCTTCGTGGTGAAAATTAAGCTATTTGGATGAAGTTTGAAGCTCCCAAGTGACAAAAACAAGGAATTTGGGTCCAAAACCCGAGAGCATAGCGCCTAGGCGCCCTTTCCGAGCGCCTAGGCGCTACAAAATGATGAAGAAAAAAAATAAAAGAATTTAGAAGCTTCGTGGTGAAAATTAAGCTATTTGGATGAAGTTTGAAGCTCCCAAGTGACAAAAACAAGGAATTTGGGTCCAAAACCCGAGAGCATAGCGCCTAGGCGCCCTTTCCGAGCGCCTAGGCGCTACAAAATGATGAAGAAAAAAATAAAAACGCAAAAATGCACAAGCTGGGATTCGAACTCAGGCGGACGCGCGCACAAAGCAAATACAAACAAGCTTTCAACCAACACAGCCTAATCCTGAATATGTTCATTTTGACCAGCAATTATATTGTTATTCGTTGCGTCTCAACAGCCCACCAGCATGCACCTGCATCAAGCTCCTTTGCGCACGCGCCGCACTTGATCGTTGCCCGCGCCCAAACCTATTTTAATACGATTTTTATCTAAATTGTCATATAAATAGATAATTTTCAGCCTTTCTTGGAGAGCCGATTTGGGGAGTAAATCCCAATTTCCAAATTACATACTTTTTAGAGTTTGAAGAGATTTTGGGAGCACAAAGTACAGATTTACATGCTCGGGGTCGTGGAGATTGCAGCGGAAACGTGGAATCGACACGAGTTTTATTTCTTCTTTCCCTTTTAATTTGTAGTTTTTTTTATGGGTTTATTATTGAGTTTATATTTTGAACTATTGAACATGATTAGCTAAACTCTTTTGACTTTGAGCCTTGATGTAACCGTTATTGAACCTTATTCTTTTTAATTAATAGTTGGTATTTTAATTTCATATTGGTTGTGAGAACTTTTCTAGGCTTAATGCATGTTAGGATTTGGTCATTCTTTGCATGATTTTTATATCAATGATTTGAGGTCGAGAGACGATTATTGTTGATGATCCTGAATTGTTTTCCCTGATTTATACATGAGATAGACATATTCTTGTAGATTTTGTGGCAGTTAGAGTTTTACGTTCTTCATATTTGGATTGTCTGAATTGCCATAGAAATATAGGTAATTTACTTTTCAAAGAATATTGTTATTGCTCGAGAGAGAATAACAAGTCTATAGGGTAGAACTTGTCAACAATCTAGAAATTGATTAATTCCATCTTTTAATGAATGAAGAATAGGATGAGATAACGGTGAAGTCATTGCTCAAGTCAATTCCCTAGGATATATCTCTCCTTATTGTTCTCCATATTTTATTTTATGTTTTATTTTGTTTTTACCATATCCTCTTATTTTTCTTCTCTAAATAAAATTGAGTGGTACTATTCGTGGTAATTAGGTGAACTAGAAAACCAATCCTGAGGACGATATCCGTATTTTCAATACACTTGCGGTAGTTTATTGCACTAATTTTGCACAACATGCACAAAAAAAAATTATTAATGACTTCTTCCAATTTCAATAAATTCTAAAAATGAAATATTTTGTTTTTATTTTATCTATCCTTCGTAAATTTCTTTGAAAACAATAAAAATAATTTTGAACACAATACTTCACATTGATTATAAAATATATATATATATATATATATATATATATCATTATAAGATTGTCTACCCATAAATATAATTTATTCATGTGTCAAACACATCTTTCTCCGCCTCCACCATCTTAAACTTGTCATTCCATCTGAATCCACCCTACTTGGAAATCAACATCTCAACAATGATGGTTTATTTTAGCTATTTTTTTTCTATAATTTTTCATATTTTATCATTATTAAAGACTTCTTTCAATAAGTTGTACGAATGCGATTTTTGTCTTTTATTTTATGTATCATTCACAATTTTGTTTTAAGATAATAAAAAAAAAAAAAATGACCACAATACTCCACATTCTTTATTCATTTTATTTGGATAGTTTTGAAATAAAAGAAAGTCGTACAATATTGTCTTAAATATTACATGTGAATTTGAAAGATTTTAATCCATTAGTTTAAACGGATCTAAATAAGTTGATGTTTTTATTTATCTTCATGGTAAGAATACTACATTTTGAATTTGGTTTAAGTACCAATTTTGATTGAACAACCTAATTTACATTAGTGTCAAAAAAAAAAAAAAAAACCTAATTTACATTTAAAATAATAAAAATAGGTTGAATTGCATTTTTAGTCCTTTCACACATTTCGTTTAAATTACGTTTTTTTTAAATAATTAAAAATACTGTGGGAGGGAGAGAGAGGAAGTGAGAGAAATGTATGACAGACTTTAATAGTAATTACGGTAGAAGTTTGAGGAGTTCAATAATAATGAAGTCTGGAGAGTTGATATTTTTTTATCCGAGATCAACAAGTCCGCGGACCAAACGGGGAGTTAACTTCTACTCTCAACTCCTTGTCAAACAACTCCTTGGGCCAAACACGCCCTAAATGGTTCGGTATGTTCTATAAAATGTTACGTTGACTCCTCGAAACATAATTTTATGTCAATTGAATTAAATTTGTTTTGATGAAATATAATTTCCACCAAATTACCTCAATTAAATTTCACTTTGAAGGTTAAATTCCAAATGTAGTAGTTTAAAGTATCCATAAAGATCTAAGGGGTTATTAGATTTAAATTATGTTTTATGTTTTTTAATTCACTGAGTTTAGCGAATTGTTTGGTATATGTGTTTTTGAAATTCTTTTTTCGATTTTTGTATCTAAATAATGAAAATTCTAAAAACAACATTTGTTGAGGCTAAAATTTGCACGATGGATATCATCTGCTTCTCACGTGGCTTCAACTGTGAATTTTTTGATTGTCGGGACGAACATACCTGCAAAACAAAGAAAACAAACTTCAATGCTTAAGTCTAGAGCTCTTGGATTATAATTGACTTTCTTTCTTCCACTCTGTGATGTGATATTAATAGCGATCTTTGGATCTTTCCTTATCTTCATACGTTTGACCTAAGGAGACCGGATCAGGCTTGTGGACTCTTGGTCCACTCATGGGCTGACGCCTAGGTGGGTCAGCCTCGGTAAGGCTGACTATGCCCTGATTGGGCTTTTAGGTCTATTAAGGTCTAGATTAGGGCTCTTGACCCGGGACCTTGGGCCTTATGACTTTTTTCACGTGGTCGACATCAACTCTATTATATAGGGAAATTGTAATGAATAGCTAAATATAAAAAGTCAAATCGAAAAATAATTAAGAAGTTTACATATTTGGATTTCATAGCTATCTAAATTATAGGGGAGGAGAGTGAACATTTTTCTTCCAATTATACCTTGAGTATATATGGATATTTATGGTTTTCCCACAAATTTGATTTTTTTAAATCTCCCAACAACCAAAAAAAATATCTCATCCTAAAATTTCGAACTTATATAACCTCCTAGAACTCATTTTTCCCAAACAAAAAATATCACATCCCAACAACCAGAAAATATCCACATAACTAAAATTTGCTAGAAAGTTGTTTCAACTCATTTTTATGATTTCTTCTAAACAAATCGATTTATATTGTTCATACCACAGTATTCCTGAAAAATCGAGATAGATATACAAGCCAAAAATGAAGAAATAATGGCATCAAGAACTTATCAAAAGAAAGGAAAAATCAATACTCATGTTGCCTAGTCGGCGATGACCAGAAAATCGCATAGCTCCATTGAAGGCTCTTCACAACACAACAACTAGCTGCTTTCTGAGAAACACAAGTTCTATATTACAGTTGTTTTCAATTCTATTACTCATTTTTATTCCGAAAAAATAATGAGAAACTAAAAAAAAAATAACGATGACGATGAAAAACAAAAACTCACCAAGTCATGGTTGTTCATCTACAACAATTATCCCTCCTTAGGAACGAGGAAGAGAAATCATTGATCACAGGGCTATCTAAAGGCATGAATCTTGTGTGGATGCTAGCAGGTTATTCAAATCGGATGTACCATGATTATGTTGTTTGGTCATGAATGATGAAGTTGTAGATACGAAAACATATAAGGACGACGCAGCCCTAAGATTCTCAGTGCCAAAAATATGTTATGAGTATTAACATAGTATATAGTATTATATACACGTAAATTACTAACTATCAAGATAAACAACAAAAATGTGCTTCTTATGCATGTATTAAACACATCAAATCAGTCAATACCTATGTGTATATAGCAATACATACGTGTGGAAAACTATAACAAAAATCGATAATAGTCTATAGTACTACATACTAGTAACACATGTGTCTTACATACATATGATACACGTCATAAATATATAGCAAACCTATGTCTATATGCATATATACAAATAACCAAACACATTTAATCACTCTATCAATCATATTCATTCTAGGTATGTATGGGTATATACATGCAATTAATACAATAAACCTAAGGGATAAATTGTGATTTAAATCAAATACATTACCAAAATCACTAAAAAATGGAATCAAAATCCCGTTATTTTTATACATTAAGGACTTACAAAAATCCTTAAAAAGTGGAATCAAGTTTTAGAATCCAAAATTTGTATTTAAAATTGTGAAACGTGGGTCCTATAAGCCATATCATTTTCAATTTTTTTTTTGTCATGCATGCAACAAAATCTCTAAAATATCGGGATAGAGTTCAAGATTTAAATACAAAACATTTTAAAAAAAATTTGTTAAGCGAATAACACATATCTCTCCTCAAGCCCGAATTTCCCAAAGTTTAGAGCGATGAGAGTAAAAAGAAGATGGAAACACACATGAGAATGAATTTTGAAAAAAATTGAAACAAAGCTTGAGGTAAATATATTTCGGATGTGACATTTTTTTTTTTCTTGGGTTGAATGTAATTGTGTATTATTTTTTAATTTAGATTATTTGATGTTGTTGGGAATCTCAATACTAATGGTTGTTTTGTTGGTGATTGCAAAATATTTTTAATTATTTTATGTTGTTGATTTTAAAATTATGAAGTTTGGTTTTTCATTTTTGAATCAATACACTATTTTTAAAGCTAGAACCATGTAATCATAGATTTAATTACGTCTATATACCCGAACAAAAACGTGAACACTATTTCTCACTCCAAAAAAATAATCATTATAATTCAAATTATTTCAAATAATTATTTTTTAATCGTTACGATTTTTTCTCTCAACTATTTTATCTTTCATAAAATCTTCATTTTTTTTTACTTGATTTGATTTTTTAACCGGTTAAATCTCTATTTCAGTCTCAACAGAGTTGAAGAATTATTCTAAATATAGTTGTTAGCTATTTTTTATTAATTTAGTTGTGTTAGATATTTTTCAGTAACCATTATTCTATTATATTATTCTTCTTGTTGCCCTCCTATTATTATGGTTGACCGTGCTTTTTCAGGTCTTTCCTTGTTTCATGAATTTGTCTTGGGCCGTCTAGGCCCACTGCCAATTGGAGGAGAACATATTTCTCCTTAATATGGATCTAATTCGACTAAATCAGCTTTGAGTTTGGTCTTTTTTGTATGGTCATTTTTCTCCGCAATTTAAATGTTTTATGTCCAGATTTTGGAATTGAAATTTTAAAATGCAAAAATATATATTCAAATAAATATAAAAACTTTAATAAATATAGTATTTCAGATTATAAACTCAATTTATTTGTGTTAAATTAAAATATCTATAATATAATATTATATAAATTATTTGATATTGTTAAATTATAATTATACAAAATTTATATCCTAAAAGATGTTGATAAATTAATTAATAATAGTTTATATTCAAGCTAATATTTAGTTCATAACTTCAACTAGGTTTATGGTTTATAAATATTTGATCCAAACACATTTTGAACAATGGTTCAAATTGGAATCCAATTTCTAAATATGCTACCAAACACATATATAAAAACATGAAATATAGCTATATTTTGATTGAATCCCTTGTTTTGAAATCACTAACTCAACATACCATAAACTCTCAATGTTGTATTTAATTGGTCGATGGCCATTTTGAAAAAAAATTTTGAGTTCTATGGGACACAAAATTTAATTTTATGTCTAAGATCCATTAATTCTTTTTAAAAAATTGTTAAATATGTAGTCACCGACACAAAATTGAAAGCTTAGAAACTTACTGTGGTACATTTTTTAAGTTTCAGAAATCTATTTGGCATGACTATAGTTTAAAGACTAAATTTAGTATTTAACATTTGTTTAAACTAGTGTAGGAAGTGAGGTTTGTAAATAGATTTTACTTTTTTTTTTCTTTTTCAAAGGTATATAATTAATGCAGGGTTGAGGAATTGAACACCTGACTATTAGTCATTAGTTTACACTTATGAGTTATACTCCTGTTGGCAATAAATTGTAGTTATCAATTGCATAATTTTATTTATTTATTTTTTATATCCGTTAGAGTCCGGGCTAGCTTACGCGCACCTCGACTAATTTCACTGTACAGACTGCTTGACCCTACAAAATTTGGTTGCCAAAGAAACCCGTAGAAAATTAATTCTTAGGTCGATTGGTCATCAAAGATTGAACTCATTCTCTCTAGGAGGGCATTAATAGTCTTAAGACTCATTTTGACTATTAGATCAACTCTTGATGGTTAAAAGGTTGCATAATTAACATTTAAAATTACTAACTAATTAAAATGTCAACATCAACATAGTTCAACTAACATTAAGTATGTTTCATCGATCAAAAAGTTGAAAATTCGAAATTCTCACCCCACATATTATTGAACTAAAAAAAACTAATCAAATAATTTAATTGTTGTAAGATTTTTCAATATTTTATACAAATTTCATTAATAAATGTTGGGTTAAGCTATCGATTTGCTTCTTACCGTTCTAAAATATTTCACAATCCTAGATTATGATTGATTAGAAAGATGGGATAAAAGGTTTATTTTTGGGAGGGTTAAATAGTGGCTTAAAACAATTGGTGAGATTTAAGCAGATCGTTAACCCAAATTCAACCTATAATCTAAAATAAAATGTCCAAATTGAAACCACAACGACCGAACTGACATATGTCAACTCAACTAGACTCACTTTGACTAAACTATGTTGTTTGTTAGAATATGAATATGAGATTAAAAGTATATAAATGGGTATATTTGTCAAGAAAATTTGAATACGTGAACTCTTCTGATGGATTAAGGGCACAAATTGTTTTACCCAAAAAACACAACCAAACAAGAAACCTAAGAAAGGATTAGGTTTTGTCTGAACCGGAAAAATCGGAACCATCCAATTCTATCACGTGCTTATTGACTATTCAAGGTCAAAGTCCTGGTCAAAATTCCAACCCGGATTTATTATTATTATTATTATTATTATTTTTTAATATATATCATGCGGTTTCTTTTCGACTTTTCTTCTTAACTGATACGAGAAAATTATTTTCTTTGATACTAAGTAAATTTAAATTGGTAAAATAAGATATTTGATATCATTCCTTTTACACTTTAAATGACTTACTGTCTAAGGTTCAATTATTTTTTTTAAATTCTGTCGAACGATTTATGAAAATTAATTTGATAATTCTTGAGTATTATATCCATAAAGTCCATGAACATGTTCATCGGGAAGAGGAAGGAAACAGGATAATTTTTGGTTTGGTGTAGTGTTATTGTTTGTATATATTTATATACATAAATATGCAATGATTGGATATAGTGATTTTATGTGTTTAGCTACATGGGTATAAAACACGTGGATATTGCTATTATTAGGTTGTTTACAAGTATATAATACTATAGAATTAATGTTATAGTTATTTTTATGTATAAACTTTACCTATATGGAGTTATATGTGTAATTACGAATGAAATTATGTAATTGAGTCAAATTATATTTCGAGGTCATTCCAATTCAAGTTGAGTATGATTGTTTACATGTTATTTAGTTTATCAGAGGAGAAGAAGAAGACCTCACCGAGGTCGGTCTGATTGCTGCCGAAATAACTCTTCAAGCTTCTCAGCGACAAATTGTTTCTTTTTATCATGTTTCGCGCTCCCAGAATGGAGCTGCGCATTTTTTGGCGTGACTGTCTAGTGTTGAAGGTCTTTCGGAGGAGTAGGAAGAGAGCCTAGCTAAGTGGTTGTCCGATGTTCTTATGATAGATTTTGCAGTTTTTTAGTTCTTGTTTTGGTTTGTTCGGTTGAAAAAAAAAATATGCATAGTTATTTTTGGGGCATGACATGTGAAATTATGCATATTTACTCTTCTGAGGGCTTCTAGAGTTTTATTTTTATTAGATTTTGTTGAAATGACATGTCAAATTTTCTTCGGTGTTGAAATGACATGTCAAATTTTCTTCGATAAATTCAAAAGACAACCTAATTAGTATCTTTTAATTTTTTAATGTTAATTGTCTAATGTTGACGGATTAAAGGTTACTAATATCATGTAAAATGAGTGTATATATGCACATATACGTCATGTTGTATACCTACCCATTTAACCATTTTTTGAGTTCTACTATTTAAACTTATTTATTCTTGTTGTTAGGCCTACGAAAATTCAGTATTGGAATAAGCCCAATCTATTCTACGTTTAGGCCCACATTGTAGTGGGCTCAAGCCCAAACACGCTGGGCTTATTATTATGGGAACCAAGGTGATATGAACAATAACTTTGGCAAATTTAAATGAATTTTAATTGTAGTTGAAAATAAAAGTGTTGATAAGATAAGAAAATGCAGTGTCATTCTCTCAACCTTTTAATTTAATCATCATCCTAAACTTAAAAAGATTTGAGTTCTCAAATTTGTAGAATTATATTCCAACTTCGATGATTTTTATCTTTTATACACAATTCAAAAAATAGTGAAATCATGTATCAAATTGAAGCTCTCTCGGTTAGCTTTCAACGATATTTTTTTCGAAATTTTTGAATATCTGAATAAGAAGATATCAATCTTTTAATACAAAAAGAATAAACGAAGAAAAAAATTGTACGAATTTTCAAAAAACGCTTGCGAAAGGTGGTTTTTTCAAGAGACAAACTCTATTTAAAACAACATTATTTTTTAAAATACTTTCAAAATATTTTTATAAAAAATTTTAAAAACTACAATATTATTAGAAAACAGCCAAATGGATTTTGCAAAATTCTCTTATTTTAATTTTCGCGCGGAAATTCCCGGCAGCCGTGGACGGCGCTGCGGGCTGAAAACCGAAACGCGCCACCGTCGTCATCATCGACGGTTGAAGAGTGCGTACGAAGTTCTATGGGGTCCGCGAGGACCAACTCACAGCCCCACTTTAGAAATCTTCATCTTCACATTTCCTTCTTTAATTCCTTTTTCTGCAAATCAGATTTTTTCTTTTAGGGTTTTTTCCGAATTTCACTCAATCTTCTTCTTCCAATCGAATATATTCTTCCTTTTCCCCAATCGATCTCCCACCATTCTTTTCCAATTCTCCAAGTGAGAAACCAAATGGGCAATTCGAAAAAGAAATCGATAAAAAAAGCAACAGTTGATGTTCCATTTTGCTTCGTTTTCAAAACCCCTTTCTCCCTCATTTTCAATTCTTCTTCTTCCGCAAGTCATGCTAGTTTTTCAAATCAACCAGCCGGAGACGATCATCATTCAAGTACGTAGCCCTTTTTTATTCTGCTTTTTCTTTCACTTTACTACTGCTATCTCGTTTGATCTGAAAGATTTTGTTTGTTTTTGATTGAAGGAGTAATTCTAAGATGGAATCTGCTACCCTTAATAGAATAATCAATAAGTTACTTGAAATCGGGAGCAAATCGGGGAAGCAGGTGCCGCTTTCAGAGACTGAAATCACTCAGCTATGCATGGTCTCCAGGGATATTTTCTTAACCCAACCAAATCTCTTGGAAATTGAAGCACCAATCTATATCTGCGGTTTCCCCTTTTCCCTTTCTCTATTTTGATTTTGTTGGGATTAGACTGCATATATACCTATTGGTATGACTGCTTTTTTGTTTGAAAAGTATACTTCGATTGGCATAAAAAACACTAGAAGAACTGATGAAATATGTTCATTACTTATTACAGAAAGTTTCTTAAGGCTATGTTGCTTTGGACAAATTCCAAGTGCCCTATATAATTTTCATAGATTGATCTAAGTTGATTAGAAACTGGGCTGGCCTTGTTTTACCATTTCTGACTGTTGCTTCATGTTGAAAAGGGGACAATATTTTTCCTTGTTTGATTAACACAAGGTCACTCACTGTGTAACAAACATGAGGAGAGTGTCACACCAATTACCCTACCAAACCTAGGACAAGTTGTGACAACAATAGATCCCGAATGTACAATTAAATCTATTGTCAAGTCTCTATTGACTTATGACTTTATTAATCTCAAATATATTCAGTGCAACAAAAGTTACACTCTTTACATAGAATAGATGATATGCAATGACTCCTGAGCTTCCTGTTGATTCATAGAAAACACTTTTCTTTGACTACAGGGCTTTCTAACTTGTCCTTTTTTGTTTTAGCTCACCGGAGCTTTCCACATTAGACTGCCTTCACTGCCCATTATTCTTCCGCTATGCTACTCTCATAACAAATTGTCCATCATAACTGGTCTCGTTTGCAAAATAGATTGCCCTTGATTAGCTGTATACTGAAATTCTAGTCAGATGGGCGGACTCAGGGGATTAGAATGAGGAATTGAGGTTAATGCTTATAAAGGAAGGAATGTTTGGAAGAGATGATAAAATGAGTTCAATATCACTTAGCATCCTCCTTGGTTCATTTATTCTGTCTCCCATGCCATTGTTGAACACCAAGAAAAATATTAACCCTACTGGTTTTAGGCTTTGTAATATCAAAGAGATGACAATTATCAAAGCATACCGGTTAATAATAGTCTTGACATTTCATTCAAATTTGGGTAATGTAAAATTGATGAGATAGATTTCATTTTTCTGATTCATTATTTAGTAATTAGTTGTCATGAGTTGTTCATTCTGTATATATGACTGAAATTTAGTTTTCAATGCTCATTCAGGAGATATCCATGGTCAGTATTCTGATCTTCTAAGGCTTCTCGAATATGGTGGATTACCTCCTCATTCAAACTACTTGTTCTTGGGGGACTATGTAGATCGTGGAAAGCAGAGCTTAGAAACCATTTGCCTTCTCCTTGCATATAAAATAAAATATCCTGAAAACTTCTTCCTTTTGAGGGGCAACCATGAATGTGCATCTGTAAACCGTATCTACGGTTTTTACGACGAATGTAAACGGAGGTTCAACGTCAAACTCTGGAAGATATTCACAGACTGTTTCAACTGTTTGCCTGTGGCTGCTCTGATTGATGAAAGGATACTCTGTATGCACGGTGGGCTGTCTCCTCACCTTGACAACTTGGATCAGATTAGGAATGCAAAGCGGCCTGCTGATGTTCCAGATGCAGGTTTAGTCTGTGATCTTCTCTGGTCCGATCCTAGTCTCGATACACGAGGCTGGGGACCAAACGAACGAGGGGTTTCATACACCTTTGGTGCAGATCGAGTAATCGAGTTTCTTCAAAAGCATGATCTTGATTTGATTTGTAGAGCTCACCAGGTGTGAACATGTCTTTTGATTTAACTTCATGGCCTGCACAATGCAGTCACTTATACTGAAAGCCTACTATTTCGATACACAGGTCGTGGAGGACGGGTACGAGTTTTTCGCTAATAGAAAGCTTGTGACAATATTTTCTGCTCCAAACTACTGTGGAGAGTTTGACAATGCTGGTGCAATGATGCATGTGGATGAAAATTTAATGTGTTCTTTCCAAATACTAAAACCAGCCGATAAGAAGCCGATGTTTAGCTTTGGAAGCATGTCCTCGGGACGGTATGGCGGTCCGAAAAAAGTAAAGGTAAATTCATTCTCAAATGGGAACTAAATTGAACGAAAATCATGTCTATAAGCAAAAGCTCTAATCTTTGCACTTTGCCGTCTGCAGTCGTTTCTTGGTGCAATCGGGTGAAACTTCTACAATGTTCAAGTTTGTTTGGTTGGTTCAAAGATTACCTCCTCGGATGATTTTTGATCTGCCGAGGTTTCAAAAGGCTGTCTGAGCTTCTTCTTACTGAAATGTCTCATCTGATATATACAGGTTTCCCCCGGAATGTAACAAACATTATTGGTTATTTTAACATGATCTCATCTTTTTTCTTTGCCTATTTTATTTGTGGGTTCACTTTAGCTTCTTTACAGAACAAAATAATTGAAAATAGAAACTTGATTTCACCCTAGCGAGGCGCTGGAGGAGGGCTGGAGGAGGAGAGAAGAGAAATATGGAAGAATATGCTAAACCGTAGCTCAATTGACATAAGGTTGTGCCCTTGACTATGAGGTCATGGGTTCAATCCTCGTTTAAAAAATAATATAAAATTAATATATTTTGTCTTCATTTTTTTCGTTAGTTAACTAAAGGTGAATGAACCATTTATAATTATTGACATTTATAATTATCGTGATATATCTCATATTATTAATGTTGTGATATATCCCCTTATAATTATTATTGTTGGACTATATTTAGTTCTTTAGAAAGATCTATGGAGAGAGATTATTCTCCTTCATGTATTTGCTCGCTCTTTCAAAAGATTGAAGGAGAGAGATTTATTCTCCTTGGTATATTTGCTCGAGAGATTAAATGGGAGAAAATGGAGGGAATGGATAGAGATATTCATGTGAATTTAACATTGTAGCATAGACTCGGTTATTTTAGAAAACCTTAGGAGAGCGACTAATTCTTAGGGCGGTGGCTAGTGGCCACCACAAAATTAGAGAGAATTGCGATGAAAAACTAAGAGAGTTGTGGCGGCTACAAGACGTTTTCGAGAGGTCGGAGCGACAACGTGTACGAGAGAGAGGTCGGAGCGACAGCGTGTACGAGAGAGAGGTCGGAGCGACAGCGTGTACGAGAGAGAGATCGACGAAGGTGTGTGAGATCGAAGGGATCTGAGGCTAACAAGCGGCGATGTACGAGGGTGTGGCGACATTTGTGGTGGCTAGTCGGAGAGGTTCGACAACGTGAGATCTGTGAGAAGAGGGTCTGGGATTATCGAAGGGATATGAGGCGAACAAGCGGTGACGTACGAGTGTGCGGTGACATCAATTGTGGCTGGTCGAAGATTTTTGGCAACGTGAGGTTCGCAAAAGATTTTTTTTTTTTCGGTTCAGGCATGAAAAATAAAATCGTGGGTCTCTGATTTTGAGTGTTTAGGCGGTGAAAAAAAGGAAGGAAAAAATGTTTTTGAATCTTCATGCGTGAAGAGAGAAAAAAAAAATGGGAGAGATTTGCAAAAAAAAAAAAAAAAAAAAAAAAAAAAAAAAATAATAAAATAGATATTATCTTGACATTTAGTTGGCATTAGATATTTTAAAGAAATTTGTGATTTGTGAAATTGTGACATTTTGTCGAGAGATTCAGAGTGGAGATCTTTAAATCTGATGCGAGGGGCGACGACCATTATTGAGAGTTCAATGGTGGGTCTTATCCCAAAGTGTTGTTCGCGCGAAGAGTTTCAGCGTTCGGTGGTGACGTGAGGAGAGTTATGAAGGGGCAGTTCGACGAAGAGTTTCGGCGTTCGGCAATGACCGAGAGTTCGGTGGAGATGTGATGAAAGTTTAGAAGAGGGGTTTCTCCTTAGAGTACAATTTAGCGAAGAGTTTCAATGTTCGTGACCGAGAGTTCGGTGAAGAGTTGAGGCAGTTCGACGGAGAATTCCGACGTTTAGCAATGACTGAGAATTTATAATTTATTATTTTTCAAGTTGGACATTCGAAACCTTCATGCCCCGAGGGAGATATTCATGTGAATTTAACTATAATCGTACCTCATAGACTAAAATGTCCATTTTGAAATTTTAGAGACCAAATGACACTTATCTTAAATCTGAAGGCCAAGTGTGTTTTACCCAAATATGTATTTCGAGGTTTTTTTTTTTGTTCAAAAAAGATTCAAAATGTGCATGGTAAGAAATTCAAATATTGTTTTGGTCAATAGTTCATATATTATGCAAGTTGCGTTAAATTCATGTTAGCAACTCAATTAAGTCATAGTGAGGTTGGTAAAAGAGAAAATTAAAATTCAATACAACTTACCAAATTAAATAATTCTACAAATTTGTTTCACTCACAATTGGGTTTTTTTTTTTTTTTTGGCAAATTATAATTGGCTTTTTCTTTGGAAAATTGTAATAAATGTCAATTTAGAGTAAAATAATTAAAAATAAATTTATGTATGTTCTATAGCGGCTGATAGTAGTCTACCACCTCCGTTTTTTTTTATTTATAGAATTTTAGTCTATCAGTGACAGTAGTCTATCACTGATAGCAGTGATAGTCATATATCAACGATAGCTTCTATCAATGATAGTCACAATTTTTTTTGCCATATTTGCAAAATGTTTTAAATTTTGCTAAATCTTTTTAGAATATAAACTCATAATCACATAACGTGTATGAATAGCTGAATAATAAGTTTAATACATACAGCTGAAAAAGTAATTTTATAGAGCAAATTGTCAGTTCATTATTGTTGCACAAAACAGCATAAGAAGATAATATTCGAAACTTATTATATTTATAATTAAATTTTACTAAAAAAAATAATCAAAAGAGATAACCACAATGACTTTAGAGAAAGGAAAATTAATTAATATTGAAATCAAAAGCTCAATTATTTACATTAGGTGTAGAAATTTGACTTTATTTTATGGCATATTGAGTTGAAAATTTTAGATACGAAAAGGAAAACGATTTTTAAAAGTGTATCCACAAATAACTTGCTTTCTACGTGATCAAGTCAAATAAAAAATAAACTGTCTGTGTCATCCTAATTTTATTTTTCAAATATCATAACCAAGCCCACATGTTATTTTTAAAATAATTTCTTGTTATTTTGTTTATGAAATAATAAAAAATTCTTATACCCAAAAATATAATAATAATAATAATAATAATAATAATAATAAGAAAACTGAATACTGTAAGGATGCAAAATGAAAATATACGTCTGTGATTGAAAACAAAAATTTAAAAGAAATGTATTCAATTATTTATATTTCATAGCTAGTAAAAATGAAAAAAATCTTAAATTATTTATATCGCGTTAGAATCATGAGTTTAATCCCCGCATTGAAAACATTTTTTTTTTATTTATTTTAATTTTTTTTTGCCAAATCGAGCCTAACATAATTGACATAAGGTTGTATTATTGACTAAGAGATTATAAGGCTATTGACTTAGAGGTCATGAGTTTAATCTCCGCATTAATTAAAATATCTTTACTAATTTTTTTTTTTTTTTTTTTTTTTTTTTTTTTTTATTATTTTTTTTTTTTTCAAAATAATTGAAACTCTTAAAACTAACACAATATCACTAGTCATTAGTTTAGGAGAATGCTATAAGTTTTGTAAATAAGATTAGATTTGTTAGAGACGAAATAATCAAATCTAAATTACAGTTAATCGATGGACTGAACATGGGGAATAAAGCTTACTTGACTAAGGTCAATCCATATATCGAGTCAAGAGGCGGCTGACGACGAAAAAGAACCGAGCAAAAATTGAATGGTACAAAGGAAGAGTCGACCACACAGGTCGACTCCATAAACAACGAAGGAGTCGAGCCCCTCGACTCGGCCAACCGTGAAGGCCGAAGAAAAGAAGACGCTGACCCTCTCTTTGGGGTCAGCTCGACCTCGTCAGCTGAAGAAAACATCTCCCTAAGGTCGTTACACAACCTTTGTGGCGGCCGGGAGTTACACAAAGATCATGAAGACCTCCTAATGGCTCTTTATGGTTCCAAAACGGTCCTAAGGACAGAGACCCAAGCATAATTCGTAACCAATTCATATTATTCAAATTCCATTAAGTTACCGACTTTCCATATTCAACTCTTTCTCTCTCTTATTTTTTCTCTCTAGAAACTAACTTGAGCGTCGGAGTCTCGGTATTGAAAGCCCCCACCGATCCTAGCTTACCTGCTCTTGAAATCGACCGGCAAATTGGACATATACGATCGTGTGAGGAGAGAATTGTTTTTGGGACATTTGAACTTCGTAGGTTTTTTTTTTTGACAACATGTAGGGATAGGGGATCAAACCTACGGACCTTATAGTCACTAGTTCATACATCATACAACTATGCTCTTGTTGGTCATCGTAGACTTTTTTTTTAATGAGAGGTACCAATGAAATTTCACAAATAAAATTAGGTGGGAAACGTTAAAATTTTAATTTTAAATCAGTTTTTACAAATCTTTTTAAAATCAAGCTAAATTTTACAATCCCACAAAGTCTTTAGATTAAATTTGACTTGCTTTAAATAAGCACAAAGGTTAAAAAAAAATGAATTTCCTTCTTTCAAAACCTTCAAATGGTTCACAAGTAAAAATAGAAAACCCAAACTACGTGAGCGATATTTTTATATCATGCGATAAAATGAGGATTCCAACCTCTAATTTCTTGATAGAATATATCGATTCAATTTATTCTTATTTGACTTAACATTATTTGAATATTATGTACAAACTTAAATAATATTAACTTATAAGTGGAACAACTTTTAATTTGTGTCAAATAAGTTAATTTTAAAAAAATTGTCTAATAAATTTTTAATTTTTTAATTTTTTTTATATTTTTATATGTATAAATTTTTAAACTTTAAATTTTGTGTCAAATTGATCAATGAGATATTTGACATTTTCTAAAATTAACAAACATTTTTTACACAAAGTTAAAAGTTTAATGTTTTATTAAACACAAAATTTAATTTTATTTAATATATTCGTTAATTTAAAAAAAAAAGTTGAACGTGTCAGGGACACTTATTATACTAGAAATCAAAAGTTTAGAGAATTATTTGATATTTTGAAAGTTCAAGAACCTATTACCTATTTTTTAAAGTTTAAGCATCATTCAAAACAAACATAAAAATTTAGGGACTAAAATTATAATTTAACGCAAACTAAATTTATAATTCAAAATTCAATCAAAAAGCAAACCAATGTTTTCACATTTTCAAGTTTTAAGTTCAAGGGTCATAAGTAAAGTAGATATTATTATTATTATTATTAATTATGTTATATATTTTTCATTTTTTTTAGTTTGTTATTTAAAAATGTCAATGACTACGAGCTCAACCAGCCGTATATATGATGTTATAGTGATAGCATTATCAAATGTCAACCCACTGACTTTCTATTTAATATTTTCTTTATTATTTTAAATCACATGCAGATAAGGTCAACGACAATTGTGCTATTAAATAATAACTCGCTTACTATCGGCTGCCAAATGTTTAAAACTGTAATATATATATATATATATATATATATCAATTTGCTAGGTTATTTTATTATTGGATGGAAAATTAATTAAAACTTTCAAGATTGACTTATAAGCCTATGCACCAATCCGTATTAACCGTTAACTAATTTTAATTGTACTTTTTTTTTTAAAGATATGTTTTGTAATAATTAATTAAAAAGATGAAAGTGGTTCAAATTCTGATTAATTAGACGAGATTATGAGTTATAATATTTTGGCTTAATGTTGAAGTTTTAGATAAGAGGAAAAAAACAATAAGATGTTTACAAAAAAGAAAATCATTTTTTGTGGTAAGAAGTAAAAAAAGAATTAATATTTTAGGTCTAGGTACAATTATATGATTTTTTGTTTTTGATTTATGAAAATTGGGCTTATTTAATCACAATTTTTTTTTTAAAATAAAAATTGTATCAGAGGTCAATTTAAAATAAAATAATTAAAAATATAGCATTTTTTAAAAAAAATTTGTAAATATGACAATTTTGATCACTAATAGTAGTCTATCACCTATGTTTTTATATAATTTTATCGGTGACTATCACTGATAGTAGTCATTTTATCATTGAATATTAGTGATAGGAGTCTATCAGATAATCACTAATTTATTGACATATTTGCAAAATGTTTAATATTTTTTTAAATTTGTCTTTATTTTCGGCCGGATTGTTATTCATCAAACTAGTTTTTTTTTTTTTTTTTTTTTTTTTTAATCATAATTTCATTTTTCTTTAAAAAAAAAAAAATTGAATTCTTTTGGTCCAATTTGAATTTTCTTTTCCAGTTTTCAAAACTTATCTTGAATTTTGAAAACAAAGGTAAAAAATAAATAACACAACAAAGAAATCCATAAGTGAAGGTAGTGTTGATAAGTTTGATTTTCAAAAACCTAAAACAAAAAACTAAGCCCCATTTGATAATCATTTGGTTTCTAGTTTTGGGTTTTTGAAAATTAAGCCTATAAACATTAGTTTCATCTATAACTTTATTTGTTTTGTTATATAGTTTTTACCGATATTTTAAAAAATCAAGTCAATTTTAAAAATTAAAAAAAATAGAATTCAAAAAGTAATTTTTGTTTTGTAATATGACTGAGAATCTAAATGTTTAAAGTAGGAAAAAATAAACTTAAATTTTAAAATTAGGAAACTAAAAACAATATAGTCATCAAATATGAGCTTAAATTGTTATGGAGACATTAAAAAACTCGTTTTATGATCACAAAATTTGTAAGGATTAGTGTAAGGTAGCATTTTAGAATCATTTTTTACAAATTCATTACATTAATCAGAAAGAAAAAGATCAACTAATTAATTGTCCCAAAAACATATTTAATATGAAAAAACACTTTCCAAAAAAAAAAAAAAAAAACTCTAAAATACGATGATACAAACATGTTTTCTCTCAACTTTATTCTAATAATTAAATATAAACTTAATTTAGAAAAAAAATGCATTTTGAAACATATATATTGATATAAGTTATTTGGGATTATTTCTGAAAGAGGAAAAAAAAAGATAATTAAGATTAGATTTTAAAAATTGGTAATGGCGTGCACTATTGGAAATTGCCAACTGTAGGAGCAACTGGCAGCTTGGGAGAAATATCATAGCAAGAATCTCATTAATTCTTTTAATCAGACGTTTTTTTTATTTTTTTTATATTTTAATCCTAATTGAGAGAGAGACATTATTAAAATAATCGAAGTACGTGGGCATATACGAAAAAGATGCTAAATTGATTCTTCCGAAGAAAAAATAAATGTTGACTAATGATTCTACGCTTTCAAGAACTCACTCTCTATCTATATAAATTCAAACTAAATCTTCAATCATCTCATTATTGCCTTGCAAATTTCCTCCTCTAATTTGGTAATTCCTCTATCCCTTCAACATTTTCAACAGACTTAAAAAAGAAAATTAGCGGTTTTTAGTTTATGACAATTCAGCTATACTCGGTTCGATTTGACTTTTTACTTATTTTATTGTCGTAGTTTCAAAACTTTTCCACGGTATGTTTCAAAACATTCATTTCGATCCTTATACTTAAAAACGACAAATTTCATCATTTCCTTTTCTTTTCTCTTCCATCATTTTTTTCTATCACAAATTTCACCACAACACTACTATCTCGAAATAATGCTACAACTTTGTATTAAACACTTTTAATTGTATATAAATTTTGTGCTAAAGCTTTGCATGTGAAAATATATGATTTGACCTTATTTTCTTTTAAGAACAATTCTTGTCTATATGAGTAGGCAGGTTTTTTTTAAGTGTTTGTGTATTTTTGTATTTTTTTTTATTTTTTTTTTATTTTTTTAAGTCTCCCTTATCTGAATCTCTTTGTTTTCTTCTCTTATATCTATTAAAAATTTAGGGATAGATAGCAAAAGATTTTTATTTAAATATATTTTGAAAGCAGATTGAATTCAATTGAAGAAAAGGAGACAAAAAAAACCTTGAGATCAAGAAGCAAACAATGGCTCAAGAATTGGGAGTGCTAAATGCACTCGATGTTGCAAAGACTCAATGGTACCATTTCACGGCCATCATCATAGCTGGAATGGGGTTCTTCACCGATGCCTACGATCTCTTCTGCATCGCGGTCGTCTCAAAGTTGCTCGGTCGCATATACTACTACACGCCCGGCTCCTCCCGACCTGGCTCGCTCCCTCCGAACGTGGCGGCCGCCGTCAGCGGAGTCGCGCTGTGTGGCACTCTTTCCGGGCAGCTCTTCTTCGGGTGGCTCGGGGACAAGATGGGAAGGAAGAAAGTGTATGGGATAACATTGATTCTTATGGTGGTTTGTTCATTTGCGTCGGGGCTTAGTTTTGGACATTCGGCCAAAGCAACAATGACAACTTTATGTCTATTTCGATTCTGGCTGGGGTTTGGAATTGGTGGCGATTATCCACTTTCTGCAACAATTATGTCTGAATATGCAAACAAGAAAACTCGTGGGGCTTTCATAGCTGCTGTGTTTGCCATGCAAGGATTTGGAATTTTGGCTGGTGGGATCGTCGCTTTGATTGTTTCAGGTATGAAAATTGATCATATGCATAATACAATAGTAATTATTAATATTCAAATTCTTTATGTTATATGAACATTTTTTAAAAAAATAATATTTACTTTTTATTTTAGAAGTGAAAAATGATAATAAAAAAACAATGTGTTTATTTATGTTCTTGAAGAATAGTAAATGAAGGCTAAAAACAAAGGAGTGAATGGTAAGTCTAGAATAGGATCGGATTAAGTTCATAATTTTTCAAAGCATCCGATGGGCGAGTCTTTACCAACTCTTGATTTTGTGTTTTTTATAGCATAAATTATTAGTTAATGCCATAACTTATAAAACAATTTCAAAGAAGAGGCTTATTAACACATAAAATTATAAATTATTTTGTTAAAAAGTCATACTAAAATATTAGAGCTTTTTTAGTATTTATTATTTGTTAGGGACAAACGTAACTCAACAAATGTTCACTTTGGGCTAAACCTTCGTGGTTTTGGTTGCACCCCCAATAATTCTTCCTTCACAATTCTAGTACCACTGAGTTTCTCTTCAAATAGTCATCTATCCGTCACAATCCTCTCCTCGAACGAAGTATCACCAAAACCTACCCTCAAATTATTGGTATGATATTGTTCACTTTGAGCCTAAACCCTCGTGTTTGTGCTTCGTTCCACCCAAAAGCTTCACACCAATGAAGATATGTCCCCTCACTTATATGAGATTTTTGTACGGATGATCCACCCTTCGGGGGCCGCTAGGTTTTTTAACCCAGTTTTTGAAAACTTATGTTTTTTGCCCTTCTCTCGTGATAAGGAAGTGCACAAAGTCATTCGTACCCTTCGCTTATCACGAAGAGATCACAATTGTCTCCTCGTGATCGTGATAAGCGAAGGGTACGAATGACTTTGTACACTTCCTTATCACGAGAAGGTCAAAAAACATAAGTTTTCGCGAGGAGAGTTAAAAAACCTCGCGGCTCCCGAGGGGTGGGTCATCCGTACAAAAACCCCTCACTTATATACCCATAATCTCTTCTCTTCTTCTAACCAATGTGAGACTTTGGTCCAATTCTCAATATTATTTTGTTTTCAAATTCATCAACCGTTCAGATCACAAAGAGTTTGATTTCGATATTCGTCTCATTAACAATTTGCTAATTGTTGAATGGCAGCTGCATTCAACAACAGATTCTCAGCTCCGGCATACCAGGTGGACCCGATCGGCTCAACCGTACCAGAAGCAGACTACGTATGGCGTGTAGTTCTAATGTTCGGCGCCATCCCCGCCGGAATGACATACTATTGGCGAATGAAAATGCCCGAAACGGCTCGATACACCGCCCTCGTCGCGAAGAACGCCAAACAAGCGGCGGCCGACATGTCTAGAGTCCTCCAAGTCGAGCTCGCGGTCGAGGAAGAGAAGCTAGAGAAAATCGTGGCCACAACCAAAAACCAATTCGGCTTATTTTCCCGTCAGTTCCTCAAACGTCACGGCCTCCACCTGCTAGGAACAACCACCACTTGGTTTTTACTAGACATTGCATTTTACAGCCAAAACCTCTTCCAAAAAGACATCTTCACCGCGATTGGTTGGCTTCCTCCGGCCAAAACCATGAGCGCTCTGGAAGAGTGCTATAGAATCGCAAGAGCTCAAACGCTCATCGCGCTTTGTGGGACGGTGCCGGGGTATTGGTTCACGGTGGCGCTAATTGACATCATTGGTAGATTCACCATCCAATTAATGGGTTTCATTATGATGACTATTTTCATGTTCGCCGTTGCATTTCCTTACAAGCATTGGATTTTGAAGGAGAATCGAGTTGGGTTTTTGGTGATGTACTCATTGACATTTTTCTTCGCTAATTTTGGGCCTAATTCAACCACTTTCGTTGTTCCGGCTGAAATCTTCCCGGCCAGGCTAAGGTCCACCTGTCATGGAATCTCCGCCGCCGCTGGTAAGGCCGGAGCAATCATCGGAGCATTTGGGTTTCTGTATGCTGCGCAGAATCAAGACCCGACAAAAACCGACCCGGGTTACCCTGCGGGTATTGGTGTTAAAAACTCCCTCATTGCACTCGGTTGCATCAACTTCCTCGGCGCTGTGCTTACGTTGTTGGTGCCGGAACCCAAAGGAAAATCACTCGAGGAGTTGACCGGCGAGAATGAGATGGACGACCAAGGCGCCGCCGATCAACCGTCCAATAGAACAGCACAAGTGTGATTTATTTTTGTATGTTTGTTTGGGTATGAAACGACTCGTTTTGTGACATTTTGTGGAAGTCTTAATATAATAATGATGTAAACGGTTTGAGGTTTGGGGTTTAGGGTTTGAGAGAGGATGATGTGATTTTTTTTTTTTTTTTGGGTGTATTTCGTTTGTCTTTATATATTTGTTCCTAAGTTTTCTTTTGTATTTAACCATTTTGTTTTTAATGTAATTCTTTTTATGAGTTTGTATGACTTTTTGTGTTGCCAAAGGAAAAAATATATTAAGGGTTTATGGTCGTTTTCTTTTTATAAATATCAATATGGCATGGGAAGAATCACATTTAGATGGAAGCGTGTAACACATCGATTTTAATAATAAATTAAGTTTGATTAAGAGTTGTTAACCTGAACATAACTTTACTTATTAAGTTATGCCTTCGACTATGAGTTCAGAGATTCAAATCCTTCCACTCCATTTATTGAAGAACTCACCAAACAAAAAAAAAATCATTAGGAATTTGGTAGGGAAACGATTTCCTTAATGATATACATATATTTTTTTGAGTGTATTTTCGAAATTGTTTTTGAGAATTGTTATTAAAGAAATTACAAAGGTTAATAGACACTACTATTAATAATGACTATTAAAATTAATATTGATAAATTCATGATTTTAGAAAGAAAAACGATTTTATTTATATAAATAGGGCACATGTTAGAAAAACATACTTAAAGAAATTTTTAAAAATGATCTTTAAAAAATATCTATCCATTTTTTATTTTTGTACTACTATTTTCTTTTCTTTCTTTTATTGTATAAATAAATTGGAAAAAAGTTTCTAAACAATGCCACCACCCAATGTTCTTATTTAGTTATTTAAATTATAAAATATTTACTTTTTCTAATGGGCGGGTTCCACAAATAGCAACCAGTCCAAACTAATTGCAAATTTAGCAAATTTTAAAATGTTTTGCAAATATGGCAAAAAAATATCGTTTCTACCACTGATAGACTTTATCATATCACTAATAGACTTCTATCAGTGATAGACTATTATCACTCATAGATTATTATCACTAACAAAAATCTATAAAAAGTTGAGGTGATCAGCGATAGACTTCTATCAGCCATAAGATATCAGCGATAGAAATTGTCATATCCGCAATTTTTTTAAAAACATGCTATATTTTTAATTATCTTATTCTAAATTGACATATGTTATAATTTTCCTTTTCTAATTCTACCCTATTTAATTAATTAAATATTTTGTTAAAAAAAATCTGAATTAATGAATATCATCAAATTGGCCCCTTCTATATATGGATTTTATTAAAATTTATATGATTTAATTATTTAGATTTTAAAATATTTATTGTTATAATTCTACCCTATTTAATTAATTAAATGTTTTTAAAGTTTAATATATTTCCTTTGTTAGGGTTGATATCGTATTTTCTAGACTATTTCAAACCTTGAAATTAGGTAATCTTTTCATTTTGGAGTTATTTAATGTTTGGATATATAATTCTCTAAGATAAATTTTGCTATTTATATTTATATTTTAATGTTATTTACCAATTGAAACTTACTATACACGATACAATAAATTTTAAATTTGATACACGTTTCGTTGGTTTTTGACACCCGTGTAGATATACAACGACAGCGTCACACACACATTCAGTCAGGGTATATGTTTGGATACACCCTAATTACCAACACCCTTGTAATCCTAGAGCTTTCCCTAAAAATAGGGAACAACAAAAACGTACACTACCAACCTACGAACTAGGTGAGATGTCTCCTCATTAGTAAGGTGAGGAGTGTATTGGTTGTTCCCTAGTTTTAGGATAAGATTCAGAATTTAAATGGAGCTAGTAATTACCCACGACAACCTCCAACTCTATACCAATGTATGTGCGACGCAGTGACTATATATCTCTACGGGTGTGCCCAAGCGTATACCCGACAGAGGGTGTGTGCGACGACCCTACTCACAGGAACACATAGAGATACAGAATGCCAGAAATTACTTAACGGAAAAAAAAAAAATCGGTTTCGGGAAATTATCTACCTCACCAAATAAATTCTTAAAATTAATTAAATTTTAAAATAATATAAACTAATTTCAAAACTAATAATTTTTAAAATAGAAAATTCTAAAAGTATTTAATGGGAAACCAACTCAAACCTATTTGTTATTAAAAAATCTCTAGACATACACGGCAAAGAAAACACGTATTTATACATTTTACGCCTAATTAATTGTAGACATTTTTCTGGTTTTCCATAAATAAATAAATAAAGGTTGATATGGTTTGAAGAGTGTTTGGGAGTGGAGGTGTTGTCTGTAAGCCCATCTATTTTATGCTTTGAGCCCTTCAAACTGGGCCTGGCCCACTGCATGATTTAGTCACAAAAGGTGAAAAAAACTAAAAGAAAATTAAAAATAACACCTTACATTTTTTTTAACAAATACATGAAAAGTAAAACAAATATATGGGAAAATAGATATCATTATGTTTTGGTTCAAAGACATTTTAGTTACTCAAATTTTTAAGGAAGTTTCAATTTAGTCATTGAAATTTAGTAGGCAACCATTTAGTCTCTATACTTTAAATTTTGTAATAATTTAGTCCTTACACTTTTTTATGACCTTTTAGTTAATGACACAATCTTATATCAATTGAACTATGTTCGGTTTGACATTATGTAACAATTTAGTCACAATGGTGAAAAATATTTTTAAGATTTAATTAAAATTCTTACCTATGTATCTCAATAAACTGATTAAGAACCAAATGTATTAACATTATGTAACAATTTAGTCACAATGGTGAAAAATATTTTTAAGATTTAATTAAAATTCTTATCTATGTATCTCAATAAACTGATTAAGAACCAAATGTGTAAATAAATAATAAAAATTATGTCGTTACTTAATAAAAATTTGTACACTTAATTTTTAAAGTAATTTTTCATAATAGTGATTAAAATTACTAAAAATTTTAAAGTTTAGAAACTTAATTCTTACCTACTAATAAAATATAAGTATAAGGACTAAATTGTTAATGACTAAATTGAACAAATCAAAAAATATTTTTTAACCTTATATTTTTTATTTGATATTAAATGGAAAAAGATTAGGTAGGAAAAGTGGAAATCTAAGCCTTCCTAATTTATATTATATTCCTCATACATCACCATGCAATTATAACTAATGAAAGATCGAGTAACAAAAAAAAAAAAGCATTCCATTTGTCTCCTATATATTAATATCTCTTTTTGTCATAAACAACAAAGATACAATTCAATATTTCTTTTCGTCACCTCCTATATAAAATAATCTAACCTAATTATTACACGATTGGAGGATTAAATTATAAAATATTAAATTATAAAATATTTGTGATGTGTTCTTTCTTTGATGACAGTTTAATCGTTAACTTTTTAAAACAAAATTGTTGAGTATTTATATGGATGATCCTCTTTTCAGGTGTGTAACGTTTTAGAATCTAGTTTTTTAAATCTTGTGTTTTGTGATCTTCTCGTAATAAGCAAATGCACAAAGTTTGTAGTACATTTCGTTGAGCACGATCACGAAAAGACCATTATAATACCTTCATGCTAATCGAAAGATACAAATAATTTTTCACAAGAGAAAGTATTTATTTTTTATAAGAGAAAGTCAAAAAAATTTATGGGAGGGTCATTCATTCGTCACAAATACCCCTTTTGTTGGGTTTGTACTGTTTAATTTTGTTTTATTGGTACAAGTGTTTATTTATTACCATCTTTTAACAGAATATATATAAATTATTACTCTTGGTCAATAAAGGGGTTTTTTTTTTTAATTAAAAAATAAAATAAAATAAAAAAATGGCGTAAGAAGAGTAGACTTTTTTATTGATTGGATGAATGGGGGATGGAAAGTCTGTGGTGCAGGCTACAGCTGGCAAGTCCAATTTCTACACATTGACTATTAAACACCATTTTGTCATTTTCAAGTTGTCCTCTTTCAATATCTTTCCTTTCCTTTTAATTCATTTCATCTAAATAGTTGGTTATATTACAATTTTGTTTGTATTTATGTAGTTGTAACTTGCAAGACCTTTTAAAAAAAAAAAATGTAGTTGTAGGAGTTTCAATTTAGTTCTTCTAGTTATACGTTTGTGATTTTGATTCGTCGGGCTTGACAAGTTAAACAATATGTCATTGTGTTCCTTTTTCTATTAGTAAAAAGAAACTCCTTCAACTATTTCATAGTCTCGAATCACTTCAATATAAAACTATAGTTCATTCTCGAAATGATATTTTCCAATCAACAATGTTGAAAGAATGAGAGAGAACATTTATGCCCGAGATAGGTAGAGATAACTTCAAAGACTTGATAATGTTGGAATGCCTTGAATATCTTATTTGACGCTACAAATGGGCAAGTAAGGATGTCCTATATAAACCTTATAACGACTTCTGCCCCTTAATCTGCAATTTATGTACTTTCTCCCTAAAGTTAATACAATTGTTCTATTCCTTTTGCTCGTGGACGTAGTTAACACACGGCTAATGAACCACGTAAATTTGTGTGTTGTTTATCGCTTTATTCTTTGTTGTCGATTTGTTTCCTGTCATAACATATAAGCTCTCCTTCAAGGCTATTGTTTTTGCAATATCGATAGACTAGTGCAAATTATGTAAAACTTTTGTTCTGCCATTCATCGTGTCACCCTTAGAATTCCTTACGATGTTTTCTAGGCCCACCATATCATCTATCACCACTACGTCCATATTGATTTTATACGAATATAGAGGGATAGAAGTCCATCACGTAACGTATGAAAAGTTGCCAACTGGGAGCGTTGCGGTACGAGTGTCAGTCGTAAAGGGGTGTGGGTCGTTTCTGCAGTTATTAAAGGTCCGTCTCTTCTTTAATTTTGTTTATGTTTGTTACTGTACGAAAAAATGTTTCAACTTAGTTATCGTTCATACTTCAGTAGATAAAAGCTCTTGTTATAATATCAATTAATGTTGTTATGGGTAAAACCCACGAGGATTCGCCAACACGATATCCAAGGTAGGCCCATACCAACTCTCGAGAAAAGCCCAACAAGCCCACTAAAGGGACACGGTAGGTTAACCTATCGAGTTGACCAAGATAGCTCATCACGATGTTATGGCGATACCGACCATGACCTAGGAAAAAGGCGGAGTCGCCGGCCAACGATAAACCCGCTGACAGCTGCCAATCCGCCTGCCAACAGCCGCCCGGAATCTCGCAGGCGGGCGCCGATCACTCACCAAACTTATCCCGGTTAATTCTCCGAAATTCTGGAATAAGTGTACGGAGTCGGCACGACGACCAACGTCCTCAAACACTACAAATATGAAGTTGCACCCTTCATATAGAGGGTACGCAAAGCAATCTCTACCAACTTCACTAAAACTCGACTTTCCTCAACCCTCTTTGCTAACTTAAGCATCAGAGCGTGTTGGGTCGAGTAGCACATCGGTACAAGTCTCGTGTTCTTGCTTTTGCAGGTCCACCCGGATACCCCACTGATCTCCAGAGGCCGATATGAAGGATTAGCCAAAAATCTACATCAACAAATGTAATAAAAGTCCTTTACCTTACTCTCTCTCAATTTTATCTTTTTGTTTAACCTTTTCTCTCTAAAATTTATCTCTTTCCCTCTCTCTTTTCTTTATATCTTTCTCTAACAATTTTTACTAATATTCTCTCTCTAAACATTTTTCTTTTCAAAAAGTTGATCTCTTTAAATTTATTATGTTTAACCTTTTTCTATAAAACATTTATCTCTATATCTCTAAATTTTTATCGTCATAACCATATATTTTTCTGGTCTAAAACATATTTTCATCTCTCCTATTTTTTTTTTAAACAAAAAAAACTTAAAAAATGAAAAACAAAAAATCAAAAAATAAATTTTATTTGAAAATCGTTATCAAACAAGACTAAGTTGATTCACTAATGATGCATAAATTATCGAGAATATTATATTTAATTACATAGATAAATTGGAAACATTTATAGGAATTGATTAGACAAGGAGTGACGAAGTTTGTGATGGAGATGAAAAATATAATCCAACGGAATTCTAATTCACTTGAAAGAGCATATAACCAAAAAGTATTTTGTGATCTTGTTTTCCAATGTTACCAAACGAATGTGGAATATTTGTCAAAGTTTATTCTATTATATGCTTCAATTCATTTGCACGTTATGTAAGATTCATTTTATATATCGGAACTTTCCACATTACACGTGTGGACATATCAATAAACATGTGATCTATTTATTCCGGCAATTTGTGTTCAAATTAATAAAAAATTTGACCTACAAATACGAATAGTTTTGATTATTTTACGATAAATCAATAACAAAGAATAAGTAAAGCGTGAAAGAAAAACGACACGAATTTACGTGGTTCACTAACGTCGTGTTAACTACATCTACGGGCAGAATGGAGAGCAGTATTATTACGAAATATGAGAGAATTACTAATGAACAGATAAAAGCGGTTGAAGTCATTAGAAGGTTTATATATGACACCCGGTCAACGAGACCCCGTACCGACCAGTAGTAGAGGGTTATAACAGATTCAATGCATTTCAATAGATTATATATCCCAAAGAAAATGTGTTTTAGTTGATAATAAATTGGAATAATATATTCACTATGTTAAGGGGTAAGATAAGAGGCCTACGAGCCTACAGTCCACATAGGCCGCTCGAGTCATGTGGACCATATGCATGCGACTAATTAAGCCCCAAGCGATTGGCTCACTAAAGAGATACGATCGATCAGGACAAAGCAAGCGGCCTATTGAGGCATACACTGCCTCTCTCTTTAATTTTCGCTATCATGCCCGATACGATCCTAATCTTAGGATAGTGAAGAAAGAGTATAAATAGAATGGACTCATCCCATTATATGGAGGTACACAATACCACCCATAGTTCAACTTGACATTATTTCTATTTAAGCACTTAACTTAAGCATTAGACCTTGTTGGACACAACGCCACACCAATATAAAGTATCTACCTTGCAGGTCAGCGCCGTCACCTCTAGCTCAAAAGCTTACATGGATATGCGACTAGGTTTTCGCATCAACAACTATATTATCCATATTGACAAGCAGCTCAATTTTGTGTAAGTTGAGAAGTTTGAATTTACAACCCATGTATGTGAGTTGTTACAAGAGAATCGATTTTTTATTTTGAAAACCATAATCTAAATTTATATAATATGCGTTTAGTCGTGGTAGGTTTAGACCATTGAAGGATTAGCAATTTCATATTTTGACATATCAAACGTACCTTCGGTTTCACAAATTCAAGCTATACATTAATTCAACTTTGCTAACCAAATATCTCTTCAATTTTTTTTATTATAGTTTAAAATTATTTATAGGGATAAAATACACTATTCACAAATTATTATAACTACCGACTATAATAATTTATCTACATTTTAAACAAGGGGCTTATCCATTCAATTAACTATTGATTTGCCTTAATACCAAGACGTATAATAATTCACCCACATTTCAAACAAGGGACTTATCCATTCAATTAACTATTGATTTGATTTAATACCAAGAGGTCGCTAGGTACTTATATTCAATTTTCTCAAAAAAAAAAAAATATATATATATATATATAAAAATTATATAAAAAAATTAAGCCTAAATTAGGGGAAATTTGTACTAGTGACTCGTCCGTTTGTCAAAATAATCTGATTTTTTTTTAAAAAAAAGGTAAATTAACCTTTTTGTTGACATCATCACTTATTTTTTTAATATTATTTTTCTCTCTCTAGTTCGTGCTCGTGCTATCTCGCTCCAACTCTAGCTCCATTTCAGATCTGAAAAATGTCAAGATCAAGAAAATGTTTCCAGATCGGTAAGATTTTCCAGATCTGAAAATTTTTTGGTTCTTGAATCGTCACGGGAGAGTTACCGTCGATGGGAGTCGTCACCGGAGAGTCGCCGACGATGGGTGAATAGGAGGAAGAAAAAACGTGATAAAGGAGAGAGAAAAAAATCTAGGAAAAAAAAAATAAGCTTAGAGGAAAGTGAGAGAGCTACAAAACCGGCCAGAAAAAATATTAAAACATTTGGGGATGTTGTAGCAGAAAGTCAATTTGCATTGTTTTTAAAATTCGAATTATTTTAAAAAATGGTTAAAAATAACGGATCTTTCATATAAAAATCTCCTAAATTAGGTTTTTTTTTTTTTTTTTTTTTTAATATGTGAATCTTCTAACCTCTTGATTATCATATATGTTTTAAAGAGCTAAGTTCGGGTTGATATTGTCATCTAGTTGAAGGAATAGAATGCAATTTGATTAATTTTGAAATTAAAATTTCAATGTAACTATTTTTTTTAATTATCCTTAAAAAAAACAGAAAAAAAAAGGTATTGTATTGTTGTTTTATCGAAATTAATGAGTTGAAAGTGGTTTTTTTTTTTTTTAGGCTCGAGTTGAAAGTGGTTGATAGTCTTATTGATGGTAAATTAATGAAATTTCTTTACATTAAATAGAAAGTTTTTCTATTAGCAAACAATGTTCAATGACATGATGTATCGTCTAGTGACCATGAAGTTTTAGGTTCAATCTCCTACCCAACATGTTGCAAAAAAAAAAAAAAAAAAAAATAGATAATGTTCCTTCATGCCAAATCGAACATAGTTCAATCCCGCATTAATTAAAATATTTTTGCGAAAAAAAAAGAAAAAAACAGTATTTCTCCGTGGACCCAAATCCTGAAGTTTGGAGTGGCAGCAAATGGTTAAAATGAGCAACCATCCTATCTCAATAATGTTTTAAAAGTCAACTACAAATTAAAAAAGTCAATGTTTTATCTTTTTTGAAAAATATCAAATAACAAAAATTAAATAATCAACTACAAATAGAATAGAAAGAAAAAAAAAGGGTTATAGTTCAAACTAATTGAAATTGATGCTACGAGAAAAGGTGAATGAGTTTCAGCAATAACATTAATATGAAATTAGAGAGTGAAAAAAAAAGCGTGTAAAAAAGAGGGGGAAAAAATTAATTAAGACTTCAAATCGATAGCTTTCTATGATTTAAAGTTAATTAGTATTAGGTTAAATAAATCTTTAAAATTTAAAAATATTATCAAGAATTACATTAATTATTTTACTTTTTTTATTTATAAATATATCCATTTAAAATAGAATTGTAAATATCACCATTTTTTTTTTTTATAATTGATAATAAAACTGTATCATATTTGTAAATATTTTTAAATCATGCTAGATTAATTACTATTTTGTGTTAAATGGTCATATATGCAATTATCTCCTATTTTTATAATAAATTCTAATTTTAAATTTTACCACCAATATTTTATGCTTTTAATTTTATCTTCAGAAAAAACTAAATATATATAAGGCAGGTCCAAAATAATTGCAAATTTTGTAAAATTTAAAACATTTTGCAAATATAGTAAAAAAATCAGTGGTTGTCACTGAAGTCATCGTTGATATATGACTATCGTTCATAGATTACTATCAGTGATAGACTACTATCACTGATAGACTAAAATTCTATAAAAAAAAGTGATAGATTTCTATCGGCCGATAGACTATACTATCCGTGATAGAAATTGTGGAAAAAAAAAAAAAAAAAAAAATATCGTCGAAATTCAAATCCCATTTTTGAATTGAATTTAAAAATGTCCACCTCATTTGGGATGGGAGTGAGGTAGGTTGGATGGACAAATTGCAATTTCAAGTCAACCAACTATCCTTTGGTTTTATTTTCTCCATAACTTATGTGGGAGACCCATCCATTTCTATCAATATATATCACTACCATTTACTCCTCTTCCCCTAACCTAACCTAGCTACTCTACCTATACTATATATTTTTATACTATATATTTTTATACTATATTTTATATCGTTAATTTGGGCATAGTTTAATGTGGATAATACAACAATTATCATCTCAAAGGTCGATGCTTCGATCTCCTTACATCTTCGATACTCGATACACAGAAATTCAAACGATTAGGTCCACTGTTTTATTGAAATTGCATTGTAAACTTGTTTGGATAATACATATAAAGTTGAATTTGTTAGTCAAATTTGTTTATATTTAAATGTTTTACATGTCATTACAAGATTTTGTTGAGATAAAGATTAATGGTCAGAGGAGGTTGGATGGACAGTTGGTCAAATCCTAATAATAATCGTACATGGATATATAGTTGTTGAAGCCAATGACCCAGAAATCCTTCATCTTCGATCTATGGAAAGATGATCAAGTTGACTCTTATGTACAACTTGATGCACTATCCTTCATCAATCTTAATTATCCAAAGGATTAGTATCAACCCGCGCAATAAATTTTTTGGACTTATATTCACTAGTCCATAATAAATTGCAAAGACATTTTGACACTTCTATACGGAATAGTGTTTGATCTATATTTTGTAAATTTTACAAAAACAAATCTAGATTTTTTTTTTTAATATAAAAACGTTAGGCTAAATATTTTGAATAATTGAGAATGTTTTAAGTAATTCTCAATTAAATCTATAATCTATTTCTTTCTCAAATTTATCTTTAATGTATTAAAAGTTCTTTATTAGATCATTTTGTAAATTAAAAAAATATATTAAATTTGTTAATAGAGAGTCTCTGTGTAAAATTTATTATTTTATTAATATATTTGGACACATGTACACATATCATTTAAAAATGTTACCTAGAATAATTATTTTTTTTAATCCGCTAAATTGACATTTTGTATGAACTAATAATCAAGAAGTCGAATATTATTTTATTTTTTTATGTGTTGAGTAGGATTCAAGAAACATGTTTACGTATCCAAAATATTCATAAAATATTATTTAAATATACATCATTCATTTAGACTTTGTGATGCCATGATTGAAACGAGATATATCATTATTTTTTTTTACGGGGACCCGCCCCTAACGGAGTGGGTAGTCCCCGTTAAGCGTTTAGGTGGCGAGGACAAAAAAAAAATCCCAGTTAACCATGGAAATTTTAAAAAGAAAATTAAATTTTTATGAAATATATTATTTTGTTTTTTTAAGGAAATTTTATAATAAAAAATCTCTTTAAATAGTATTTTTGTCATTATAAATAGAAATTTTATGAAAAAAAAATATTTTATTTAATCAAAAATTTTAAAAAATAAATTCATAAATGAAAAATTATTCCATGATGGGAACCTGAGAAATTTGCAGGACGAGAAATTAAATACGGGACGGGAAATCAATCCTCGGCCTGGTCTCGATCTGTGGACCGGTGGAATACCCTTTTTAGGTATTTACATCTTTTTAGGTATTTATTAGTGTATAATATAAACATGTATTTTGAAATGACAAGAAAGTTTAATCTTTTTAAAAATTGCATAATTAAAATCCTGCATATATTGAAATATAATATAATTGATTAAATTTGTGAATGACTAAACCTTAAAACATTTTTAAAAATACATAGGTTAAAAGAATAATTGACAAAATCATAAGACATCAATGTTGAGGGAAAATGAGTGTAATCTCTTTTTCATCCATGAATTTGTTCCACTTTTTTAATTTACTTTTTAAATATTAATTTTAGCATTTGGATTTTAAACAATTTTTTTATTTTTTATTAAGCTCAACTTAGGAGGTGGAGATTTGAACTTCTCACTTCTTGGTGGAAGCCATATATTTCTTAACCAATTGTTCAAGTTGACCGATATATTCTTATATTAACATGTTAATACATATATTGCTCCAAATCCAGATTATCCTTTTTTTAAGAGAAATAAAGATAAAAGACTAATATAATTATAATTATTTTAAAAAAAATTAGGTATTAGAGAAAAACATTTTGAAAGTTGAAAAAATAAATAAATTCCTACTTTTCAAACTCAACAATATGTATCAAATTTCACCTTAACTTTTAATATGAGTAAGTTGAATCATAGACTCAGACAAAGCGTTGCAAATTTTAGTGCTTCAAGTGATGCATATTGTTGAATTTGGCACTTTGATGGTTTTGAGAAATACTACATTGTTAAAAGTGGTTACAAAGCTTTTTGGTTGGGTAGTCATGAGGTGGGCTCTTGAAGTGAGAATCGGTGCAAGGAGTGGTGGAAAAGAAACTTTGGAAGCTACGAATTCCCTCTTAGATCAATCACTTTGTGTGTCATTCTTTTCATAATTGCATCCCCACAAAGGTATCTTTGAATCTCAGAAAAATGGATATTTTGTTGTTGTGTCCAGTATGACAGAGAAAGGAAGAGACAGTTGATCATGCTATTTGTAATTGTTAGAGAACAAAGAAGGTGTGGAAGGTCTTATTGCCCAATTTTGATATGCACGGGAACTAATACATCCACATTCAGGATAGATCGTTGGAGCTTTCTTGAACTCTTTCAATTTCCTACCTTGAATTGGTCATTTGTGTTGGAGCTTGAAAAATTCGGAATGACAGCATCAAGTTCTTACACAATGAAGGGGTTCAAGATATTCCCACGAGGAGTGAATGAATTTTGGAATACCTTCAAGATTTTCGCAGAGTCAACTACCCGCTCAGACCAACAGTCCCCTCAATTGATGAGAGTGTGTAGAGTTGTTTGTGGATGTCGCTTGTAACATAGAATCCAATACTTCGAGTTTTGGCGTAGTTTTATAGAATCCGAATGGTCGACTTTTGACGGCTATGTACGGATTTCAACTGACTGCAGGTACACCGACTTGTGCAGAGGGACATGCGATTTTTGAAGGTCTTCGACTTGTCTAACGTATGAGTTTCTTTAAACTATTTGTTCATTCTCATTCACTAGTTAACGCTAACATGTTAAAGTCCTAGTAGTGTTGCCTTTCTTTTAAGTCCTTTGAATTTCTAACCAACACGTCTTTTATAATAAAAAATGGGTAGGAGAATATATATATATATATATATATATATATATATATATAATTGAGAAAATTGAAAAATGAAATAAAAAGAAGGGTATAAATTGCATAGAGAAAAAAGAGGATATAAAAGGCTGGACGAAACAAGAAACAGTTTAGAAGTGATAGTGTGTGAAAACAAAACGGCAACTGAGAAAAATAAAAATGGAATATTCGGAGCTAAACGCTAAGAGATACCATGCACGTGAGATGGATGCTGTTATTTCTTCTTAAATACTTCATTCATCCCCTCCCCCATTTCTCCCCATATCCCCGCTCCTTCCTTCCTCCTCCTCCTCCTCCGCCGCCGCCGCCACCGCCACCGCCACATTTTCCGGCGAAAACAAACATCGCAGTGCTTCCTGGTATTAATTAACCACTGCCCTAATTTCATGCCTTTAACTCTCTTTCTTATTTGCTTTTTTAATCCTTCCTAACATTTATCATTCTTTTTCTTTTTAGGCTTTTTTGTTTTTGTTTTTGTTACCGGTTGATAGAATCGAACATCTCACGTTCACTTACGTGGAAGATGAATCATTTGAGTTAAGTTCAAGTTAGATTTTTTGAATTTTTTTATTCGTTCTCCGATCATGCGGCATCCAATGGTAACTAGATACCATTTTTTTTTTTTTTTTAATTTCACTTTATTAAAAGGTTATAATCATGATTTTGCTTTTATTTATTTATTTTGGTTGCAATTTTAGTACAATACTATATTTATTATTATTATTTACTTTCATAACAAAAACCTATTTACATGCACAGTGAACTGCTTCAATTAGTCAAACTCATTTACTTTTTTAATTTTAAAAATTGACTTGGCTGATGGGCTCTTGTTATACAGACACAATATATATATATATATATATATATATATATATATATTTTTTTTTTTTTTTATTATTATTATTATTATTATTATTATTATTATTATTATTATTATTATTCTCTCGCCTGGATTCTTCTAAAAAAAAACATTATCGTTTGAATTTTAAGATGGGTCCTAATTCGTTGTTTGAGAGTTTTTTCTCTCTTTTCCTTTTTTTTTTATTCGTCGGAGTTTTGAATAAAAATAACAATTTCCTAGATGAATTCTGAGTCAGGGTAATAATAATAATAATGGCTTTGGCTTATTCTTTTTATTTTGTATTTTTTTTATAATAATAAAAGTAATAATATGTTTTTATTTAAATCAAATTTTGTTCATTGTCGTCATTTATTTCTCACCAAAGTCCAAAGTTGGGTCCACACAATTTTGGGAGTCCAGAGGTCTGATTTCACACGGAAATAGGGGTAGTTACGAAAAAAATAAAAAATAAAAAATAAATACCATTTATACCTATCATTTTTCAAACTTTTATTTATATATATATATCAAAATAAGTAGAATATATAGCAAAATAATAATCGATAATAACATAAAAATCATATAATTAGTAGGTAATTAGTAGCAATCACTAATCACTGATAAGAAATATTTCACTAGTAGACTGATAACATAAGGATCATATAATCTATATGTTGGTGATTTGGTAAAAATATTAGGTTTATATGTTGATGATTTACCTTATATTTGAATATTGATTTGGTCCTTATGATTGCCTACTTATTATATGGTTTTTATGTTATCAATAACTGCTACTGATTTTCAACTGTTTATATGATTTTTATGTTATAACTGATTGCTACCGATTATATAGTTCTTATGTTGATTGTCTATAAATTATATGATTTTTATGTTATTATTATTGTTATTTTTGCTAATATTTATAAACTCTATAAATGTAGTTAAATTTGAAATTACCTTAGTTTATTTTTGCTATTTATTACAATTTTCCTATTTTCCTATTGCTTTACTTATCCATCATTTTGTTTCCATTTTTTTTTATACGCACGATTTCATGATTTTAAAATTATGTACTCGGACAAAACTATAAAAATATCAATTTTAAAATTCACGTTGACCATATCATAATTTTTAAATATTTTCAAAAGGAAAAAGAAACTCTATTATTCTTCTATTCTGCCGTGCCCCACAACATGAGTTTGTCTTTATAACTCGAATTGAATCAAATTTAATTTACCCACTTGTCCAATTCATATCATATTATAGCAAATAATTGTAGGGTGCTACACTACAAAAACTTTAAGCCTGTTAGGCCTTTTTATTTTCATATTTTGGTTAATGAAATTAATCTATCATCTATTTTTTTTTTAGTTAAAATTAGGCGAGAAATGCTTAAATTTGTTAGGGTCAACACAATGGTATATGATATTATTCACTTGGTACATAAGTGGTTTTACTTTTAATTTCACTTAAAAATCTCATATCATTGAAGATAATTGTGCCCTCCTTTATATATTCATCCTCATACTCTTTTTTAACTAATGTGAGACTTTTGATTATTTATTATTGAAAACTTAATTAAAGTGAGATATCTTACCTAAAAAGAACTGAACATAACTCAATTCACATATGTACCAATTATTGATCTGTTGAATTTCTGGGTCTCACATTCTCACATGTTGGGATGTTGTCAACTATTGTATGGCAGCTGGTTATGTGATTGTGTTGTGCTTGGGCCTTCTTTGTCAAATTTGAGCCCTTTTTCCTTTTGGTATTTTCTGGCTTTTCTGTTTTATATCCTCATTTGTCCACATCGAATTCTTTTCCAACCTTTATTTTTAGAGATTTGGTCATTTTGATGTAATGTTTAAATGTGGTTTTTTTGTTTTGGGCTAAGTTTTAAACTTCCATTGTTTTAGAATTTTTTTTTTTTTTTTCGAGGATTCAAACCAAATACCTCTTGGTTCGTCAACACATACATATGTCAGTTGAGTCATGCTTGCTTTTGACAATTTTAGATGTTTTTTAGTTAGCTTAGAGCCGGAGTGATTCATTGGTGAAAAAAAAATAATTTTTAACTTTAAACTTATTAAGTTAGGTGAATCTTTATTATAAACCTTCAATTTCATTAAGTTAAACCTTAAGTTTAGATCCACTTAAAATTCGATTTCTCTATCCTTTCAAAGCCGATAAGTTGGGCGCTCCAAATTCACACAAAATTTTAACAACAAATAAAGTAAAAATCTCTTAAAACTCACTAGTATCAATGAAAAACGAATAAAGTAAAAGCCTCTCAAAACTCACTAATATCAACGAAAATGAAGTTTCCCACACAATTAAACCTGAGAATGAAATAAACATTTTAAACTCACAATTTTAAACAAAAATCTAGCTCTAATTTTTCTTATTTTTCTTGAATTCAATAATACATGAAGTGAGCATATTCGAAGTTCTAACCTAGGTGCTATTTTCTTTTGAACTTTTTTGGATAGGTTCGATTGCACATGAGAATATATTCATTGACAAATTTGTAAATGAAAATATATTATAAAGTAAAAACTACAATATTTGTTCATAATTAACCAGCAATTTGATGAAATTAAAAGTTTAGATTGAAACATGCATATGATCGAGTTGAAGCTTAAATTTAATCTGATATCTAATGTACTAATCTTTCTGCTAATTTCTTGAATACAGGCCAAGAAGTGTAAGAAGAGAAATCATGGGAAGAGAGCAACTGCAAGTACTGAACGCACTCGATGTAGCGAAAACTCAATGGTACCATTTCACAGCAATTATAATTGCCGGAATGGGTTTTTTCACAGACGCCTACGATCTCTTCTGCGTCTCTCTCGTCACCAAATTACTTGGCCGAATTTACTATCATAGAGAAGGCTCGGAGAAGCCCGGCGAATTGCCTTCAAACATAGCCGCCGCCGTCAACGGCGTCGCTTTCTGCGGCACCCTCTCCGGCCAGCTCTTCTTCGGCTGGCTCGGCGACAAAATGGGCCGCAAACGAGTCTACGGAATGACCCTCATGATCATGGTCATTTGCTCTGTCGCTTCCGGCCTTTCCTTCAGCAGCACCCCAACCTCCGTCGTCGCCACTCTCTGTTTCTTCCGATTCTGGCTCGGCTTCGGCATCGGCGGCGATTACCCACTTTCCGCCACCATCATGTCGGAATACGCCAATAAGAAAACCAGAGGAGCATTCATCGCCGCCGTCTTCGCAATGCAGGGGTTTGGGATTTTAGCAGGGGGGGTCGTTGCTATAATCGTCTCCGCCGCTTTCGACGCGAAATACCCAGCTCCGTCGTATGAACAAAACCCCTCCGCCTCCACCGTCCCGCAGGCGGATTACGTCTGGCGAATCATTGTCATTTTTGGCGCTTTTCCGGCTCTGCTTACTTACTACTGGCGAATGAAAATGCCGGAGACCGCCCGTTACACCGCCCTGGTTGCGAAAAACGTCAAACAAGCGGCGGCGGATATGTCGAAAGTGCTGCAGGTCGAATTGGAACCGGAGCAGGAGAAAATCAACGACGCCGGAAAATCCAAGAACGATTTCGGGTTGTTTTCTAAGAGTTTCCTCCGTCGTCACGGGCTTCACTTGCTCGGAACTACCACAACTTGGTTTTTACTAGACATTGCATTTTACAGTCAGAATCTCTTCCAGAAAGACATCTTCACCGCGATCGGCTGGCTTCCGCCGGCGAAGACGATGAACGCCATCGAAGAAGTGTTCAGGATCGCCAGAGCGCAAACGCTAATTGCATTATGCAGTACAGTTCCAGGATACTGGTTCACGGTGGCATTGATCGACGTAATGGGAAGATTTGCAATTCAATTGATGGGGTTCTTTTTCATGACGGTTTTCATGTTTGCATTGGCGATTCCATACAAGCATTGGACTCTGCAAGCAAACAGAATTGGGTTTGTGGTGATGTATTCCCTGACGTTTTTCTTTGCGAATTTCGGGCCGAATGCGACGACGTTTGTGGTGCCGGCTGAGATATTTCCCGCGAGGCTGCGGTCGACGTGTCATGGGATATCGGCGGCGAGTGGGAAAGCGGGGGCGATTGTCGGGGCGTTCGGGTTTCAGTATGCAGAGAAGGGGCTTGGAGTGAAGAAGACATTGATAATTTTGGGTGTTGTGAATGCTCTTGGGATGTTATTTACTTTGTTGGTTCCTGAATCGAAAGGGAAGTCTTTGGAAGAAATGTCTGGGGAAGCTGGAGATGAGGCTGACATTGCTCAAGCTGATGATCACAGAACGATGCCTGTTTGAATGTTTGAATGTTTGAATGTTCTTATAAATTAAGGTTTGTTTTAGTTCTTATGGATTTTATGTAAAGTTTAATCCTATGTTTGTTCTGTCTGCTGATACTTGACAGTACTTGGGAAGGGAAAATATAGTGGCAAATCACAGAGACTTGTATTATGAAATTGAGCACTTTCTTGATGTTTTTGAATGAGATGAATATGGGAAATATGGAAGATGGTACATCCGAATTGATTATCAATTCGAGCATAACTTAAGTCCATAAGGTACCAACTATTATCATTAAAGATTGATGGTTCAATTCAAACTATCACTCTCATCATTGTTGAACTAAAAAAAATGATAATTCATTAGGATTGAGTTGACTAAGGGGCCGTTTGGGGTCTTTGAGGGTGGGCATCAGGATGGGAATGGCTTTTTGATGGTCATTCCCACGTTGGCGTCTTGACATTTATGCCCGGGCATAGCTGTATCACAGACATCAAAAGTATGGCTTTCTCATGCCCTCCATTTTAGGCGACTTTCTCCGAAAGCTATTGTGATGCCTTTCTGATGGTCATTCTCACGTTTGGTTGGCGTCTTGGCATTTATGCCCGGGCATAGCTGCCCAGGCATCAAAAGTATGGCTTTCTCATGCCCTCCATTTTAGGCGACTTTCTCCGAAAGCTATTGTGATGCATTGTCCATATGTCTTCTTCTTCCCATTTGTTTTTTAAATCTTCTTCTTCATTCTTTTTTTTAACAACTTTTCTTCTCCCAAGTTTTTTTTTTTTTTTTTTGGTTAAATTCATTCCCATCTTTGAGAGCTCTATGCAATTATTATTATTGTTATTATTATTTTTTGTTAAATCGATTTCAATAACTTCTTGATTTAAGATGTGCCATAATTATGTTTAGTAATGGATGATAGATTATATTTGATTTTTGAATTATAAAACTTTTATCATTAGTTCTTCAATTTTATTATTGTATTAATTAATTAATTAAAATTAAAAATTTGTATAATTTTAAATATTTTTCGTTAAACATAATTATTAAGATTTATTGTTAAATAAAATAAACAATAATTAATTATTTAAAATTTATTTACAAATCTGATGACATTTCTAGACAGCACCAAACACAAACATCATTTATTCCAATTTGATGACATTCTCATGCAGCACCAAACACAGACATCATTGATTCTCAGACATCTTATTCCCAGACATCTCATTCCTAGGCATCTTCTATTCCCACACATCTGCAAATCCTCGAACCAAACGGCCCCTAAATGCTTGTTCTTAAAATTTCTAACACAAACCAAACCGAGAATTACCTAACATAATTCAATCTTTGTGATTCAAGTTGGGTTGCTCGAGTTTTTCAAAACAAAATTAAAAGAGCCATGCATAACTAGCATTTGGTCTCTCCATCTTCAATCTCCACTTCGTCGTACGTTGCACGCCGAACTCCTCCATCCAACCTTCTCCAATTTCTTTTCACCATAGATATACGATACACATATATACTAAAAGAAACGTATCTCCACCATGTCTGGGACCTATTTTTTTTTAAATTGACGTATTGTTATGTTCGTGTTTTTGTGTCCCATGTTTGTATATGTGCTTCTCAACATACATCCCACACCCAACTCATCACCCTTTTTAATGTGTGATTTCGATATATATTCATTTAGGGTTTTAATGAGATATATGGTCAAACCATAAAAATAGACAGATGATAATATAATGTCCTCGAGTTGGACTAAAATGCATTGATAGACAAGCAATTTAATATTTAAACTAAACCAGAATCTACTAAGACTATAATATTTCAAAGCAATTCAGAGGTAAAAACAAAATAAAAATCATTTATGTAAATTTCAAATTATCTTTGAAAAATTGTAAACAAAAAATCTAAAAAAAAAAAAAAAACTTCAAATTAAACCAAAAAATTGATGAATTGTAAATACAGTGAATTGCAAATACAATGTAATTATAGTTCACTTAATTGTACAGTGTAATTGCAATTTAATGTATTGCAAAATGTTAAAAATCAACCAAAAATACATCGTATTCTCAAAAAAGCCTCAAAACTCACATTACTGTAACAAACTGTATTCTAAAAAATTATCAACAAAAAAATACATTGTATTCTAGAAAAAACCAAAACTCATATTACTGTAACACGGTATTTGGAAAAATTAAAATTCAACAAGGTTAAACTCAACAAAAATTACATTGTATTCTTAAAAATTAAAAATCAACAAAAACTGACTTAATTGCAAATACATTACAAAAATCCGAATACAAAATCAATAAGGAAGAGAGAAAGAGAAACAAAACTTACCTTTTTAAGGGCGAGAGCGGGAGAGTGAATTCGAAATTACTACCATTATTTTTTTGAAACAAATTTCCAAGTTGAAGCATATATGAATCTTTTCAAAGTCTAGAAACATAATTGAAATCTACGGCTAAAGTTGCCAAAGTTTTTAAAATTTATTTGAAAATATATGGTAAAAATTTACTTGAAAAGATATGGTAATGGAGGAATGATCGCCATTGCTCTCGAATTCTTCATTTTATCTCTTCATCTCTAAATTTTGGACATTAATTACCGTCTCTTTTGCAACAAGTGGGTCACTCAAATTCACATGCATTTGGCCGGAGAATCGCTAGAAACCAAATTTCATTATTGAAGGTTCTTAGATGTTCTTAAATTTCACAATGAAATAGAAAGAATCACCAAAATCATTAACGCCACCATACATTTCCCAATTCTCCCTCAAAATCCGCTTCTACTTTCGCTCCTTCCTATCATTTTCGCCTCACAATTTCACATTTGAAGTCCTCTTGTTTAGGATCCCACATTGAAAAGATGAAAGGACAGTGAATGAACTTCATTTACAATATAAGATACACGAATTACTTCTCTCATCGTCAATTGATTTTGAGATGAAACCGCATGATATCAAATATGATATCAGAGTCCTAGAACCACAAACGGGTATTCGATCGGTCCAAAAATGAGATAGCGAGAGAGGCACTGTCTGGTTCAGTTCCCTCTGGTGGCGACGTCGTCGAACAAGGAGGCGCGTGAGGTATATGCAAATTTAACTTTAATTGAAGAGGAGAGAGAGAGGAGTATTGGGGTATGCAAATGAGGAGGCGTCGGAGATGCGTGGAACAAAAGGAGGCCCTGGGGTATGCAAATGGCTGATATGAACCGGCCAAGGCATCAAATTATTATTTATATTTTATTTAATAATTTGATGTAATTTTATTGTTTTCCATTTTTTATCTTTTTATGACATTAAGTAGGATTATTTCTGCCATTTTTGTTATGATTGTTGATGTTGTTGGGTTTTATGTCCTAAAACTCGTAGTTTGTAAACTGAATGAATGTAAATATTATATTTCAATAAAGTTGTTATTGAATTTTTAGTGAATTGTGTTTGTATTAACCTATACCAATAACTAACACCCATGGCTGTAGTGTGAGTACTTGAACTTCATGTGTGACATGAATGTGAATCAAGTTCAAGTAGACAGCCAAAATGGTCTATAGTATAGGGATAAGGCTCGGTACCTTATCCTGGGGACACTATTGGACGCGGCTCACTTTGTATAGTACAAAACGATGTGATTCGAATCGTTTCATGTAGAGACATGTGAGTGAGGGCGTCCTGTGCAATGAGTTTGCACAAGACCGAACCAAGAAATAAAATCGCTCTTTCTTTATAACACCGTTTACTGTAAAGACCGATTTTTTCATGTGATGACTTAGGTAACTCGATCTCAATCTTGAGCTTACTATGAACTCCTGTTTATTCAACCTTATCCTTTGATTTGTACGGGTGAGAGTGGCCAGATCGCCGACTCAATATGCCTACCATCTTGGGGATAAGATTGAATAAGTGGCTGGGGACATAGTTGTAGCAAGATTGGAATTCACTCCTACCCGCTTTAAGGGTTAGTAGAGAGGTTGTTCCCTTAAGTGCTGACTCCAGGTCTTGAATAATGGGCCCATCCTCTCCTGATCAGGGAGGAATCTGATTTGATGGTTGGACCACAAATCAATTGTTCATTAGAGGTGTCAGTGGTACTTAAGGAACAAGATATAATACAAGGGTTAAACGATTTAAATGACCCGTTGTGATTATGAACGACCTGTGAAGGATCGACTTACTGATGATAGTTATATCAACAGGACACAATATATCTACAGTGAGGAGAGTGCAGCCCTTGGACTTTAGTGGAGTCTCCGGGGGTTAACGAATGTTGGTTAGTTCGGTTGAAAGAGTTTTGACCGGATAATCTCGTATCGTTGGAGCTCATGATCTGTAGGTCCTTACGGTTCTCCTGGCTAGCTCGGATAAAGCCGTGAAACAATATAAAAGAAAAGAAAAGAATTTGAATCGTTCAAATTCGGGTTTGTGGAAGAAGAATAGACATGTTTAAATATGATTTAAATATGAGATTGGTCTGATTACATGAATAGGATTCATGTGCAAAAAGTCGGTTTTCGGAAAACCGGGTTTAATTATATTATTTAATTAATATTTGATATTGAATTAAATAATATTAATTAAAATATATATATATTTTATTAATTAAAAAGTTTAATTAATAAAAATAATTATTATTATTTTTAATAATAATAATTTATAAATATATATATATAAATATATATATATATATATATTTACATGTGTCTTACATGCAATGACACATGTAAAATATATACATAGTATATATTATGAATCATCAGATTAATTAAAAAAAAAAAAAAAAAAAAAAAAATTCAAAAGTTAGTGACATTTGGGGTATTCAAAATGGTTTTGAATTCTCAATTTTTTTAATTCTTCTTCTTCTTCTCCGTATTCCTCTCTGCTCTCTGTTTTTAAGTAGAAAAATAGTTTTTCTACGGTGAGCTTCTTCCTCTTTTCTTTTGTAAAAGGAGTCCCACCACTCCGTTTCTCGGCCTGAGGATAGCGGGACTACCGTGGGTGGTCCACGAAGGTTTCGTGAGAAGACTCATTGAGCTCGTGAGGAGCTTCTGGCGGTGAAATTGGAGAATTACGAACGACAAGGGTATGTGTTCTAACTTCTCTTTTTCATCGCTTTTGCATGTTTCCATTTGTTTAAATTGATGAAATTAGAGTGTCTATGATCCAAATCGCTTCCGCTGCGTGCCATGAGCGCTCCATCAATTGGTATCAGAGCGTTTTTGGCCACTCAATTTCTATCAATTTAAGTTATGGTGGGTTTTATTTAGAAATTGTTTCTGAATGGATTCTAAAGTGAATATCGATTTTGGCATAGTTTCTTTTGAATTTCATTAATTTGTAATTGCCCGAGAATGTATGGGCTTTAATGTATGCTAAAGAGTCTGTATTTTTAGAGTCATTAGAGTTCTTATAGGGTTCTTTGTGAAAGAAGTTTGAGTTTGAAACTCGCCGAAATGTTCGGTGTAAGTTCAAACTCATTCTGGGCAATACGAGAAGAAATTCGAAGAGTTTTTGGCCGAAGCGTTCGGAGGAAGCAAGTTGGTCAAAGGCGGTGCGAAGAGTTCGAAGTCCGCTCAAGACGTGGCTTGTTGATCAAGCTTGTAATAAATTAGTTATTGCTTGCTAAATGCCAAAATCGATCCACTTTAGTGTGTTTAATTAATTATGCATTGCGAATGTATGTTTTAATTAAATTCCATGTTTGTATGTGCATAACGTATGCCATATAGATTTAAAATCCCACCGTAGGAAGCATGCTTCATGCATTGAAAATATGTTATAAGTGTTATAATATATCGTATGCATATTTGGCAATTCATGAGTTTTGATATAAAAGTTATATTAATTCATGAATTAGTTGTTGTTAATTTAATAGAATAATTGATATAAGTGTTATATTAATTATGAAATTAAATTAAGAACATAGATTGCCATAGTTTTATGCACATGGTATATTATAAGTGTTATAATGTATAGGATGCATGTTAATTCATGAGTATTAATATAAGAGTTATATTAATTCATGAATTTGATGTTGTTTGCTTAATAGAATAATTGATATAAGTGTTATATTAATTATGAAATTAAACATCCAACATTAGATGCATTTTGTTTGTTATAAGTGTTATAATGTATAGGATGCATGCTTAATTCATGAGAATTGATATAAGTGTTATATTAATTTATGAATTAGGAGTTGTGTGAGGTAATAAAGTGTTTATCACCTAGACATCATAGGTAAAAGTTTGTTTTACCTAGACTTAGGCCTTATTGTCTTAGCCGGATAATGCCTGAGTAATTTACCCATTCCGTCTTAAAATACTTAGTAGAGGTGTTGAGAAGGTATATATGATATGTCCCTCTCCTCCTACGTTCTCTGTCAAGTTCACACCGTGAGAATTATGCTCGGCCTCGTGATGTCAATAGGGCATCCCCATTCGGATGGTATTTGCATAATTCAAGAGCAAGGTGAATGGAGAAAGTATTTATAGTAAGTGGGAGAAGGAAGTATGTCAATACATCCTGCGGTCTCCTCCATTGGATTGAACCGTGAGATTCCTATGTTCTGCCTGCTAGGTGCCCACAAGTGGTACCGATCCATTCGGAGGGCCGTTTCATAGGAATCGGAACATCTCAATTACCATTTATGGATAAAGAAACATAGAGCCATTCCCAACTTTGACATTTCCATTCGGTTGCATCGTTGAGGCCGCCCTATGAATTCTAAAAATGGAGGGTCACACTTACGAGATTTGCTAAGGAGTTAGTAAATCTTGACCAAACAGCGATAACTAAGATGCTATAGGAATATGAGATATTCTGGTATTAGCATTTAGTCAAGAATGTCTTGATTCAGTGAAGGAATGCTTGACTTCCCCTCGGTAGCGACCATTCTGACCCACTGAAGTATCGTTGCAGTTTAATAATGAGTTTTGGGTACATTATTATTCTTTGCTAAATTCTTGATTGGTGTGTAAATTAGGTTAAAACCTTTTCACTAATATTTTATTCATTCTCTTTTCAGCATGTCTAGCTCTTTCATTCACTTACTAGCTTCCGATAAGTTAACCGGCGATAACTACGCGACCTGGAAATCGAACTTGAATACGATTCTCGTTCTAGATGATCTAAGGTTCGTCTTATCAGAGGATTGTCCTCCCCCTCCTAGCTCGGATGCGACTCGAACTGTTCGAGAAGCATATGATAGATGGACAAGGGCTAATGATAAAGCCCGAGTCTATATCTTAGCCAGCATATCTGATGTGTTAGCTAAGAAGCACGAGGATATGGTTTCTGCTAAAGAAATCATGTCTTCATTACAGGAGATGTTTGGACTTCCGTCCTCATCGGTCTGTCATGAAGCCCTCAAATTCGTTTACAACTCTCGCATGAAGGAGGGAACCTCTGTTAGGGAGCATGTCCTTAACATGATGGTCCACTTCAATGTGGCGGAAGTAAACGGAGCTATTATAAATGAGTCAAGTCAAGTAAGCTTTATCTTGGAATCTCTTCCGAAGAGTTTCCTTCAGTTCAGAACCAATTTGGTAATGAACAAGATAAAGTATAATTTGACTTCTCTCCTCAGCGAGCTACAGACCTATCAGTCCCTACAGACTTCTAAAGGAAAAGAGAAGGAGGCAAATGTTGTCACTTCTAGGAAATTCCTAAAGGGGTCCTCTTCAGGGAGTAGGTCTGAACTTTCTTCTATTAAGAATAAGAGTATTCAAAAGAAGAAGAAAGATAAAAGGAAGGGAAAAGCACTTGCTACTGCTAAGAGCAAGAGTAAATCTACAGACAAAGGAAAATGTTTCCATTGTGGTGTAGATGGGCACTGGAAACGCAATTGCCCAAAGTATCTTGCAGAGAAAAAGGCTGAGAAAGAAAGACAAGGTAAATATGATTTACTTGTTGTTGAAACATGTTTAGTAGAACATGATTGTCATACCTGGATACTTGATTCAGGAGCTACTAACCATGTTTGTTCTTCTTTTCAGGAAACTAGTTCTTGGCAGCCACTTTCTCGCGGTGAGATAACTCTCAGAGTTGGAACTGGAGAGGTTGTCTCAGCTGAAGCAGTGGGAGCTGTGAAGTTGTTGTATAGAGATAGTTTCATTTTACTAGAAAATGTACTCCTGGTTCCTACCTTCCAGAGGAATCTTGTATCTATATCTTGTTTGTTAGAACAGTTGTATAAAGTATCTTTTGTTCATAATGAAGCGTTCAATAGCAAAAGAGGTGTACGTATTTGTTCTGCGAAACTTGAAAACAACTTGTATGTGTTAAGACTAACCGAAGCCAAAGCTATTTTGAACACTGAAATGTTTAAAACAGCTGAGACTCAAACTAAAAGGCAGAAACTTTCTCCAAGTACTTATCTTTGGCACTTAAGACTAGGTCACATTAATCTCAATAGGATTGGGAGATTGGTTAAGAGTGGTCTGCTAAATCGTTTAGAGGACAACTCTTTACCGCCATGTGAGTCTTGTCTTGAGGGCAAAATGACCAAACGATCTTTTTCTGAAAAAGGTCATAGGTCCAAAGAACCTCTAGAAATCGTGCATTCGGATCTCTGCGGTCCTTTGAATGTCAAAGCACGAGGAGGGTATGAATATTTCATCAGTTTCATTGATGATTATTCTAGGTACGGTTATCTTTATCTAATGCATCATAAGTCTGAAGCTCTTGAAAAGTTCAAAGAGTATAAGGCAGAGGTTGAGAACACATTAGGTAAATCGATAAAAACACTCCGATCAGATCGAGGTGGAGAGTATATGGATTTAAGATTCCAGGACTATATGATAGAACATGGAATAGTATCTCAACTCTCAGCGCCAGGAACACCACAGCAGAATGGTGTGTCCGAGAGGAGAAATAGAACCCTGTTAGACATGGTTCGATCTATGATGAGTTATGCTCATTTGCCTAGTTCGTTTTGGGGATATGCAGTAGAGACTGCAGTATATATTTTGAACATGGTTCCCTCTAAGAGTGTTTCTGAAACACCTTATGAGTTATGGAGAGGGCGTAAAGGTAGTTTACGTCACTTCAGGATTTGGGGGTGTCCGGCACATGTGCTAGTACCCAATCCAAAGAAGTTGGAACATCGTTCAAAATTGTGCCTATTTGTAGGTTACCCCAAGGAAACGAAAGGTGGTCTATTTTATGATCCTCATGAGAACAAGGTACTAGTATCGACTAATGCCACGTTCTTAGAGGAAGACCACATGAGAGATCATCAACCGTCGAGCAAAATTGTTTTGTCCGAATTTTCCAGGAAAGCTACAGACGGATCAACAAAGGTTGTTGATCAGGCTGGTCCTTCTCAAGAGTTGAGAAAGCCTCGACGCAGTGGGAGGGATGTAAGACAGCCTGACCGCTACATCGGATTGTCTGAAACTCAAGTCGTCATACCTGATGATGGCGTTGAGGATCCATTGACCTTTAAACAGGCAATGAATGACACAGATAAGGACCAGTGGCTTAAAGCCATGGATCTCGAAATGTAGTCTATGTACTTCAATTCGGTCTGGGATCTTGTAGACCAACCAGATAGTGAAAGACCTATCGGTTGTAAGTGGATCTACAAGAGAAAACGAGACCAAGCCGGTAAGGTGCAAACCTTTAAGGCTCGACTTGTGGCAAAAGGTTATTCCCAAAGAGAAGGGGTGGACTATGAAGAAACCTTTTCTCCTGTTGCCATGTTAAAGTCGATTAGAATACTCTTATCCATTGCTACATTTTATGATTATGAAATCTGGCAAATGGATGTCAAGACTTCCTTTCTGAATGGTAATCTTGAGGAGAGTATCTATATGGCTCAACCAGAGGGATTCATACTTCAGGGTCAAGAGCAAAAGGTTTGCAAGCTTAATCGATCCATTTATGGGTTGAAGCAAGCATCTAGATCCTGGAATATAAGGTTTGATACGGCGATCAAATCTTATGGCTTTGAACAAAATATTGACGAACCTTGTGTTTACAAGAAAGTAGTCAATACTGTTGTAGCTTTCTTAGTCTTGTACGTAGACGATATACTACTCATTGGGAATGATGTAGGGTTCCTAACTGACGTTAAGAATTGGCTAGCGACCCAATTCCAAATGAAAGATTTGGGAGAGGCTCAGTTTGTTCTAGGGATTCAGATTATCAGGAATCGTAAGAACAAAGTGCTAGCGCTGTCTCAAGCATCTTATATTGACAAGGTGTTGTCAAGATATTCGATGCAGAATTCCAAGAAAGGTTCGTTGCCTTTTAGGCATGGAATTCACTTGTCTAAGAAACAGTCTCCTAAGACACCTCAAGAGGTTGAGGATATGAGACGAATTCCCTATGCATCTGCAGTTGGTAGTCTTATGTACGCTATGTTGTGTACAAGACCCGACATCTGCTATGCAGTAGGAATTGTCAGTAGGTTTCAGTCCAATCCAGGATATGATCACTGGACAGCCGTTAAACACATCCTCAAGTATCTTAGGAGAACGAGAGACTATGTGTTTGTGTATGGCGCGAAGGATTTGATCCTTGCAGGATACACTGACTCTGATTTTCAGACTGATATAGATTCCAGGAAATCTACATCAGGATCAGTGTTCACTCTTAACGGAGGAGCAATAGTATGGAGGAGTATAAAGCAAGGTTGTATTGCTGACACCACCATGGAAGCTGAGTATGTCGCAGCTTGCGAAGCAGCGAAGGAAGCTGTATGGCTTAGGAAGTTCTTGACAGATTTGGAAGTTGTTCCAAATATGAACTTGCCAATCACCCTTTATTGTGATAACAGCGGTGCAGTGGCAAATTCTAAAGAACCTAGAAGCCATAAGCGTGGAAAGCATATTGAGCGAAAGTATCATCTCATCAGGGAGATAGTGCAACGAGGAGATGTGATCGTCACACAGGTAGCCTCGGAGCACAACATTGCTGATCCGTTTACTAAGTCTCTCACGGCTAAAGTGTTTGAGAGACACCTAGAAAGTCTAGGGCTGCGAGCTGCTCAGTAGGACAGTGGGAGAAACTTTAGATATTTGATATTCTAGTTCTCTCGACCAGCATGTACTCCACTGACGTTTTAGTCCAAGTGGGAGTTTGTTGGGTTTTATGTCCTAAAACTCGTAGTTTGTAAACTGAATGAATGTAAATATTATATTTCAATAAAGTTGTTATTGAATTTTTAGTGAATTGTGTTTGTATTAACCTATACCAATAACTAACACCCATGGCTGTAGTGTGAGTACTTGAACTTCATGTGTGACATGAATGTGAATCAAGTTCAAGTAGACAGCCAAAATGGTCTATAGTATAGGGATAAGGCTCGGTACCTTATCCTGGGGACACTATTGGACGCGGCTCACTTTGTATAGTACAAAACGATGTGATTCGAATCGTTTCATGTAGAGACATGTGAGTGAGGGCGTCCTGTGCAATGAGTTTGCACAAGACCGAACCAAGAAATAAAATCGCTCTTTCTTTATAACACCGTTTACTGTAAAGACCGATTTTTTCATGTGATGACTTAGGTAACTCGATCTCAATCCTGAGCTTACTATGAACTCCTGTTTATTCAACCTTATCCTTTGATTTGTACGGGTGAGAGTGGCCAGATCGCCGACTCAATATGCCTACCATCTTGGGGATAAGATTGAATAAGTGGCTGGGGACATAGTTGTAGCAAGATTGGAATTCACTCCTACCCGCTTTAAGGGTTAGTAGAGAGGTTGTTCCCTTAAGTGCTGACTCCAGGTCTTGAATAATGGGCCCATCCTCTCCTGATCAGGGAGGAATCTGATTTGATGGTTGGACCACAAATCAATTGTTCATTAGAGGTGTCAGTGGTACTTAAGGAACAAGATATAATACAAGGGTTAAACGGTTTAAATGACCCGTTGTGATTATGAACGACCTGTGAAGGATCGACTTACTGATGATAGTTATATCAACAGGACACAATATATCTACAGTGAGGAGAGTGCAGCCCTTGGACTTTAGTGGAGTCTCCGGGGGTTAACGAATGTTGGTTAGTTCGGTTGAAAGAGTTTTGACCGGATAATCTCGTATCGTTGGAGCTCATGATCTGTAGGTCCTTACGGTTCTCCTGGCTAGCTCGGATAAAGCCGTGAAACAATATAAAAGAAAAGAAAAGAATTTGAATCGTTCAAATTCGGGTTTGTGGAAGAAGAATAGACATGTTTAAATATGATTTAAATATGGACATATTTAAATATGATTTAAATATGAGATTGGTCTGATTACATGAATAGGATTCATGTGCAAAAAGTCGATTTTCGGAAAATCGGGTTTAATTATATTATTTAATTAATATTTGATATTGAATTAAATAATATTAATTAAAATATATATATATTTTATTAATTAAAAAGTTTAATTAATAAAAATAATTATTATTATTTTTAATAATAATAATTTATAAATATATATATATATAAATATATATATATATATATTTACATGTGTCTTACATGCAATGTAAGACACATGTAAAATATATACATAGTATATATTATGAATCATCAGATTAATTAATTAAAAAAAAAAAAAAAAAAAAAAAAAAAAAAAAATTCAAAAGTTAGTGACATTTGGGGTATTCAAAATGGTTTTGAATTCTCAAATTTTTTGAATTCTTCTTCTTCTCCGTATTCCTCTCTGCTCTCTGTTTTTAGTAGAAAAATATTTTTTCTACGGTGAGCTTCTTCCTTTTTTCTTTTGTAAAAGGAGTCCCACCACTCCGTTTCTCGGCCTGAGGATAGCGGGACTACCGTGGGTGGTCCACGAAGGTTTCGTGAGAAGACTCGTTGAGCTCGTGAGGAGCTTCTGGCGGTGAAATTGGAGAATTACGAACGACAAAGGTATGTGTTCTAACTTCTCTTTTTCATCGCTTTTGCATGTTTCCATTTGTTTAAATTGATGAAATTAGAGTGTCTATGATCCAAATCGCTTCCGCTGCGTGCCATGAGCGCTCCATCAGATGTGGCACTTAGGGTTTTGGGAGACTATGTAAAGCGTTGACATTTGGTTGTAAGGGGAAATGACGATGAATTGAGTTTAAGCTTTATGCTTTTCTGTCGAGTTTAGCCAAGAGAGCTTCTTGATCCACTTTGAAATTCATGGCTTGAATTACATGTTAAGAACATTCAAGTAGGATTGATCATCCTATCTTGTGGAGTGTTCCACTCTTGAGCCAAGAACTTGTCATTTGTCTCAAGAGTTTTGATCTTAAGGCAATCTGTGTCTAACCCAATCCATAGGGTTGAAATCGACTTGATTTGGGGGTTTTGGCATTTGAGAATCAGGGGTTCACATAATCAAAGGGTTCCTGATTCCAATTGGCTAGGGTGTTCATATCATTTGGTATCAGAGCTTAGACGCTCTAGATCGGATATATCCTGTGAGTTTTTATCCTTATTTATTTGAGTTTATGTTGCATCTTTAGGGTTTTTATTTTATTCATATTCTGTAGTTCTAAAATTATGGATGTTTGCATTCTTATTATTCTAGAAGAAAAAAAAATTGCAATGTTAGGAATGTAGTCTTTAGATTCATAGTTTTCAAGTTTTTGGTTGAATTCTGTTGAGTTTTGATCTTTTTCGAGAAAGAAAAAAAAAACATAATAGAAAGTCGTAGTTTAGTTTGCGGGAGCTGTGAGTTTGTGAAGAGGAGTGAAAAAAATATCAGTCCAATTACTTTGAAAAAAAAATAGGGCAGTGAATTTTTCGATTGAATTTTGTGATTTATGGGCTTGGAATTTGGTGAATTCAGAGGAAAAAAAAAAAAGCAGAAGGCGAAAATTGAATCGATCGAGAAGGTGAAATTGTTTGAGCAGGTGACTCACATTGAATCGATTGAAATCAGTGAATGGAATTAAATTTGTAGTTTGGATGCAATTGAAAAATCAAGTTAAATTTTAGTTCTGACAAATTTTGTAATGCTCAAGCAAGTGGATTAGTTGGTAAAAACTTAAATTTTCTCTGTAGATTAAATGTTTCAAGATCAAATCATTCCAGTTTTCAACTTCTAGAATTCTAAAGGTTACCTCTTGTTAATTTTAGAGTTCGAGGAAATTTATATTTATATTCTTCAATCTTGCTTCATTGTTTCTTTGTTTACTTCGACTATTTGTCTAGATTACCTTTTTCTTTGTCCATCTAGCATAATTCTTTTAATTTTGGGTCTTAGATTCTTAATTCTAGATATTTTGATTTCATTGCTTCTTGTCTATGTTTGTTGTGTTTTTTTTTTTTTATTGAAAAGAAGGTTTGTTGTGTCTTGAACCTTAGGTTCTTGATTCTTAATTTTCTTATTTTTGGTTGATTCTATTTGTTTCTTTGCTTGAGTGTCAATACTTCACATCAATCTTGCTTTTGTGTTCGAGGCTTACTCTTTAAGTACTTGATATTGCAAAGTCTTGACTACTTCTTTCCTATTTTGAGAGAATCTACGTATTTGTAAGGGAGTGTCATCTGTGAGTGTAAACACGAGTGACTTTCATCTATCGAGTGAAACACGTGAGGGAGTGAATTGTGAGGTCCACTTTTTCTTCACTTGTTATTCTTTTGTAGTAATGAAATTCCCAAAATTTCGGTGAACATTTAATCCTGAAGACTATTTACAGTGGGAGCATGAAGTTGACCACATTTTCCATACCAACAATCTCACTGAAGAGAAAAATGTAATCATCTCTCTGACACATTTTAAAAGTTATGCCCAAACTTGGTGGGATGATGTGTGTTCTAAGAGAAGGAGATATCAAGAAGGTAAAGTGAAAACATGGCTAGAATTGAAAGAGCTCATGAGGAAGCGATTCGTACCGAAACTGTACTTGAGAGATTGTGCACTAAAACTTCAAGCTCTACGTCAAGGGAGCAAAAGTGTTGATGATTATTACCGGGAGATGCAAATGTTGATGGAGAGATTGGACTTACATGAGGAAGATGAAGCTACCATGGATCGTTTCTACAATGGTCTTAATGGGAAGATTGCTAAGATGATTGTTGAACGAGAAAAAATTCGGCCTTGCAAGGATTTGGAAGAGATGGTGTACGTTGTCATCAAGATAGAAAGGACACTTCAAAGAAAATCTTCAAGGTACGCTAAATTTAAATCTAGCTCCAATTCCAATACTGTTGTGAGAGTGATTAATTTACCTACAACATATGAGCATTTTACTAAAGTATAGAGTGGTATAGAGAAAGTTTCTAAATTTTGTACCTATGCATGATAATGAAATTCTACTTAGTAGGTCATTAGATAGCAAAGAATCACATGATTGCAATTCTACTACAATTGTTGTACCACTTATTTATGGAGTAGCATGTGTTGATAGTAGTCGAGTAGAGGAAGTAAATGGTAGTGAGCTTGAAATGGGAGTGCTATGTGAGGAAATTGTTAGTACATTAGACGATCACAAAGTAACATATGATCCTATTAATGTGTCAATTCTTCTAAGAGAAGTAAAACTTGATGTGTGTGAGTTGGAAAACAAAAGACATGAGACTGAGGAAAAAAAAATAGAGATATATGAAAAAAAAAAGTGTGAAAACACGAACGAGATAGAAAGAAAAAAAAATATGAGTAATACTCAATCTCTAAATAAAAATGAGAGAAAAGCCAAGAATGTGAGTTTGAAAACTTTTGAGATAACATCTTTCTTGATTTCATAACAAAACATTCATAAACCTTTTAACAAAAAAAGTTTGTTTTCTAACAGGTGAGCTTCAACCAAGTTTGCCTAATTTTTCTTTTGAGTTTTTGCAGGCTCTTAAAGTATTAGTTATAAAGCAAATCTCAAAGATTGGCCCTAAACTTATTCATGGTTGTCAACTGCAACTGAATTCTAATGATCAACATTATTTTCGAAAGAGATGGAATCCAAAGAGAGATGAACATTTGACATTTGATGCTTATAAAGTGTCTTTACAAGGGAGACCATCCAAGAGAAATCCAAGAATAGCCAAACAATTTTCTTCTCATGACTTTAAAACTGCATTACAGGGAATTGATTTGGATTCGAGGACGAATCCTTCAAAAGAAGGAGAGGATGATATGAACCGGCCGGCCAAGGCATCAAATTATTATTTATATTTTATTTAATAGTTTGATGTAATTTATTGTTTTCCAATTTTTATCTTTTTATGACATTAAGTAGGGTTATTTCTCCATTTTTGTTATGATTGTTGATGTGGCACTTAGGGTTTTGGGAGGCTATGTAAAGCCTTGCCATTAGGTTGTAAGGGGAGATTACGATGAATTGAGTTTAAGCTTTATGTTTTTCTGTCAAGTTTAGCCAAAAGAGCTTCTTGATCCACTTTGCAATTCATGGCTTGAATTGCATGTTAAGAACATTCAAGTAGGATTGATCATCCTATATTGTGGAGTGTTCGACTCTTGAGCCAAGAACTTGTCCTTTGTCTCAAGAGCTTTGATCTTAAAGCAATATGTGTCTAACCCAATCCTTAGGGTTGAAATCGACTTGATTGATTTGAGGGGTTTGACATTTGAGAATTATGGGTTCACATAACGAAAGGGTTCGTGATTCCAATTGGCTAGGGTGTTCACAGGGAGAATTTCTAGTACCCACTGCCTTTAAAAAAATGACATGTGGCGAAATGGTTGTTTAACTGGGACCCACACTATTAAATATATTATTTTTTTAAACCATTTCGCCACGTGTCATTTTTTTTAAAGGCAGTGGTATGAAGTTTTTTCATACCACAGATGTACTAGAAATTCTCCCGTGTGCACGTGAGAGGTTGTGGGGTATGCAAATATAACTTGCGGAAGAGGGAGGTGGTGGGGTATCCAAAGGGAGACCGTGAGGTATGCAAATCTAACCTTAATTGGAGAGGAGTAATTATTGAAAGAGAGTGGAGAATATTTTTCAAATACACTCAATGTAAAAAGTATAGGGTTTTTTAAATACACTAAATATAAAAAGTATAGGGTTTTTTAAATACACTAAATATAAAAGGGAGACTTAAATTCGGGGAGAAAGATTTAAAAAAATAAAATATTCACGCAAGGTAGATCAAGGATAAAAATGAAATGAGAAAGTGAGGGAAAGAAATATTACTTGAAAATTGTCATTTATCACACTCTATATTTTAGGACATTTTTCCAATATGAGATGCTAAAAAGAATCATCTACTACAATTTTCCAAAAATAAAGTAAAAGAAGCATGCATAACTCAGCATTTGGTCTCTCCATCTCCAATCTCCACTTCGTCGTATGCTGCCGTCGGACGTTAAATGTCGCCGCACGCCGAACTCTTCCATCCAACCTCCCCAATTTCTTCTCACTATAGATATGATACACATTAAAAAAAATATGTACATTCATAATGTCCGATCCTAATTTTTTAGAAATTGACTTATTGTTATGTCCCATGTTCATATCCATGCGTCCTAACATTCATCCCACATCCCACGTCCCAAGTCAATATGGACCTTAGAAATTGTAAGAAAAATTCCATATTGACTTCACATCCGAAAAGGAAGTTGGAAATTGAAAATATTAAAATATTAAAATAGAATGACTTAGGACTAAGGACTTTGAATAGAAGTAAATGTTTTAATTTGCACCATTACGAGTTTCACAAGTCTAAAAATGAAGAAAAAATGTCAAATCTTGCATAGTTCAATTAATATAACGTTGTGTTCTTGACTAAGAGGTGAAGGATTTCATTCCCACATTAACTAAAATATCTTTGAAAAAAAAAATGGAGTGATTTTGTTCCACAACCGTAAAAATTTGTAAGATTTTGTTGGAAGTATTATGATTATTTTTTTTTAAAGATATTTTAATTAATACGTGATTGAACATCTGACCTCTTAGTCAAAGACATTACCTTATATCAATTGAGTTATGCTGCTATCAAAAAAAAAAAAAAAAAAAAAAAAAAATTGAGTTATGCCCGGTTTAGCAATTATTGTGATTATTATTGCTACTATTTAAATATATATGATATATTTTTCAACATAAATATAGTTGAACTGATTAAGGTATATGTCATTGACTACGACGGTCGATTTGAATCCTCCTACCTCGTTGAACAAAAAAATCAACAAATAATAATAATAATAATAATAAATTAATAAAATTGTATATTCTTTTTTTTTACAACATGTGGGGTGAGGATTGAACATGCGACCTCTTGATCACTAGTTTATACAATGTCGGTTGAGTTATACTCTTAAATTATTTGAAAAACACTTTTAAAAAAAACATTTAAAAAAAACTCCCCCTAACCCAAAATAACTCCGTTGTAAATATATCACAATTCAACCGGCATAAAATATGAACTATTGACCAATAGGTCAACATGAACATAACTCAACTGACATTGACATAAGTATGAACTAATGACCAAGAGGTCGAATATTCGATCTCCCACTCCACATTAATTAAATATTTTACTTAAAAAAAATTATTGACTAGAGGTTTTGAATCTCTGTATATATGGTATTAAAAAAAAAAAAAAAAAAAAAAAAAAGCACGTATTCATAAAAATATTGTTTTTTCTATTGAGTTTGTGTTTATAAATTGTATACACAAATGTTCTCTACAACTCTATTTAGAGTGTTACCAAAATAGAGGTCATAAAATCTATATAAATGGAAATTGTAACTAAATTGTGGGAATTAATGGGGTATGAATAAATATATACATGTGTAATCTACTAGAGTTATGGACATTTATTAATTACAAAATTCATAACATAATTTTCTCCCAAAAATTAATCATTTTCTACCTCTTATAACCGGAAACAAAGTTGTCAATTTAAGAGGGGTATTAGCTGGACAAGTAATTTTCATACACGTATATAAATTCAATTTCTTTTAAGAAAAATAATAAATATATATATATATATATATATATATATATATATATATATATATATGCATTTATTTATTTACATTTACAGTAGACAATTAATCTAGTCACAATTTGTGTCTTTTCTCTTTAATAGCACATAAGAAAATAACACAGTTTTAAACATATCTGGAATTTTATATTTTTATAATCATTTTCAATATTATATTGTCGTTATTTTTTTATTTGATTCTCTCTAGAAGTTTTTTAAGTTTTTTCAATAAATAAAGTATCGGTCCTATTTTTTTTTAATATTTTCACAAATTCAAGTGTTGAATAATATTGGGTCGTCGGTTAAGATTGAAAGTTTTATAATATCAATAAATTTCGATCTAATTTTTTTAATAAAAATAAATAGAAAAATAGAATTAAATTGTGAAAAGGACAAAAGATCTACGGAGTAGTACGGAATACGACATCGTTCTTATCAGAGCAGGACTCCCTCCTGATTTTCTCCGTATTACAGTTCCTCAATTATTGACTAATCTTCTTTTCTTAACATCATTTTTTTTTTTTTTTTTTTATATTGGGTGGAAGATTCGAACTATATACTATTGGATCGTCAACACATACATATGTCAGCTGAATCATGCTCTATTTGATCACCATGTCTCAACACATACATAATAACGTTTTTGTTTTCTATTCTCATTTTTCATTTTTTAAGAAATAGATTTGTTTGATAACTATCCTTGTTTTTTGTTTTAAAATTTTGGAAAAACGTTTCCAAAAAAATGACAAATTTTCATAAACTACAAAATGTTACTCTAGTTCCATTTTATAATATATATGTTCCTAAATTATGTAAAATTTGATTTTGCGTCAAATGAGCTCCCATAATAACCTTGCCCATTTCAGTTCCTGAGTTTGAAACTTTGGATTTTTCTTTTTTTAAAGAATAGTTGTCTTAAAATTTTAAATGGCAAGTGGGGAGGTGATAGGATGAAAAGGTAGGATAACTAGAATAGTTTTGTTGTTAATGATTTTAGATTAATTAGTTCTTAATCTAAATTCCACCTTCAAGCAACAAATTATGTCAAATTCAAAATCTTAGCTCAACTAGTCAACAAGAGCATAATTCGGCATATTGTATCGCTTACCTAGTGACCATGAGGTTCTAAGTTCAATCACTCACCCTAACATGTTGTAAAAAAAAAAAAAAATAGCTCAAATGGCGATATAAACAATAACAATCATGAGGTTAGAGGTTCGATTCTACGCCCCGACATTAATTGTATTAAAAAAAAATGAAAGATTTTCTTTCTATTATTTCAAAAAAAAAAAATGAAGGCCAGAAAAGAGAGTGAGAGAGAAGGAAGCTGAAAATGGATGGTCCCAAGTTCTAAGAAGTGTGGGCAGGCATTGCATAGTAGAAATTTACAGAAAGGTTTCAGAGATCGATTATACAAAACTCCTTCAGTATCTTGTTTCATATCATATACTACTCATTCATTTGGCTTGTCTCCTCCATATTTACACTGCCCAAAACAACAAAACCTCCTCTATACCTAAAACTTGCAACAAAAAAGGAAGAAGAAGAAGAAGAAGAAGATGAAGAAGAAGAAGAAGCCCTACTTTTTTCTTCCGTTTCCCGTTCAATTACTGCAAAAGTACTTCATCAGCCCAGTTCCGTTCCTACCCTCCGTTCTCCACTGCTGCTTATCCATGGATGTCCTGATTTCCCCAAATCAAATTCAATTCAATTAAGCTATGGATTTGTTTCTAATTCCTAATACATTCATAACATCATCTCAGAAAGATTCAGGAAATCGAACTAAATTCATTTCACTTTTAGAGCACAATTAATTCGTCAAAATGAAGGTTAAGATCGATCACAGGCTATGGGAAAAGAAAAATTAAGCGCAAATTTCAAGTGAATAACTAAGTGTTGATCGATTGTAAAGGTTAATTTAGATACTCACTGAGAACTTGTTCGGCGGAAAATCTTCTGGAAACGTCTTTACAGAGCATTTTTCGGAGCAAGTCTTTCGCTGCGGGAGATACAGAGTGGAAAATTCTGGACGGAAATCTCAAATTCGCTCGCAACACTGCCTGAAAGATCTCCACCACCGATTCTCCATGAAACGGTGGAAAACCAGCCAACATAACGTACAAAACCACGCCGGCGCTCCACACATCAACTTTCTCGCCGTAGTCTCTTCCAGCCAGAACTTCCGGCGCGACGTAGTACGGCGTTCCGACGATGCCGCTCATCGACTCTTCTCCCTGCTTAAACATCTCCGCCGATCCGAAATCCGCCAGTTTCACCGTATTCCACTCGTCGAACAGAATGTTGTCCGGTTTAATATCGCGATGCGCAACGCCGTGACGGTGACAATGAGCAACCGCGCGCATCAGTTGCGAGACAATCGAAGCGGCCTCCATCTCGGAGAAGACCTGGAGAGTGATGCGTCTGTGGAGATCGGATGAAGAACAGAGATCCAGAACCATATGGAGGTGAAATTCGTCTTCGTAGAGATTATTCAGCGCGAGAATGTGAGGGTGAGGGTAAAGGAGATGAAGAATCTTCGTCTCGTTAACGAGACATTCACCGTCGAGTGAATCACCACCGGAGGAGATTCGTCGCTTGTCGATGGTTTTAACGGCGTAGATTCCACCGGTGGATCTGGAAGTACATCGGAAAACAGTGCCGAATCTTCCCCGGCCGATCTCTTCGATTACTTGATAGTCTCTCTTCAATGCGTCGCTCATTACTCCTCTGTTTTTCCTTTTTTTCTCTCTGTTTTTCTTTTTCTTTAGAGAGCGTTTTTTGTTTTTGGTTTTTGGTTTTTGGGTATTTATTGAAGGAAGTAAAAACGCGAAGTGAGAAGGAATTTCAATTTCTTTAGGGGAATATTCGGTTTTGTAACAGACCAATGAGAGACCGCCACGTAGGTCGGTCACAGAAACGTACTTGGAGATACTATTAGCCGTTGAATAGGAAACAGACTTATAGATGCTCGAAATTACGAGAATACCCCTCTCTCAGCTTCATTTTTCTACTCTCCGTTGGCCTTGCCGTGTCCTTCAAGGAAACTTGTGTCGTTCGTTCGGTTAGTGTTAAATTAAATTTAAGAAAATAAAAAAACGATTTATATTCTATTTTTAATTCCTCATTTTCGTACTTGTTTTGTATAATTCATTCCATGTATTATTTAGTTCTTACATTAATTTTCTATTGTTTTCTTTCTAATTTGGTTTACCATGTGTAAAATTACATTAATTCATAGTTGAATTATGACTCATGTTAATATTAATTTTATATTGATAATTTAACACTAGTCTAAATAAAATACAAAAGCTTACCTTCTCACTTTGTTTGTTTATTAAAATATTTGTCGAATGTTAAACAAAGGAAAATAATATAAAATTAACAAAGAAAAATAATATAAAATGAGGGAGAAAATCAATTTTTGCCAAGAAACTCAATCGTGTGTGATATTTACACTATAAATTCTTAATTTCATCAAGTTAATTTTTTTTAATTATTTTTTAGTTCAACTTATGAACTAGGCAGGTGAAAAGATTCCAACATTTGACTTATTGATCAAGTGTATATCTAAATCAGTTAAACTATGTTCAGATTGTCTTGAATCTGTTATGACTCGCTACGACGGGCTCGATATGGGAGTCGCGTTGACCGGTGGGATTATTGGAGCAACGCTCCTAAACCAAATTTTGCCTTAAATTTTACCATTATGTATTTGTATTAGTGTTTTGACTCATTTTATATTAGGTTATTAGAAGAATATCATATATAAACCTTCTAATGACTTCTGTCGTCCTTAGTAATTATCTCTTATTTGTAATACAATTGTTCTCTTTCTTCCGTCGGTAGTGAACTACGTAAATTTTTGTCGATTCTTTTTTGTATTTTTATTCTTTGTTGTTAGGTTACGACGATAAATATGGTTAAATAATTATTGACATATATTAATTGTTTTTTAAGAGCAAGATAAACGGTATTGTACTTAAAAAAAAAATGGTGAGTGAAGAGAAGACGTATTAAATTCAAAAGAGCCTTTAATTTGTTGAAAGAAAAAAAATAATAATGATGATGGAGTCTTTAATATTTAATAGATTTAATAATATTGTACATTGTAATTGTAACGGGCTTCCAGAAAGAGAGGAACACGTTGATGGTACAACTCTTGATCCACCGGCATGAACAACACGCGTTCATCTTTTGCTTCTAAATACAATTTTCTCTTCTCTCCTATAAACGACAACGTTTTACACACTAACTTTTAAACTACGTGTCGGTAGATTCAAATTTCCGACCTAACGATAAAAATTACATATCATTAAATTATACTTATACCCGTGTTAGATCATACTATTTGATGTTATAATTTGATTTTTTATGAAAATCTATCAACTTTAATAGATGTCAATCTAAATATAGTTCAACTGATTTAAATATATGCACTCGACAATAATAGGTCAAAAGTTTGAATTATCTCTCCTATGTTTTTTTTTTTTTTTTGACAATATATAGAGTGGAGGATCGAACCCGTGACCTCTTGGTCACTAGTCTATACAGTATGCCGATTGAGTTATGTTCATGTTGGCCACTAGACTATAATAAGTCAAAAATTTGAATTAGCTCTCTTTTCGATGTTGTTCAACTAAAAAAAGAGTTTAATTTGATGAAAAATTTAAAATTTATAGTATAAATATCACACATGATTAAATTTATATCTTCCACTTTATGTTTATAATAAATACAGCCTAAAAAGCCAAAATTTGATTACGTTACCTTTTTTTTTCTTACAACAATTTGTTTACATTTCATGCGTGTATAATTAAAGTACTCTTAAATTCAGCAAAAAATATTTCCTCTAAAAAGGACTTTTAGATTATTTAAAACATTTTGATGACTCAATTCAACCCTATTAAAATTTTGAAAAATTACTATTTGCGAACTTTATTATTTTATTTTATTTTTTTTTTGGACAACATGTAAGTTGGAAATTGTTGAAACATTATGAGAGATGAACTATGGTTATCATTTCTAGTTATAAATCTGTTTAAATTCTTATTTTTTTTAAGAAAATAAAAATTAAAAGACTAATTAAATTGAGATTTGTTTACCAAACATTTATTTATGAGTAGACAACTTCTTTATCGAAGTTATCGAATACAAAAACTTACTTGCATGTTGGGCTACACGTATATTTTGGAGAGATTAGTTACTTGTCACAATTTAAATGGTTAAGTTTATATTAAAAAAATAAATAAAAAAAACCCACTTATTTTTTCATGCCGTTTGTTGAAGCGTGTTTTTTTTATTCGTACACGCCAAAGCCGTCTCTTTCAAAATTTTCGAATGACTTAGTTTGCCACGTGTCTCTTTCACTCACCATTAACCACACAAAAATGAAAAAAATTATTTCTTCTTCCTTGTCATTAAAATCATAAACTCATTTCTCTAGAACTTCGAATGAAAGTGAAAAATCCTAAAAAAATGAATGAAAATGAAAGAAGAAAAAACTTAAGCGAGCGAGCTCCTAATCCAAAAATTAAATCTGGATCATTTCTTCACCCGAGACTAATTGATTTGATCGATTCTTTAAGATTTACAGTTTTCTTCTTCGGTCATCAATGACGTCTTTGGTCTCATCGCCATTTTTGGCAGATTCAAAATTCGACTACCACCAGTTGTCAAGCATTTCTTCCTTCATTCCTCCCTCCCCAAGAAAACCCAAATCACCATTTCTTCAAAAGCCTTCATTAAAGTGAACAACATCATAATCGGCAACGGTCTCTTCACTCAAACCAACCTTGAAGTTCGACACATGTCGTGTCATTGACAACACCAACGGCCTAATTTTCACAGTCAAAATCGTCTACGTCGTTCTCGAAACTCAATACTAATCTTCTCTTGACAAGAACAAAATCCACGCCAATTATAAAGTCGTGGGTTATTTAATGAATCAAAAAGTATTCTAATGTTTCAAGAGGTTTGCTAAGTGCAAAATCAAAAAATTATTCTAATATTTCAAGAGGTTTGTTTTGGACCGACAGTAATTAACAAACAAAGCCTAAAGAGAGACCTACAACTTTAACCCTTACTAATAACGTGAAAAAATAAGTAATTTTTTTTAATTTTTTTTAAAAAAATATAAAATTTAACAAATTAAATTGTGACACGTGGTCTGAACGTGAATAAATAGCACAAGTAAGTTTTGTTCTTTCCGAATTTAATTTTTTCTTTATAATACTTAATTTACAAGAACATGATTGGGAGTCTGGGAGGGACAAAGTTGAGAAATATGCCCAATAAATTTATAAGTTTGAAACCCCACATAAAATAACCACCTAAATCTAAATTAAATTATTATGCTTCACACCCCTTGTGGTTCGAGACATAATATAATAAGCCAAGAGTCGGGTCAACCGGTAGAGTATATTGTATTCAAACTTTCAAGAAAAATAATATTTATTTATTTATTAGTCCATATATATTTATTTATTTCTCCTCCAATCCTTCTAATTCTTTAGCTCTCACTCCATCCCAATCTTTGTCATTCAAGATTTTATAATTGGCCATAATCCATTTAGACAGAAGGTACCCACATGTACGTAATTTCTTTATATTTATTGCACATGCACACCCAAGTTTTTGATAACTTACCTCACTGCATTTCAGCCGTCCCACTCCAACATTTTTCCTTCATTTTCTCTCCCATTGTCTCGAAAACGATAGCCTGACGAGACTCGTGTGTAGCCCGGACGGAAAACGATAGCCTAACAAGACTCGGATGTAGCCCGAGCGAACTACACCATCTTTTTGCAGTCCACTCCAACTAAGCAGTAGAAAAAATTAGACCATTTAATTTTTTATTTTGAAAAATTCTTTATCATGATTGACATCTTTCTTAAAAAAAATATTTGAATTCTTAGCTAATTTCTAAAACACAGGTAAAATGTATAGAACAAAACAAAAGAACTTGTTACGATAGAATTGAATAACAAAGAATAAAAACGCAAAAGGAGAATCGACACAGAAATTTAAAGTGGTTCACTAATGTGTTAGCTACGTTCACGAGAAGAAAATAGAGAACAATTGTATTACGAATAAGAGAGAATTACAACAATGACATACTAGGGGGCGACTGAAGTCGTTAGAAGGTTTATATATGACATCCTTATGACCTAATACAAAATGAGTCCAAATCTAAAACTTTTCGTACCAAATCAGTAGTAGCAGGTCATAACAGATTCACTTCAAGGCATTCCATCATAACTCATAGGTGGAAATAGTATTTATAGACTTAATTTTCAAACACAAAAAACTAAAGATCAAATAGTTATCAAAATTGGCAAAGTATTTAATAAAAAAAAAAATTGTCACGTGATAAACTGTAGTTAGACAACTGGGTAGGCTGCAAAAAGATGGATGTAGTCAGAGATACCATCCAAGTTTTATTCCCACAACAAAAAGCTTATGGGTCCACTTGATTTCAAAGAAATGAGAGGCTAGAGTTTGAGGCTCTTCTTTTTGAGTAGAATTGGCTTTTGGAGAAACCAAAAGGCTAGCTCAAAATTCCAAGGCAATTCCTTGTTTGATAGACTGATACTAGCTAGTGGGAGAAGGTGAGGTATATGACAAAGCTGATATCTATGCAAATTTGAAAGCTATTTGTTTGTTTCTTTGTGTTTTTGGGTCTGTCTTTCTTTTCTTCATGGGACCATTTCACAGATTTTTGCCTTTTCTTGCTTCTCAGTGAGCTATCAGAATACTTCTTATGCTGTTGCTATCAGATTCGGAATCTATATTTGATAACGCACTGATCGATAAGTGGTTCTTCTTCTTTGCTTCTTAAAGCCCTTCCCTATATTATCATTAATTTCTTATCCTTCCTCTGCCTTCCTTCTCATCAATTTAATTCTATCATCACCTTATTCTAATTTTTATTTTAAGAAAATTGATGTGACATTTATCTCTAAATCTATAAGCAGAAGTGAGAATTACTTGAGTAGAAGAGTCCACAATCCAACAGCAATGGACTCACATCCACCCTCAAAATTTCTTCATAACAGAAAATGATGTTAATGACAACGAAACCTCTAAATATCTCTACAATCGTACGATATTGTCCACTTTGAATATAAACACTCATGGCGTCATATCAATGCTCCCGTCCCTAGCCTATTTGAGACTTTGTTTTCACTCCTAACAAATGAGGAGGAAGAACATTTATGACTCGGATATATATCTCGAAACTTTTTTAGTCATCGTGTAGTAGATAGATATCTCTATGAATTCCCAGAAATTCGTTTAAATCCAAGTGTAGGAGCTGCACTATCTCTAAGCACTTCAAGATCCATCTCAGTTGGATCAGTTGCCTAGATCGAATTCGTGATACATATTGTTAGGGACAACGTAATTCTACATTGGTATAATATTGTTCATTTTGGTATAAGTCATCGTGCTTTGCTTTTGGTTTCACCCCAAAAGACTTTGTTCAAATATGGAGATATTTTTTCTCACTTATTATACCCCATGATCTATTAGAATTTTGGTGATCTATTAGAGTTTTGGTGGGGAGCCAAAATAACACTACGGAGCTGTTTGGGCCCCCAACATGGGTGGGATCGGGTGAGCTTAAATAACTCACCCAATTGGGGCACAAATTTAGGGCGTGGGTGTTTGGGGGTTATTAGTTGTAACACACTTGTAGCAACCAGATTTTTTTTTGTTTTTTTTCAACACCCAATTTTTTGATTTTTTTTTTTTTTACCCAATTTGTCTATTTTTTTTTCTCTCTTTATTTTTTTTTGTTTTCTTTTTTTCACTCAATTTGTCGATTTTTTCTCTCTCTCTTTGTCTTCTTCACCTCACGATTGCTTATCTTTCATCTCATCCCAAATTTTTCTCTTCACGGACAACGCCGAAGCCTCTTGAATTATTTGTGATTTCCTAAATAATATTTATTCTTTTAAGTTTTAAAAAATTAATATGTAATATACATTTAACTATACAATACAATAAAAAGTTGTAAAAAAAAATAAACTACCATAAACACATCTTTCAAATTCAAAAACTGTATCCCAAACACAGACTTTCTAAATTCAAACTAAACAATTTTGTACCCCAAACACAAACTTACTAAACCCAGACTATACAACTCTGCACCACAAACACATACTAGAATAATCCAACCTGCGCCCCAAACGCCTCTTACAAGATTAATGCCCTCAATTCGGAATTGGACGCCACGTAAAAAAAAAAAAATGTTATTGGGCCCAAATTGTGTCCAAGCCCATTTTCTTTAGGTTTGTGTCCAAGCCCAATTTTCTTTAGGTTATGCTGCAGTTTTATATATATATATATATGATCGTGTGTGGAATTTTGGACTTAGTCAAAAATTGGAAGTGTAATGACCTTTGCATCTACTTTCTTCAATTTGAAGATTTTTGGTTGAGTGGTTGTTTGGGTAGTCCACGTTAGAAGCAAATAATTTGAGTTTGACTATTTGAGAGAGAGTATAATTCGAGTTGGACTATTTGAGAGAGAGTATAATTCGAGTTGGACTATTTGAGAGAGAGTTTTGTAGCTCTAATTTTAGAGAGCTTTTGTAATCTCCATTATAGTAGAATTTGCAGAAGACTGGACGTAGTACCGAGATCGGAGCGAACCAATATATCTATCGGTGTTAACTTTTTGCATGGTTCTAATCTATGAAGTAGGAGAGGGTGAGATAAAATTTAGTTTGTTATTCCGCAGTTTATTTATATCTCGTTGTTTTTATTCTCAACATGATCTTCTTCTTTCCTAATCGATGTGGGACTTTGATCGCACTTACAACACATACGGAGACCTGCAAAAAGAGTTATTTATAACAAGCGATAAGAACTGGAGTAGATCATTGATGTAGGGAATAGTAGGGAAATTTGTAATTTTCTTTTAGTTAAAATGCTCTTAGTTAGTTGTACTAATCAATCATCTATATTTTGTGAAGATTGAACCATTTTCTTTGAGCTCTTTGAGAGAGTTTAGGCTCCATTAACAATGACTTACCACTACTACATTTCCTGTGTGGCTGTATAACTAGGAATCACAATATCAAATATTGATAGTGTTTACCGATGTTCACAAAATAGAAGAAATCAGGTGTGAAAACTACCAATGCCTTCTAGAACTAAACTGCAGCTCAAAAATGTTGCAATAAGGACAGTTATGAATCAACCGTCATCATATAAATGTTTGGTACTAAAGCAATGCAGTGGACGGAATTGAAACAACTGATTATGCCATTTCAACAATCGGACAAATTAGTCAACATGAAAATAATTCAACTGACATAAAACATGTACCTTCGACATACGGGTCAAAGGTTCGAATCACTAGACAAATTAATCGAAGAAAATCGACAACCAACTGATACTAATCTCACATGGGTATAGAATCACCCTTCTGTATAAATTTCTCAAATCTCCGTTTTAGAAGAAAGAAAAGTTTTTTAGTTTTTTTTTGGCATGAAGTGTGTGCGCTCTGGAGTTTGTGAAGAGAAAGGAACAGTATGATTTTTAGAGGGGTTGAAGACAGATTCGGGTGTTGTCTGGTCCCAACTACCCAACTAAACAACTCCAGATTCCTTGAGCCAAATGCTTCCGTAGCGTTTGACCCAAGGAATTGGGGGAGTTGGAGTTGTTTAGTCTGTAGAGTTATGAAGTATGCGTGTTTGGGTCAGGGAGTTGTTTAGTCTGGAGTTCTGAAGTCTATGGTGTGTTTGGGGTAGAGAGTTGTTGAACCTATAGTTCTGAACAATTTATTTTAGTTGTTTTTTTTTTTTTTTTTTTTCTGCACAATTTTATTTTACAAACTTTCAAAATTTTAGGGATTCTTGCGATTCCAATAAATTCTAAAAATGAATTTTTTATTTTATTTTACTTTATCTATCCTTTATAAATGTTTTTTTAAAACAACAAAAATAATGTTGAGCGTAATACCTCACATTATTTTTTTCGCATTGATTATATATATATATATATTCATTTTTGTTATGACTCAACTTTCATTTTATGAATTCTAAGATTGAGAATTTTTTGTTTTTATTAATGTATGTATATTTTACAAACTTTAACAAAAAAAAATAAAAATAATAACACATAAGTATAGCATTATTCTGACCCATGTGTCAAACGCATCTATCTCGGTCCCCATCCTTTTAAACTTGTCATTCCATCTACTGCACCCGAAAATCAACATTTCAGCAATGACGGTTTATTTTAGCTATTTTTTTCTATAACTTTCCATATTTTCATTAGTAAGAATTTTTCTTGCTATAAATGTTAAGAATGCAATTTTTGTTTTTTTATTTTAGGTTATCATTCACAAATTTCTTTGAAGATAACAAAAATAATTTTGTCTACAATACTTCACATTATATTTTCAATATCACTCACATTAATTATTCATTTTATTTGAAAAGTTTTGAAATAAAGAAGGGATGTACAATTCTCTCCATTCTAAGAATACTACCGTTTGAATTTGTGGTTTAGGTACCAATTTTGATTGAACAACCTAATTTATGTTTAAAGGAATAAAAATAAGTTGAATTTTTAGTCATTTTACCCATTTTGTTTAAATTACGTTTTTTTTTTAATAATTAAAAATATTGCAGGAGGGAGGGAGAGAAAAGGAAGGAGAAATATGTTTCTTGAAAAATATGACAGAGTTGAATAACAATTACGGTAGAAATGAGAAGTTGAATAGTAATTAATCTTAAAATCTGGAGAGTTTATATTTTTTATCCGAATTCAATAAGTGTCGGTCAAACGTGGAGTTAACTTCTCCTCTCAATTCTTTCAACAAGTTCATGGGCCAAACATATCCTAAAACCAAGAACTCGAAAGCCAAAGCGGGCAAGATAGTGATGACTCACCAATATTTTTCAAGTATTGTTTATATATATATATATAAAATAATCAAAACACAATTCTGATTTTGTCAAAAAAAAAAAAAAAAAAACAAAAAAAAAAAAACTTCAAAATTCAATTTTATTTTATTTTATTTATTATTATTTATTTTGACAAACAACATTCAAATCATACTAACCCTTTCAGAAACGAAATTCAATCAAATATTTTTATAATTAAAGTTGTTCAAATTCAAACGTATACTAGTATATGTAGTTCACATTTGTAATTGGCTATGTTTATCATTAATTTCAAAATTTCCAGTTCATTTATCCTAATTGAATTATTCATTTATCACTGACAGATTATTGCATAAAAATTAATATTAAAATTGTCGATTTATTGGTGGCCCAACAAAACACATTAGACTTTTAATTTTGGGCTGGTTGCACAAATAGCAATCAGGCCCAAACTAATTGCAAATTTAGCAAACTTTAAAATGTTTTGCAAATATGGCAAAAAAACCCGTTTCTATCACTGATAGACTTTATTATATGACTGATAGACTTCTGATAGACTTCTATCAGTGATAGTCTATTATCTCTGATAGACTATTATCACTGACAAAAATCTATAAAAAGCTGAGGTGATCAGCGATAGACTTCTATCAGTCATAAGATATCAGCGATAGAAATTGCTATATCCGCAAATTTTTTAAAAACATGCTATATTTGCAAACAATAAGTCTTAAATTGTCATTTACTACAATTTCCCTTTAATTTTTGACTTATTGACTACGTTTGTGATTATCTTGTTTAATATTTGAAAATTGAGTATATCACTATTATAATTTTACCAAACTAAAATAAAGATTAAGATGGTGTTTGGCCCAAAGAGTTGGAGAAAAAGTTAACTACCCGTTTGGTTCACGAACTTATTGAACTCGGATAAAAAATATAAACTTTTTAAACTTCAACATTAATTACTATTGAACTCTCCAGACTTCTACAATAATATTACTATTTATGTTGTCACATTTTTCGATGCAACACATTTGTCTATCTTCCTCCTCCTCCCACAATATTTTATTTTTCTATTTTCCTCTCCCTCCCACAATATTTTTTATTGTTTTAAAAAAAAAAAACGTAATTTAAACAAAATGTGTAAAATGACTAAAAATACAATTCAACCTATTTTTATTATTTTAAATATAAATTAGGTTGTTGAATCAAAATTGATACTTAAACCAAATTCAAAATGTAGTATTTTTACCATGGATAGACATAAAAACATTAACTTATTTAGATCTGTTTAAATTAATGGATTAAAATCTTTCAAATTCATATGCAATATTTAATACACTATTGTACGACTCTTTTTTTATTTTAAAATTATTTAAATATAATGAATAATTAATTTGAGTGATATTGAAAAAAGAATGTGAAGTATTGTGGTCAAAATTATTTTTGTTATTTTCAAAGAAATTTGTGAATGATACATAAAATAAAAAACAAAAATCGCATTCTTAAAATTTATTGGAAGAAGTCTTTAACAATGAAAATGAAAAATTATAGAAAAGATTGTACAAAAAAAAATAGCTAAAATAAATCGCCATTGCTGAGATAATGATTTTCGGGTGGAGTCGATTTAGATGGAATGACGAGTTTAAGAGTATGGAGACAGAGAAAGATGTGTTTGACACATGAGTCAAGGTAAGACTATATACTTATGTTTTATTTTTTTTTCTTTAAAAAGTTTGTAAAATATTTTTGTTGTCTTCCAAGAAATTTGTAAACGATAGATAAAATAAAAAAAAAAAAATCATTTGTAGAATTTATTGGAATTGAAATATGTCCTCTAGTAATGAAATTTTGAAAGTTTGTAGAAAAATATTGTGAAGAAGAAAACAGCTAAAATAAACTCAGACTTCAGAACTCTAAGTTTAACAATTCTCTGTCTCAAACACACGACACACTTCAAAATTAAATAACTTGCTACTCCAAACACACATACTTTAGAGCTCCTTAGACTAAATAACTCTCGACTAAACAAAGTCGACTAAACACCCCTAAGATATTTGTAAGTAGACTATTTTAATATTTTAAAATGATCTTTCATAATAAGATTTGAAAGTTATACCGTATAATTATTAAAATAGACAATAAACACCATTTTCAACTTGCACTTAATAATCAAGGTTTGAAATAAGCATATTATTTTTGTTGAAATTGTATTTTTCAATTTAAATAAATCATAGTTTTATGATTAAAAATTAAAACAATAAAATTGAGAGAGGGTATGGATATATTGTAAATTTCCTCAAAAATAATAAACAAAACATAAAAATAATCTAGTAGTCATAAATGGCCTTCAGACGAGTTCAATCTTTAGTGGTGACTTACTTAGAAATTAATTTCTTATAGATTTTCTTGACACCCAAACATAAAAATAATCTAGTAGTCATAAATGCCCTTGAGACGAGTTCAATCTTTAGTGGTGACTTACTTAGAAATTAATTTCTTACAGATTTTCTTGACACCCAAATATTTTAGGGTCAAACGAATTATTTTTCGTGAGATTAGTAGAGAGGTGTCCGTAAGCTGACCCGGACACTCACAAATATAAAAAATATTAAAAGGATGTTTTGGGCACCAACTTGGAGTTGAATGGTTTTAGTTATAACTCAGTCCACGTTTGGCCCACCGACTATTTTAACTCACTCAGTGTCCTAAATATGTGATTAAGATTTAATACAATTGTCCATTGGGGTCGGTATGCTCGTGTTCTTCTCCTCCTCCCTATGGGTCGGGTTTCTAATGGATTAGGTGGCTTGATGGTCGACCCTGTTGTCCCTTCTGTTTCCAATTCTTTCGTTGTCTTGGAGGGTGGCTGAGTGAGGATGTGGGACCTTTGTCTTGATGTCTCCATATACATTGAACCAACTTTTGATCATGCTTGGCTCGGGTGCTAGTCCTGAGCCGTTTTCTCCTTTTGCTATTGTTGGAATGCCTTGAAATGATCCAACTTGCTCCGGTCTTGAGTTTTTCAATTATGTATTTGTATTGGGCTTTGACCCATTTTGTATTAGGTCATTAGAAATGTGTCATATATAAATCTTCTAATGACTTCAGTCGCTCCGTAGTCTGTCATTGTTGTAATTCTTTCATATTCGTAATACAATTGTTCTTTTCTTTTACTGTTCATGGACGTAGCTAACACGACATTAGTGAACCACGTAAATTATGTATCAATTTTATTTTGCGTTTCTATTCTTTTGTGTTCGATTTTGTCGTAATAACGGTAGGTCAAGCTGTCTTGGTTGAGCGCCTAAGCTAAGTTGTCGTTTTAGTGCTCTTGGTAGAATTTTGTCATTTAATCTTTTTGTATTAATCCTTGGGGCGTGTTTTTCTTATTTTTTATTTGTTGGCTTTTTACTTATATATTGTTTGTTTCTTTGTGCCTTGATCTTGGACGATGAGATCGCCTCTTTACATGATAATATATTATCTTTACATATTATATATATATAATAGGATTCACATTAATGTTATAACACAAATATTATTTTAATTTTAATAGAAATAATGAAATAAAAGTATAAAATTATTAATTCAAGGGTAGATTTAAAATTTTAAGCTTAGCAATAAACAAGTATAACCAGTAAAGTTATGCTCTAATTTGACAAATCAAAATTGAGTTGAATTTTAGTCCATGTGACCAAAACTCTTTTATATATATATATATACAAAATTTGTATGTCAACAACTAGTAAACTTACTAAGTCAATGTTGTAGAGTTTACATGATAATTTTTATAACCAAAATTTAGTTTACATGATAGTTGATACTTACGAATATAATTCATTAGTGTAAATATATACATGATATACATACTTTTTTTCAAAAAAAAATTATAGTTTAGCCAATAAGACCTATCTGAAATGACATGATGTATCTACTAGTTAGTAACTAAGAGGTTTTATGTTCAATCTCCCACCTTTCTATTTTTTTATTATTTTTTTTTAAAAAAAAACAAAAAACAAAAAAAACTCTTATATCATCAAAAGCCTCGTTTGAGAGCTAAAAATAAGATCATTTGTGTTGTAAAAAAAAACAAAATTTTCAAAACTATGGAATTTATGTACATCCATATTTCTTCTATAATTCTCAATCTCGAGTATATTTTGTTTTTTTTTTTTTGTAAAGTATTTAACTTAATTCGGGGCGGAGGATTGAATCCTTGATATGCTCAATTTGACACTCAAATACTTCATTTAAAGCTAAAAACACCAATTGTAATATATATATATATATATATATATATATATATATATATATAATAGACCATAAACTTAATATTTCATTTTTCTTAAACTTTTATTGTCATCAATTTGTATCTTAAACTTAGAAAAGAGATGCAACCTCCGCCTTAAACCTAAATTAATGTTGCAATTCTTACCTAGGTCAAACTTTCGTTATGAAGAATAATCAAATCTCCACCTTAAACCTAAATTATTGTTGCAATTCTCACCCTAGGTCAAACTTTCATTATGAATAATAATCGTTTAAAACAAAATCTCACATCCGTTTAATAAAACATATGTTTGATAGGAAGTTGATGGTGGTTTAGAAAAAAAATGACAAAATATATATATATATATATATATATATATTTGGTTGGAATTCGTGAGTTTTTAAAGGGACTTTATCAATAATCGAGATTGTGTATTTGATTGGATTCAAATTTGTGCGATACTTGTTTTTCAATCACAAAAGATCCACTATTTTTTTTTTTACAAATTATTCAACGAGACTATCACAATAAGATTGGAAATTTATGCATTTATCTTTCTTAATTCAACCTATCAAAATTACCCGTTACACATCGTGTAGCTGATTGGCCTACTGAGTTGTCCTGAATCTGTTGCATGGGACGCTTGGTGTGCTGCTATCTACCATATCTGGAGAGAGCGTAACTATCGTGTTCATGGTGCTAGTCCTCGATCCCCTCAGGCTGTGCTTATCAGTGCCCAGGCTGATTTGGCTCATAGGTGTGCTTCTTGGTTACGGGTGCCATCGGCCCCGGTGTCTATTAGTGATCCTCCTTGGGATTTGTTTTCTTGATGTGATCTCTCAGTTTTCTTTTTCGTGTTCTTGTGTGCCTTGTCCCCGGGCTGTGGGGTCCCCTGCTTGCTTTTAGTAATATATACCTCTTCAAAAAAAAACTACCGTCACATCATGGTGACCTTCTCGATTATTTTTTCTTTTTTCGCTGCATATTAGTTTCTTTTCATTTTTCTGTTTAATTCTATTTGCACTAAAAAAAATCAATGATTCTTTTTTTTTTTTTACAACATGTTGGAGTGGAAGATTGAACTCTAGACCTCATCGTCACTAGACGATACATCATGTGGTTGAGCTATGCTTTTATTGACAATAAATTAATGATTCTTAACACCACCTTCTAATTACTATTAAATTATAGATTTGCATAATTTGACTCACTAAATTTTCTGACGCAAATTAAAAGCTATTTTAAAACACCTCACGTATTTGTTATTATCTATAACATGTGCAATAGTTTATATTTGAAGTTTATTTTTAAAAATCTAGTTGATATTTTCAGGATATAAAATTAAGATAAGACAATAAATATGAGGTTATAAAATATCAAAGTGGTGCTCAAATGGAATTTTCAAAATGAAGCTAGGTGGAGGTGGGTGTGAACATATGGTAAAAGCTGGTAAGTTTTGACCTTTGATTTATTAATTTGAACCATATTCATGTCAATTCATAGGCTGATTTATTCATGTGCTTTATTTACCTAATTAATTTAAAATTATTTACATCCTATATTTGACTTCAAAAACGTGTATATATTTGAATTGACCATCACTGTCTTTACATCAACAAGCAAAATTACTACTCTTTTCCAACATTAAAATTTATATAATCAAAATGTGTTAATTCGGAATATATTAACTTTTAATAAATAAATGTGGAGTTAAAGATTTAATTTTAGAGAGAAGAAGTATATATCTTAATTGTTGAATTATATTTAATTTTTTGAGATATATATAAGTTGATGTACCATTTCAATCATTAAAATAATTAATGATATATATACCGGACAAATATTGAGTATATATATTTATGTCCTCTAAAAATTAAAAAAAAGATAAAAGAAAGAAAATTATGAGACAAGTTTTGAAATTCATTTAATTAATTGAAGAGTTAACAAGAGATAATTCAATCCTACACTGACAAAACACAATGATTCCTCTTAATTTTTCTTCTTGATATTCTTTGTATATTGTGCCTTCATTTTTTATTAGAATAAGATGTATTTATACAACATACCCTAACCCTAATTTCCCAAAATACATATAAATTCTATCTAGATATTAACTCTAACCCTAATTTCCCAAAATACATATAAATTCTAACTAGAGAATACTAACTATTTTCTAAGATAGATAAATCTCTAATACCCTCCCTTAAGTTGGAGCATGAATGATCACAAATGTCCAACTTGAAAATAAAGTGGAAATAAGATAAAATATTATGGTAAAAAAAATTTGCAGCCTCCAAACGCGGGTCGGTGTTGCAAACGTCAAGACGATGCTCATTGAATAAAAATCTAAACATATCAATTTCAGCATAAAACTCATTCACTTTACAAAAATAATATAAATCAACCTAACCATATAAAATCGGCCTATCAATTTCAGCCTAATTCAGAAACCATGAGTTGCAAGAGTTAAAACAATATGCGAGCACAACAATTTCACCATATATCATGCATAAATCATCAGTTGCAAAAGTAAAAAGAATTGGTGAGCAGAAATGATACCTAGTGGCGAACGGGGCTGTCTTGCGGGCGAGCGCGAGGCGAACGGTCGAGTTGTTTGAAGCAGCGTGGAGCGGCAAACGATGGCTGTGTATCATAAATTGAAAGCATGTTATATACAAAAATAAAATTGAAAAAAAAAAGCCGTGTCTGTTTTAATGAAAAAAAAAACAGAGAGTTACGGTGGAGCGATGGAGGCGGCGGCGGAGGAGGCGGCGGCGGCGGCAGGGTACAACGATGGAGGGAGACGGCGGCGGGTAGGGCGATGAAGGATGGAGGCACGGCGATGGGTGGAGCGAGGCGGCGGCGGGATAGGAGGGCGATGGGGTGGAGGGAGGCGGCGGGCTAGGGCGATGGGTGGAGGGAGGCGGCGGGCTAGGGCGATGGGTGGAGGGAGGCGGCGGTGAGGGCGATGGGTGGAGGGAGGCGGCGACGGAGAGAGAGATTAGGACGGTTGGGTGGACGACGACGGCGGGCGGCAGCGAGGGAGAGAGAGATTAGAGGCGGCGATGGAGAGAGAGAACGCAGGCGGCGGGGGAAGCGAAAATGAAGAAGACGAACGAAAAGTTAGGTTATTAAGGGTTCTCTCGACGGTATTTTAAAACCGTCGAGAGAACCGGACACTTCTCTCGACGATTTTAAAAATCGTCGAGATAAATGCCGGTTCTTTCGACGGATTTAAAAATCGTCGAGAGAAGTGTCCGGTTCTCTCGACGATTTGATCCAACCGTTGAGAGAACCGGCACTTCTCTCGACGAATTTTAAAACCGTCGAGAGAACCGGACATTTCTCTCGACGATTTTAAAAATCGTCGAGAGAACCGGACACTTCACTCGACGATATTTAACAATCGTCGAGAGAAGTGTCTGGTTCTCTCGACGGTTTTAAAATACCGTCGAGAGTGTTTTAAATTTAAAAAACAACTTTTAAAAATATACTCTCTCGACGGTTGTGACAAACCGTCGAGATAGTTGTTTGTTGTCTCGACGGTTGTTCCAAACCGTCGAGAAAGTATGCCGTTCTCTCGACGAAATATCAAATCGTCGAGAGAATAGGACATTCTCTCGACGATTTATAAAAGCGTAGAGAGAGCATTGTTTTCTCGACGAAAATGGAACCGTCGAGATAACATCCGTCGAGACAATATAAAATTCTTGTAGTGATATCTTTAATTTTTCAAGAGCCTCCAAACACGGGTTGGTGCTCCAATCTTTAGGTCGATGCCAACATGACACCTTTAAATTCCTGCGAGCTTCGCATCATCACTTTGACCACCCAATTTAACAAAAATTTGTAAGCCTCTGAACGCGGGCCGATGCTTTTCATTGCAGATTAAATGTCATGGTTGTTGAAGGAGAGGACGAAGAATTTACACCTTAGTGTTCCGTTCAGTAATTCGAAAGAGAGTTGGTTTTCGCCTCAGTGTTTCCTTCATTCATCATCAAAAGGGACGGAAGATAAAAATTTGCTCCTTCAGTTTCCTTCATACACACAATCAATTATGTGTGCTAAATACAGGTAGAAGCTAAAACTCGAATACTATTAATAAATAAAAATATAAATCATATTACTAATAATAATTTGGCTTGGTTGAAAAGTGTACCATTAATTAATTTTTTTTCTTTTTCTTTTTTTTTTTTCATTTGGGCGGCTGACAGTCCCAAAAAAATCTTTTCTTTTTCTTCTTCATTTGGGCGGTACTTTCAATTTTTTTTTTCATTAAATCACTGGCTATCTCTCTGTTTTTTTTTTTTTTTTTTTCTTACAAAACTTTTCAGTATTTAGTTTTTTTTATAACTATTTCATTTTTTTTTTATCATTTTGTTTTTCATTTTTAAAAACAAAAGTTTTGATTTTGATTTTGATTTTTTTTTATTATTATTTAAAAAAAAAAAAAAACGCTTTTGAAATGGTGAGTAAATCTCAAGAACTGAATTAAAAAGTTTTTAAAAATAGATTTCTATTTTTTAAAAACTCATCCACTCCTGCATAACTCTCCAACGAAAAAAATTTCTCTCTAAAATTTTCATTTATTTAACTTTTATTTTTCTCTCTCCCTAATAAAAACTTTTGTTTTTTATAATTTTCATTTTTCTCTTATAAGATACTTCTAATTTTTTTTTCTTTCTCTTTTTGGTATAATTTTCGTTTATCTATTCTAACATATCTCTCGCTTTTCACTCTCTAAAGATTAAATATTTTCTCTCTAACTTATGTATTTCTAAAATTTTATCTGACTTTTCTCTTGCTCTTATTATTTTTCTAATATATATATATAACTTCTCTATCTATAATTTTTCTCTCACTTTATAACTTTTCTTTATTTTTCTAACATATATTTTAGTCGCAAATTTACTCTCTAATTTCTCTTTTAACTTTTTTTTCTCTCTATAATATACATTTTTCCCTCCAACTTTTTTTTCTCTCTAACTAATAATCTATTTTTAAAGAACTTTAATTAATATTTTATCTAATGTATCTCTCTAAATCTACTCTTTTTAATTTTTCTCTATTTTTTTTTGGTTTCTAAAGTTTTATTTCTATGTGTCATCACATAATTTTTGCTCTCTAACTTTTTTTTTTTTTTTTTGAGTATATTGGGGGTGGGGGGATTCGAACCACAGACCTCGTGGTCGTTAACACATACATATGCCCGCTGAGTCATGCTCGCTTTGGCTTTGCTCTCTAACTTTTAAAAAATAGAAAACCAAAAATAGATATCAAGCATATTTGGTTTCCTCTCTTTTAAAAACCTGAAAACATTTATTATGATTCTTATTTTTTAAAAACAGAAAAAAAAAATATATATATATATAATTATCAAATAGAGTCATAATTATTCTGTTTATTTAATTCAATATACTAAGATGTGAGCTATTTACTTCTTTAGTCAAAATCAAACAATAGATTTTTTTTTATATATCTGCTTTAGTATTAATATTGTTTGAGATTAAAAAAATACTTAATTAACATACTATTTTTTTTTTTTTTGCAAATATATTTAATTAATGCAGAAATTGAACCTCTGACCTCTTAATCAATGACACAACTTTATGTCAATTGAGCTAGACTCGATTTGACATTAACGTATTAAATTAGAGAAAGTACAACAATAACGTTGTACATCTTTAATGAATAATTTAAAAATTAGGGTTGTTTTCAAAATAATTCTAAAACTAGAGTTGTTCTTAACAAAAATGACCAATAGGGTAGTTTTAGATCAATGAAGGAAATTCTAATTTATTATTAGTATTATTGAACATAACTCAATTGATTAAAAACATATATATATCTCGACCAAAGGAAGATATATTCAAATATTCATCTTAACATGAACTTTTTTTATTTTTAAATCACTAGTATTACTATTATTCCGATCAACAAATACAACTATGAGAGCATATTTAATTTGTATATAATGTGTGACATAAATTTTAAAATAGTCTCTTGATTTAGTGATAAATGTATGTTTAGGTAAAGTTTTGGATGTGTCATGTGGCATAATTTTTAAAATAATCTCTTGATTTAGTAATAAATGTATGTTCAGGTAAAGTTTTAGATGTGTCACGACTTCCATAACATATTCATGTAATGTGTGGCATAATTTTAAAATAGTCTCTTGATTTAGTGATAAATGTATATGTTTAGGTAAATTTATGGACCCGTCAATGCTTCCATACCCTACCCACTACTTATCAAGCAAACTATCCTATTTTGTCTGACTTTCATAATCATACTATGTTTGTCTCTATGTTTGTTTGTTTTGTTTTTAAACCTACAATGTTTTTTTTTTTTAATCCCACTAAATTAACCTACTAAAATTTAAAAAATGTTGTCAAACTAAGCATAGCTCAATTGGCATAGGGTTGTGCCGGTGACCAAAAGGTCATGGGTTCAATCCCCACATTAATTAAACTACCGTTGCAAAAAAAAAAACTTAAAAAATGCACCTCAATTAAGATTGACTTAGATAATATAATCATATACTTTTTAACTAACTTACTCAACCACCCGTGTTCTTTTACTGGTCATACATTATTACTATTTTTTTTTTTTGGCGATTTAATTACATTATTATTAATTCAATCATGGTCTAGTCTAAATGAGAGGGTCCATTTTTTCTCACATACTAGCTCTTTCTTGCTTCCTTGTTCCTTGAAATTTCCAAAAGTTTGATAAAATATAATTAAAATTTGTTCATGTGGAATATGAGCTGTTTTATTTTCTCTAAGTTGGACTATTCAAGCACACAAGACTTTTTCCTTTTGGTAATTAGATCATCTTCCTCCTCAAGTATATATATATATATATATATATATAATCCATGCTTTACAAGCTAAGTTGCACAAGAAACAAAATCTTGTGTCTTGTAAAAGGGAAAAGAAGTAGAAAGAAGAAGAAGAAACAAGAGAGAGTTACAAAGTGGCATTTTAGAGAGAGATTTTTTTTAAGAAAATGGTGAGAGCTCCTTGCTGTGAGAAAAATATGGGACTGAAAAAAGGGCCATGGACACCTGAAGAAGATCAAATTTTGATCTCTTTTATCAAAAAACATGGCCATAGCAATTGGCGTGCCCTTCCGAAACTTGCTGGTAAGTTCTAGCAGAGATTCGATCAAATTCGTATTAGATATTATGGGGTTTCAACTTAAAACCAATCGGTAACTAAAGGAGTAACATGTATCTTATAAAGACTGTGAACTCTCCTCGTTTTTAAGTTGTAGGATCTTCAACAATTCAGCTATCGAAATGACCAGTTTTTCGTTGTTTTAATCTGATCTCTACTACATTTTCTAATTTTCTTTAGGACTTTTGCGATGTGGGAAGAGTTGCAGACTTCGATGGATAAACTATCTAAGACCTGATATTAAGAGAGGAAATTTCACCCAAGAGGAACAGGAAGCCGTTCTTCAACTCCATGAAAAGCTTGGCAATAGGTATATAAAGTGAAAATCCTATTAAAATTAAGATGCACAATATGATTTTAATCGTACCGTACCTTGTCAACTTAAGCTTATGAATTCGGTGGTTGATACTGCAGGTGGTCAGCCATCGCGGCGCAGTTACCGGGTCGAACAGATAACGAAATTAAGAACTTTTGGCACACCCATTTGAAGAAACGGCTCATGAACAAACAGAGGAATGGATATGAGAAAAAGAAGTCTGATTCCGCCATTGTTGAAGCCAAATCCAAATCCAAATCCAAATCCCAGAAGCTGGATTTCTCTAACCATTATGAATTCCCATCATTTTTCCTGGATCATTCACCAGTTACAGATTCTCCAACCGGCTACAATGAAATGGAGAACGAACAACACATTGAAATCGTTGAGGCATTTCATCAAACAGGTGGTGGGGTTTGGCCAGAGGAGCCGTCGACGGCGATGAATGATGATGAACAAATTCAATCGCCGTTCAGAGCCATGGATTCTGTGGAATTTGGGTGTTATTACGACAATAATGGCACTGAAATGGACGACAGTATGGAGTTTTGGTACAAGGTGTTCGTTAAAGCTGGTGGGTCGCTAAATGATCCTGCATTTTGATAAGGTTTGGAATGGTGCCATTAAGGAAATTGGTGTTAAACTAAAAAAAAAAAAGGTGTAAAATGTAAATTAGATAAGGTTTGGAATAGGAAATGAAAGAAGCCTTCTGCCAACCATTTAACCTTTGGTTTACGGTCAATGGGCAACCATATTTAAAGGGAAAGAAAATAAAATGTCGTCCCTCATAAATCATAATAGGATAATTTGGTTTTTTTTTTTTTTTTTTTTTTTTTTTAAATATATATATATATATAGGAAAATTGTAGTAAATGACAATTTAAGACTTATTGTTTGCAAATATAGCATGTTTTTAAAAAATTTACGGATATAGCAATTTCTATCGCTGATATCTTATGACTGATAGAAGTCTATCGCTGATCACCTCAGCTTTTTATAGATTTTTGTCAGTGATAATAGTCTATCAGAGATAATAGTCTATCACTGATAGAAGTCTATCAGAAGTCTATCAGTGATATAATAAAGTCTATCAGTGATAGAAACGGGTTTTTTTGCCATATTCGCAAAACATTTTAAAGTTTGCTAAATTTGCAATTAGTTTGGGCCTGATTGCTATTTGTGCAACCAGCCCTCTATATATATATATATATATATATATATATATATATATATATAAATTTTAGGTTAAATTATCTAAAATGTTGAAACTATGAGTTTGATTTCAAAAATACTCTTCTACTTTCAAAAGTTTCAATAATATTCTTGAACTATGAAAAACGTTTCAAAAATGTTTTTATACTTAACAACGCACAAAATTTTAATATAAACGGTTAAATTATAACTTGTATCGGTGTGACACAAAAAAAATTGAAAACGTAGACAATTGAGGTGTTAAAAAATCAGAAAAAAAAAAAATTATTTTATCAATTCATCATGAAATAGAATAAAACTAGGACAAAATTGGTAGAGAATGGATCAGATGTCTACGTTCTTATGATTTTTGTAACACCCCAGACATTCACATTTTCATTTTTTCGATTACAAATTAGAATTTAACCATTCATATCAGAATTTTGTGTGTTGTTAACGTCGATGACATTTTTGAAACATTTTTCATAGTTTAGGAGTATGTTTGAAACGTTTTTCATAGTTCAGAGATATTTTTTAAACGATTTCAAGTTCGCGAGTATTTTTTTAAATGATTTTTATAGCTCAAATATATTTTTGATAATTTAACCTAAATTTTAAAGAGGATAATTCAAGTGTTAATATTAAAAAATGTCCAGACAATTATTTATCACTATGTAGTCATGCTTTCGACCTTAATTTTTGTTCCAACTCCTAGTAGGAGTTTAGTTTAACAATTGCTCGAATGAGATATCAAATCATATCTTTGGAATAATAATTTGTATTTTATCTAATCAACTATGAAGATTCCAAATATAATATTTTTTCTCAAACTTTTGACTTTAAAGACTGTTTGGTTTAATGTTTAATAGTCTATAAATAATATTATTGTGAATCATAAATAAATTATATTTAATTTTAGTGTTACATCTATTCAAGGATTAGAGAATTATAATTGAAATATATATTTATATTTATGCCTTTTATCTTATTTCATACTCAAAATTAGGTTTAATATTCTATTTTATTTTTCACAGGATAACATAGCAAACAATTAGGAACCAATCTGTAATACTTTTTTTTGTTTTTTTTTAAAATATAGTTCCTAAATTCCAAAATGATTTTAATCCTTAATGCAATGTTAAGATACAAACAATATCCTAGAAAAGAGATTGATCCCTAGTATATAAGAAAGGACCATTGGTATGAAGATTTTTGGGTGAAACCAAAAGTCATACGGGTTTAGGCCCAAAGTGGACAATAGTAAACATATAAGCATGATTGATTTTCATCATCTAATTTCTCTCATAAATCCACACAAATCTTGTTGAAATCATCTAAATTTTCTTCTAAGGATTTTGATGATTAAAATCTTTTCCAATTTGGTCCACGATTTTACTAGTTTATCAATATCATTAACCTGTCGAAGCACATTATCTAAAAGATAAAGAATTAGTGTGCTACAAGCTATTTCCTCCATTTCAAGTTGTTTTTCTTTGGTTATTTCTCCATGCCATACAAACGGGAAAATCAGTGCTACTATCAATTTGCCATGACTCTGATACCACTTATTAAGGGACACAGAACTGAGACATCTCCACAATGATATGATATTTTTCACTTTGGGCCTAAACCCTTTGCTTTGCTTTTGGTTTCACCCCAAAGGCTTCATATCATTGGAGATAATTGTCTCCCCTATACGATTTTTCCCTTTTCTAATCAATCTAAGATATTGTTTGTATCCTAACAATCCTTCCCTAAAACAAAGTATCATATTAAGTCTACTTTGTTCCCAACACAAAACAACAATGTATTCTTGATTGTTCCTCTTAATATTTCATTCAAATGAGATGGATTTGTACAACCCTAATCTCCGAAAAACTAACTGAATACTAACTAAATACTAACTAGTTTCCTAATATAGATAATTACCGAATACTCTCCCTCAAGTTGGAGCATGAAGGATCACAAATGTCCAACTTGAAAATAAAGTGGGAATAAGATAAAAATAAATAAATAAAAAAATTGCAGCTTCAGAACATTGGTCGGTGTTGCAAACTTCAAGTCGATGCTCATTGCATCTTTAATTTTTCAGAAGCTTCCAAACGCGGGTTGGTGCTTCAATCTTCAAGTCGATGTCCACATGACATCTTTAATTTTTTGCGGGCTTCACATTATTGCTTTGCCACGCAATATTAGTCTCTGCGAGCCTCCGAACGCGGGTCGGTGCTAATAGATTAAATCTCATGGTTCTTCACCATCAAAGAAGAAGATGACGAAGAATTTTCACCTCAGTGTTCCCTTCAGTAATTCGAAGGAGAGGTTTTCGCCTCGGTGTTTTCTTCATTCATCGTCATTGAAGGAGAAGACAATTTGAGTTCCCTCAGTACACCCTTCAGTAATTCGAAGGAGAAGAAAAATCAAACGACCCTCAATATTTCCTTAATTCCTCATCAAAAGGGAGGGAAGACAAAAATTTGCTCCCTCGGTTCCCTTCATACACACTATCATGTGTGGTAAAAATAGCAAAAGCTAAAACTCGGATACTATTAGTAAATGAAAATATAAATCATATTACAAATCATTCTTTGGCTTGGTGGGAGGGTGCATCCAATTTGTTTTTTTCATATAAAGTCATTTGGGCGGGAGTGCCCGCCCAATTTTTTTTCTTTCTTTTCTTTCATTTCAGATCTGCCTCTCCCTTTCTTTTCTTTCTTTTTCTTCTTCATCTTCTTCATCATTTTTTTTTTCTTCTTTCTTCTTATAATGTTTCAATGGCAAAAAAATAAAAAACATAGAAAAGAAGGAGAGGCACAAACCACCTTCGGAGCTACGCCGACGTTGTTGGACCACCAGCTCTCGACAACGACTCCAGATCTGAACTGAGCTCAACAAACGAACTCACGCTCTGACGACGTCGAAGCTCTAGATCTCAACGGGCGGCGGCAACTTTAGTTTTTTTTTTTTTTTTCATCTTCATCTTAATCTTCATCTCTTGAAGAGAATGTACTAGGAAAACTAATTGAATATGAAAAACTAATTGAATATGTTCCTCTTGTATTCCTCTTGTATTGTCTTAATTTCTTATTATATGATAGTTATTTATACAACCCTAATCTTCCAAAGTATATAGGAATACTAACGGAATACTAATTAGTTTTTTAGTATAAATAATTTACTAATAGTATTTGATTTATTTATTGTTTTTTAGTACAAAAATTATGGAGATATTTGGCCAGATGGCCTTAAATTAAGGCTCATTCGAGAGATTGACGCGCGATGTTAAAAATTAGTCAAAATGACCTTTTGCTGACATCATTCTCGCTGAGATTTCTCTCGTTCTCGTTCACGTTCACGAGAAAAGTAAATTTTTAGTTATAAAATGGAGCCCGCAAAAGAACGAGAGCGAGAGCGAGAGAAATCCCAGCGAGAGTGATGTCAGCAAAAGGTCATTTTATGTAATTTTTTAAAAGGCGCGTCAATCTTTCGAATGAGCCTTAATTCAAGAGCATCTGACCAAATATTCTAAAATCATGCTTGTATTGGTAGCTGTTGAATGCTTAGTTTGAGGAATAGATATTTTAATAATGCGAATTATAAATATTTATTGACTTATGAAGTGACTTTGAGTTGCCACTAAATTTACTCGTTTTTTTAAAGTCTAAAGAGAAAAGAATTTACTTGAGGTATGAGACCCGAACTTTCTTAACCAATTCATTTTTTCCTAGAGAAAAGAACTCAAAAGTGTGAAGTTTGACTATATTTGTTAAAAAATAATGAATTAAATTAGTTTGAAAATATAAACAAATCAATCAAATTTTGTATAGATGTAAAATCATTTAAATTGTAATATCAAATTATATTTGAAATCCAAACATATTTTCCAAAAGAGAGTTTCAAGGTAAAAATGAAAATGACAAAAAGGTAAAAGAAAAAGAGTAAAACTTGGACTCTGACTACAAATAACTTTTACATTCTAGTTATGTGACACATTATGATTGGATAAATATTTATACCATTTAAAAAAAAAACAAATTCTCCCTAATTTTCTAACATACCGATTTATTTGTTGCTGTCCATTTTCTCTCTCCTCCCACATTCGCTTCACTCCTCCAATTGCAATCGAGCTTCAACTGCAATAGATTAAAAAAAAAACGACTACGATCTCAGAGAAGAACTGAGGACGTTAATGGTGAGGAAAGAGGTGAAAATTCCGACGATTTTTGTGAAAGGGAGTGGCAGCAGAGGAGAAAAATTGGAGGTTCTTTTCAACATGATCCCGACGGGCGTCGAGTGGCAGCCGGTGTGAAGGATGGTGGCGTCTTGAGATTTGTGATGTGTGTGGATTGTAATGGAAGTTGTAAGATGAAGACAACATAGTTGATACAAATTTCAATTTTGGGCATTTTTTTAGGGTTAAAGAAAAATATTTTTCTTTTTTATTTTTAAAATTTAATTTTAGTGTTGGACATAGATTAGTGAGAGGAATGGAACAGGAAATCTATTTTCTTGCAGAGGAAAAGGAATTGAAGGACGGGAAGGAAGGAAAAAATCATCGGAGAAGATGAGAGGGAAGAGAGGAAGTGGACCAAAAAAAAATTCAAATAAGGACATTAACAAAGTAGGGAGATTATTTTTAAAAAAATAATATAAAGATTTAACCATTCACAATGTGCCATAGTGGCAGCAAAATACTTCTTACCCAGCCGACAAGGTGAGTTTTAGTCAGAAAAAAATGGAACAATATTTCAGTTTTTATTTTATTTTTTATTAATATATTTTTAAAAAATAAGAAAATTACATTGGTGTGATAACTGTTTTTTGTTTTCGAAAAAAAATAAAAATAGAAAAGAAGCATAATTTTCAAAAACAAAAAAAAAACAAGTAATCAAATGACTAAAATAATTATGGACCGAAATTGTTATCATTGCAAGAGGTCATTCTAAATAGAAACGGGAGATCGAAAACTCATAATAAAATGCACTATAGACATATTTGAGAATGATTTTGAAATTGTCAGAACCACTTTTGTATCCAATTTATATATCCAAAATCACTCAAAAATTTGTGGTTTATGACATGTTTTGAAGTACTTTTGAAATGATTTAAATGAACTTTGTCAAGCTTATAGTCACTCTCAAAAATATTTTTAATTATTTAAAATAAAATTTAAATATATAAAAATGGTAAATCAAATCAAAACTAAAATGAATATATAAAAATTACTTTTAATAAATCTTATAAACCAATAATTTTCAACTAAAAGTATTATTTCTAAAATTACATATATACATGTAGTTAATTATTCAAAATAAATTTTGATACTAAAATCAGATATTAAAATGATTTGGATGGATTAAATAAATTTATTTTAATCGGTTCGGATTTTAGGAGAATATCAAACCGAACCGCTACGATATAGCGATGTGTAAACCCGGGCCCGGCTCTTTTCATTGAATGCAGCCCGGCGGCCCAGCCCAGCTCCATTTTTTAATAAAAAATAAAAAGGAAAAAGGTTATCATAATTCACACCCTTCAATCTCATAGTTCTACTCTCCCTCGCTCTCTCTCTCGCCACCCGCCAGGTTCCCCTCCGTAATCGCCACCGTCAGACCATCGCGCCGCCGCTATTCCTTCCTCCGTCGCTCTCAGTGCCGCTCCGATCCCTCCCTCTCTTCGTTCCTGCTTTGTCGCCGTCGGTACTCGTTCGATCCGATTCCAGGTATGTCTCCGCGATTCCAATCAGCGTGACATCTGTAAAATTTGTTGTGCGATTATGTTCCGAATTGGATAATCAATAAAGAACTGTCTAGGTTAATCCTTCTACACCGATTCGATTCCCGTATTAGGCAAAAACTGGGAAAATCAAATCTGTATTGTAGGTTAGGTTCACTGCATCTTAATTCATGATTTAATGTGTAATACGCGTTATATACCATTCGACTCCTCTATTCTGTTTTCCTATTGGAAAAAAAAGATAAGAAAAAATCGGTTGTATTTATTTATTCTCTGTAGAATCTGGCTATTCCTTCTGTCTACTTGATTAAATTTTTGTTTCGATTCTTTCTGGGAAGATTGCCATAGTCAAATAAGCTTCTAAGGTTGGTTTATATGCCCTATTAAATCAGTTTGTAAGCCGTAGTTCATATTCAAGAATTTTGTGAGGGTTGTAGCTATTTTTTCCACTTAGGAATCGCTCTTGAATTCTCTTGGAAGATTAGATTTCTTTGTACTGTTTAACTATATCACTGACCTTCGATTTATTGTCTTCTTTGGTTAGGGTTCACAATAACTTTGGCATTACTCTCGAATATCCCTTCTGCTTCTGCTGAAGAAAGATGGCTACTGCATCAGGTATTATTTCGAATCAAATCATTTTACCTTAGAAAAGAAGTCTTGGTAGGATAATGGACGTAGTCTCACTTTTTTTTTTTTTTTTTTTTTTTTTTTTTTTTTTTTTTTGTGACTTTTGCATTATTACCAAAGGCTGCTTGGGTTCTCCTTAATATTGTTGAATCTAAGTTTAGACCCGAAACCTCAAGTGCAAGGGAATAGGGTTATTAATATTGGGTGACAGTGGTTACCCTATTAAGTTAGAACAGAAGAGTGCCTCCCCTCTTATTATAAGACCTTGCTCTCTGACTGACTCTCTTGTTGGTTTTGTAGTTGCTTTCAAGTCTAGGGAGGATCATCGAAAACAACTTGAATTAGAGGAAGCACGTAAAGCAGGGCTTGCACCAGCTGAGGTCGATGAAGATGGCAAGGAAATCAACCCTCACATTCCTCAATATATGTCCTCTGCACCTTGGTATCTTAATGCTGAGAGACCAGTAAGTTTCTCTCTCTGCCCCTCTTTGTAGATTTTATGTTGGTTTTCACGGTGATTGAGTTTCTTTTGATCTTATTCCAGAGTTTAAAACATCAAAGGAAATGGAAATCGGATCCGAATTATACAAAATCCTGGTATGACAGAGGTGCAAAAATACATCAGGCAGAGAAGTTTAGGAAGGGTGCTTGTGAAAAGTAAGTCCAATGAATGCCTCCTTGTTGATCATTATGTATATTTCTCGGCCTATGACTTATGACTGACTTTCGTACTTACATTTATTACTAGTAATTGTTCATATAAAAAATTATACTAGTAAAGGGGCATTGAATCATGATTTTAATTTGTTATTCAATATTTAGCTGTGAAAAATAGATGTCGACCGTATTTGTGGCATGTGGGTTAGAATTGGGGAGATGCTTTTGAATGTAGATGACTAAGTTTTCTGTAAGGGAAACAAAACTACTGCTTTCTCTTTACTTTTGTATATTACTGCCACTTTACAATGCTTTTATATGGTCATGTCTATGAAAAGAAGAAATCTTTAAAGTCATGGTCTATAGTTGCTTTATTTTTTCACTATTATGGGGTTGTGAGTGCATTAAAAACACATACAATTTGAAGGTTTGTAAATATATCATATTTTGTTTGGGCACGTTTTTTTTTTCTGTCCATAAATGTTAGTTATTTAGAATTTTAGATTGCTTTGTTTCTTCAGCCGTTTGAAAAAAGAAAAACATTTAAAAATAAAGATCGAATGCATGGATATCCTGTAGTTCACTTGCTTGGATGTTGGTTATGTTGGCTGCCTTCAGGCTCTAAATTTAATTATTTTGAAGATGAGTGTTTTCTTTGATTTCCTTCTATCTGTACAAATAGGTCTAAAATATCATAGGTCTTGAATTATGATCTAACAATGACATTGAACTTTCTTTTGTTACGGTACAAATAGGTCTAGTCTAAAATATCTTAGGTTTGGAATTATGATCTAAACTTGGTTTATGTTTTGTGATATATGGAAGTTCTCTCTGTACCTTAATTTTCCTGACCTATAGTTTATTCTATTTTTCCAATATTGTTTAATTTAGTTTCCTTATGACTTACGTGTCATGTATTTTATTGCTTGTACACAGTTGTGGAGCAATGACGCATAATTCAAAGTCATGCATGGAAAGACCCCGAAAGACAGGAGCAAAATGGACAAGCATGCACATAGCACCCGATGAGAAAATAGAGACTTTTGAACTAGATTATGATGGAAAAAGGGATCGTTGGAATGGTTATGATCCAGCAACCTATGCTCGTGTCATTGAGAGGTATGAGGCTAGAGATGAAGCAAGGAGACATTTTTTGAAAGAACAACAATTTAAGAAATTGGAAGAGAAAAATAATAAGCAGATTGAGGATGCGGAAGTTAGTGATGAAGATGAGGATGAGGATGAAGATGATTTAAAGGTTGATGAGGCCAAGGTTGATGAAAGTAAACAAATGGACTTTGCAAAAGTTGAGAAGCGTGTTCGTACGACAGGTGGTGGAAGCACGGGAACTGTAAGGTATGTCTCTTGTAATGTTTGTTTATCCTTTTGTCACCCCTGCTTAGCTCTTTCCTAGAGCATTTGAATGCTATACTAAATATTTCTTCACATCTTAGGAACTTGCGTATTCGAGAGGACACTGCTAAATATCTTTTAAATCTTGATGTCAATTCTGCTTATTATGATCCCAAAACTCGGTCTATGCGTGAAGATCCTCTTCCTGATGCAGATCCAAATGAGAAATTTTATGAAGTATGTATTACAAATGGAATCCTATAATTTCTATTTCTCAATTTTAACAAAGCAATAGTTACAACCTTTTCTAATAAACAAAGTAATAGTTATAAGTTAGCTTGGATCTAATTTGTTGATCATCTTTGTTATAATAGGGCGATAACCAAAATAGAGTCAGTGGGCAAGCTTTGGATTTCAAGCAACTCAATGTGCATGCTTGGGAAGCATTTGACAAAGGTCAAGATATCCATCTGCAAGCTGCTCCGTCACAAGCTGAACTTCTGCATAAGAACTACAAGGTTATTAAAGAGAAGTTGAAGTCACATACGAAGGATGCTATCATGGAGAAGTATGGAAATGCTGCTGCCGAGGAAAAGTTGCCTCGGGAACTTTTACTGGGACAGAGTGAGAGGCAAGTTGAATATGACCGTGCTGGCAGAATTGTAAAAGGCCTGGTATTTAATCTATCCAAACACATCCTTTTTATTTTCCTCGATGGAGAATTACTTCATTGTCATGAAGCATCTTTAATCGACTTTGAGTTATTATCTGGGTTTGTTTTACAATAATATCCATCCAGTCCTTCAACAAATTTTACCTACTCCGACTCACCTAATAATATTTGGTTAAAAAATAAAACCCATAAAAATAAATGGTGAACAAATGATTTTAATGCTTTTCACTCAATTTCAATTTAAAAAGTTTGGGACATTGTATTAGGCTCTGTATTCTTGCGCATCTCATTCAACTCATTTTCTTCCTCTAGTCTCTGTGGCATGTTGATTTTGAAAGATGCTTACTTGCTTTCTTCTGATTCCTTTCCCCCTGAAGGAGATGGCCCTTCCTAAAAGTAAATACGAGGAGGATATTTTCATTAACAATCACACGAGTGTTTGGGGCTCATGGTGGAAGGATCACCAGTGGGGCTATAAATGCTGTAGGCAGACCATACGGAACAGTTATTGCACTGGGGCTGCTGGAATTGAGGCTGCTGAGGCAGCAGCAGACTTAATGAAGTCTAATATCGCTCGTAAAGCAACTTCTGAAGGTTAGTACTTGGGAACTGGTATTATAGCTGTTAAAAAATTGTATCTTGAATGCCTTTCTGAATGTTGTAAATTTGTAATCCTGTTATTGTAACAAGTCTTGGCTTTCCTCTGAAAGCATGAATGATTGGGACTTTTCTTGTTTTGGCATTTTTCTGTTTTCATTCATTGCCTGATGTTGTGTCTGTTTATATGATACTTTTCTTTATATATCATCGGTTAGCCATCAAATGCTTGCCATCTTCATTGTACTAAGGTACAAAATCCTGAATCATTTTTAAACATCACTACAGATACACCAGCCCCAGCCGAAGAGAAAAAGCTGGCTACTTGGGGAAGTGAAGTACCGGATGATATTGTCCTCAACCAGAAGAAACTTACTGAAGCTCTCAAGAAGGTATGAAATTTAATCGCCCCCTTCCAGCAATAATATCTCATGTTATCGTCAGATTTAGTTATGTTGAAATGGTTAATATACTATCATCTGATCTTAGTTAGACTGAACTTTAATTGCCCCTCCTAGGCTCTTCCAAAGCTTGTAATTTGATGTATAAATGGTTTTTTCTTTTCCCCACTGTGTGTTACTTGTTTCTTACTTGAGATTTTCTGTTTCCGCAGGAGGATGAAAGAAGGAAGGAGGAGAAGGATGAAAGAAAGCGTAAATTCAATGTTAGATGGAATGATGAGGTATGCAAACTTTTCTTTCCTTTAATCAATGGGTTCGTTTGCAAAGTCGGGTTTATTCTTTGTTTGGCTTGAAATAATGTGTTATGTCCTTGTGCAGGTAACTGCGGAGGACATGGAGGCATATAGGATGAAGAAGGTACATCATGATGATCCCATGAAGGATTTCCTTAACTAACTTAAGCATATTCATGTATTGTAAATATTAGTTGCAACGATTCCTTTTAACATTAAACGAACTAGTCAAGCTGAGCTTTCAGAACTTTGATGTTTAATATCGTTTTGATGTTCTGTGCTTCAACGTGTAATTGTGGAACTAGTGAACTAGTGGACACTTGAATAAGGGTCATTTTCTTCAAGGACATCATTGTGATTGTGGTCTTCATGTTTTGTAAAGAATGACTTTAATTCTTTGGTTTTGCTGTTGGTTTAAGGTCAAGTAATGATTTTGGTATGAGTTCAATAATCAATTGTTAATTGTTACGTGTTCCTTCCTTGAAGTATGATAATCACATCTCCCATCTGTTTTTCCTTACAAGACTAAGAATAATCACATCTACAATTTATTTTTCGTTACAAGACTAAGAAAAAGCTGATGTGACATTTTTTAAACAAAAACATATTTTGTTCTCCCTCCTTTTATCCATGGTCGCCCAATTTTTTTTTTTTTTTTTTTTTCACTTCATCTCTTTCCTTCCTCTTCCTTTTCTCTAAAAAGCAAGAGGTAACAAACACTTTAGGGCCCGTCTGATAACGTTCTCGTTTCTTGTTTATTATATTTTGAGAATTAAAAACAAAAACATGTTTGATAACTATTCAGACTGTTTTTTTAAATATTGTAATTTTTAATTTTTTTTATAAAAATATTGTAGTTTTGAAAGTATTTTTAAAAATAATGTTTTTTAAAATCAGGTCGTCTTTTCACTATTTTTTGAGTTGTGTATCAAAAAATACAGATCCTCGAAATTGAGCTACAGTTCTAAAACTTCGGCTGAAAACTTCAAAATTGTAATGAAACCAGGTATCAAATTGAAGTTCTATGTGTTAGCTTTCCAATCGTACATTTTTCGAACTTTTTGAATCTCTGGTTAAAAATATATCAATTTTTTAATGCACTCCTAAAAAAACTCTCCTGTTTCGACACTACAACAATTAATGCATTTCCCGACGTTAATAAGCGTCGGAAAAAATGCCTAAATGCGTCGGAAAATGTATTTCCGACGCAAAAACAAACGTCGGGATTGTCGTCGCGGTAGGCGCGTGGACGATCGGCGTCGGCAAATAGTAGGTTTACCGACGATGAATTCTGGCGTCAGTAAACCTAATATTTGCCGACGCACAAGACTGACGTCAATATTTGTACCTGTGTCGACGCCACAGTCCGCGTCGGTGTTAATGGGTTTAGCCGACGACTGAACTTGGCGTCGTTGCATCGGCAAATATACTAGTCGCCATTTGTTTGGGGTTTTGGCGACGTGTTTTTTTTATGGCGTCGACATTTCCCTTTAGGATTAAAAAGCACTAATTTCCAAAAATTATTTTTCAGGGTTTATTATTACCGATTTTCATAAAAAAAAAACTTTCAACGTCAATTTCAATATCATTAAAATCTATAAAACAAAAAAATCATATTCATTCCGTAAGTGAATATATTCATTCAGTAAATTTTAAAAATTTGTTCATACAAATATTCTAGTATGATTTATACAAAACATGAAAGAAAAATGAAAATTAAAAACTTTAAATGTAACAAAGTTTCATAAATGATTCAATAACATAAGAAAGAAAAGTTCAAAAACCAAAAACTTAAATGTAACGAGGTGTGAAAGCTTTTAAAATCTCGTTATCACGATCTTCTCGGTCGTTCATCGATCCTGAAACACCTAATTTTGAAAAGAAAACTTATAAGTACTTAAACCATATACATATTTATCACTTATTCACACAAAATCAAAGTAGGAGAAAACTTATAAGTACTTAAACCATATACATATTTATCACTTATTCACACAAAATCAAAGTAGGAGATTACGTATCAAAGTTTAGTATGAGAATAATTATTTTTTCATAATTTCACCAAGGAGGATCCACACCACAAAGTTTACAAAAAATCACAAAAGAATAAGGTCATTCAACATATAAATTTGAACACAAATAACACTTCATATACAAACTTTTACCTAAATGTACTCAACTAACCCCAAACTTTACAAAATCTCATAAAGTGCAAAAACAAATCACTCAATCAATAGAACTAAACTAATCAATCCAATCATACTTTTAAACTCCGAACTATTCATTCATATTGCATACAAATATGAAATGTACTCAACCTAATATATCGCATACATCAACACCACAAAGTTTACAAAAACTCACCTACTAACCAAACTTTTACCTAAATATACTCAACTAACCCCAAACTTTACAAAATCTCATAAAGTGAAAAAAAAAAAAAAAAAAAAAATCACTCAATCCAATAGAACTAAACTAATCAATCCAATCATACTTTTAAACTCCGAACTATTCATTCATATTGCATACAAATATATTGCATCCCCTATAAACTCGAAATCGATACAATTTTTTGCTACATAACTGCAGGATAGCCATACAATATTTATCATTAAACTACAAATAATATTAATTCATAAAATATTTTGCTACCATAGCTGCAGGATAGCAAAATCTTTTCGGTTTTATTACGAGAGTGAGATAGCTCATGCCACGTTTGATGCTTATTGTCGTGATGTTTGACTCAACTGTTCAAGCATTTTCTTCATGGCCTCCATATCTTCTTGTTGTTTGTTATATTTTTCATCGACTTCTTTCCTCATTGCCTCCATATTCGTTTTATTTTCCTGTGTGAGTTCATCTTTTAACCCTCTTATCTCTATTGAATGCTCATATTGCATTTGGGTGACATATGCACTTGATGAGGTACTGCCACTTCTTGTTGGCTTTGGTCGTGAACCCAATCTATCCCGATCGAGTGCCCAACACCTTCTCAATTATTTGTGCTTCAACTAGTGATTTAGACCCTTCTGGAGTCGGGGCACATTTCAACTCTATCATTTGTTTCTGCATGTGCAATTACAATTATTATCTAAAGTTTTGAGGATCAGAAAAAATTTCTCCTCTATAAATAAAGTTTTAATTCAATTTTAACTTTATATTTAAAAATAATTTTTATTCATCTGGTCAATGATTATTTGGACTGTCCCGACCCGACCCGATGATGAGGCTGAAGTATATATATATATATATATATATATATATATATATATATATATATATTTTTTTTTTTTTTTTTTTTTTTTTTTTTATTTGGTTGAAATCTTCTTTATTTCTTTTTGTAATTTGCGTTTTTATTAGATGATGTTATTATAAATTTCTTTCATTTTCTTTATTTATTTTTTTGGAACTTTCTTTTTCTTGGATAATGTTATTATAAATTTCTTTAAAACAAAGAAAAACAAAAAAGTGGAAATTTGTGTTTAAAATAAACGGGCATTGGTCAACGTATGTAAGATCAAACATTATTATTATTATTATTATTATTTTTTATTTTTTTTTGGGAATTTGTACTTTTTCTTGGATAATGTTATTATAAATTTGTGTTTAAAACAAATCAGAACTTTGGGGAGATTTTTTTAAAATATATATATAATTGAATTCTCTATTCATTTTCTTTCTCCTATTTTCCCTTTCTTCTCTTTTTTTTTTTTTTTAAGTATATAATTTGGTACAAATTTGTTTTTTTCTTTTTTCTTTTTCTTGTATGTTTATAGCGCCAACCCTGTCCTACATATGCATCATCCATAATTTAAATTGGGTTATTATCAAGACTATCAAACAAACAATTTATCAACGTCGTTTTTGCCATTATCAATTTTAGCAGGTGAATCTAATCAGGATTGTCCTACATATGCATCATCCATAATTTAAATTGGGTTATTATCAAGACTACCAAACAAACAATTTATCAACGTCGTTTTTGCCATTAACAATTTTAGCAGGTGAATCTAATCAGGATTGTCCTACATATGCATCATCCATAATTTAAATTGGGTTATTATCAAGACTACCAAACAAACAATTTATCAACGTCGTTTTTGCCATTATCAATTTTAGCAGGTGAATCTAATCAGGATTGTCCTACATATGCATCATCCATAATTTAAATTGGGTTATTATCAAGACTACCAAACAAACAATTTATCAACGTCGTTTTTGCCATTATCAATTTTAGCAGGTGAATCTAATCAGGATTGTCCTACATATGCATCATCCATAATTTAAATTGGGTTATTATCAAGACTACCAAACAAACAATTTATCAACGTCGTTTTTGCCATTATCAATTTTAGCAGGTGAATCTAATCAGGATTGTCCTACATATGCATCATCCATAATTTAAATTGGGTTATTATCAAGACTACCAAACAAACAATTTATCAACGTCGTTTTTGCCATTATCAATTTTAGCAGGTGAATCTAATCAGGATTGTCCTACATATGCATCATCCATAATTTAAATTGGGTTATTATCAAGACTACCAAACAAACAATTTATCAACGTCGTTTTTGCCATTATCAATTTTAGCAGGTGAATCTAATCAGGATTGTCCTACATATGCATCATCCATAATTTAAATTGGGTTATTATCAAGACTACCAAACAAACAATTTATCAACGTCCTTTTTGCCATTATCAATTTTAGCAGGTGAATCTAATCAGGATCGAGCACCAAGATTCTCTTTTTTTCATTTTTTTTAAATTGGCCAAAATTGCAATTATCATCCCAAGATTGACAAATTCTACTCTATAATTTTTGGTCAATTTTTTTTAAAAAAAAAAATCAGTCATGAATCTTAGCCATATCCCACTAAGTTCTGAGATTTTTTTCTTAAATGTAAAGCTCGGTGCTGGATCCTGGCTATGATTGCACCGAGAAAGGCTGACCTGAGATTTTTTTTTTTTTTTTTTTATAGATTATTTTTTTAAATGGACGAGATTTAGCCAGGATTGCACCGAGAAATGTTAGAAATCTCCGTGCTCCTGACCAGGATTGCACTCTAAAATTGATTCTGACCATAATTGCACGCTAAAATTGATAGTGACAAAAAGAAGACGCTAGTCTTGATAAAAAGTTATTCTTGATAATAACTCATTTAAATTGTTATCTTAGATGAATAGTATTGTGTTCGGTAAGTTGTCTCTTGCATGTAAGATCAAACATTAATTATATATTTTTTTTTTTCTTTTTCTTTTTGAAATTTGTCCTTTTTCATAGAGTATTAGAAAAAAATCTCATTTTAAAATTGTGTAACAATTTAATATCTCTAGATCTCTATATTTAACGGTAAGAGGATATTCCCAAAAAAAAAAAAAAAAAAGACTTCTGCGAAAGATCTGCCTAGGTAATAATTTAAATTTATGTGTGTGAGGTTGTTCTGAAAACTGAAAATAATTTAAATGTGCGAAAGCTAAATAAACAAAAGACGAAAAAAAGTCCCAAATTTTATCCCTTCTCCAAATACATTCAGATATTTTTTAATTAACTTTATCCCAAATCCTTTAGAATATTTTAATGTATTTTAAATTAGAACCTTGAAATTAAATATTTAATTAAAAATCTAGTTTTCCAAAGTTATATACATTTAATTTGTCCAATTTTTGGGACTAAAAACATAAATTCTATTTTTTTTTAGTAATAATCCAAAAATAATTTTAATTAATCTAAAAGTGAGTCATTTGTTTTTCTTTTTCATTCTTTTTACCTTTACTTCTTAATTTAATTTGGGAGTTAATATCGTTGCTCATGTACTGCAAACACTGAAACAGATAATTCTAAGAAAAGACTGAAGATATTAAAGATTTTCCCATGTATGTATCAGCCTCATCATGGGGCTTGAAGTCCAAAGGTCGGTCCATGGTCAACGGTTGACCGGCCCGACCCAGTCTAGCCCTTTCATGCATTGGATTGGATATGAATCTGTGTTTTATAAATTGGATCGGCCCATGGGTCAACCCGTATTTGAATCGGCTCGTTGGGCCGGCCCAAAAGCCCGATCCAATATAATAATATTATATATGTAGAAAAGTTATGAGAGAATTGTAGTAGAAAAGTTTTATCGAAATGGTTTGTTAAGAAAATTTCAAAATATATAGAGAGAGAAAAAATCTCAAGATTGCAACCATATTTTTACGATTTTTTTTAATTCAAATTCCTTTCTATAATTTTTGGTCAATTTTTTTTTAAAGAAAAGAAAGTCAAGAATCTTAGTCAGATCTCACTAAGTTCTGAGATTTTTTTTTTAAACGTAAATCTCGGTGCTGGATGCAGGATGGCACCGAAAAAGGCTAACCAAGGATTGATTTTTTTATTTTTTTTTTTATCGATTATTTTTTTAAATGGAAATCTGGGTGCTTGAGATTTTTTTTTAAATGTAAATCTCGGTGCTGGATGCAGGATGGCACCGAGAAAGGCTAACCAAGATTGATTTTTTTTTTTTTTTTTATCGATTATTTTTTTAAATGGAAATCTGGGTGCTCGATCCTGTCAGCGAGAAATACTAAAATTGATAATGGCAAAAAAACTTTTTTTTTTTTTTATCGATTATTTTTTTAAATGGAAATCTGGGTGCTCGATCCTGTCAGCGAGAAATACTAAAATTGATAGTGGCAAAAAAACGACGTTAGTCTTGATAAAAAGTTATTCTTGATGTCAAATCGAGCATAGCTCAATTGGTATAAATTTGTGTTTAAAACAAACCATAACCGGGTCGACGTTTCGAGGAGAGATTGATGGATAGGACGAGAGGAACAAAAAAGAAAGAGAGAGATTTTTTAAAAAATATCGTTTCGCAACAATCGGCATTTGATTATTTGGGCTGGCCCGACTGAGGTTGAGGTATATATATATATATATATATATTTGTTGAAATCTTCTTTATTTCTTTTTGGAATGTGTCCTTTTTCTTAGATGATGTTATTATAAATTTCTTTCATCTTCTTTATTTTTTTTTTTTAAACTCCTTAATGTTATTATAAATTTGTGTTTAAAACAAAGTAATGGAATTTTTTTTTTTTCTTGTTTATTTCTTTTTGGAATTTGTCCTTTTTCCTGGATAATGTTATTATAAATTTGTGTTTAAAACAAACCATAATCGGATCGACATTTCGAGAAGAGATTGATGGATAGGACTAGAGGAACAAAAAGAAAGAGAGAGAATTTTTTTAAAAAATACCGCTCAAACGGACCTTTGATTATTTGGACTGGCCCGGCCCGACTCGATGATGAGGTTGAGGTATATATATATATATATATATATATATATATATATATATATATTTTTGGTTGAAATCTTCTTTATTTCTTTCTGGAATGTGTCATTTTTCTTAGATGATGTTATTATAAATTTCTTTCATCTTCTTTATTTTTTTTTTTTTTTTTTTGAACTTCTTTCTTGGATAATGTTATTATAAATTTGTGTTTAAAATAAAGAAGTGAATTTTTTTTTTCTTCTTGTTTATTTCTTTTTGGAATTTGTAATTTTTCTTAGAGAATATTATTATAAATTTGTGTTTAAAACAAACGACGTTTCGAGGAGAGATTGATGGATAGGACGAGAGGAAAAAAAAGAAAGAGGGAGATTTCTTAAAAAAATATATATAATTGAATTTTCTATTCATTTTCTTTCACCTATTTTCCCTTTTTCCTTTTTTTTTTTTTTTTTAAGTATATAATTTGGTACAAATTTGTTTTTTTCTTTTTTTCTTTTCAAGAAGAGATACATTGTTTTTATTTTTTTGGAAAAAAAAAATTGAAAACAAAAAACAGTTAACAAGTTGTGGTTTTTTGTTTTGGTAAAAACAGAAAATGAAATAGTTATCCATTTTTGTTTTTATATATTTTTAAAAAACAGAAAGCAAAAAATAAAAAATAAAAAACTGAAATGTTACCAAACCGACCTTAAACTTTAGGTTTTATCCCTTTTAATATTCTATTCTAATCTTATAAATAATTTACATTGATTCATATCATTATTTCTCATATTACTTCTAACCAAAAAAAAAAAATTTGAAGTGATAGGTCCACAAAATATAGACCTGATTTGTGACAACCCAAAATTAATATATATAATAATCCAATAGAAGTAGATGGCACTCTGTTGGGATCCTCATGGACATAAAAAGATTGCAGTCGATTTGATAATGATCCAGGGATATTAATTCTTCGGCCCGAATCCAGGAATCCCTTACATATGATACAAAATGCAGGGGCGGAGCCACATGGGGCCAGGAGCACGTGCCCTCTCGAATTATTAGTTTTATAAATTTATATATAAAAGTTTGAAAAATATAACTACATTGGACTATTTGTATAACAAAAGCATGCTTTTGTGAGATGGTAAGAGGCACGAAATTTGAGGTTGCTGTCTACTGCGGCCTAAGTTCGAGCTCCCTAAATGTATTTTTTCTTTATTTTGTTTTTCAGTTTATTAAATTATTTTAGATTTTAAAAAACAAAAATTAATTTAGTTTTGAAAAAAGATAAATACTTCAAATTTTATTATTTAATCTCGTTAATTATATATATATATATATATATATTTATTTAATTAATTAAGTATATATATATATATAATTAATTAAGTAGAGAATTTTAAAATGGTTTATTATTTTTTTTTAATTAATATTACTTTATATAAATATTAATTTTTAATTAATATTACTTTATATAAATATTAAACGGGTGGGCATTTTGCCAGAGGTTTCTACTCAGCCTTCTAAAAAAAAATTATATATAAATGTTTAAAATTTTATTTATATGGATAGAAAATTACACGTTTAGTTTTTAATTTTTAAATTTGTGTTTAATAGATTCGTGAAGTTTAAACAGTTTAGATTCATTAACTTTAATTTTGTATCTAATAGGTCTTAGACATTTATTTTTTTTTTCATTAAAAATCAACTATTGAGGACTCAATTACACTTGAAATTTTTAATTTTGTATCTAATAAAAACCTTATTATTGCAAAATCGAATATAGCTCAATTGGTATAAAGTTGTGTGTCTGACTAAGAGGTCGAGAGTTTGAGGATCTATTAAATTCAAAATTGAAAGTTTTAGAGTGTTTTACCCACATTTTTAAAGTTCAAGGACTATATATATATATAGTCATAAATCGAAATTTTCATAGACTAAACTTCCGTTAACTCTATTGAAATTGTGTCCCTGACAAAAACTCCTGGATCCGCCACTGACAAAATGGATCTTATCAGAGATTTCTCTATGAACATTATTACTTCTTCGGCTCGAATCCAGAAATCCCTTAGATATGATACAAAATGGATCTTGGTCTATCTTTGATTAGAGATTTCTTTATGAACATTAGAAAAATAATAAACCCTATACGTTGAGGCCACAAATTTCACCCTCTTATTCACATAATTCCGAATTTAAGTTTGTTCTTTTCCTTGATTTATCCACTGTATGCCTTTTTAAATACCATGGAGTAAGTTGTGTAAAGCAACATGACTTGATGACTAGATTTTTTTTTTTAATAAAATTTTCATGATTGACAATAATTTTTATTTATATTCAAACTCTGAATTTATTTTTCTGGTCAGTTTATGTATGTAATTTTTTTTAGTGAATCAGAAATGTTCATGCTAAAAAAAAAGTTCTAAAGAAGATTTACTCTACTGGATTTGACAATACCTAAGACAATTGAGTACATATATGTAGTTTAAAAATGTAATTAGTCCCTAAGCAATTTATCTATCAATATATTTTTTTTTGTAAAGATATTTTAATTAATGCACGGATTGAACTCATGATCTCATGGTCTACCTTATGTCAATTGAGCTATATTCGGTTTGACATTTATCTATCAATACCTCTACCATACTTTAACAAGATTTTTCACAACTAAATGTAACATATATTAAATGATTACAAAGTTGAACTAAATTGTTAAAAATAAAATGTATAAAATTAAAATAATAAATTACAATGGAATATCTCCATCAAAATTGGGAGAAGATTACTAAATAAACCGAAAACCAAAAGCACTTCACGCAACATCTTCTATACACTATACATTCAAAACACACTGTAAATTATTTTTTTAAAAAAAAGTACTTTTAAACAAATCCCCAATTCAAAATCAATTTTGTCAAAAAAAAAAAAAAAATTATTGTAAAAAGCACAGCCAATATCCATATACATATTTAATTATGAACATGTATAATCAAACGAATTCATCGAGAATAATCAAGCACTTCGCTCCAACATCTGTTGAAATTCGAGAAGCGATTTCTCCTTCTCGAGAATAATGTCTCGCCGGAATTTTCTTATGAACTCCTCCGCTCGTTCATCCACCGGCCGTAGATGCGGCGACGAAGCCACAACGATTTTCCAAGCTTCTTCAATGCTAGAAATAGTCGTTTCCTTATCGTTCTCCTCTTCCATTACTTCTTTTCCTCTGCTCGTCTCTGCAATCGGCAGCGGCGGCGGATCCGCGAAGAGCTCGTCGATGAGGATTGCGGCGAAATTGTTTGGATCGTATTGGCGGAGATATTGATTTTGATTGTGACGGTGATATGAAGAAGGGGAGGATTTAGATCCGAGAAGGCGGCGGCGTAATTTCGAGGGGATTAAGAGGCGGAGGGAGCGTTGAACGGCGGAAGTGAGGCGGCGCGTGACTGTATTGATGGATTTGGAGATGTTGAGCGCGTGTAATTTGGATTGTAGTTTCTTCCATGCTTTCTTAGCCTTACGAAGCTTCTTCTCCATTCTTGTGCGAGACATTGGAGAGATGGGAGAGATTGATTGCAGAGAGAGATGAGAGAGACAATGATTATTAATGGATGATTTTTAATAAAAATCCATTTTTTTTTTAAGAAAAAGCAGCGTAGTTGTAAAGCTAAACTTTTTTGTTGGGTTCAATTAATTACCAAATTAGTTTCAATATTCCCATACTTCAAAAATAAAAAAAAATATGAGAGTTTAAGTTCTCAAAATTTTAAATTTTTTTGTTGTTGATTTTACATATTATGTTCTCTAATTTAGTTTCGAGCATACTTATTTATATGTTGATTTGGATATGTTAGCTACATACACCAGATGAAACTAAAATTAAATTAGTAAAAATTAGATGAAATATTAATGACAAAAGTAAAAATGATTATTCTTGTAAGGACCAATAATCAAAATGATTATTTTTAAATGTTTAAATATTTTAATCCCTCTAGAAAAATTAGAGACTATTTTTTTTTAATTATTATTGTGCTAGCAAACTTTCAAATGTGATTAGATTCTAATTAATATATAAAAATAACATTGCTATTTAAATTATTAGATGACAAGCCATTTTGAGAATTAACTAGAGACAAAGAAAACTTTGATCCAATGAAAACAATGGTAAAATAGACAAACTGTTTGCAAATATAAAGTCTACTTTTAGTGGAAAACTTACTTTCGGCCAAGCGTGTCCATAAACATAGCAAACTTGAGTCCTAAGTTTTCATTGATGAAAAAGTTGACTAAATCAAATTCCACTTTCTTCGATTCATCAACATAATTTAATTGATTAGCACATAAATTTATAGTAAGAATTTGAATCTCTCTTCGCATAAAAAGAAAAATAAAATTATATACATATTTTTTTTTTTTTTATGTAATTTTAAATGAAAAAAAAGATAAATATTCTATAAATTAATTAAAGACTTAGGTGCACATAAATTACTTCAAATGTGTTAAACATAAGTATAACTCAACACATTATATATACTAAACCAAACTGTTGGAAGTTCCAATAATACTCCGGCTATTGGATCGAACCAGTTCTATAGCCTTACACGTGGTTCAACCATAAGTTGTCACGTGTCATTTTTCTTAAAAGAGAAAATTTTTTATTTCCCTCTTCTTTTCCATTTTTTTTTATGTTTAACTTTCAATTTTTTTTCTAAGAATATGCTTTCTCCTTAAATTTAAGATTTAATATTTAGGGTTTTTTTTTTTTGCAACAAAATATTGTTTGGGAATTGCAAATCTGACCTAGAATTCAAGAATTTTGACAAAACTGCCCTCAAATTGGGTTGGCGGCATGATTCATTTCTGACTGTGAAATTCCTCTTTTACTCCTCACCTAAAAAATGCGCTCTCCCCCATTTTCTCTACCCTCCCTCCTTCATTCTTTTCTCTGCATTCTACCCTCCATTTTTCTCAAAAAAAAATAGACTGTTAAAAAAGATTAGATTTGAGATTAAGATCGTGAGGAGAAAAACAAATGTGAGATTAGGATGTGAAGAGAAAAAAAATATGTGTAAAAAATTCTCACGATCGTGTAAAAAAAATCTCAAATTCCACAATCGTTTAAACAAATTCCGACCGTCTAAATAAACAAATAACTAGATCTTGTAGAAAATCTCAAATCTCACAATCGTCTAAAAAATCTCAAATCCCACGATCATCTAAACAATCCCACAATCATCTAAACAAAATACCACGATCGTCTAAAAAAATCTTCGTGTAAAAAAAATTCAATCGTACAATTTCACAATCGTGTAAAAAAAAATCATCTCTTCTAAAAAAATCAAATCATATCTTCTAAAAAATTCAAATCGTGCGAAAAAAAAAAAAAATTGAGATCTCGTAAAATATTCAAATGCAAAAAGAATTGAGCAACCACGATCGTGTCTCTCTTGCCATTTTTTTTTCTCATAAATCTTTCGTTCTCTCCATTAATTTGTAAATGCTACCTAAGGTTTTTTTTAACCGAGGGGTATAAGAGGAATTTCGCAACCTTTTAAAAATGAATAGTGCTCTCCGCCGTCAATTTGAGGTTAGAAAAGATAAAATTTCAAATTGAAGTCAGTTTTGACGAACCTTTTGGAATTTAGGTCACATTTTGCAATTCTCCAATGTTGTTATAGGCATAGTTGTGCAGTTAAACGTTTTTTTTGTAATTAATGTGAGGACTACTTGAGCTATACGTTTGTTAATATTTAGAGTTTTGGGTTTAGGGTTTAGGTTTATTAACATTTAAGGAAAATCTTAAATTGTAATTCCTAAATACTAAAATTATAAATTATAAACTCTAAATCTTAAATTCTAAAATTTTAACCCTAACCATAAACTTAAATTTGATGAAAAAATTTATTATCGAAAAAAATAGAAAACAAAATTAATTAATTAACACGTGACAATCTATGGTTGAGCCACGTGTCGGGCGAGCTAGACTAGCAGCCAAGTATTACTCTTAGAATCTCTGCACTCAAATGTTGAACTAAAAAAATTAAAATATAAATAAGTACCGAAAAAAATAGAGTATGTCCTCAAAGCTATTAATTCACATTGGAATATTGCATATTTTTTTTATTTTTTTATTTTTTTTTATTTTTTTTTTTATTTTTTTTTTTAAGTTTACCTTATTCTTACTTTATTTTTAAGTTCAACATTTATGGATATTAAAGAATTATATAAGTTAATTAAAAAATATTTAGTATTTAGTTAATATTTATCCTATTTCATATTTAATTTAAAAATTAAATTTAGTAATTCAACGAAGGATATTAAAGAATTATATAAGTTAATTAAAAAATATTTAGTATTTAGTTAATATTTATCCTATTTCATATTTAATTTGAAAATTAAATTTAGTAATTCAATATATGAGTAGAAAACCATTGATTTAGCAATCATTCCTTCAACCTAAAAGTAGATGCCGTGTTTTCTCAAACAATAATTTTATAGATAGAACTGGATTATTCTCACTTTAATTATGCTATATTTCTTTTGATGTAGAATATTGAGGTTATACATTAATTATTTGTGTGGCATGTGGGAGTGGGGTTCAAGATATATTACATTTATTTATTTATATATATATATATATATATATTACAATATATTAAGATAGGTATTGAACTTAAAACTTCATAGTCACCGGGCAATTTATGTCGTTGAACTATGCTCTTGTTGACATAAACAAACTATATAATCAAATCAATATATTTTTGGGGATTTTTTTTTATCCTCCTAAACTTAAAAAAGGTTCAATCAATTTAAACTATAAATTAATAGTTTTATTAATTAAAATCTTAAATTTTTATAAATAAATAAATTAAATTATTGTTTTTAAGTGATTCAATAACTATTTTCATTTAAAATCAACTCAAAATTACTTAAATAAAATTATTCTTCTCTTAAAATTCTATTAAAATAGTAAAAAGAAAAAAAAATCATTTTATCTAATTAAATAGACAACAATAGAGGCCAAAGCGAGCATAACTCAACTAGATGTATGTCTTGATGACTAATAAGTCTGTGGTTCGAATCCCCCACTCCAATATATTAAAAAAAATAGATAACAATAGAGTGAGATGAGAAGAAAAAAAAAAAAAACACTTATATTAGTGAAAGTTATGACTACTATACACGTCATTTCAACATTTTTTTTCTAATATTATATTAATTTTTGCATTTTAATAAATATTGCATTAACTGTTTTAGAAAAGAATCCTAAGAAGGAATCTATATTGATTCACTCAAGTTTTTAATGTATACGATTATTAGTTTAAGATTTTTAATTTATTCAAATTTATAAATTTAGAAGCGTATAAATGTATTCTTCCTTACTATTTTTCTACATCATTTTAATCGATTAAATAAATATTGTTTCATCACCATCTAAACATGTTGTCAATTGTTAGGATTATTGATAGTAAAACGACTTTTAACTTTTAAGAGCCATGCAAAAACATTTAGTTAATTTTGAAGTTTAAATTGTGATCTTCTCACAACTTCATTAATTTTTTTTTACATGATCGAAAATACATATGTTATATTAGTTGAGTTATTATTCATGATGTCAACTTCGTTAACATAAATAACAAAACTTAATTAAAAACTAAAATATATATAAAAAAAAATTAAGTAAAATAAATATGAGGTATATGAAGATTTGAAATTTAAACTCGAAAAAATAAATACGTATCAATTATTGCTAACCTAAGCTCATAATATTAGTTGCTACTTATCATATAAGAAAATAAATCCAATAAAATATTAAAAGTACAGAAATTGTAATACATCCGTGGGCTCCGACAACAATCCATGGGCCTACTTAAGCCTTCGCGGGCCCAACTCATAACGATTCGACTTGTCGTTCAGATTCAGCAACGAAACCGAGTCTCTCATCTCCAAAGTCAACTGGATTTCAAACTGGTCAACGAATAAGATCAACTGCGTAAGACGACATGTCGTTCACGCGACTGGTAATCCACTTTCAAGTTCGACGATATTTTCGGGCCCCAATAATCGGTCTCCGTCGCAGAAGCTTCATTGATTTTTCGGAAAGATTCGTCAAAAAATCCAGGAACGAAATATCGCACGAAACTCCATTGAAATCCATCCTCAAGGTCTGAATCATTTGATTTTCGCTATTCAAAATTCTTCTCTGTTAAGAAATTGGAATCAATCGTAAGCATTTTTTGTTTTTTTTGAATTTTTGGGAAAAATATGCGATTGGTTTGTATAAATTATTCTTCGTCCCCACGTCTTTGATCGATTTAACCTGAAATGCTCCATTGATTTTGTTTCGTCGTTATGCTATTTCAGGCCTGGGAGTTTCTGTTGCTCCCATTGTTGCAGAGGCGTCTTGAATTGAATTTTCCAGGGAGTTTTTAGGCGAAATCCTGGTTTTTCTTTCTGACCCAATTATTCGATTTGGCAAAATTCTGGTTTGGACTCTAATGGGGCAACAGCAATCGAAAGATGAATTGCTTTACCAGCAAGTTAGCTATGGCAATACAGAAGGGATTAAAGCCCTTTGCCGAGAGGGTGCAGGCCTTGAGGTAATTATTGAATTTTGTTCTTCTGTTAAGAGTATGATTATTTGCAGTTGGTGCTGTTGTTCTTACTTTTATGATATGTACAGTGGATTGATAAGGAGATGAAAACCCCTTTGATTTTGGCCTGCATGAGTCCTGAGCTTCACAATGTTGCTAGAACTTTGATAGAACTTGGTGCTAATGTTAATGCGTATCGGCCTGGTAGTTTTCTTACTGTTTCTGTTGTTTTTCTTACATTGGTTGTATATTGTAAGTGTTTTATGTTGAATATTCAAGTATGTTGAGTAAAGATTTTCATTCATTTCTTTGATGTTATACATTTTTCTTATCTGGGTTCGGCAACAGAACTTCGAATATGCTTACTTCTCATTGCAACTTGAGCTCTGCTTTGGTTAGCCTAACCCTTTTCGTTGCATTTTAGGACGTCATGCTGGCACTCCTTTACATCATGCAGCTAAAAGAGGTCTTGAAAATAATGTCAAGCTACTTCTTTCTCATGGAGGTTTGTTGTACTCTCTCCATACCAACTCTATGTTTCTTTCAATATTTGTTCAAAAATATTTTTAGAAAGTCGTTTTTTTAATTGTCCACTTTTTTTTCATTAAATTAATTGATAGTTTTTTCATAATTTCCAGCAAATCCATTGGTTGTAAATGATGATTGTCAGAGTCCTCTTGATGTTGCTAGAGCAAAAGGTCACAGCAATGTTGTTCGTACAATGGAGGTTTGTTTACCTTGTAATTCTAATTAAATTCCAAATTGGTTGATTTTTTCCGGTTGAATCAGTTGTTTCAAGATGATTATTGAAGCTTATGTTTCAACGGGTGTTTGTAGAGTCATATTTGTTTGTTCTCGGGTTGGTTGCGGGAGTTCTATGGACCAGGGTTTTTGGAAGTGCTGGCTCCTCAATTGGTCTCAAGGAAAGTGTAAGTACTTATTTTCATAATCCTGAATTTAAGTTTGTTCTTTTCCTAGTTCTATCCCCATGTATGCCTTTTAAAATACCACACAGTAAGTTGTGTAAGCAATATGACTTGATGACTTGATTTTTTTTTTTAAATCATATTTTCATGATTGGCAATAACTTCTATTTCTATTCAAACTCTTGAGTATATTATTCTTGTCAGATTATGTACTTGTGATTGATGTAATTCCAATTGCAGTTGGGCTGTTATTTTACCATGTGGTGCGCGAAATCGTACGAAGCCTTTCAAGTTGGAGCTTGCTATATACACAACTCTACAGGTATAGCATAGCACTTAATATTGCCACCATTCTGCAGGTTAGGATGTTTTATAATATTTAAAAGGTTTCAGTATACTACTATACTAATCTTTTCCCCTTCATATGTCCATTGCAATCAAGAGTTTCTACACGTCTAATTTTGCATGATAATGCTAGGGATGGAAAAGGAATATTGTCACGTCAATTGTGTATGTTATTTTTTGCTTCTCCTGGACTTGAGAAGATGTTGCAACGGAGATGATGTTGCAACGATATTATTGTCTTGTCACTTCACTGGCTTTCATATTTCACCCAAATTTATCGTGCCCCCTTGGAACCACCAAACTTATCATGCAAGTATGCAACTTATTTGGAAAATCTTAGATTTCTTTTGTTTTGTCTGTAAATGGTGGTACTCATCCTATTTAAAGTCCCTGGTTCTTTATAGCATTTACTAAGTAGTAGATTATTACCACGTGGAAGTGTATTTATATTTTCTGTTGTCTCTTGTTCTTGTTCTTGGCAACCTTTTGGTCTTGTCCTTTTTTATAATAATGTGGCCCCTGGTCATTCCCACCAAGCTTTTGTTTTTCACATTCTTTCATGGTGAAGGATTCTCTTTTTATCTCATCCTCTCCTTTCTGATCTTATATGCTAAAGATGTTTGATAAAAATTATGTCTCTGCAGGGTATCTTATGTTATGAATTTCTTGTGTAATCCTTGGTTTGTAAATGATAGGATGCTCAACCGCGTATTGTTGTTCCACTGTGGAGAGCGAACTTGGAGGAGACAAAGACACATCATTCTGATCTATCAGTTATGATTGTGGATAACACCGCAAGTAAGTTATGACTCTATCTTGGCCATCTTGGCACTGGAAGATGCATTCATCTCATAGTTCTATAGTTGCCTTTGCATACATAGGCAAGCACAATCCTAACCAAGAGAGTGCAGAAAAGGGCATAATAACTCCCAATTTTCTACTGGCGAGCTACAGAGTGAAAACATTATACTTGTATAATGATTATAATTTATTTATATCTCCTAATCTTCTATTCAATGGTAAATGCTATGAAGAGACCTGGGATAACAGAGGCTCCTTCAAATTCAAAGATCTCTTTATTGGTCTGATGACTCTGATCTTGTACCTTCTCTGTCTCCTTTGCCTTCAGTAATGCTCACCTACACCTGAGAAATAACTAATTTCATTTTTCTCATAGCCAAGGAGTTCCATTCTTGACTTAATGTTTGTTTCTTGTTTTGAACTCATTATAATTATTATTTGTTTGTTTGTTTGTTTCAGAAACTCGCTTGAAACTTGCCTCTGTGAATGAAAATGACAAAGAACAACTTCAGTGGTTCTGCAATGCATGCAAAGGAATTACTTCGGTAATATGTCCATTCTCCTCTGGTCTTGGCCCGTGGTCAAGATAGATAATAGATTTATATAGTTTTTTTTTTCTTCATGTTTTGTGCGTGGTTCTAAGCCTTTTAGTGCTTCAGAAAATTGAATTTTGTAACTAGCCTTTGATTTCAGATCTTAACATTTGAATTAAAAAAATTGTAACTGACCGTGTGCTCTCCATGGCTTATGGTTGAAATATTTTTTCCCCATTATTTTTATAACAGAGAAAGAAAATGGGTTGATATATGGATTAGTTCTCCTGATACTAGGTAGCTTGGATTACTTCCAAGTAGAAAGGTAGAGTACAATTGCGATAACATAGAATTTTTTTGAATATTTCAGATGATGCAACCTGCATTTATGAATGGAAACCAGGGTTCGGGTGTTTCGGCAACTGCACCACCAGACATAGAAGATGCGGAGCTAGCCATGGCCATAAATGCTTCCATCCAGTCGGCTATCCAGGGGAGACCACCCTTTCCTGATCCCAATCCAAGTTCTGAAGCAAGTACCTCTAGTAGCCATACGGGTCCAGTTGCACCAACAACACATTCTACGAAATTATGCACGAATGAATCGGAAGTACATGAAGCTGGCCAGGGCAGCAATTCAAGCGAACATCCCGAACTCCAGACTAACAGCATCCTTCCAGATGCAGTACCTTCAGCTCCATTGGCAGCAGATGAGATTCTGGATGATGGTGCAATTCACTATCCTTCGATTGATTCAAGTCCGATTGGCTTGTCATCTGCAACTGCTCAGAACATTCCCTCAAGAGCGGATGGAGGAAAAGAGGAACCGAGTTCTTCATCGTGTGTTATATGTTTAGATGCTCCCATTCAAGGAGCCTGCATCCCCTGTGGACATATGGCTGGGTGCATGAATTGCTTGACCGAAATCAAATCCAAGAAATGGGGCTGCCCAGTTTGTCGTGCCAAAATTGACCAGGTTGTCAGATTGTATGTTGTATGAGTCGAGAATGGCGAAATTATACTGTGAGTAAACTCTTTAAATGTACAGCTCCTGTTTGTATATGTTGCAACATATATAAACCAATGTGTTCTACTTCTATCTAATTGATTGGACACAATATGGGTAATGTATTATGTATTTTGAATACAATTTATCAATATCCATTAGTTTTTCCCATCAGGCAACCATGCTCAAATTTGGAAGTTTGTTTCTTGGCTAATTGAGCATAGATGTTCTTGATTCTCCCAATCAGTAAATTGTCGCAGGTTAGAGGTTCTAAATTTAAAAACTGTTTCATCAAGGCTTAAACTGAAAAGAGGGGCAATAGTACCCAATGTAAATAATTTTTATATACGAAAGAAAATAGTATGATAATAATTAGATGAGGAAAATCTTAACAAAATAGAGCTTTGAGATCGAAAGAATATTCATATTTTTCTTTTTTTGACAGGAGGTAAAGTTATTCCTTTTGAAACCTTTGAATAATTTTTTTAATGTGTAGTTAGATGAATTATTCAATTACAATTCTCACATATGGTTTTAAAAATAAAAGTAGAAAGCTATTTCAAGTAATCCAAATAGCTCTTGCTTTTTTAGATTTTAGTTTTTGGTTTAAGTTTCAAAATATACTATAAAAGTAAAAAGTAATTGTTGTGCACAAGCTTATTTTTGAAAGCTAAAAGGGAATCACAATTCACAAAATAATTTTTTTAAATCAAGTGGATGATAATATTTTCGTTCTATGTTATTTATTAATAGTTTCTTTTAAAGAAAAATAATTATATATATAGTAATATGTTATTTTTAAGAGAATTCAGATCTTGCCTAATCATTTGCAATTTTACACCTGGTTCACAACTTTTTTACATTTCTCAACCTTGTTGCTGGTTTGATAATTTTTTTTTAGTTCAACAATTGCGGCGCGCTCGATCTAAACATCTACTTTTGTATTTTAAAAGATGATAATTTGAACTTTATCCATTGAACTATGCTTAAATTGTCATTACTGAATAGGGGTGAACAAAACGAACCGAAAAACCGAGTCGACCGACCGAACCGATTTTAGTCGGTCGGTTTATGACTATTTTGGTCGGGGTCGGTTTTGCTTGAGTCGTTCGGTCGGCAAACCAAAAAGTCTAAAACCGACCGGACCGACCGACTTTTGAATTTTTTTTTTTTTAAAAAAAACTTTGTTTGCTTACAAGACATTTTAAAGAGAAGAGGAGCTTTGACATTTGATTTGATTTCCATTCATTTTAAACTCAGTAATGTGATATTTGATTTGATTTCTGAAGACATTTTAAATTTTCAAATTCATTTGATTTCCCTTCATCTTCTTCTCTTAATTTTTTTTTCTATAGCATTTTATTTTCTCTCATCTTTACATTATAGAAATATATTTCATCCATTCACCTCCCTTCGATCTTCTCCTTTCCTCCTCCGCATCGCAAACGCTGGTTCTTGCCTCCATCTTCGTCGTCGTCTCTTGCTCTCGCCTCCCTCGCGCGTCGTCGTCTTGTCCTATTCCTCCCTCAGCCTCCCCAAACAATTACCTGCAAATTCCATGAAGTCGGTTTTGCGCCGAAACCGACCGACCGAACCAACGTCGGTTCGGTCGGTTTGATGATCTGAAAAAAAAAAAAATTGTCGGTTTCTAGTATTTTGGAAACCAATTTAGTCGGTTCGGCGTCGGTTTGGTCGGAAAATCGACTCCGACCGACCGGTGCTCACCTCTAATAATGAATAAAACATGAACATAGTTTAATTACTTCAAATCCTCACCCAAACATACCTACAAAGAAAAAAGAAAAATTATATTCTTAAATTTTGCAGGTTGTACAATTAAAACCCTAAATTAATAAAAGCCGCTACTACCCTACACACTTGATTCCATCATTTTTCTTTAATATTGGTGTTGCCCCTACATTGAAATAAGTCATACATACATGTGAGAATTATGCATTAAAATTTGAAAACACAATCTTAACAAAGGTATTCATCTTCAAAGTTTTTTTTTAGTACATTGGGGATGGAGGGATTCGAACCACAGACCTCTTGATCATTAAGTCATACATCCTCTTGATCATTAAGTCATACATATGCCAGCTGAGCTATTCATCTTCAAAGTTAGAGAGTTTAAGTTGATACGATTATTAGTTTAAAGATTTAATTGATTAAACTTAGAAAGTTTAGGGTTATAAATTGGTTAAAAAAAAAACATAATCCTTAAAAAAAAAAATTGAAAATAAACACAAACCACTAGGACAAATTATATGGTTGCTCGGCTACAACCGAACCCTCCAAACCATAGGCCGTCACGTTTTCAAACATTTTTTTTTTAAAAATATTTTTTTTACTTTTATAGGCGGTATATAATGTAGTTAAATATTTTAAATCATCCATGCCCCGTTTGCACGGTGCAGGATCAATCAACCCCCACTCGCGGTATATAATGCCCACCTCTATGGGCGGTATATTGATAATTTTTAAGAAAATCTGCCCTAGGGCAGAATCGAACCCAACCCCCACTCGCGGTATATAATGCCCACCTCTATGGGCGGTATATTGATAATTTTTAAGAAAATCTGCCCTAGGGCAGAATCGAACCCCCACTCTCTGCTATCTTAGGCGGAGCGCTCACCCACTGCACCAAGTGGTTGTTCGATAAAATTTGCCTCTATGGGCGGTATATAATGCAGTTAAATATTTTAAATCATACATGCCCCGTTTGCACGGTGCAACTTTTTTTTTTTTTTTTTTTTTTTTTTTTTTTTTTTTTTTTTTTTTGTAAGAACGCTTTTTCTTTCTTTTCTTTTTCTTCTTAAATTTATTGAGAGATAAATTATATAAGGGGAAAGTATTTAAAACAAAATAAAGAAGGAAAATAATGAAAATTATCTTACTATATCTAAAAGTGGCTTAGGAAAAAATTCTCTCTCCATTTTGTCCTTCAACTTATTATTAGACATTATTCTCGAGAAGGAGAAATCGCTTCTCGAATTTCAACAGATGTTAGAGCGAAGTGCTTGATTATTCTTGATGAATTCGTTTGATTATACATGTTCATAATTAAATATGTATATGGATATTGCTGTGTTTTTTACAAGTTTTTTTTTTTTTTTTTTTTTTTTTTTTTTTTTGACAAAATTGATTTTGAATTGGGGATTTGTTTAAAAGTACTTTTTTTTACAGTGTGGTTTGAATGTATAGTGTATAGAAGATGTTGCGTGAAGTGCTTTTGGTTTTCGGTTTATTTAGTAATCTTCTCCCAATTTTGATGGAGATATTCCCATGTAATTTTTTATTTTAATTTTATGCATTTTATTTTTAACAATTTAGTTCAACTTTGTAATCATTTGCCAAACCGAGCATAGCTCAATTGGCATAAGGTTGTGCCCGTGACCCCAAGGTCATGGGTTCAATCCTCGCATTTATTAAAATACCGTTACAAAAAAAAAAACTATGCATGTAATTTACTTAAATCTCACAACATAAACTTCAAGCCAAATTAAAACAAAACTAAAATAATAACATAGCCAATACTTTATAATCTAATTACAAAACTTTACATTTCCCTAAAGAATGAAGATAATGTAGAGGTTTTAAATTTGAGTTTTCATCTCCTTGTAGAGTAAATTGTGGACCTCGATATAAATTGATGTATTTCCATGAAATACACTATAACCAAAACAACCATAATCATTTGAATGACTATAATTACTATTGTCATAGCCATAATTAATATTGTTATAGTTATAATAATTACTGTTATAACCATGATTACTACTACTATTATAGTCATATTGTCTTCCATGTCCATATTGACTATCCAAACTCATTCCCTCCATACTTGAAACAAGCAAATCTTCATCAAATTGAGTATCGTAATTTGTGGATCTTCTACGGAATAAAGGTTCTCCTATTGCTTCAATTCCAGACCCTCCAGCTCTATGACCATGATCGGTGTCTTGTGTGGCAAGTGTGGAGTGCGATTCTCCAGTGAAGGGGAATATGATTATGATAGTAGTAGTAACCATAAGCTAAATCCAAGTGTGGAGTTTGGATTTTGATTTCCTTTTCCTAAAGCAAGCTCTTGGAGCCACACTCCAAAGTCCAACTCTTCACTTACTCTTTCTTAACTTCCTAACAATCTTTTAAAGCATGCCCCAAAATTCCACATCTATAAGAAAAATCAGGGAGCTTCTCATAAGAGATGGGGGACCAAATCTCTTATCCCATTGATCCCACTTTAATCCTTGTGGCCCTCCAGAGTGGTTTGAGAATATCAATCTTGACTCTAGTTCTCAAGGAAATGCCTCCTTTGCTCCTTTCATCATCAAGGTCAATTTTTTCAAAAACACCCACCAAATTTCCCAAAGCCATAGCTATTTTCCTAGTAAAACAGACTAAAGAAATTTCATGGAAATGAAGCAAAAAATAGGCGTACCTGAATTCCAGCGATGATATCTTGCCTATCCCTCTTGGCTCTTCAAACACTAGAAAATGAGGTAGATGCCTCCCAGCCGGGGCAGATCGAATCGCCTTGTCAAATTTCTAAGGGCCCTCCTTCATCACTTTTACTTTGTCTTTTTTATTTTTGAAGTTGCACAAAAACAAATTTCTCCCTGCCTTATCTATTGTGACTCGATCCACCAAATTCCAGATCTTGGGCATTATCGTCTTGAAATGTTCTGGAATGATCGTTCTCCTCGACAAGATCTTGCACACTGCCTTGTCCTCAAAGTTTTTTTCAAACTCGTCGATATCGTCATCTTCAAGCTCCACCACCGCTCCTCTTTCCCCTTCTGCAAGCTTCAATTTTTCGAGCATTCTCATCACTCTTCCCTCATCCATAACTAAAAGAAGAAAAGCTCAGCCTTCTTCCCTTCCGATCACCCCAAGAGATCCCAAAACGCAAACCCTAGTGGTTGCCCTTTTTGCTCATAAAACCCCTCGAGAGAGAAATTTTAGAGCCCATTTTCAAAATGACATCTAAAATTATTTGGAGAATAGCATTCTTAGTTTGTGAGTTCAACTTCTCTTTAATAGATTTATAGTTGTTATAGAGAAATTCCGCTTGTGATGGAGCGACTAGTAGATGAATATCTTGATAACCTTTGTCAAATGCTTCCCAAGCATGAATATTCAGTAGCTTGAAATCTTGAGCTTGCCCACTGATTCGATTGTGGTTATCACCCTATTAGAAAAAATTAAAGACGATAGATTAAGTAGATATTAAATTCAAACTGATTTAATAGAAATAAAGTCAATGATTGACTTACTTGATGAAATTTGTCATCTGGATGAGTATTAGGAAGAGGATCCTCGTGCATGGACGACCGAGATTTGGGATCTTAATAAGCAAAATTGACATCCAAATTTAAAAGATATTTTAGTGTATCCTCTCGAATACGCAAGTTACTAATAAGATTGGAAGAAATAATTGGCATATGACATAAATTAAAAGCAAGTTCCAAATAATATATATATAGGTTGAGATTCAAATTAAGACGTCTGGTTCATATATTATGCGGGTTGAACTATCTAGGTTGATAATAGAAAAATATATAAGCTTAGTAATAGAGTGGGACAAATTTCATTTGGGCTTTTTTGGGTCCATGTGTACAATGTTCTAAATTTTATTTCACTCCCTCAATTAATTTTTGACGCTAAGTCATATGTGAGTTTTGCCCGTTCCGTAGCTAAATTCAACATTTGGATTGCGCCAGAGGCCAGACCTTAACCTCGCGCTCTTTCTCTTCTTCGCATTATCCCCAAATCGATCATGCAGGTGAGCACTACGAACACAAATCTCTTACTTTCTGTTTCCTCTACTCCTGTACTGTCAATTTTAGTTTGTTTTTTCATTCATTACACCAATAATTCCAAAACCCTAGAACTGAATTGCATTCGACCATTCCATTTAGATCATCCGAGGTTTTTCTTTGTTGTAATCTTGAAAATCAAGGAAGGGAAACAGCCCCAGTCGGAGCTAGTTACTTACAAGAAATTTCTCCAATGAATTGAAATACTGAAGATAGTTACATCAAAGAACTTACCAGAAGCATGCTCTTTGCCACTAAAAACCCTTTGATTTCCCTCCATTCCAAGAAAAGAATACCATTTTGAGGTCCTTGGTGTATTTAGTTGTTTTCCCATTTTTTATTTTACTCAGATGGTTTTTAGTGTCATATGCGGTTATCAAACTTCTGAATCAGTAATCTATTTTTGAAATCTAAGGTCTGAATTCTGATCATGGATTCATGACTTGACTTTGCTTGAAATCTATCAAACCTCAGCTGGGCGCTAATATTGGTTTCTGATATTCAATACAGGCCAGTGATAGATTTAACATCAATTCCCAGCTTGAGCATCTTCAGGCTAAATATGTGGGAACTGGGCATGCCGACTTAAATAGATTGTTAGTTTTCTTATTCCTTTGGAGCCTTGATCTTATATTGCTTTGTATAGTTGTTTGTAAACTCAGTTCACATCTCTGTGTGTACAGTGAATGGGCCGTGAACATTCAGCGTGATAGCTATGCATCATATGTTGGACATTACCCCCTTCTTGCTTACTTTGGTATAGCAGAAAATGAATCCATTGGAAGGGAACGCTACAATTTTATGCAGGTTGGTACATTGCCTTTCCTTTTTGTGTTTATTTGTCTTTTCCCTGCCAAGCTTCCTCTTCTTAGCATCAATACCCCTCCCCCCTATATTATTTGTTTCGGTTTGAATAACCATTCCAGATGTGGCTGGTATATGTTTTTATTATTATTATTGTTAGTTTTATAAATATTAAAGATTTGATATCCATGTTTGTTGATTTCTGCCTTCGGGTTAAAGAATTCTTCCAGGTTTGTGCTCACTTTACAGTTTAGTTGTTAATGGGCGTCCCTTCCCCTCCCTCCCAACCCACCCCCCAAGAGAAAGAAAGAGAGAAAAAGATGGGTTCCAATATATTTTGTCATCCATGGGCAGTTTTTTTATTGTTTTTTTTTATAGGAAACAAAAATCATTTCATTGATTGGTGGAATAGATTACAAAAGAAATCCTATATGAGAATAATTACAAAAAAACATCCTAATTAGTCTAGAGAATCGATAAGCTGTAGTTACGAAAAAGGTGGAGAAAGTTTACTCCAAGTTAAAGCAATAAATGATGTGGACTTTTTTTTGGGGAAATGTCAATCCATGGGGATTTTCGTTGAAGTTTGTCATATGTATTAATGCAAGCCTGGCTAAGCTCTCAACTAAATGTTGTAGGGTCAAACGGTTGTCTCATGTGATTAGTCGAAATGCGCATAAGCTGGCCTAGACACTCACGAATATAATAAATAAATAAAGAAAGAAAAGCATGACTAAGCTCCTAGATAAAGAATTTGACTTTTTTTGGCGCGTGTCCCTTCCCAAATTGGGTGTGAATAACCGAGTTTTCCAGGTTTCCAGTAGAAGCAAGCTTCTTTGTTAATGAGCTCGTTGTAAAAGGGCCATCCTTCTCTAAAGCTCGTGCCCAATAATCCTCCTGTTCTTTGAAATTAAAGGTGGATATCAAATGGGATAGGGAAGCCCAATCCCTAATTTGCACTTCATTTAAGTTCCTTCTCATATGTGAGATTCCAAGATTCAGAATTTGGATTCCACAATTCAGCAATAGTAGCCTCCTTTTTAAGTGTAAGATGATAAAGAACAGGATACTTGGCTTGGAGATTTTGTTCTCCCAACCAAACATCCTTCCAAAACAAAGTCTTGTCTCCCTTTCCAACTCGAGATTTTTCTTTGCATTTATTATATTTGTTCATTATTACCTTCACTCGCCCTCCACCCATATAGTGCTTTCTGATTTTCAAGTCCTAGTAATTTGATTATTAGGTGAATTATTCCTTTCAATTTATAGTTTTCAATGTGGCCTTTTATCTTCACTTGAACAGTAGTCCAAGTAATTTCCATTCTTCACAATGTGAGTCGTCGAGAATAAATTGGTCATGCCACTTTTGAACTTTGGGGTTGTGCCCATCATGTAACTAAATTTATTTCTTTATGAGAGATGACAAAGTTCCTCATTGTTCCTGCTGGATTTCGTTTACATCTTAATTAGATACAGCCATTCTTAACATTGTTTTTTTTTTTTTTTTGGTGCAGAAAATGCTGTTACCTTGCGGCCTTCCTCCAGAAAGGGAAGATGAATGAGATGTTATTGGGTTGTAATAGAGATTGTAATACTCTGGATCTTTGTGGGGTTAACGAAGTTTTCCTTTTGTTAGCTAACTCTGTTTTTCTAAGAAGCATTGAATGGGAAGTGTGAACTATTTTATCTTGTAATGCTCCCGTCTGATTAAGAATCAGTTTCCAACTAATATACAATACTCTGTTCTGTACCCTGTCGTTCTCACTCTTTATTTCAAGAAAAAGGTCCATTTCAGTCATGGTCTGCAGAAAGCTCCCATCTTTAGATGCATAATTCTGTTTAACCATGAATTTAATTTGATAGCTATGGATGCTGGATTTTGTCCAGTCAGTTTATAATTATTATCAGTCGGTTTCACAATTTCAGGAATTAATGTATACCTACTGAGATTACTTGTAACAGGACTGCAACGTAGTTATGTGATACATCGCATGCTAATTAATACAGGTGGGCTCTTTTGTTTATTTGGTCCTTCCTTGATAATGAATTTTATCCATGTTCAGCATGGTATCGAATGAAAGGAGGAGGACCATCAAGTAACTCGCTCATGGAACTGCCTCCAAATTAACTTTGAGGAAGATTTTGGTTTGGCTGGAAAGTGTCTCTCTTAATCCCAGATTCTTTGGCTCATCAGTTCTCTGGTGTTATTCTACAAAATGGAAAGCAGGTTCAAGTGAAGGGACATGTGGGTCCAGCATTGGTCCGTGCCAATTGGTTTCAACGTTTTACTTGTCCCTTCGCTAACGAAAGCTACGGTTCATGCTCAGGAAAATGCAAGCACACATGCTCTCAGTCTGACAAAGGTACGCTTTCAGATTTCTTTTGATGCTCTTCATTCTTATTATGTCAGGAAATTGCAATAACTCCATGTTAGTGGTTAATAGAACCTTGTAGGCTCCCAAAAGTCGACTTACTTTTAGATTCATTCGTAGTGGGAGATGAGGATCTAGTTCAATCCTAATTTTGATACTTTGCACAAGTCTTTGATCATTGACCGACTAAATTGAGCTAAATCAGGTGTACCCATCCATCATTATCAAACTGACTGAGAATAATACCTTAAAACATACCAAGGAAACGTATGTATATTTTTTTTCTTTTTGGTAATAAACTTTCATTTTTTTGACAACATGTGGGAAGGGAGATTAGAACTTGAGATCTCTTGCTCATAGTTCATACATTATGCCGGTTGAGCTATGTTCATGTTGGCAATAAACCGAACTTTCATTGAGAATAATGGAAAAATAGAGGGGCATACAAAAAAAACAAGCCCAATAAAAGAAGTTCTAGTAAATTACAAGGGACTCCAATCTAGTAAATCAGACCATGACCATAAATAATTACAAAAAGACCTAGTGACAGACGCCCACTGAGAGGTGTTAAACTTAGTGAACTCCCGAACATCATCACAAGAACGCTCTACCTCTTTAAAAATCCTATTGTTTCTCTTAGTCCACACACCCCCACAAAATAGCAAAAAAAAACTAGCATGACACAAAATCTTGCCCTTCTCCCAAAAAGGCGAGTTTAGGACCCTCTCTTCGTGGCATAACAATCACTCTGTCATGCCGGTGTGGCATGACAAAGTGATTGTTATGCGATGATCGAAGAGAGGGTCCTGAACTCGCCTATTACATTTCTCTGATATCCATGAGGGTCTGGACCTGCTTGCGTGCACTTCGACTAATCTCATAGGACAACCGTTTGACCCTATTACATTTGGTTGCAAATGGCTAAAATGTTGTATATGATAGATTGCAAGTATAAACTAAGCAAAAGTAGGCACATACTACTATGTTAGGGTTGGAAGGGAACATGCCTTGTCAAAGTTTAGTTGAAGCAGTACTCTGTTACATGATAGCATGTGATAACCAACGCCCGAAATAATGGTCCAACTATGGGTAGCCATGCCGACAAAATTTGCTCAAATATGTTATTCACAGTCGCACTCTTTGAGTTTAGTGGGTTAACAGTCTAAAACATTCTAGCAACTTGCATAGTCAGTGTAGAATAGAAACTCCCTCTCTTTTAGTGGCATTACCTGTTACATAACAAATTTACATTTTACTATGTTTCCCTCAGATATAGTTCGATCCTTTCAACTCATAATTTTATCTTTGTGAATCATAGCTTATTTCTATTTTTTTTTATTTATTTATTAGAATTTCATGTCAATCATGATTCTAAACTTTGATAAGAGATCTTAGATGATCTAGTACTTAATAGCAACACTTAAACATTTTCCTTAGACACGGGAACTTTCACATCCTTTTAAGATACACATTTTTTCTGCAATTATATAGTGAGTGTTGGACTTTGTTCAATGAACATATTAGCGTTAGTTTAGACTCTATTTGATAATCATTTGTTTTTTGAATTTTTTGTTTGATTGTTTTCTCGCTATTTCTTTACAATGGGTTTTCATCTTTGTTAAGATAAAATTTGAATTTTTAGCCAAATTTCAAAAAAAAAAAAATTAATATCTGTTTGGTAGTTAATCTGAATTCTGTTTTATGTTTTCATATTCACTGAGTCCGGTGAATATATATTTGATATGCAATCTGAATTTTGTTTTTTAAAACTATTTTTGGATTTGGTGATCCAAATAGTAGAAATTTTGAAAATAACATTTTTTTTGTTTTCAATGTATCCAGAATTTGAAATTTTAAAATGATAAAAACTAAATAAATATAGTATTTTATGTTATAAAGTCAATTTATTTTTGTTAAATTTAAATATGTATAATATAATATATTGTAAATTATATGATAATGTAAAATAATAATTATACAAATTTTATAACATAAAATATGTTCATAAATTAATTAATAATAGTTTATATTCAACCTAATATTTAGATGGTAACTACAACTAGATTTATAAAAATCTTATTAACACGTTTTGAAGGATTAGTTAAATTGAGATCTAATTTTTAAATTTATTACCCAACACATTTAAAAACATGAAATATAATTTTGTTTTTATTGAATCTCTTGTTTTCAAAGGTCTGTTTTCAGATCATTAACTATCATTTTTTTTTAGATTTCAAAACTTAATTTAGTTTTTGAAAATACTTGTAAAATAAAATGTGGATAACAAAAGAAATGAATTCATAGGTTTCATAATATTTACATGTTTAATTTTTAAAAATTAAAAACCAAATAGTTATCAAATGAGACCTTTAACTTTTTTTTTTTTTTAAATCTCGTAGGTTGTTGACATTCACATTATAGATTACGATGAATTTAATCATTTAATTTGTTTTCAATACTCGGACTTAGTTATTAATTTGATTTTAAAAAGACAATATTCCATGTTGGTCATTATCCCATGTTAAAGCAAGTTTTTAAGCAAGCTCTAACTACCTTCATCTTCCTCTATGATTGAGACCAAAGTTTCCATTTTGTTTTTTTTTTCTTCTCTTAATTTCATATTCTTTTTTAGTGAAAATGGAGATTTTTGTTTTTTTGTTTGTTTGTCAAAATGTTTTGATGATAGGGTTTATGGTATTTCTTTGGATTCTGCTGCTAGTGAGGGACCAACCCTCCCTTCACTCCATTAACTTTCACATGCTGTCTTTCACTCAACCATACATCATCACTTCATATGCAACTTTTTTGGTTTTTAGTTTCAAAAACTTTCATAATATTTACTTTTTTTTTTCTTCTTTTAATTTTATTTTATTAAAATATCATTTCATGTACTTCAATACAGCTTAAAATTAGTCCTTACTATAAAACTTTCTATTAACTTTCTCTCTATAAATGTTTGAAATATGTTCCCGTGAAAAATTATTATTATTAAATACATCGACTAAATTTAGACACTTAAAAGTATGTGAACTAGGGAGCAAAACTCAAAGTGCAGGTACCAACATAGTTTTAACTTTTTTTTTTTTTTTTAGTTCAATTTTTGAGTGGGGATCGAAACATTAAATTTAAGGTGGTAATTGGTGTCTTATCTACTAAGTTATGTTCGGATTGACTTCATAATATTTAGTAAGAAGTGGATTAAATTTTTGTATTACGAAATAAAGAAATTAAATTTGTTTGTCCTAATTTACGGATTTTTCAATCTCACATGTTACCTAAACATTCATCTTCTAAGCACGTACTAGATTTTACAAATTATAGATTATATAAAAGTTCAAACTTATTAAAATATAATAATTTTCAAATTGACAATTTCTTCCAAATGGTATAATTAAAAAAAAAAAAAAAAAAAGTGTCTGATCTCACTTTACAAGATGCTAATTTTCAATCACTCCATCATTGAAAATGATCAAAACAAATTACATATAAAACCAAAATAAAATGGAGTATTTTTTTCACTTCAAGATTTCTTTTTTCCAATGTCAATTCATATTATATCACATCTTCTTTTTATTATATATTTTTTAAAAGAACAAAAAAAAAAAACACCAAGTCAAAGACATTTTTCTAAACAAAATAATGAGATCATTTAGTAATTATTTAAATTAAATTATTCCCACTAGTAAAGTAATGATATCTTATGTAATAATTATTTATAGGGTTGTTTGTATCCAACATGAGTCCAAAAGTGAATTTGGTTAATATGGTGGATTGACTCTTTCATACATTCCTTTAAAATATGAAAACCATATGCTTTCCTTTCAACACCAACCACTTTAATTTCCTCATTACAACAATTCTTATTTTCTATCACATTTCCTTTTTATATCATCTAGCTTCTGCAATATTAATAATTTTATTTTCAAAACTTTACAAATTATTTATTGCTGCTCTATCAACAACCTAGTACAAAACATTCCTTCTTATCTACACTTTAAAAGACAAAAAAATTATTTTTCAATGTCAATTAACATATATAATATATGCTTTAATTTGTTCAATAGCTATAATTTTTTTTTGTCACAAATTTAAAATTATAACAAGAGAGACATTGGATTGTGACCAATTGATGCTTTTATTAATCCAACAATGTATTTAGCTCTACTACATAAGAATTTTACTTTTACTTTTTTATTTTTTTAAATTTAATTATGGATAATTTTTTTGTTTGACGGTTTTCTTTCTTAAAAAAAATAAAAAAATTGTGTAGACTATACTAGAAAAAAAAAATTATATATGCTAACATGAGCCTAGCTCAACCGACATAACGTGCGATTGAGTGATTAAGAGGTGATTCCTCCACTTACATACACGTTGTTCAAAAAAAAAAAAAAAACGTTATACATGTATAGTTCTTTTAAATAAAAAAAATTAAATTAGACAAATTATTAGTGAAAAATAACTATGTTCATAGATTCTTATCTTTAAGATGGATTGATATTTATTTATTTTAATTATAAGAGTACCATCCAAATAAAAGTACCTAATTTCTTTCAAATAAATAGAAGTATCTTATTTTTTTCAAAAAAATTTATATATTATATATAGAAGTACCTTATTTTTCAAAAGGAAAAAAAAAAAAAAAAGTACATTAATTTTATTATTGTACAAGAGAAAAAAAAAAAAAAAAAAAAAAACCCTCAAATTTTCTGTTCCCTCCTTTTTCTTTTTTACGGACAACAAGACTGATCCCCCATCTATCTATCAACAAGGCTAGTGTTGAAAATAGTATTTTATAGTTTCGAGGCAATTAATTAAACAATGAAAAAAGAAAAGAAAAAAAAGACCTAATCGACAAATATTTACGGCGAACATAACTCAAGACATATATATCATCGACTAAGAGATTACACGTTTGAATTTTCTCACTTTTATTTTTATTTTTGTTGAATTAAAAAAATCAAAAAATATTTAAACATAAATCTAGAATTAAATTACAAGTAAGTTTGTGTCTATTTGATTCCTAAACTTTTAATTTCCTATTAGAAATGTTGAGTGAGTTATTATAGTTGATAATTATAATAGTCTGAGAGTTATAGTGAGTTATTTTATTGACCATGGGTTATAATAGTCGGTGGGTCCCACGTAAACTGAATTCAACTCTAAGTTAATATCCCAAACAACTCTAAAAGTGTGTATAATATGTCTCTAAACTTTCAATTTTGTATTTGGACGGCAAGTGAGTCTAGGGTATAATTATAGGTTGATTCACAGCAGATTGGCACGTAAATTATTATATTAAAAAAAAGAAGAAGTAAAGGGAGGTTTTAAAAAATAAAATAAAAAAGAATTAGGGAAAATAATTAAAAAGGAAAATTGAAAAAACAATATCACCTCGCATTGTCTTCCTCCAAGTTTTTTTCTCATAAATTTTCCTTCATTTTCTCGCTTCAAAATCCACCAAATATTCTCCTCTTCTTCCTCCTCTCTAATTCCCCCAAGAAATTTGATCTTTGTCCAAAACTCAGATCCCAAGATCGCATCCCAGTATTTATTCTCAACTTTCTTTTCATTTTTTGTTTTTGTTTTTGTTTTTGTTGTTTTTGACGTGAAATTCTTCGCCATTCCATTATTTTCCGATTACATTTTCAATCACATTCTTGTTCTTATCAATTCGATGTCCTTTTCCTTTTCCCAGATGTAATTGCATTTCTCTTTTTTCTCTACCCGTTTTGATTCTGCGGAGATTCGTCAATTTCCATCTCTATGTATAGGGAATGTATATTCTGAGCTTTTGGCTACGGAAGGTGTTCGTGGCTTGAATGGCATTTGCGATCGTTACCATCGGGCTGGGAGGTGTGGATCAGAGGCAGTATTTGATGATTTGAATCCTCTTCAGAATCGACGCGGCACCGGGATTGCGAACGGGGAAGCATTTTTGTGCCATTTTGTATGGTGGACTAAATTTTTAGCTGATTCATATATACAAAGGGCGAGATTGGGGGATTGGTTAATTAGGTCATGGAGCATATTATAGGTGGGAAGTTTAAGCTTGGGAGGAAGATCGGCAGCGGATCATTTGGCGAACTTTATTTGGGTATGCATTTTTTATTTCTTTGGTCTTGAAATTCACATGCTTGTATGAGAATGAACATGGCGGACATTGATGACATTGATTGTGTTTCGTTTGGTTTATACAGGTACAAATGTACAAACTGGAGAGGAAGTGGCTGTCAAGCTGGTAAGTGGCTCATTCTATTTACTGGGAATTTTGGAGATTCTGTTTTTCGATCTAACCAATTGTGAAATTTTGCGATCAAGATTATAAATGATTTTTTTTTTTTCCTTTAACGAAGATCGTCCTCTAATATCTAGAGTTTTGATTCTGTTTTTTGGCTGTTTAAAACTTTTGTTGTGAACACCAATTTGGGCAATATGGCCGGAAACTTTAGTAACCACATTAGCATCTCTGAGTGTTGTTGTCTCCAGAAGTTCAGAGAAGGATGAAAGCCATTATTTTTAGTTGCTTATTGAATTTCTTCTCTTTTAGACGTTTTAGATATTTGATTTGAATCTTACCGTTCATTGCCAAGAGTGGGGAAGAGGGAAGAAAAGCCATTAAAATCTTGCTGTCTTTCTTAATTCTGATGCTTTATGTTTACTCTGGTCTGGTACTTAAGTCGTTGATTGTGAGACATGATAACTGTCTCCACCATTTAATTAATATTCTACATTGATAAAATTTTAGATTTTGGCGATTCATTTATGAGATTCTCGTTTCCTCAGGAATCTGCTAAGACCAAGCACCCTCAGCTTCACTATGAGTCGAAATTATACATGCTTCTTCAAGGAGGAAGTAGGTTTTCTTTGTAGTTCATTTATGCTGAGTGATGTTAATAATACTCTCTTATAATTATGTCCAGTTGATGTAGGTTTTTTCTCCTAATATACTTTGTTTATATATGTAGCCGGTGTCCCCCATCTCAAATGGTTTGGAGTTGAGGGCGATTACAATGTCATGGTTATTGATCTCCTTGGGCCAAGCCTAGAGGACTTGTTCAACTACTGCAATCGGAAACTGACCTTGAAGTCAGTTTTGATGCTTGCAGATCAGTTGGTTAGTTTGGCAATCCTTTTAAGTTGTATCTTACTGATTATTTTTGCTGTGCTCATTCTCTTATATCTCCCCTGTAGATAAACAGAGTTGAATATATGCATTCACGGGGCTTCCTTCATCGTGACATAAAGCCGGACAATTTTCTAATGGGCTTGGGGAGAAAGGCTAATCAAGTATGGTGCATTGAACAATATTTTTTCTTTTTATATTACATCTCTAGAGTTTTTTCTTTTTCTGTTCCCATAACATTGAAGCTATTCATTTCCAAGGTAAAAAACTGAGGTCCACTCAACAAAATATATGCTAAGACTTGTGAGAGTTGGTGGGAATTTTAATATTTGAGAATGTTAATGATGTCATTTAAAATATCATTTCTTATTAGTACTTTGTCCGTTTGTTGGTACTTAAGTTTATTCCATGTTGGTGGCCGATGCTAGTTCTGGATCCCACCTGAATTTAGAAGTTTCTGCTGTTTCAAGGTCATAATGCAGAGACCGGAAACAAAATGACTTCAATTTAAGTTCTTGCATGTTAGAATGTTTATTCAGTTGTCATGAAAAACTTCATACGTTTCTGAACTTATTTTTATAAAGTTAAAAGCAAATAATGTGTCTTATGGTGAGTTTTATAGGGGAAGGGGGCTGGCTCGTTGGAAAGTTAATTTCTGTAGCTTATACCTTATTAAATCAAACCACCATGCTTTTGTGAACAGGTGTACATCATTGACTATGGTCTTGCAAAAAAGTACAGAGATCTTCAGACACACAAGCATATACCATACAGGTAACTTATCAAATATCATCTATTACCTTTTTTTGACTCTGGCATATCTTTTATCTGCATTTTGCCTTGACCAATCTTGACACTCCTGGCTACTGTATTTAGCCATGAAGCTTCAATTTTCAATCCACTAAACGTGCCTAGCTAAGAACAACCATGGTAGAGTAGGTGGATATATGTAAGCAAATAGTTTATTCTATCCTTCAAAAAATTAAACTGCTCCATGCTAACGTCTCTGTCATAAAATACAATGGTGAATATAGTGATAAAGTGACTAGATCGTTCAAACAAATGTTTCATGAGTTAGGAATCATTTTTCTTTTGTGTATTTCTTAGCACAATCTTGGCTAGGATATGAATGCTCCTCTTTTCATATAATTTTGCATCTATGAGAAAATTCTTTTCTATTTATATTGTGGTGAAGTTTTGAACTGATCTTCATGCTTATTTTGCTAAATTAACCTTGGTGGGTTCTCTCACTTGCTTTTGTGACAGAGAAAATAAGAATCTCACAGGAACAGCTCGCTATGCAAGTGTCAATACTCATCTCGGAGTTGGTGAGGAAATATTTTGTCATTCAATTGATTTTTTTTACTGTCAACCAGATTTCTTTTATATAAAACTACTTGATTTAACTGCAGAGCAAAGCAGGAGGGACGATTTAGAATCACTGGGCTACGTTCTAATGTATTTTCTTAGGGGAAGGTGCACATATTACTTAATGCTTGCTTTTGCTACTCATATCTCTTTGACACATCAGATTGTGACCTGTGTTCATAAATCTTTTCTCAGCCTTCCTTGGCAAGGACTGAAGGCAGGAACTAAAAAGCAAAAATATGATAAGATCAGTGAAAAGAAGATGCTTACTCCAGTAGAGGTATTATTACTCGTCCCCTGTGGCACAGTAACGTTTACAAAAATATAAATATGACAAAGTGACAAATGGTGAGTACAGATGATGGTATCAACCAGTGTGCTTGCCATATGCCAGTTTGTCCCATACAAATTATAATTAAATTTGTTGAAGTTTTTTATGGACGTATTTGACATGGGAACATGTTTCTAGGTCCTCTGCAAGTCATATCCATCAGAATTTACATCCTACTTCCACTATTGTCGATCACTGAGGTTTGAAGATAAACCTGACTATTCATATCTGAAAAGATTATTCCGAGACCTTTTCATCCGTGAAGGTTTGTTTAAAATTGTTGATTTTCCTTGTCCTTGTACTCATGAATTCTTGATACACACTGGATACATTGAAATCCTTTTACTACTCCATCTAGGGGTTTAATTAACGTCATCACTCTGGCCATTGTTGCAGGATATCAATTCGACTATGTATTTGACTGGACTATACTGAAATATCCACAGATTGGCTCCAGTTCAAAACCACGAGTCTGTATTTTAATTGCTTGGATGCTTATAGTTGATCGATGATGGAAAATAAAATTGTATTTCTTCTAATATACTTTTTGATTGTTGCTTCTCTACAGCCCAGTGGAAAACCAGGTCTCTCCCCAGGACCATCTGCTGAAAGAGGGGAAAAGCATCCAGGTCCGTTACCTTTCTCGGGAAGGATAGGGTAAACTATAAATTGCTGAAATTGGCTGTATATTACCTCCTATAGCTAATCTATGCTTTGGAGAGATGGTTTCTTACGTCAAACTTCTTTTTTCCACGGTTTGGTTAGAACATGTTTTTGATTAATGATCTGCATGCATACAAGGGATGTGGCTTTGGCTGTGCACAATAGGGTGAGGGAAAAGAGAGAGAATTCAGCAATATTTAGGTTACCCATGATTGGAGAGCCTTTTGTATTAGTTCTTTTTGGTGGGGGTGATCTCTGCCCCTGACCTTTAGGCTGTTTCCTTTCCATTGTTTTTTATGAAATTGACTCTTATTGAAAAAGAAAATGTTAACAAGAAAAAAGTTGATTAAAAGACTAATAAACCAACAACTAAAATCAAATCAGAAAAATACCTGGTTAAGAAACAGGAACAGCAAGACAGCACAAAAGACTTACAAGGAAACCCAAAGCCAGCAATAGAGGCTAAATGGTGTAGTCCATTGCTGCTGGTTACTGCAAACATCATTTTGAGAACAATTATTTTCTTTAAACTGCTATGATTTGTAGTTTTGTTGGAAGAAACATTTTTGGAACATTGGGGTTTGAGAGCTCTCTCTTCATGTTATAGAGATTCCTAGCCAATATATGCTACAAAGTTCAACTGATGAAATTGTAGCCTTTTAACAAATTGATATATTGTTTACTATGTCATCTAGTGGGCCAAGATACCAGAGATAGATTCTCTGGGGGAGCTGAGGCATTCGGAAGAAGGAACGCTAGTGGGCATGGTTTGCACGGCGATCATTCCAGACACAGATCATCTGATGATGTACCATCTTCCAAGGATGTGGTACTTTTCCGAGCAATAATCTTCAATTTTCGTTTCTCTCAACAAACTTAGGTTTCGTTTTGCTTACTATTTTTAAGAATTGGGTTCCTGTACTACACACTAAGATGTCAATTTTTCTTTTCCACCCCCCTTTACAGCAACCTGATTCAGAAAGGGGCCGCAGTAGTTATAGGAATGGAAGCATTTCAAAGAGGCCTGTTTTATCGAGCAGTCGACCAAGCTCCTCTGGGGAGCCAAGTGAAATCCGATCAAGTCGGCTGGTGTCAACAAGTAGTCGCCTATCTGCAGGTCAAAGGGTTCAACCTGGTTTCGAGTCCAAAACAACAAATTTCACCCGTTCTGCAACTACAAAAGGCGGTCGTGATGATACACTCCGGAGCTTTGAGCTGTTGTCTATTGGAACTGGCAAGAGGAAATAAAAAAAAAAAAAAAAAAACGAAAAAAAAAACAGATCAATCTGGGTAACTAGTGACCGTGTGAATGGTCAACATAACAACCCTATGTATCTTCTGTAAAATGCCCCAGCTCTACGGTATTTTATATCAATTGAACATGTATATGTGTATCGATCATTAGTTGGCTCGGTTCATCCACACTACAAAATTTAATGAAATTTCCTCCGAAAACATTGTTCGAAGCGAAACCTCCATGGATTTTCTTGATTACAATGGTGCTTGTTTCGATCTAGGAAGTTGTGTTAATACATTTGAGACAGTTGTAATATACCTTCCAGGTAAAATCTTTCAGGTGAAGGAACCCTGCTGAAACTCCAGGATGCTTTTTCCTGTCCTCTATTCATTTATTATGATCATTTTGTTTTTCTGTTTATACAGTATGCAAATCTAATATTACCTTTCAGGCTGAGAATAGTTATTATGTTGCTGGTTGGGAAGAATTATTTTGCTGAGGAATATTAGGAATTTCACTTCATTGATTGGTACGAATCCAGACATATGTATTTGTTGTTCTAATTGGAGATTTTGATCAGAAGTCCTTTTATGATTGTCTATGATGTGAAATGAGATTTATTTGATCGTATATAATATAACATTGCACATCCTTCATATTTTATTCTGTACCGTTTCAAATTCAGAAGGCATTTGCATGCATTATTGAAACCAAAATAAATTTTACTACGAAGCTAACAATTTTGACGATTGCATTTTTTTTTTTTTTTTGGTGAAACTAAAAGAAAGTCGTGAGATTTTATGCCTAAAGTAGATAATATCGTACTATTATAAAAATGTAGAGAGTTAGTTGTGTTTCTCTAACAAGTGGTATCAAAGGCATACTCAAAAGTCAAGACTTAGTTGAGTGTCAAAGAGAAGATCATGGTTGGTTATATAAGTGAGAATCACTCTTTATTTATTTTAATTTTTTTTAAGAAGTTTAGAACCACTATATTTTTTGGTACAATGCCACTTAAACTAAAAGCAAAGGTTTAAGGAATTAACTACAAAAAGGACAATATCATACAATTGTGAAAATATAGTGGTTTGTTGTCCCAACATTAGAAATTTAGACACCTAGAGATAATGATTTACAGCAGGTTTGAAATGACTTTCTGAATGCTTAAAAACACTTTTTTGTACTTAAAAATATTTTTAAGCATCTAGAAAATCATTTCAAATAGGCTCTTAATTTTTAGTTTTTATACATTATGTTTGCTTAACCATGCCATCTTTGTCTAACGAAAAGAACTATAAAAACAATTCTTGAGACACGAGAGTATTAAGTCACCTCGTGTAGGGGTTTGAAGAATAGTAGATAGTTGCTCTTCCAAAGCCTAATGCACAAGTGTATGCGCCAAAACGTTGTAGCGACGATTAGGTGGATAAAGGAGACATCCTCATGATCTTGAGCCAAAGTTTTAGCTTCATCAATGAAAAATGCAACTTTTGTGAGATTCACCACCTCATTGTTAAGCAATTTCACCACTTCCTAGCAGTCGGTTTCCACAATGATCTTGCATTGCCTTGACGAATGGGCATTAGAGAGTCCTTTGATAATGACCAGAGTTTCGAGGATTTTAACCTCACAACGACGCGTGATCTGCTTCATTTCTGCCCTTTGAACACGTTTGAGATCGTCTCGTAACACCCACCTCAATCCTCTGATCTTCCGGATTGGGCTCCATGCACATTTGTATTGAGTTTCCACATGTTTGCAGAGGGTGGGTGCCACCCTGTACCAATAGGGGGATTCGCAAGGTCACAATGAGTTTACCGATGAAGCTCCCAATTTTTCTTTCCGCCAAAATGCTCCCAGATGGTCATAACTTCCATCATATGTCGCTCGATAGATGTCGTAATAGTATCCAAGTCTGCCACGAGCCCCTGAAAAAGGAGCTTGTTTCTAGCTTCCCAAAGTTTTCACGCAATCACCACCATATTTTCCATCTCATTTGAATCACTGCCGTCAAGAAGCCAATCTCAATGATCCTTGATATATTATGTTGTCCTGAGATCGCAGATAAGATCAACATTAAGGGGGCGTTTGGCCCCCAAGTGGGGTGGGGTGGGCTTAAATAGCCCACCCTGTGTTTGGAGCTACAATTATATAAAAAGGGGTTGGGGGTTATTATGTTTTGTTACAGTGAACACTGTAGCACTCGGTGGTTTTTTTTTTTTTTTCACCCATGGCCGATTTGTCCTCTTTGTTTTTTTTTTCTTTTCTGTTTTATTTTTTGTTTTTTTTTCTTTTTTTCACCAAATTTGTCGATTTTTTCTCTCTTTCTTTTTTTCTGTTTTTTTTTCTTTTTTTCACCAAATTTATCGATTTTTCCTCTCTCTTTGTCTTCCTCACCTCGTGATTCCTTATCTTCGATTTCATCTCAAATTTATCTCTCCACCGACCGAAGCGTCTTTTAACTATACAATACAACAAAAAGTTGTAGAAAAAAAATAAACTACCATAAACACATATTTCAAACTCCATGTTAAAGAAAACGGTATCCTAAACACAGACTTCCTAAACTCAGACTAAACAACTTTGCACCCCAAACACAGACTTACTAAATCCAGACTATACAACTCTGCACCCCAAACACGGACTATTATAACCCACCAACTATAATAACCAACCCTGCGCCCCAAACGCCCCCTAATAGATAGAAAACAAAGCAATATGTCCTTGGTTACCTTGCATTTTCACAAAAGACGGGCATAAATTTCTTTGCTTTGCCTACAGAAAACACAAAAGATCAATTTGCACTCCCTTTTTTAGCCAAATTGGTCTTATTAAGAATGAGGTCATGATAGATTTTTTAGCAACAGATTTGACCGTTGGAGCGACCTTAGCTTTCAAAAACGCATTCCATCTATGCCTAGAAGAATCCACATTGGATGAGTTAGCCCAGTCTAAGCGTGTTAGTTTCATTCCTAGAAAATAAGAGCTCTTAAAAAAAACCTTTTTTTTTATGAGATCCTAGATGATCTCTCCATATGCTTGAGAGTTGGCAAGGAAATCTGAAGAATATCATATGCACTCCGGAGAAAAGTGGTCTGAATCAAATCCTCGTTTCATCGCCCCCTATCAGTAATAAGGGAAGACATATTGTACCACGTTAGACAGGGGTACAAAGAGTAACTTGTGATTTCCTTCTCGTGGGATCCAAGAGTCATTAGATATAATTCTCTAACGAATTTTTTTTTCGAATAACTGTGAGTCTCATATAATACTCCTTTAAGCATGTGAAGGATTAGACTCCATACTTGCATTAAAAAAAATCGAGTTTTGAAATACTTATCTCGAAACACGTGTATGAGTAGGTTGTGGGACACACTTTAAACAATATATATTTTTATTCTAAAAGAACAATATATTTCTATCTAATAACAAGTAAAAACATCCACTTGGGAAGTCCTCGTGTTGCACCCCTTTTTGTTTCTTATATAACTTCCTTTTGTTTCTTTCGTACCTTAGTATTAATTTTTTATTTTTTCCGTTGCAAAAAAAACAAGTAAAAACATGATAACGAGTGGAAACCAATAGATTCTTGAAAACTAAACTATGAAGCAATTTTTGTTCTTTTGTACTTATTCGAAAAATACTTATAATATACTTAAATTGGTCATTTTGTCTACTTGGTTCAAATTGTCATTGCCTTGTAAAACAATTGAAGTAATTGACACATGCCCAAATTCTTACATTGAAATAACATGCAATGTAATGTGTGCCATGATTCTAAATGTTTGACGTTGAATCTTCACTTTCATACACTCAAAGAAAATGTAGACACAAAAAAATATCTTTTTTAGTACAACAAATGAGGATAGAGAGATTTGAATCTCAAATTTGAAGAGAGAGAGTATATGTCAATTACCGTTGAGCTAAACTTGTTTTAACAGATACAAAGACACGTTATAGGTACACAATAGTATATCCTAGTTAAGTTCATGTGACTTCCTCATCTTATAAAACACTAGTGGAAACACAACAAATATTGTGAATAAGTAGCCTAGCTAAGATGTAGGCTCACTTTGAGGTAATTCCAACTCAATGCAAGAGTGGGATGACTATAAAGTCATAAATATTAAGTGATAAAATGGTTCCACACTAAAGATCTTGATCAATGTAAAAGTAGGGTTAAGCCATAGAATTAGTTTAAAGTAGAGACAAATTGACAAATGTTGTGGTAGATATAGCATGCACAATCTAATATGGTAAAATGTGAGGCAATTTAGCGCTAAAAATCAATAAAGAGAATAAAACGAAGACTTGATTAGTAGAAAGAACGGACATGCAATCAAATGTAGAAAGTTAAAGTGACAAGTGACTGACTGATAAACTTAAAAGTTAATAGTCAGGTGACAAGTGATTGACTCGTAAACTTAAAAGTTAAAGTAGTTGCCTTTTGAATATAATCACGATACATGTAAGCTAACGCAAACATGCACAAAAACGCTCATTTGTGGCGTAAGCGGCCATCTTTGGTAGTGCGGTTGTCGTGGAGCGACGAAATTTATTAGGTTACCTCTACTCCAAATATGCAATAAATTTACTCCCTTCAAAACTAGGCTTCCCCATTACCCATTCCCTCCAATGCCCTCTATAAATTGCACTTCTCACCATCTCCAAAATCAAAACCAAAACCTACCAAAAAACCATCTTCATTTCCATTTCCATTTTTTTTCCCATTTCTTCCATGCCCCTCCTTCTTCAAGCTCCTCTTTTTGCTCTGTTTTTTCTCACAGCCTCCTCTCCTTCTATGTCTTTCCCTTGGAATTCCTCTCCCTTTGATAAACCTGGCTGGAACCCAACATTTGAGGAACTTTTGTTGACCCCCAGCGAGAATTCCGGCCGTCCATCTCGCCGGAAAAACACAATTTTCGGTGACCCTTGTCGGCTCTGTGGCCAAGTGATTTTTGGCTCTGAAGCTCTCAATCACCATTACAATTATCATTTCTTGCAGAATGAGCTCGCTTCTTTTGGGGGCCGCTCAAATCCTTCCTCCGGCGGCTCTCAGCGGCCGCCGTCATGGACAAATTATTTCCCTGGCCAATCCTCTGCTTCTCGAGAACCACAAATGACGTTCAACGATTATTTGAACGTGCCGCCGCCGCCGCGGCAGCTGCCGGCTCTGAGAAACTATTCCGACGTCGGTGTCGACATGGCCCACCTGCTGCCGCTTCATCCGTTGTTGGCTCAACCGCCGCCGCCGCCGAGGACCACCGCTGCCAACGGTGTTAACGTTCAACAGAATCAGGCTGCGGCGGGGCAGAGGAGGCAGGGGAACCAAGTCCGTTGGAACAACGGCGGCGCAAGGGTGGTCGGTGGCCGTCCAGCGGCGGCGCAGCAGCCACCCCAAGATGTGATTGATCTCAACAGTGAGGAGAATGATTGTAGCTCTGACGGTTCAGAAGGCTTGGATTTGACATTGAGTCTCTAAAGAAGTTTATGTTGTTTTTTTAAATAAGTTTTTTTAAATAAGTTTTTTTCTTTTTTCCTTCAAAGTCTTTTTTTTTTCTTCTACCTTTTGGTAGAAATGTTGGAGAGGGAGAGGATTATCAATATCACCTATTATGTTTTTCTTCCATTAATAAAAGTTTTTTCCCTCTTTGAGCGTTGTTAATTGTAAGAAAATCACTCGAGCCAAACCGAGCATAGCTCAATTGACATAAGATTATGCCCTTGACTAAGAGGTCATATGTTCAATCCTTGCATTAATTAAAATAACGTTGCAAAACAAGAAAATCAAGTTTGTTTAAATTGAAAAATGTTAAAGAAAATCGGCTTATTTATTAAATACGATACAAACAAATCAATAGAAGGCAACTTCGCACAAAAGTAAGTAAAAGTTTCTTCTTATTAATGAGTTCGGTTGTGTTTTTATTAACTTTTAATGTATATGCGAGTTTTTTTTAACGTCTCTATGGTATGACCAATTTGAGTAAGGTTAAAACATTATATCCTCAACTAGAAAGTCAGAGATTCAAATTTTCACATCACACATGTTATGAAACTCGTTTTTTTTTTTTAAATAATAATAATACCCTATGAGTCAAATAATGGAAAAGAAAAAGACCACAATCAAAGAATGATAGCAAAAGGTAAATCTAAAGTAGTCAAAGTTTGTTTTCTTTTCGTAAGATACTTTGATATGTTCATTAGGGTTAGGTTAGGTAAGTTATGTTAATCACTAATCAACTCAAAAGTTTAAATTTTTCGGTTTAATGATGATTTAACATGGTATCAAAGTAGAAGGTCTATGTTTGAACCTATGTAATATATTTTTTTCTCCAATAAATATTGGGTGAGGCATGATATAATTAAATTTAGGGGTGACTAAATAAATTTTAATATATATATATATATATATATATATATATATATATATATATATTTTTACAACATGAGCAAGATTCTTAGAGAGACCTCTTGCTCATAGTTCAAATAACTATTTTATTGTAAAAATGGTCCCACTATAATTAGTTGAGATAATAAAATGGACTAAAATACCCTCCATATCAAATCCCATCAACCAACTCCTAAAATTATGAGGTAGTTAAAAAGAGAAATCAAAAAACACAAAATCATTAAGACAAGAGAACTCAGACATTTTCGGGATGGTACAATATTGTCCACCTTGGACATAGTATGAAAGACTTTCATTTAGTCATTTTTGCTTCCATTTATGAAAGGTTTTTGTTCTTTTAACACTCATATTCCCTTCTACTATTGTCCAAAAGCATAAGAATTATTGTAACATTGAACGCTTCAATCACAAAATTCATGAAGCTACTACTATGACGCAAGAATATGCATTGACTCTGAAATCATTTTTTCTGAAAAACTAAATAATCATCCTGATCAGTTGCACTAATTCTGCTATTGGCTTTAGCTTTTAGAATATTAATCAATCCTCAACACACTCAAATCCGTCCAAACACTCATAATTTTCTCTTTCACCGTGTCGATTAGAACTCTCTGATCAACCGTTCGAAAATTCAATCTATCATCATCATTCATCTATCATCAACAATAACATATGAAAGCAACCGCAAGAGATCGTCGAACTTGCAACAGAACAAGGTACTCTGGTGAAATAAATGGTTTGAAAGTCATCTTCCACCGTCATTTATAAGTTTTCGTCATAGTTGAGCTTGAGCATCCTTTCACAATTAACTTCAACTATCTCATTGTTTTGAAATTCTCAACGTCCGGATGTAATTAGAAAGTTCAACCATGAAAACAATAGTTAGAAGAAAAAAAAAAGAAATTCAAATATAAAAATACGTAAATGCGCAATTTTAAGAGATTTGAAAGCCTGATGTTTGAATTTTAAAATTTGTATTTAAGAAAATCTGTAGGGGCGTTTGGGACACCAATTTAAGGTTGGATGGACTGGGTTGTCATAACTCAGTCGTGGCTCACCGACTATTATAATCCACAGTATTTACCATTCACAACTATTATAACTCACCTACTATTATAACTATCAACTATAATAATTCACTTAGTACCTGAAATAATCCCTTAGTTTTTCATCAATTAATGGACTAGCGTCTAGGATATTTGTAAGGGTAAACAACAATAAATAAATGTCAAAGCGAGCATGGCTCAGCGGGCATATGTATGTGTAAACGACCAAGAGGTCTGTGGTTCGAATCCCCCCACCCCCAATGTATCCCGAATTTCATGGTGGCCATATTTGAGGGAAAAAAAATTGATCATTTTTTAGAATGATGGTATAATTGTGGTCATCGGGTCTAAATTTCCTTAAATTTACTATCTCATGGTCAACTTAAATTTTTTGGTTCAAGGGTGATTTAACAAATTTTTTTGAAAGATATTGAGTGTTGGGCGATTTGGGCTGATCGTAATCAACTCAATGCCCAAAAGCCTATCCCGGAGGTCATGTCAAAGGCAGAATGGATCCTCGCATACTCCATGGAAGTCAATCCGATTATGCTTGGTCCCGTGAGTAGAAATTCGGAGTCCATTGGGGCACCTCGATGGACCCCACCGTCAACAAACTTCTTCAAGTTGAACATTGATGCAGCATGTCATCCCTCCCTTCGCAGAACAGATCTTGGTGCTATTATTCGAGATGATAAATGCAGGATTGTGGTGGCTAGCTCTGAATCGATGGATGTTCGGCTGGATACCCTCTCGGCTGAAGCGATGGCGATGCTCCATGGACTTCAGATGGCTGAACGAAATGGCATATCTGGCTTGTGTATTGAATCAGATGCCCAACAACTAGTCAAAGCAATAAATTCAAGTGAGCTGATGTCTTCTCCATAGGGGGCCATTATCCATGAGATTCGAAGCGTTCTTCTCAGTTGTAATGTTAACGACATCCACCATATCCCAAGGACCACAAATAAACCAGCCCATAGTTTAGCGGGTTGGGCATTATCTAATGGGTCTACTTGTTGGTCTGTTAGTTTTCCAAATTGGCTATCAAGCCTTGTTTGTAATGAGTGTAGAAGATTCGAACCTCTAAGAGGGCGTTTGGGGCGCAGGGTGAGTTATTATAGTTTGTGGGTTATTATAGTCTGTGGGTTATAATAGTTTGTGGGTTATAATAGTCTGTGTTTGGGGTGCAGAGTTGTATAGTCTGGGTTTAGTAAGTTTGTGTTTGGGGTGCAAAGTTATTTAGTCTGTGTTTGAGATACAATTTTCTTTAACGTTGAATTTGAAAGATGTGTTTATTGTAGTTTATTTTTTTTTACAACTTTTTGTTGTATTATATAGTTAAATGTATATTACATTTTAATTTTTTAAAACTTAAAAGAATAAATATTATTTAGGAAATCACAAATAATTCACAATATTATGGATGAAATCAAACATAACAATAACAATCGTGAAGATGACAAAGAGAGAGAGAAAAATCGACAAATTAGGTGGAAAAAAAAATGTCAAATTAGGTGTAAAAAAGAAAAGGAAAAACAAAAAAAAAAAGAAAAATGGGCAAAATGGGTGTTAAAAAAAAATAATAAAAAATAATGACTGTGGGTTACCGTAGCAAATGGGGTTATAATAACCCCAATCACCCACTTCCTAAACCTGTGCCCCAAACGTGGGGTGGGTTATATAAGCCCACTCATGTTGGGGACCCAAACAGCCCCTAACACCTTAGTCGAGAACACAATATTTTAAATAAGTTGAGTTATGTTTCATGTAATTCATATCATGTTTTAACCACATGGGTTGAAATTACGTACACAATTCACTATAAGTTACAACTCAAATTAGTTTTTATTGAAATTATCCTTCTGTCTATAATATTTTAAGCATATACCAAATAATGAAACAATTTTTTTTTTTTTTAGGAATTAAAAGGCAAACAAGTTACAAAGTCCCTTGGACTTCCAAACTCAACAAATCGAGAAAATTTGAAGGACAAAACCCTCTCCTCGACAAGAGCAGCCCAACGACAACGACAACACGCACTTGGCCAGTCGATCCGTCAGAGTATTGTAGCAGCGATGAATGTGCGTAAACAAACGACGTCACCTTCAACTCTCTTAAAAAAAGGTTTTTTTAGTATAACAATTACAATATAAATATTGAACCTCCAACTTCATGAAAGGTAATACATGTCAATTATCTGAGTTATGCTCACTTTGGTAACAAATATCTAATTATACATACTTTTCAAAAAAAAAAAAAAAATCTAATTATACATAACTATTATATTTTGGTTGTAGATTTACATTTCCTTATAAGGATCATAGACTTTAATACTTTGAGCGTTACAAATAAAACTCTACTCGTTTATGACAAATATATATTGTTTTTTTTTTTGGTAGAAAATAAACGTAACGTAACATATGAAATAATTAGTAAAATAAAATATATATATATATATATATATATATATGTCAATAAGAACATAACTCGACTGGTATGATATATAACTAGTGATCAAAATGCCTTAGGTTCGATCACCACCAAATACCTTTGCAAAGAATATTAGTTTCCATGTCATTAAAAAAAAAGTGAATAATTTCTAGTGCAAAGTTACTCTTACCATTTAATTTTTTAAAATTATATTTTCTTTAGTTCAACCATTATAGTTCAACAGTTAGTTTCTAGTGCAAATGGATTACAAATATATATTTTTTTAGCAAAGGTACAAATATGATTTCTTGGCGAATAAAACTATTGTTTGTTATACAAAAAAAAAAATAATAATAAATAAAAATAAAGGCATGGCCAGAATCTCTTTGCTCAATCTTATATATATATAATAATAATAATTTTTTTAATGATATTTTAATTAATGCGATGATTGAACCCATGATCTTTTAGGTCACGAACAGAACTTTATGCTAATTGAGCTATGTTCGGTTTGATTATATGATGGACTTTGTATCTATATAGAATTACGCTTCTCAATTGTATTCTAATTAATAAATAAATAAAATAATTATTGAAGGTTGTTACAAGTATATTAGTTTTTTTCCTTATAAGAATTGAATATTAAGTCCACTTCAATTTGGTGGTGCTCTTTTTCTCCCTAAATAAAGAGAGGGGGCTTTGGGGACTAAAACAAGTCAAAAATTTCTATTATTAGAAAATCTTTGTATCAATTTTCTTACCTACAGTCAAGGCTGTCCATACAATAATCTCTCTTATATATATATAATTCACACCTTGAGAAGTTTTCTTTTGTAACAAACAGAGAAAAGTTTTGAAAGATTAGTTTTCATTAGAATTTTGGAGTACTCTGATCCAAGAATAATGTCCCTAAACCAGTTCAAGAAGCAAGCATCTTCTTTCCTACATGAGAGATTCAAAGTAGCAAGGCTCGTCTTCACCGACGTTTCTCCGGCCGAATTGTAAGCACTTTCCCTATTCTTGTTTAAAACATATTTGCCATCGATGTTACACGTATAAGTAAATGAGGTGATCGTCTTATATTGCATAATTCTATGTCACATTTTCTACGCTCTTAATAAAATGGACATACAATTTATATTCTAGGTCACATCTCTGACTAGTCGATGATATAATGTCTTAATTAACCACTTGAACTAGGTTTAAGTTTGACAAATATTTTGGTTTATTCTCTCAAGGTTGGCAGAGGAAGCAACAAACAAAGATCCATGTAGCCCTGATGCTAAGACAATGACAACAATAGCTGAGGCATCCTTTGAGATTGATGATTATTGGAGAATTGTTGATGTCCTTCACAATCGGCAAGTAAAATTCAAGTTTTTTTAAGAGAATTTATGTTTAGTAACAAAGAAAAATCACATTTGAAATAATTAAATTAGAATCTTTTTTTTTCATAATCACTTTAAAATTTAAAATTGATCGAAAATCACTTTCAAATTACTTTATGATAATTTGACATTTTGTTGGCTGAAATAGTTGATTATAACTTTAGTTGGCTGCAAATTTCAGGTTGCAAAAGATTGAGTGGAAGCAGTGGAAACAATCCTACAAATCACTGGTACTTCTTGAGTTCTTGCTAACCCATGGACCCGAAGAGCTTGCTGATGAATTCAAGTGTGATTCATATATCATCGAAGAACTCGGAACTTTTGAATATATGGATGAAAAGGGGTAAAATGATTATATTCAAATCAGAGAAGCACACATATTATATCAGAGTATACTTTTCTCGATCGATAACCACTATTTTAATGATATGATAGGTTCAACTGGGGTGAAATCATGAAGAAAAAGTCACAAAATATATTACATCTTCTAAAAGGAGGAGAAACTCTAAATGAATCGCGTTTGAGAGCTCTGAAAATAACAAGAGAAATCCGAGGATTTGGGAGTAGTAGTTCATCACCTTCCTCGACATCAACATTGTCACTCAACTTTTCACCAAACTTTTCATTTGGAACATCAAGATCCTCATCATTTGGTTCACATTCTACTACTACCAGCCCCACATGGAGTGATTTCAACGAGGAAAACAAATTTGAAAAATCGCCATCACCAGATGATGCCCTTGAAAGCATTAATATTTGGGAAGGAATGGAAAATGAGAACAAATCACCTGTAAGTTACGTTAATATCAAAGAACGCCTTTGGGGCTGCTCCCCAATCAAAGAGGAAGATTATCTACTCGACACTGAGGACGAGGAAGAGAAACCAGCAAGTTTTCTAAGCGGAGTTTGCTCAAAACTGGTAGCGTTGAGCCCTACCCACCCAGAGAGAGCAGGATTTAGAAAAGCTTCTAATAAAAGTGAATGAAGATATAAGTGTTTGGTACTGCAGTAAGATTCAGTTAGCAACCATATATTTCTAAACAGGGTACATCCCCTTTGTAAAAGTTAAAAGAAAATGAAGCAGGCTTTAGCCATGACGAGACACTCGAAATCATAATATTGTATTTTGTAGCACAACTACAGTATCTAATAACAAACAATATTGTATTTTGTAGCACAACTACGGTATCTAATATTTCATCAATGCTTTGGCACTGGAGGGACGCCAGACATAAAATTCGGAAAAACAAAAACCATATATTGAGTCGAGTGGTACAGAAATCTGGTTTAACAGTTAAGCAGAGAAACATCAGCACTCAGCAGATTCAGATTAATGCTTAATCAGAGTAATTTGAGCATATTGTGAAAAGTTAAGTAAAAACTCACTACACTGGATGGATGTCCAGAATTCCATACACCTCAAAACAATCCCGAACTCCCGAGGCTCGAGAAACAGAAGGGATGACAATCCAAAACTGATAACTTAAGTAACAAAATTTAAAGATGAGGAAATGCACTTTCTAAGCTTCAATCTTTTTCAGCTTTGCAAGCTCTTGCCTCACCAATCCAGCTCTCTGCAAAAAGAAAATAATCCTGATTCGTAAGCATTGAGTTGTCATCTTCTAGCAAGTAGAACAATAGAAAATTTCTTTTAAATGATAAATAAAATGAAACATCTTTCACACGTCTATGCATAAGAAAAAGTTAAAAAACAAACAAGAGAAAGTACAAACTACAGATTGCATAACATCATATCATCACTAACCTTTATCTTAGCCAACATTAGCTTGAACCTATCAAAATCATTAAGTGCTGCCCTTCTTTTCTTCACGAGTAGTTTTCTACCCCAAGAGCTATCCTCCCACTTTTTTTGAACATCTGACACGATGAAAACAACAGGTTAAAGCGAACAAAAAACACCAAAGGAGGGTGGGGTGGGTATTTGAAAGCGAAAATTAAGTTAAGAAGCGTACCACCAGCCTTCATAGCTTCAATGAGTTCCTTCTTTCTAGGGACCCTCTTAATGTCAATTTTAATGTCGGTAAGAGAAAGCCTCTTAAAGTTCATTTGAGATCTTTCCATGTCAGGAGCATCCACCAAAGCCTGTATGTGGTAGCATTAAGAAAAGCATACAAAAAAAACCCCCACAAAAGGAGTCCTCAACTAACCATAGGAACAGACTCCAATCCAAAAGAAATACCCCAAGCCAATAATTACAGAAAAGAACAATGTACAAACGCCCATAAAGACGTGTTAAACCTCCCACACCTCCTCGAAAGACCTCTCCATCCCCTCTAAAAATTCTACTATTCCTCTCAAGAATTACAAATAATATAGAAAATAAAGCAGAGAAACCAGGAAATGACAAGAAAAGATACAAAATAAAAGAACAAAACTGTGGGCACAGATGATAATTCCATCCAAATCCTGTTTATCAACCAAAAAAAATTGATATTGTAGTAAACAAAATACTTCCAATAAGACTGCAAGTATTAACATCTCACAAAGCACTGGTATGACATATATCTGCATTTGTAGATTCATGGAAAGTACTAGGAACAGAAAAAATCATATGAGCTCCACAACCATAAATTTGAATAGTCCACCAAACATCCCTTTTAGCTGGTGGAGGATCGTCAGTGAAAAAATAGTTCATGAAAACCATTAATAAAGTATAATTTGCATACTCAACCACTTTAAGCAGAATAGCTTGAAGAAACTAAGCAGTGATTTTCATAAATGATAAATAACAGAAATTAATTAGAAACATATCTTTAGATTAGATGATGATGTAAACATCAAATTCAGGCGAAATGAATCTAATTTCCGTGGCTTTCTAATGTCCTTAAGGATTGGTATAAGTTCAAACTTCAAACTAGTAATAGCAAAGAAGACATACTCTGTTCTGGTCGAGAACATCGACAATGACGACAAGCTTTCCGTAGTCTTCGCCGTAGTTGACGAGAGCGACTCTTCCGATCTCGACGTACCTCTTGAACGGCTACAGAAGCAATCAAAGAAGACATAGTTCAGAAACGATTCACATGCTGTAGATTTGAAGAAAGAAGAGAGAAAGTAAGGAGGGGAATGCTTACCATCTTCGATCTGTGAGGGTTTTCAGAGAGGGGCGAGAGAAGAAAGAAGATGATTATACAGTGACAATGTTCAAACTAGGGTTTTTCATCCCCTTGGTTGTAATTGTAAGTCCGACTGTTTATCAATCCAAAATTACGATTTAGTCCCCCCCTTCATTCTTATTATTATTTGTTTTTGTTTTTTTAGTTCAATTTTTTTTTTTTACAAATGAATTTAATTAATACGATAATTGGGTTATTATCAAGAATTAACCCTCCTCCCAAACTTTTCATCAACGTCATTTTTTGTCACTATCAATTTTAGCATTTCTCGGTGCATGGACAAGATTGAGCACCGAGATTTCCATTTAAAAAATAATCGATAAAAAAAAAAATCAATCCTGGTTACCATTTCTTAGTACAATCATGGCCAAGATCAAGCACCAAAATTTACATTTAAAAAAAAAAATCTTAGAACTTAGTAGGATCTGGCTAAGATTCTTGACTTTAGCTGATCCTTTTTTATTTTTTTAAAATGGACCAAAAATTATAGAGGAGAATTTTAATTAAAAAAATCGTATAGATCTTGTTGCAATCTTGAGATTTTTTCTCTCTCTATATATTTTGAAATTTTCTTAACAAACCAATAAAACGTTAATAAGATAATTTGTAAACAGATGCGAAAACTTAGAATGAACGTATTTATAAAAAAAACGTACTTATTTTTTCTCTCTCTATATATTTTGAAATTTTCTAAAAATAAGAATGTTAAATTAATTAGTGTCAGTGTTTATTGAAACATTATTTTTTTTTGCGACGGTATTTTAATTAATGCGAAGATTGAACCTATAACTTTTTTTTGCGAGCTATATGATCGGTTTGACATATGAAACATTATTTATCTATCGATACTTCAAAAGATATCCAAATATTTTCGACATTATTTGAAAAAAATATGCAATCTTGGTTTGATAATTGCAATCTTGGCCAATTTAAAAAAAATTGAAAAAAAAAAAAGAATGTCGCTCGATCCTAGTTTATATTTATGAGATATATATGTTTATATATTTCACAAACAATATATAGCGGAAATTTATGAGATGTATATGTTTAGATCACGACACAAACATCAAATTCAGAAGAAAACAATCGCACATTTGAAACGATGAGTGGGAAAATATAAAGCTTGTTTTGCGTTGATTTCAAATGTTAAAGTGGATTGATACAACTTCAAACTAAAAATCAATACTCGTCGACAAAATTCACGAGTAACTGGTGGAAATATTTTGGAATATACTCCTAATTTCTCAAGTTGTCGAAGCTTGCCAAAAATGAAATTTATAAGCTGTAGCCCTTAGCTTTGCAGCTAGTGATAACAAGGTCGATTCACAGAGATCGTTTAAAGATGAAATTAATTGCTTGAAATGTAAATAAATTAATTGATTTAATTGTCACAAAATGAGGGTTTTTCTCATGCAAGTTGATTCTAAAAAGTGTTAACGGAAAAATATAACAGAGATTCAAGCGTGATGGATTTGGGAATTTCGGGATTTCGGGATTTCCTAAGTAATGTAATATTTATCATTTAATTCTAAGGCATGACAATGGATGAAATGAGCACGTGAACGGTTGCCCGACAACCCTGAAGCAACCGGCTGCATATATATTAATCATAATTTGCCGTCCTAATTAAACATTACTATTAATTAAATCAGAATGATCAACCCCAAAATAACTAAAGCAGTCACTAGCAAATCACGACGAACATTCAATCAAACATCCTAAATGCTAATTGATTACCCGGCAACCCTGAAGTAATCAACACTCAGAACGCTCAATATGATACTTCGATTTGTTCTACTCCTCTGTGTTACTAAGTCGATTAGGAGAGGCACGGCATCGCTAATCTATAACGTTAAAGCATGCTAGAAATCGAGATCGTCATTCTACCAATCTAACATACTCATAGATTAAGCAAGAGAGAGTAGATGCTAACATTCAAACAAGCCAAGATGAAATTTAAAGTCTAAATTATCAAAAGATTACAAAACAATTACAAAATCCCTACATTCTTCCCAAATCCGTCACAATACCTTAACCTTCCATGGAGATTTGAAGCAGGGGCGGATCCAGGATTTTATATTAGGGGGGCACAAGTCCATATAAATTTTATCCCTAAACGTTCAGATTTGTGTCTATTTGGTCCTTTAATTTTCGAAGTTTTATTTATTTAGTCCTTGAACTTAAAAATGTGTCTAATAGTTTCTTAAGGTTTTAATTGTGTCCAAAAATTTGTTGAATTTTCAAATTTATGTCTAATGTCCTTGGTCTATTTGACATTTTTCAAAATTTATGAACTTACTAAACACAACATTGAAAGTTTAGAGTCTTATTAGACATAAAATTTAATTTTATATTTAATAGATCAAATTTTTTTAAATAGTATAATTGGACATTTTTAGAGTCCATGAACCTATTATTACAAATAAAATTGAAAAATTAGAAATTTATTATATATTTTATAAAGTTTATCAAAAATTGAAAATATTTGTAATTATATTTATGAAGTTGATATAAATTAATATAATGAAAATTAATTTGAAGATTTATTGAAAATACATGAGCAAAAAAAATTGAATATTGAAAATACATCAACTAAAATAGAATGAGTCTAGAGTATTCAAATAATATTTTTAACCATTCTTTTTACCTTAAAATGAATTTAATAAATTAAAAAAAAAATATTTATTAAATTAGCTAATTGATGATAAAAGTATATTTTTAAAATAGAAATATATTTTTATTTATCATTAAGAATTTATCATTGAGGTTCAGAATTTGAAAACCACAAATTAAAAACATTATAAGTTCTGGGATTTAAACTCAGGACTTAAGGGTACACAAGCTGGGCAAGGACAATAACCAACAAACCAAACATATTTTTTATTTATTATAGACCAAACATTATATATAATATTAAATTGCAAAAGTTCAGGGGGGCACGTGCCCCCCTGGCCCCTTCTTAAATCCGCCCCTGATTTGAAGTATCCAAGCTCCTATGGAGGCCTTGGAAGTCATCCCAAGCAAAAGAGAAGAAGAAAAGCTTAAGAAATGTGCTACAATGGTGAAAACTCGAGGAGAATCGGCGGAGAAGATGATGAAAAATCGTCAAAATGGGTTTTATAACCCGTAGGAGCGTCGAGACGCTAGGGCAGCGTCTCGACGCTACGCCCTAAAAATTTCAGCGCCTGATGTCGTGGTGGCGTCTCGACGCTGCGCCTTAAATTTCCAGCACGCGCGCCTCTTCGGAGCGTCTCGACGCTGGGCAGGCGTTGAGCAGCGTCTCGACGCTTCCGCTCAACGCCTACTCTCGGGTTTGGGGGCTAAAAATTTCCTTTGCATGACAATTTTTTTCCCAATTCTTCATGCTTGAAGCTCTTCTTTTCTCGATGCATTCCTGTAGCGCTAAAACGACTTCCTAAGCCTCGAAACACATCCAACAGACACAATGAGCTCTTCGCCGCAAATCACCTAAAAACAAGGTAAATTACACATTTAATCACGACTTTTAGCTAGAATTAGGGAGTGAAATATAGCTCTAAAATGGAGTTATTAAACACCCCCAACCTAAATCTTTCTAGTCCTCGAGCAAGGCAAACCTAGAATTTAACTCTAAAGGACTATGCATGCATGCTTCTAATTCAAACCTCGATGCTTTTAAAGATCAAAACATTTACATGCTCAAGAAAGCAATCGGCGCATGCATTTAATCAAGAACACATAAAAAATTAACTATCGCTCCCTAACGTGTGTGTGTGTGCTAGCCAACCTATCTTAAACGTACGTAAACCCGAAAAAACCGCATGCAACATGTCATCCCGTTTTCCCTCTACTTCTAGCATTTAAGAACAGTTTAAAGCTTGATCACATAAGAGAGAGCAACAAATTAAGAGGCCTAAAACAATTTTCTCATTCTTTTTCTTTTGAGTACTTTGTACTCTTTATTCTTGGTTCTTTGAACCCAACTTTTTATTTTCTTTTTATTTTCTTTTTCTTCCCAAACCCGAGAAGCCTAACATGTCAAGCTTAGGCCTTAAGCTTCACATTTTTAAGGACTAACGCTCACTTCTTTAATGTGCACTTAAGAAGGAGGAGCGCCTCGGGAGGATTTTCTAAACAACATGCTTTTCTATTTTTTTTTTTTACTTTAGGCTTAATAGTTTTGCTAACTCGATTAATCAATTACTAACTCTCATGCAACAAGCTACCCTAGAGGTGCCTTTCGGGGTGACAACAAGAATTAATGCAACATGCGATTAATCTAACCCTACGGAGTCTAAGAAGAGGTTCCTAAGTGCTCGATAGTTGCAAGGGAGCAACATAAATTTTTTTAAAATTTTCGACATGGACCTAATAAATGCAAAACTACCTCATGCAAATCTAGATATGCAAATGCCAAAATTCTAAAAGCATTTCTTAGATTATCATAATTAGAAAGCATATAAACAAAGTCCCAAGCACTTCAAATTCTAAGTCTACTTTTGCTCAACAACTCCACATGGAAATCCATAACATTCACCCTCAACCTCAGAAGATAGCATTGTCCTCAATGCTTCTCATCAGATATGCAAAAATAAAAAGAAAGGAAAACGACACTTCCCTGATCTTTGCGAGGTTAGCGAGGACGAGAGGCGGCGCTTTCTTACTCAAGGCCAATTTCCTCAACTTCTCATCTTTCTCCTAAAAAAACAGCAAGCAAAATAAACTAAATTAACCTACTAAACTTAAACAAAAACGATAAAACTAAAGACTGAAAAACAGTTCAACACTCGGGTGTCTCCGAGACGCGCACAATTTTTAAAGTCGTTTGCTCGACTGAATTCTCCCTACGAACTCAACCATAATCTGACAGCACGGGGGACGTTCGAATCATTTCCTCGTTCGCGTCGGACCTGCAAACATCCATCAAACACAATCTTTCTCTTCGTGCTTCGAGCACGTGAATATCATCATTATAAGTCTCATAAAAAACAGAACCATCAACATATAAAGTCAAATAATTTTTCTTCACAAAAACATAAGAATCGTCCCTCAAGCTCGAGGTCAAATTCTTACCCTTCACACAGTCCAAACAATCCACAGAATCCACAGATTTCAAATCAAACATGGAAAATTCATTAATAGTTTCGTCAAATTCCAAAGATATGACGCCCTTATAAACATCGATTTTGACCCTAGCGGTCTTAAGAAAGGGACGTCCCAACAACATGGAAGAAGAAACATTCAAAGATTTTCCATTCATATCTAAAACAAAGAAATCTGCAGGAAACATCATACTTCCTACTTTCACAAGAATGTCCTCGACTTTTCCTTTGGGACAAATACAGGACCCATTAGCTAATTGCACAACCACATCAGTTTCATGCATATAATTTAAATTAAGATCTTGAAACGATGCATAAGACATTACATTCACAGAGGCAACTAGGTCTAGCATGACATTTTTCACTACTTTGCTACCTATCATGCATGGGATAGTAAATGTACGTGGGTCATTGCACTTGGTTGGCAACAAACCTGAAAGAATCGCCGAGACGTTTTCTTTCTTTTTCTGATCAGTCACTCTTGACTTCCTTTTCCATGTGCATCAACTCTTGAGAAACTTGGCATACTTTGGAATTTGATTCACCGCTTCCAAGAGCGGAATGTTCACCATCACCTTCTGGAAGGTTTTGAGGACTTCCTCATCTTCATTCACCATGGTAGGCTTCGCAAGCCTACTCGGGAAGGGTGCTACGGGAACATTCTCCGGTACACATTTCTTCAGTTCTTCCTTTTTCTCAACATTTTCTTTTTAAGGATGGCTCGGGGAGGACACATTCAGGCTGTTCTTCTTCACTTCCTTCTCAGCTCTAGAGGGAACTGCTTTCCCACTTCTAAGCTGGATTGAACTCACATTCTCACACGAGTTCACTGTGGTTTGGAAAGGAAGCTTCTCTGAGCTTTTGCTTTCAATCTTGCTAATTGACACAACCATTTGTGTGAGCTGCTTGTTCAAGTTTTACAGCTCCGCCTTATGCGAATTTAGCTCCTCGCGAACTTCTTTCTGAAACTGGCTTGTCATGTTAATGATGGTCCTTACCATCGAATTTGTGGAACTGGAGGCCTGAGCTTGGGTGGGGTTTTGCGGTCTATCGAATGACTGACCCTGATAACCCTGTTGTCCATCCATGTTTTCATAGCTCAAATTGGGGTGGTCTCTCCATCCGGGGTTGTATGTGTTCGAATACGGATCATACTTCCTAGGGTTGGAAGCATATCCCCCGATGGCGTTAACCTCTTCCATTTCTCGATTTCCTCATCCAACAAAGTTTTTCAACAACTTTCCAATCTCGGCCATTTGGGCCTTCATCTCATTCATCTCACTGACCTGACTAACCTGATGGACTTGTCCTGCTCCACCACGAATCCCGAACTGCTGCGAGTTAGCCGCCATGTTGGCTATCAATTGTTTGGCCTCGGCTGGGGTCTTGTCAATCAGTGCCCCTCCACTCGCTGCGTCGATCATCTGCCGATCGTGAGGAGTCATCCCCTCATAAAAATACTGAATGAGCAATTGGTCGGCGATCTGATGATGTGGGAAGCTCGCGCACAGGCACCCAAAGCTTTCCCAGTACTCGTGCAAAGACTCACCCACGTCCTGGGTAATTCCATAAATCATTTTTCTCAGCGTGGTGGCAAGAGAGGCAGAAAATATTTCTCCAAGAAAACCCTCTTCATTTCTTTCCATGTCGTGATCGATCCGGAGGGCAAGTAGTAAAGTCAGTCCTTGGCTTTATCCTTCAAGGTAAAGGGGAATGCCCTTAAGTTCAACTGCTCCTCCGTGACACCTGGGGGTTTCATCCCCGAACACATGCAATGGAACTTCATCAAGTGCTTGTTCGCGTCCTCGTCTGCATTACCATGAAAAGAAGGCAACTGGTGAATTAAACCTGACTTTAATTCAAAGTTACCTGCTACCACTGGGTACGTGATGTAGAGCGGTTGCTGGTTGAGATCTGGTGCTGCCAGCTGTTTCAGTGTTCTTGGCACCTCTCCTTGTGCCATCTCTTCACGCAAGAAAGGATCGAATCCTTCTTCGTCAAACAATCTCTGGCCCTCGCGGCCTTCTCTCCTCAACCTTCGTTCCTCCTTGTCTATCTCAGGAATATACTGCAATCCACTCAACTCAGAAGAACGGGTCATACAACAGCAAAAATTTCAAACACAAACACAAACAATTCAGAAAAAATTTAGAAAACAACCAATCAACCTAAATCCAAAACAAACATAATTCAATCTTAGTTGCTCCCCGACAACGGCGTAAATTTTTTGTGGGAATATTTTGGAATATAATCCTAATTTCTCAAGCTGTCGAAGCTTGCCAAAAATGAAATTTATAACCTGTAGCCCTTAGCTTTGCAGCTAGTGATAACAGGGTCGATCCACAAAGGGCGTTTAAAGATGAAATTAATTGCTTGAAGTGTAAATAAATTGATTGATTTAATTGTCACAAAATGAGGGTTTTTCTCATGCAAGTTGATTCTAAAAAGTGCTAACGGAAAAATATAACAGAGATTCAAGCATGATGGATTTTGGAATTTCGGGATTTACTAAGTAATGTAATATTTATCATTTAATTCTAAGGCATGACAATGGATGAAATGAGCACGTGAACGGTTGCCCGGCAACCCTGAAGCAACCGGTCGCATATATATTAATCAGAATTTGCAGTCCTAATTAAACATTACTATTAATTAAATCAGAATGATCAGCCCCAAAATAACTAAAGCAGTCACTAGCAAATCACGACGAACATTCAATCAAACATCCTAAATGCTAATTGATTACCCGGCAACCCTGAAGTAATCAACATTCAGAACGCTCAATATGATACTTCGATTTGTTCTACTCCTCTGTGTTACTAAGTCGATTAGGAGAGGCACGACATCGCTAATCTATAACGTTAAAGCATGCTAGAAATCGAGACCTTCATTCTACCAATCTAACATACTCATAGATTAAGCAAGAGAGAGTAGATGATAACATTCAAACAAGCCAAGACAAAATTTAAAGTCTAAATTATCAAAAGATTACAAAACAATTACAAAATCCCTACATTCTTCCCAAATCTGTCACAATACCTTAGCCTTCCATGGAGATTTGAAGTATCCAAGCTCCCATGGAGGCCTTGGAAGTCATCCCAAGCAAAAGAGAAGGAGAAAAGCTTAAGAAAGGTGCTACAATGGTGAAAACCCGAGGAGAATCGACGGAGAAGATGATGAAAAATCGTCAAAATGGGTTTTATAATCCGTCGGAGCGTCGAGACGCTAGGGCAGCGTCTCGACGCTACGCCCTAAAAATTCCAACGTCTCAACGCTACGCCCTAAAAATTCCAACGTCTGATGTCGTGGTGGCGTCGAGACGCTAGGGCAGCGTCGAGACGCTGCACCTTAAATTTCCAGTGCGCGCGCCTCTTCGGAGCATCTCGACGCCTCGGGCAAGCGTCTCGACGCTGGGCAGCGTTGAGCAGCATCTCGACGCTTCCGCTCAACGTTTGCTCTCGAGTTTGGGGGCTAAAAATTTCCTTTGCATGGAAATTTTTTCCCAAGTCTTCATGCTTGAAGCTCTCATTTTCCTGATGCATTCCCGGAGCGCTAAAACGGCTTCCTAAGCCTCGAAACACGTCCAACGGACAACATGAGCTCTTCGCCGCAAATCACCTAAAAATAAGGTAAATTACACATTTAAACACGACTTTTAGCTAGAATTATGGAGTGAAATATAGCTCCAAAATGGAGTTATCAGTAACCGCAAAAAAAAAAAAAAAAAAAAAAAAAAACGTACTCTGTTCTGGTCAAGGACATTGACAATGACGACGAGCTTTCCATAGTCTTCGTCGTAGTTGACAAGAATGACCCTTCCGATCTCAACGTACCTCTTGAACGGCTACAAAAACAATAAAAAAAAACGCAGAATTCAGAAACAATTCGCAGGATATAAACTAGGGAAGAAATCATAGCACCGACGCGCTGAAGATTCGTAGTTAGGAAAAGAAAAACGAAGGAAGAGAAGCCTCACCATTTTCGGGTTGTAGGGTTTTTCAGAGAGGGACGACGAGCCTAGGGTTCTTTCCTCTGTATTGAGTCCAAATAATCGATTTGTTCTATATATATTATTACTTTTGGAAAATTACGATATTAGTCCCCGACTCTTCTTCTTCTTCCAGGTTTATCAATCTTTACTCTAAAATTTTCAATTTTTTAATGAATTAATCTTCAAAAAAAAATGTGACACTCTAAACAACAGGTTTTAGGGTTTAGGGTTTTTTGTAGTCTTCGTCGTAGTTGACGAGAGCGACCCTTCCGATCTCAACGTATCTCTTGAACGGCTACAAAAACAATAAAAAAACGCAGAATTCAGAAACAATTCGCAGGATATAAACTAGGGAAGAAATCAGAGCACCGGCGCGCTGAAGATTCGTAGTTAGGAAAAGAAAAACGAAGGAAGAGAAGCCTCACCATTTTCGGGTTGTAGGGTTTTTCAGAGAGGGGCAACGAGCCTAGGGTTCTTTCCTCTGTATTGAGTTCAAATAATCGATTCGTTCTATATATTATTACTTTCAGAAAATGACGATATTAGGCCACGATTTTTTTTTTCTTCTTTCTTCTTCTTCTTCCTCTCCTTCCTCCAGGTTTATCAATCTTTACTCTAAAATTTTCAATTTTTTTAATGAATTAAACTTCAAAAAAAAATGTGACACTCTAACTTAATTGTAGGAAAAGAAAAACGAAGGAAGAGAAGCCTCACCATTTTCGGGTTATAGGGTTTTTCAGAGAGGGGCGACGAGCCTAGGGTTCTTTCCTCTCTATTGAGTCCAAATAATCGATTCGTTCTATATATTATTACTTTTGGAAAATTACGATATTAGGCCCCGACTGTTTTTCTTCTTTTTCTTCTTCTTCTTCCAGATTTATTAATCTTTACTCTAAAATTTTCAATTTTTTTAATGAATTAAACTTCAAAAAAAAAAATGTGACACGTTAACTTAATTTCTTTTTTCGTGGGTTGAGTTTTTTAAGATTTACTTGATATTTTTTTTAAGTTAAAAAATCATTTATACCCCTAAACTTTGGCGTTGTATTATGTTGCTCCCAAAAAATGGTATCAACGATAAATTTGTTTTTCTTGGATGGAACCTCTATGAATGTTGTGTGTCACAGTTCTAGGGGAGGACCTGTGACAAGTCTTGTCAGCGAAAAGCTCTACGGAGGACATATGGGGACTCGGGCCTGAATCCTGGAAGTCGGAGTTTCGTTGTGAGTTTAGACGAAAGACTTTGGAGTTAGATTCATATCGTTGAGATATGTAAGGACGTCAGGTCTCGTATTGATCAGAGTTTTGATGGATGCTCCACGTTGGCGTATGATGACTCGTCAAATTCATATGCAAGGGTGAAAGGTTGGAAATGTCTCCAAAGGTACTATAGGGGAAGTTGGTGTCAAGCTCTCCACCATCCCTAGGCCTTAGTTATTAAATACGATACAAACAAATCAATAGAAGGCAACTTCGCACAAAAGTAAGTAAAAGTTTCTTCTTATTAATGAGTTCGGTTGTGTTTTTATTAACTTTTAATGTATATGCGAGTTTTTTTTAACGTCTCTATGGTATGACCAATTTGAGGTTAAAACATTATATCCTCAACTAGAAAGTCAGAGATTCAAATTTTCACATCACACATATTATGGAGCTCGTTTTTTTTTAAATAATAATAATGTCCTATGAGTCAAATAATGGAAAAGAAAAAGACCACAATCAAAGAATGATAGCAAAAGGTAAATGTAAAGTAGTCAAAGTTTGTTTTCTTTTCATAACATACTTTGATTTTGTTCATTAGGGTTAGGTTAGGTAAGTTATCTTAATCACTAATCAACTCAAAAGTTTAAATTTTTCGGTTCAATGATGATTTAACATTGTATCAAAGCAGAACTATGTAATATCATTTTTTCTCCAATTAATATTAGGTGGAGCATAAAGTGTTGATATAATTAAATTTAGGGTGACTAAATAAATTTTAATATTATATATATATATATATTTATTTATTGACAACATGAGGAAGAAAGATTGGAAGAGTAGTTCAAATGACTATTTTATTTTATTGTATAAATGGTCTAACTATAATTAGTTGAGATAATAAAATGGACTAAAATACCCTTCCTATCAAAATCCCATAAACCAACTCCTAAAATGATGAGGTAGTTAAAAAGAGAAATAAAAAAACACAAAATCATTAAGACAACCGAACTCAGACATTTCCACGATGGTAGTACGATATTGTCCATTTTGGACATGGTACGAAAGACTTTCATTTAGTCATTTTTGCTTCCATTTACGAAAGGCTTTCGTTCTTTTAACACTCATATTCCCTTTTGCTATTGTCCAAAAGCATAAGAATTATTGTAACATTGAACGCTTCAATCACAAAATTCATGAAGCTACTACTATGACGCTTCGAATATGCATTGACTCTGAAATCATTTTTTCTAAAAAACTAAATAATCATCGTGATCAGTTGCACTAATTCTGCTATTGGCTTTAGTTTTTAGAAGATTAATCAATCCTCAACACACTCAAATTCGTCCAAACACTCATAATTTTCTCTTTCACCGTGTCGATTAGAACTCTCTGATCAACCGTTCGAAAAATCAATCTATCATCATCATTCATCATTCATCATTCACCTATCATCAACAATAACATATGAAAGCAAGGGCAAGAGATCATCGAACTTGCAACAGAACAAGTACTATGGTGAAATAAATGGTTTGAAAGTCATCATCCACCGTCGTTTGTAAGTTTTCGTCATAGTTGAGCATCCTTTCACGATTAACTTCAACTATCTCATTGTTTTGAACTTCTCAACGTTTGGATTCAATTAGAAAGTTCAACGATGAAAACAATAGTTAGAAAAAAGAGAAATTAAAAAGATAAAACGAAATTCAAATATAAAAATATGTAAATGCCGGATTTTAGGAGATTTGAAAACCTGATGTTTGAATTTTAAAATTCATATTTAAGAAAATTTGTACGGCCGTTTGGGACACCAACTTGGCCGTTTGGGACACCAACTTGGGGTTGGGTGGACTGAGTTGTCATACCCCAGTCGTGCTCACCAACTATTATAATCCACAGTCAATAAAGTAATTGTACTGAGTTCAATAGTATTTACCATTCACAACTATCATAACTCACCGAATATTATAACCACCAACTATAATAATTCACTTATTACTCCAAACAATCCCTTAGCCCTTAGTTTTTTTATCAAAAAAAAAAAAAAAAAAAAAAAAAAAAAAAAAAAAAAAACCTTAGTATTTTTATCAATTAATGGACTCCCTCTAGGATATTTGTAAGGGTAAACAATAATAAATAAATAATAAGTAAACAGAAATCAAGGATGAAAATATCGATATCCATGTTGATATCGGCATTTCAATTTTATGGATATATCCATGGATATATCGATAAAATATCGATATCCATGAATATTTCTGTAAATCAATTTTTTTAAAAAAATATATTTAAATTAATATTTAAGTTATTTTACTTTCAATCTAAGTTATAGATCTAGTTAGTAGTATCTAGATTCATATTAAATTTAATATATGATATTTTTGATGTTTTATGAGTATTTATAAAAGATATTGGATATATTCATTACCCTTTAATATCTATATCGAAACCTCTGATTTACGGATATATCGACATATCCACAGATATTTTCATCTTTGACAGAAATCCCGAATTTCATGGTGGCCATATTTGAGGGAAAAAAAAAATTGATCACTTTTTAGAATGATGGTATAATTGTGGTGATCTGGTCTAAATTTTCTTAAATTTACTATAACTCATCAACTTAAGTTTTTAGGTTCAATGGTGATTTAACAGGTTCTTTCTCAGTATATTTGCGTTGATGAACCGAAATTTTCACAGGTTTAACAAAATGACCCAAAAAAAAAAATGAGGTCAATGCTAACATCCATCATCAACAATATTTTTAATATTTTTTTTTTCTTATTTTCTCGCTTACTATACCTCTCTCACTTTCTCTCATTCTTTCCTCTCTTAACAATATTTTTAATGATGAATTAGTGACTAAAAGGTTAAATGTTTCATCATCACTCCTACATGTCAAAAACAAATTCCAAATAGGCGTTTTTTTTCTTTTGAGGTCAACAATATGTGGAGTATGTAGAAGATTCGAACCTCTGACATCTTAGTCGAGAGCACAATATTTTAAGTAAGTTGAGTTATGTTTCATGTAATTCATGTCATGTTTTAACCACACGTGTTAAAATTACGCACACAATTCACTATAAGTTACAACTAAAATTAGTTTTATTGAAATTACCCTTCTGTATATAATATTTAATAGCATATACCAAATAATGAAATTCAAAGTAGCAAAACGTCTACATGAGAGATTCAAAGTAGCAAGAATCGTCTTCACCGACGTTTCTCCGGCCGAATTGTAAGCACTTTCTCTATTCTTGTTTAAAACATATTTGCCATCGATGTTACACGTATAAGTAAATGAGGTGATTGTCTTTTATTGCATAATTCTATGTCACATTTTCTACGCTCTTAATAAAATGGACATACAATTTATATTCTAGGTCACCTCTCTGACTTCTTGGTCGATGATATAATGTCTTAATTAACCACTTGAACTAGGTTTAAGTTTGACAAATATTTTGGTTTATTCTCTCAAGGTTGGCAGAGGAAGCAACAAACAAAGATCCATGTAGCCCTGATGCTAAAACAATGACAACAATAGCTGAGGCATCCTTTGAGATTGATGATTATTGGAGAATTGTTGATGTCCTTCACAATCGGCAAGTAAAATTCAAGTTTTTTTAAGAGAATTTATGTTTAGTAACAAAGAAAAATCACATTTGAAATAATTAAATAGAATCTTTTTTTTCATAATCACTTTAAAATTTAAAATTGATCTAAAATCACTTTCAAATTACTTTATGATAATTTGACATTTTGTTGGCTGAAATAGTTGATTATAACTTTAGTTGGCTGCAAATTTCAGGTTGCAAAAGATTGAGTGGAAGCAGTGGAAACAATCCTACAAATCACTGGTACTTCTTGAGTTCTTGCTAACCCATGGACCCGAAGAGCTTGCTGATGTATTCAAGTGTGATTCATATATCATCGAAGAACTCGGAACTTTTGAATATATGGATGAAAAGGGGTAAAATGATTATATTCAAATCAGAGAAGCACACATATTATATCAGAGTATATACTTTTCTCGATCGATAACCAATATTTTAATGATATGATAGGTTCAACTGGGGTGAAATCATGAAGAAAAAGTCACAAAATATATTACATTTTCTAAAAGGAGGAGAGACTCTAAATGAATCGCGTTTGAGAGCTCTGAAAATAACAAGAGAAATCCGAGGATTTGGAAGTAGTAGTTCATCACCTTCTTCGACATCAACATTGTCACTCAACTTTTCACCAAACTTTTCATTTGGAACATCAAGATCCTCATCATTTGGTTCTCATTCTACTACTACGAGCCCCACATGGAGTGATTTCAACGAGGAAAACAAATTTGAAAAATCACCATCACCAGATGATGCCCTTGAAAGCATTAATATTTGGGAAGGAATGGAAAATGAGAACAAATCACCTGTAAGTTACGTTAATATCAAAGAACGCCTTTGGGGCTGCTCCCCAATCAAAGAGGAAGATTATCTACTCGACACTGAGGACGAGGAAGAGAAACCAGCAAGTTTTCTAAGCAGAGTTCGCTCAAAACTGGTAGCGTTGAGCCCTACCCACCCAGAGAGAGCAGGATTTAGAAAAGCTTCTAATAAAAGTGAATGAAGATATAAGTGTTTGGTACTGCACTAAGATTCAGTTAGCAACCATATATTTCTAAACAGGGTACATCCCTTTGTAAAAGTTAAAAGAAAATGAAGCAGGCTTTAGCCATGACGAGACACTCGAAATCATAATATTGTATTTTGTAGCACAACTACAGTATCTAATAACAAACAATATTGTATTTTGTAGCACAACTACGGTATCTAATATTTCATCAATGCTTTGGCACTGGAGGGAAGCCAGACATAAAATTCAGAAAAACAAAAACCATATTGAGACGAGTGGTACAGAAATCTGGTTTAACAGTTAAGCAGAGAAACATCAGCACTCAGCAGATTCAGATTAATGCTTAATCAGAGTAATTTGAGCATATTGTGAAAAAGTCAAGTAAAAACTCACTACACTGGATGGATGTCCAGAATTCCATACACCTCAAAACAATCCCGAACTCCCGAGGCTTGAGAAACAGAAGGGTTGACAATCCAAAACTGATAACTTAAACTCCAAACAAAATTTAAAGATAAGGAAATGCACTTTCTAAGCTTCAATCTTTTTCAGCTTTGCAAGCTCTTGCCTCACCAATCCAGCTCTCTGCAAAAAGAAAATAATCCTGATTCGTAAGCATTGAGTTGTCATCTAGCAAGTAGAACAATAGAAAATTTATTTTAAATGATAAATAAAATGAAACATCTTTCACACGTCTATGCATAAGAAAAAGTTAAAAAACAAACAAGAGAAAGTACAAACTACAGATTGCATAACATCATATCATCACTAACCTTTATCTTAGCCAACATTAGCTTGAACCTATCAAAATCATTAAGTGCTGCCCTTCTTTTCTTCACGAGTAGTTTTCTACCCCAAGAGCTATCCTCCCACTTTTTTTGAACATCTGACACGATCAAAACAACAGGTTAAAGCGAACAAAAATCACCAAAGGAGGGTGGGGTGGGTATTTGAAAGCGAAAATTAAGTTAAGAAGCGTACCACCAGCCTTCATAGCTTCAATGAGTTCCTTCTTTCTAGGGACCCTCTTAATGTCAATTTTAATGTCGGTAAGAGAAAGTCTCTTAAAGTTCATTTGAGATCTTTCCATATCAGGAGCATCCACCAAAGCCTGTATGTGGTAGCATTACGAAAAGCATACAAAAAAAACCCCACAAAAGGAGTCCTCAACTAACCATAGGAACAGACTCCAATCCAAAAGAAATACCCCAAGCCAATAATTACAGAAAAGAACAATGTTCAAACGCCCATAAAGACGTGTTAAACCTCCCACACCTCCTCGAAAGACCTCTCCATCCCCTCTAAAAATTCTACTATTCCTCTCAAGAATTACAAATAATATAGAATCAACAACTAATCAAATCTTAAAGAAAATAAAGCAGAGAAACCAGGAAATGACAAGAAAAGATACAAAATAAAAGAACAAAACTGTGGGCACAGATGATAATTCCATCCAAATCCTGTTTATCAACCAAAAAAAATTGATATTGTAGGAAACAAAATACTTCCAATAAGACTGCAAGTATTAACATCTCACAAAGCACTGGTATGACATATATCTGCATTTGTAGATTCATGGAAAGTACTAGGAACAGAAAAAAAAAATCATATGAGCTCCACAACCATAAATTTGAATAGTCCACCAAACATCCCTTTTAGCTGGTGGAGGATCGTCAGTGAAAAACTAGTTCATGAAAACCATTAATAAAGTATAATTTGCATACTCAACCACTTTAAGCAGAATAGCTTGAAGAAACTAAGCAGTGATTTTCATAAATGATAAATAACAGAAATTAATTAGAAACATATCTTTAGATTAGATGATGATGTAAACATCAAATTCAGGCGAAATGAATCTAATTTCCGTGGCTTTCTAATGTCCTTAAGGATTGGTATAAGTTCAAACTTCAAACTAGTAATAGCAAAGAAGACATACTCTGTTCTGGTCGAGAACATCGACAATGACGACAAGCTTTCCGTAGTCTTCGCCGTAGTTGACGAGAGCGACTCTTCCGATCTCGACGTACCTCTTGAACGGCTACAGAAGCAATCAAAGAAGACATAGTTCAGAAACGATTCACATGCTGTAGATTTGAAGAAAGAAGAGAGAAAGTAAGGAGGGGAATGCTTACCATCTTCGATCTGTGAGGGTTTTCAGAGAGGGGCGAGAGAAGAAAGAAGATGATTATACAGTGACAATGTTCAAACTAGGGTTTTTCATCCCCTTGGTTGTAATTGTAAGTCCGACTGTTTATCAATCCAAAATTACGATTTAGTCCCCCCTTCATTCTTATTATTATTTGTTTTTGTTTTTTAGTTCAATTATTTTTTTCTACAAATGAATTTAATTAATACGATAAGGGTTATTATCAAGAATAACTCTACTCCCAAACTTTTTATCAACACTAACGTCATTTTTTGCCACTATCAATTTTAGCATTTTTCGGTACAATCTTGGGCAAGATCGAACACCGAGATTTCCATTTACAAAAATAATCGATACAAAAAAAAAAATCAATCCATTTCTCAGTACAATCATGGTCAAGATCAAGCACCAAGATTTACATTTTAAAAAAATAATCTTAGAACTTAGTGGAATCTGGCTAAGATTCTTGACTTGAGCTGATCTTTTTTTATTTTTTTAAAATGAACCAAAAATTATAGAGGAGAATTTTAATTAAAAAAATCGTATAGATCTTGTTGCAATCTTGAGATTTTTTCTCTCTCTATATATTTTGAAATTTTCTTAACAAACCAATAAAACGTCCTAGGATAATTTGTAAACAGATGCGAAAATTTAGAATGAACGTATTTATAAAAAAAGGTATTTATTTTTTTTCTCTCTATATATTTTGAATATTTTTTCTCTTTATATATTTTGAAATTTTCTTTATAAAAAAAGGTATTTATTTTTTTTCTCTCTATATATTTTGAATATTTTTTCTCTTTATATATTTTGAAATTTTCTTAACAAACCAATAAAACGTCCTAATAGGTAATAGGATAATTTGTAAACAGATGCGATAACTTAGAATGAACGTATTTATAAAAATAAGAATGTTAAATTAATTAGTGTCAGTGTTTATTGAAACATTATTAGTTTTATTGGACATTTGTAAGAGTTTGGAACTCCGTTATGCGGCGCCGAGGATAGAGGTACTACCTGGGTGGTCCTCGCACCGTTCGTGAGAAGAGGCCGGAAGAGTTCGTGACGAAGAGCGTGCGGCGGAGCTTGAAGAAATTGGAACTACAAGGGTATGTATTCTAATTTCTTTATTTCCGTCGTTTTTAACATGTTTTCTATTTGTTAAATTGATGAAATTAGAGTATCATCGGTCAAAAATCGTTTTCCGCTGCGTGTATCGCTCCATCAACAAAAACAATAAAAAAAAACGCAGAATTCAGAAACAATTCGCAGGATAGAAACTAGAGAAGAAATCATAGCACCGCCGCACTGAAGATTCGTAGTTAGGAAAAGAAAAACGAAGGAAGAGAAACCTCACCATTTTCGGGTTGTAGGGTTTTTCAGAGAGGGCCGACGAGCGAGCCTAGGGTTCTTTCCTCTATATTGAGTCCAAATAATCGATTCGTTCTATATATTATTACTTTTGGAAATTATGATATTAGGCCCCGACTCTGTTGTTTTGTTTTTTTTTTTTTTTTTTTCAGGTTTATCAATCTTTACTCTAAAATTTTCAAATTTTTTTTAATGAATTAAACTTCAAAAAAAAAAAAAAAAAAATGTGACATTCTAATTTAATTGTTTTTTTTTTCTTGGGTTGAAATTGATGAGTTTTTAAGATTTACTTGATATTTTTTTAAAGTTAAAAAATCATTTATACTCCTAAATTTTGGCGTTGTATCATGTTGCTCCCAAAAAATGGTATCAACGATAAATTTGTTTTTCTTGGATGAAACCTCTATGAATGTCGTGTGTCACTGTTCTAGCAGAGGACCTGTAACAAGCATTGTCAGCTACAAGCTCTACGGGGGACAGATGGGGCCTCGGGCCTGAATCCTGGAAGTCGGAGTTCCGTTGCGAGTTTAGACGAAAGGCTTTGGAGTTAAGTTCATATCATTGAGATATGTAAGGACGTCAGGTCTCGTGTTGATCAGAGTTTCCACGGACGCTCCACGTTGGCATATGGTGACTCGTCAAATTCATATGCAAGGGTGAAAGGTTGGAAATGTCTCAAAAGGTACTATAGGGGAAGTTAGTGTCAAGCTCTCCACCATCCTTAGGCCTTATGGCTTAAATGAGCTATCTTGTGGCACATACGTGTGTCATGGTGTGGGCGAACGTTCGCAAGACTAGTAGTCTTGGGCGTCTTCCTCAAACTGTCAAGCTCTCCAACATTAGTCTTGTTCCAATTCTAATTTGATATTTGTACTTGAAAATATTATGGGATTTTGCTACGTATTCTTAGTGAGTCATGCCTACAACTAAAGACAACTTCCACCTATGTAGTTGAGACATCTTTTTCTCTTTTAATATTATATCATAAATAAAAGTAGAAAAAAACATATTAAAAGAGAAAAAAAAAACCAACAAACCTATCAGTTAAAAAGGTTACTAAAATTGCTAAACATGAATACCTCAACTATAATTCAACTGACATAAACTAATGATCAAAAGATGAGAAGTTCGATTCTCCACACCGCATTTAATTGATTATCTTTAAAAAAAAGAGTTTAATTAACAAGTGATCACTTTAATTTGAAGTTTACATATTTGAGGTTTTGTTAAGAAATGAATCTCATGGTATGTTTTTATATGATGATGTATACTAATGTGTTAAATTGAAATTTTAGTTTATTTAAGTTATTCACCTAATTTGTAAGGGGAGAAAAAAACCTCTTCTAGAGTATATGAATCTTCTAGCTCAATTTGTAAAAAGAAGGGAGAGGAGAGATTCTACCTAGTTTATATTAGAGATTTATGGCAACTCTTTTTTCACGTTATATATTTCACTCCACACAAATTAAAAGAATCAATTCTCTATTTTAAATTGATAAATATTTATTTTATAAAGAAAAATATCTATCTCACACATACATGACACAACTTTATCTCATGAGAAATCTTGACTATATTCCTAGTTCATGTGTGGTTGAAACTAGTTTTGTCACGATTTAAATATTAAAGAGTATTGAGCAAAGTATCACATCAATGTTCGATGTTTTCTTACTAAATTTCTCTTTATTCGATTCTAGAAAAGTTTTCTCTTTAAATTTTCTTTCACGAAGGTTTGAACATTTGATAATAAGTTAGATTCAACTTTCCAACTAAAAATCAACATGAAGATTTTTATTTGTAATAAGAAGAGAATCGTCTAAAACACTCGCGACAATAACCAATGATTTTAGGTTAGAAATAGAATCAATCAATTAAAAAACAGTACATAAATTTATGTAAAGTATATGGAAGTGATATTCTCTCTACACTATTAAACTATAAAAGATGTTTGTATGCAAATTCTTAACTTTTATTATTTAAATTGAAAAATATTTAAAGAAAGAGGTGGGATTCCCATTTGGAATTTGAAAGAAAAAATAGTTTTTTTTTTTTTTTTTTTTTTTTTTGTAACAAAGATATATTCACGAGATAGGAATTTGGAGTAAAGATGTTCATTTAACTCGTTCCGTCCTGAACGAGATGAAGAATCCCCATTTACGGGAGAAATGAGGCACTGACAGTAATCATTTTTCACTCTGAATACCTGTCTTGTCCCGAATGATTTTATTTTATTTTTAATACTTTTGAGACTTCATTGTTAATATATTTGTTTTTATTATGATATTTTTTAATTTTTAAAAATTATAGTGGCTATCATAATTTTTTTTTTTTAGGATTTCAATTATCTAATTTAAAACTTGGAGCATGGAGAAGAGAAAAAAAAAAAGGTTGGTTGAGAATAAATTAAAAAAATAATAATAAATGGGAAAAATTATTAGTAGGGAAAATCAAATCTCCAATTACTCTTGGGAAATCTAGTCCCGTTTTCCGCAAAATTAAACTGAGATTTTCATGAGGATGAGTTATGGATGGGAGACGGGGACGAAAAAGGCATTACTCGAACCAACCCGCCTCGTGAACATCTCTAATTTGGAGTCCGTCAAAACTAGTTGAAAATTGAACAACAACCCATAAAGTTATAATATAAATTAAAAATACTATATTTAGATAAACAAATATATAAGAGTTGTTAACATATATAAGAGTTTGGCTTTTTTTTCTTTTAGGAAAGTATTTTTTTTTAGCACAATAAACAAACGTAGAGGTAAGAATTAATCGTATCAAACAACTACTCCGAGCAGCGCATCGTCTAACTTGACCGAGGATGACGATTGGATTATGCACTTATGCAGCAATCTAAAATACTTTACTAGCGTCCAATTTTGTTTTGCCAACATGAACATAGTTCAACTAGCATAAAAGTATGAACTAATTACTAAAAGGTTAGATGTTCGATTCCCCTACCTCGCATTATGTCCTCCTAGGCGCGCAAAACTAAGTAATTCAAGTCAACCCACATTACTGACTAACGATGGATAATCATATTTCTTAGAGGTACTAAATATAACACTCCATGAATGAGCAAATGAAAGTTGCATTAAATGATAAAGATCTTTGGAAAATCGTTAAAAAAACCGAACATGTGGGAGGATCCGAACGAATTTTGTTTTCATTTCTCCTGTATAGAGCACTGAGTTACTTACGTTACGATCTTCAACAGGCAGGTTGGCACTGATGACGATGACTAGGAGGGATCGCTAGACCATCAGCCAGACCAACAATGAATGTGTAATGATTGTGATTCCACACCCGACTCAATAAAAAAATTCATGTCGAAAGGGGATCCTAAACAAAAAAAGAAAAAGGTAGTCCATGACCCCGCATATAAGGAGAGGTCGAATTCCAAACTTTTCTGGAGACATCTTTAAGAACCAAGAACGGGATATTCGCATTAGCAGAAGGGAGGAGAGCGAGAGATGAGCATTTTTCAAGCAACTTTCCTTAACAAAGTCATCTATGTGATCAATGCATGCTTCAAAGAAAGTAGAGATGCTCGTTAGCTGCTCCAAGGGGATTGAAGACCAATGCAGGGCTCTTGTTGGCAAAGAAAGTCTAAAAACCCTATATTTTACATAGCGCAAAAAGACAAAAGCTCTCTTACTCGAATGCGTGACTGCGGCGCGCCTATCGTCCCGACACGACACTATAAAATTCAATAAGTCTTTCCGGCGTAAGCCCATTTCTTGTGAGAAAGTCACCAATATATTATGATTTCTAAGATCTTCAGCAGTTTCCTATCGATGCCCTTGAACCAACCTAAAAGGTTAGACCCGAAGGGCATTCTAAGGATGTATTTCATCTGCTAGGCACCCAACTATTGATTTGTTGAAAACAACTCCACACTCATTTATATTGCTACAATCATGCTGACGGATATGCAAACTAACATGACATATATTTTTTTTTTTACTTTATATTTTTTATAACTTTGGATGTGAAAAAGATATATTATGCCTTTTTTTTTTTTTGCAACGGTATTTTAATTAAAGGGAGAATTGAACCCATGACCTCATAGTTACGGGCACAACCTTATGCCAATTGAGCTATGCTCGATTTGACCATAATTATTGAACTTTATATATATAATATTTAGTTGTGAATATTTTTTTTTTAATTTAACACATGAGAGTGCAGATTTAAACTTCTAACCTTCAAATCTCTAATACATGGATCAATAATTTCTTAGAAAAGACCCTCCATATTTTTATATAAATTTTTTATAGGCTTGTTCCACCGTGTCAATTTTTTTGAAAAATAGCCTAATATAGTAGGTTGTTTATTTCCGAGCCTGAATTGGAAAGAAAGTACATGCATATTCATTTAACCAAGACATATTCACAAATGGTGGAATTAAATACAGCTTTTAGTATTATTATTTTTCCTTTTTAAAAACTCACCATAATTTACCCACACTTTATTTCTGCAATACTTTTTCAAAGATATTATGATACAACAAAAAATAAAGTTTAAAAAAAAAATAAAAAAAATGATGTTGTTTAAGATTTATAGTTAGTTTAAAAAAAAAAAAAAAAAAAAATTATAATTAGATGGGGATAGAATATTTTTGTTTTGTTTTGTGAGTACAATAATTGTGGTCATGCTAATTACTCCTTAACTAAGTTCACTTTGGTGGTTGTCGTTTTGTGACATGTATTTTTTTTTTTAACCATTAAAAGTTGACCTAGGTCATAAACGGTCTTGAGACTGCAATGTCCTCATAGGGAATGAGTTCAATCATTGGTGGTCACCTACCTAGAAATTAATTTTTTACTGGTTTCCTTGGCACTCAAATATGGTAAGGTCAGGTCTGTTCCGTGAGATTAGTCAAGGTGCACGTAAGCTGGTCCGGACACTCACGAATAAGAAAAAAAAAAAAAAAAAGAGAAATAAAAATCTCATAAGATTTTAATATATGGCTGCCATAAAAAAAGAGGTGAAAGTTAAAAATGGAATATATATGCAGCATTGAGTCAAGCATATATGGAGGAATCTCCTGTCATTTGCTTTCCCAACTTTATTTTCCATTTGTTTCAACATGTTGCCAAATAAACCTTAATTGCCTAAACAGACAATTTCATTGTCATTTTTCCTTGCTATAAAGCAAGAGGCTCCCCCTTCTCCCATTGTCCACCTACAGAAATAAAACAAATTAACTTCTCAAGCTAACAGCAGCCATGGGAGGAGGAGGCGAGCAGGTCGAAACCGTGGTCGACGACATTAGCCTCAAGGACCTCTCTTCGAAGCTCGAAGAGTTTGCCAAGGCTAGGAATTGGGAGAAGTATCATAGTCCTAGAAACCTTCTCCTTGCTATGGTCATTCTTTTACCTCTTTCCTATTCTTATAAGTTTTTATTTCAATTCTACATTTATCCTTTCAAAAACTCGAATTTTACCGTTCAAATTCATGTTTTTTCTTCTTCAAGAATTGCATATAGAATTGAAATAAATGTTTTATCTACTAAGCTATACTTAAATTTACAAATTCATTAATTTTATAGTTTGAAAACATAAGAGGAATCTCAAACGTGTTCTTTACGCAAAATTCACACAACATGTTTGCTTTAGATATCTCACGTCTTTAACGGAAAATTCAATCTCAAATAACGTCGTTTTTTTTTAAGTGGGAGGATGTATTTACCATCCACCATAGAGGCATATTGTCAAAAACAGAATCAATTTTTTTTCTTTTTCTTTTTATCTTCTCAAGTAAAATGAAATACGAACACAAGTATTACTCAACCGACCTAAAATATGTATCATCGGCTTTTTTTCTTTTATCTTCTTAAGTAAAATGAAATGACCAACACGAGTATTACTCAATTGACCTAAAATATGTATCATCGACTTTTTTTCTTTTATCTTCTTAAGTAAAATGAAATGACGAACACGAGTATTACTCAACTAACCTGAAACATGTATCATCGATTTTTTTTCTTTTATCTTCTTAAGTAAAAATGAAATGACGAACACGAGTATTACTCAACTGACCTGAAACATGTATCATCAATTTTTTTTTCTTTTATCTTTTTAAGTAAAATGAAATGACCAACACGAGTATTACTCAACTGACCTTAAAACGTGTATCATCGACCATGAGATGAGGACGTATAAATGTAATTTGTATGTGTATATATGTAGGTTGGGGAAGTAGGGGAGCTATCAGAAATATTCCAATGGAGAGGGGAAGTGGAGAAAGGGTTGGCAGATTGGAAGGAATCAGATAAGGAGCATCTTGGGGAAGAACTTTCTGATGTGTTGCTTTATCTCATCAGATTGTCTGATATTTGTGGAATCAACCTGGCTGATGCTGCAACCAAGAAGATTGTTAAAAACGCCATCAAATACCCACTTTTAAATTAACTCCTAATTTCCCTTTCATTTTTGTAATTTCACCTTCAAAACAACAAAACACCACCACCCTTTCAAGTTCACATTATCATTATAATTACACAGTTCATTCCAAATTTGCAATTTGATATCACTTTTATAATGGTAATATAAAGTTTTTTTTTTCTTTTATCTGTGAGTGTACAAGTCAGCTTACGCGTTCGAGTAATCTCACGGGAAAGACCGCATGACCCAACAATATTTGACTGTTAAGAAAATTAGTAGAAAATTAATTATTAGGTAAGGTGGTGAACTCGTTCTCTAAGAGGGCATTAATAGTCTCAAAACTCCTTATGACCAGATATTTAGTCAAATTAACAAATTTGATTTCTAAATTTTCAAAGTGTGACTAATAGATCATTGAACTTTAAAAGGTGTTTAATAAATCTCTGAATTCTCAATTCTACATCTACTAGTTTTTTTTTAGTATATATCTAATAAATCTCTAAACTTTAGACGAAAAAATAATAGTTCAAAAACCTACTAAACAATAAACACTTAATAAAGTTTAGAAACCTATTAAAAATTAAAGGACTTGTAATAAAGCAATTTTAAAATTTTAGAGATCAAACTTACAATTCAACTTTTAAAATGTAATGGTGTTAACCTATCTAGAGTTGATCTAGTGGTCATAAAGAGTCTTGAGACACTATTAAAGTCTTCCTAAAGATAATGGGCTCAATCTTTTGGTGGTCACTTACTTAAGAATTAATTTCGTACGAGTTTTCTTGGTAGTCAAATGTTGTAGGGTCAAACTGTTTATTCTGTGAGATTAGTCAAACTGTTTATTCTGTGAGATTAGTCGAGATGCGCGTAAGCTGACTCACGAGTTTCCTTGGCAGCCAAATATTGTAAGGTCAAACTGTCTATTCCGTGAGATTAGTCGATGTGCGTGTAAGCTGAGTCATGAGTTTCCTTGGCAGCCAAATGTTGTAAGATGAGACTGTCTACTCCGTTCAGACTGTTTACTCCGTGAGATTAGTCGAGGTGCGCGTAAGCTGACCCGAACACTCACGAAAAATAAATAAATAAATAAAAAGTGTAATGGTGTTTGGCAAAACCCTAAAATATTTTTTTAGTATAATTATTTACAGTATATCTTCAAATTTAGTTATATAATGACCTTTCATTTAGAATCATACATTTCCTATCCAACTTGAATACCTAACAAACGTACGATACCATTAGCGATGGAATAAGATGCCTGCAGAAAGAAATCTCAGCTCTCAATTTCAAGAAAAAAAAAAGTTAAAGTAAAAGGGGAAAAGATAAAAAGATATTTTTCACAATTTTTTTTTTTTTTTAAGATATTTTTCACACTTGTGTGATAGTTATTCTTTAAAAAAAAAAAAAAAATAAAAAAAAAAATGTTTTTATAAAAAATATTTTTAAAGGTTTGTAAAAGTAAATAATTATAATATCTTATTATTATTATTTTAGATATGACAACATGATTAATCAATTTAGAAAGAGTCGCAATCTAGTCAACATGAATATAACTCAACTTAACTTGAACTAATGCTCGAGGTGAGATGTTCAATTTTCACCCGCATTAATTAAATATTTTTCTAAAAAACCAAAAAAACGGTCAATCTAATCCTAGTTTAACTAATAAAAAAAAACATAGATTTGAAACTCCTTGTTAGGAAAAAACGGTTTTTTTTTTTCATAAGGAATGGAAATATTTTTTCTTCTTTTTTTTATATAATTGTCGATCTAAATATGAAACCCTAAATCTTAAACTCTAAAAAAAATAATAATTATCATGAAGATTTTTTACAAGATACATAATATACATGCATTATTTTATAATTTAAATTGGATTCTTGTTTTTTTAATCCGAGGTTCAAAATCCTCAAAAAAAAAAAAAAAAAAAAAAAAAAAAAAAAAAAAAAAAAAAAAAAAAAAAAAAAAAAAAGGTTCTACTTTCTTAATCAAGAATGAAACTTTAGTTTAAAAAAAATCAAAAAATAAAAAAGGAATGGTTTTGTTTTATACTCATTCTCAATTAAAGAAGAATCATTTTTCTATCATATACAATAAATTACACGGAATCCAGATTTTTTTATCCTTATCTCCACAAACAAAAGGGCGGTTTTTTTCGATGGCATTAGAGGGTGGACATGGACAATCCCATGTTTGGTTTGAAATTTTATAATTTATGTTCGGTCATACCTTTAGCCAAGACATCATTTGGACGACTTTTGAAAGTTTATGGTTAGACGACTTTTCTCCGAGAACCACGGCTTTTGAATTTTTTTTTTTTTTAATCGATTTCAATAGCAACCTATGTCATAGCTATGCGGATCACATAGGTTGTTATGCGATCGCATAGGTGGCTATGTGATTCTGGTTCCGCGATTGCAAAGGTTGCATTTTTTTTTAATATTAATATAAAATAAATAATCATTTATATTATTTATTTGAATTAATTTTATTTAATTCTATTTAATTATTTATTCATACTTATAAAGTAATAAAATTTATATTCCTACTTATAAAGTAATAAAATTTATATTCCTACTAGTAATCACACGAAATACATATTTAACATTTATAAAATTTATATTCCTACTAGTAATCACACGAAATACATATTTAACATCTATTTACATAAATATTTGATTCTCATGCACAACCAAATAAATACATTTTTTATTTTTAAACATATTATTTTCCGGCCTCTTTTATTCCTAGGCATGTATAAATCTTCCAACCAAACGACTCTTTTTTTCTATCTTCCCACCACTCGCTACATAAACAAAAATTAAAAAAATAATATACACTTTCTTTCATGTCTTTCTCTTCTTTCTATCAAACAAAAATATCCACTTTTGTTTGTGTGGTCCTCTCCCCAAGTATAATTTGATTCCAATTTTAAATGACTTGAATTTGTGTAAAGTGTATTTGGAGTATAAAATTAGTTTTTCTTTTTTAACCTTTTCCTTTTAACACATTATATTATAAATTCGATAGAAGAATTTCAACGTATGACATTTTAATAGAGATTTTTTTTTTTTTTTTGATAGCGACATTTTAATAGAGATAGATACGGGACAATCACTTATTTTATTTATTGAGGTTAAATGTTCAAATTCTAATCGAATATTTGTTAAAGTAAGAAAATAATAATATCTGAGGGCTTGTTTGTAATAATCATTTGGAAGGTATCTGGGACATCAACTTGAGTTTAACCCATCAATTATTTAAGTTGAGTGTAAATAAAGTAACTACATGCAATGACTTCAATAATATTTACTATTCACAAACTGTTATAATCCAGAAACTATTTTAATTCATTCAGACCCAAACAATCCATTGAGTTTTAGTTTTTAGTTTTTATTTTTTTAAAATTAAGTCTATAAACACTATTTTCACACCTAGGTACAATTGTTTTTGTTATCTAACTTTTACAAATATTTTTTTTTCTTAAAAAAAAGTTTTTAAAGATAGTTTTTAAAATTTGAAATTTTGCTAAGAGTTCTAATGTTTCATTTAAAAGTATGAAAATAATTGCAAAGAAATGGTGTTTTCATAAAGAAATGGTGAGAACGTAGAATTAAATATTATATTAACTATTTCTTTTTTTTGTATAACAAAAGTGGATGTTTGAACCTTTGATCTCAAAAAAGGAATATATGTCTTAATCGGGCGAAGTGTACATGTTTTATGTTTTTTTTTCTTACAATATGTGGGGGGAGAGATTTGAATCTCTAGCCTTTTGATTGGTGATACATGTTTTATATTAGTTAAGTTATGCTCAGGTTAACATTTATCTTTTTTTTTTTATAATGTATCTTCACCTATTGAGATATCTTTAAATTACTATTTCGAAAATTGATGGTCTCGTTTGATGACCATTTGATTGTTAGTTTTTAGTTTTTAAAAATTAAGTCTATAAACAATACATCCACTTATGAATTTTTACAATGATTTTCATATTTGTTAAGAAAATGTTAGAATTATTAGCCAAATTTTAAAAACAAAACAAATTTTTGAAAGCTATTTTTTTTTTTTTTCAAACTTTCACTTTGATTTTGAAAACACTTATAAAAGAGATAACACAACAAAAGATCTCATAAATAAATGTATGGTTTATAGACTTAATTTTTAAAAATCAAAAATTTAAAATCAAATAGTTATTAAACCAGTCCTAAATTTTTTATTTTTTTAAACATCAATCAATTAATTATTATTATTTTTTTTCTTCACGTTCATTGAATTTAACACAATCGGTTCCGGAAGTGACGTTTTTTTATTTTTTCAAATAAAAAAGTGTGCAATCTGAATGTTCAGTCATCATCTTAATTATATTTGAAAAAAAAAATAATAAATGGTGACGGGTTTATTCGGGTTTAATGTGACGGTTTTATTGGACGTAATTAAAGTGGGGAAATTGGCCAGCCGTCGGTCAAGTCTCATTGAAATGTTATGTAAAGTATGTAACGCGCAGTGCGCATATCGTTGCGTATTTGCAGGCTAACGCATGAACCCACTACTTCATAACTTCCCCAGTAAGTGAAACCGGCTCTACCAGTTGCCTTTGCATTAATTACTTTTATTATTAATTCAAAAAGAAAATATAATATGGTTGGAAAATTTTCCATTTAGATTCAATTATACTTTTGTAAAAAAAAAATATATATATATATATTTTTTAGTGTTTGCATCAACACCAATCAAGTCCAAAATAATGATAAATAGAACAAAATTTAAAATATTTTGTAAATATAGCAAAAAAATCAGAAATCATGTCTTCATGCTCGTTTTAAAGATCCCTTCAATCAACCTCATATCAATGGAGAATGTTGTCCCTCTTTATATACTCATGATCTTCCCCTCTTCTAACTGATGTGGGACTTTGGTTGCACTCCCAACAATTCTCTCCTCGAACGAAGTACCACCGAGCCTCGGTCATCTCTATCCGTCTCGATAGACTTATCTAGGCTCCACCGGAGCACACCACGGATCTCCACCAATGACTACACCTGAGGCTCACCATATCTTTGTTCGGCACCCGAGAATTTCACCGACATGGTTAAGTTAGGGGCATGACTCTGATACCACTTGATAATTATAAGGACACCGGACCCTCCACATATCTTGACAGGTATGATCTTGCCCACTTTGGGCATAAAATCTTCAAATAGTCATCATCTCTATCCGTCTAGATACTCTTGTCTAGGTCAACTCCTTCACCGGAGCAGCACACCACAAATCCCTAAGCCTCTCCTCAAATAGTCATCATCTCTATCCGTCTAGATAATCTTATCTAGGTCAACTCATTCACCGGAGCAGCACACCACAAATCTCCCCTCTTCTAACCGAACCACCTGAGCCTTCCCTCAAATAGTCATCATTTATATCCGTCTAGATACTCTTATCTAGGTCAACTCCTTCATCGGAGCACACCACGGATCTCCACCAATGACTACACCTGAGGCTCACCATATCTTTGTTCGGCGCCAACTCCTTCACCGGAGCACACCACAGATCTCCACCAATGACTACACCTGAGGCTCACCATATCTTTGTTCGACACTCGAGGATTTCACCGACATGGTTAAGTTAGGGGCATGACTCTGATACACTTGATAAAGACAACAGACCCTCAACAGGTATGCTATTGTCCACTTTGGGCATAAACCCTCATGGTTTTGCTTTTGGGTTACCCCAAAAGGTCTCATACCAATGAAGAATGTTGTCCCTCCTTATATACCCATGATCTCCCCCTCTTCTAATCGATGTGTGACTTTGGTCGCACTCCCAACACATAACTCAGCTGACATAAAACATCTTTTCTTCTCATATTTTCTTGAAGAAGTTCGAATTTCTCAAATTATTATTTGTGTGATTGAACTAACCTCAACCTTCCTTATTCACCTTCCTATCTCCTTCCTCATCCCTTGGATAAAGATTTGAAATCTCTTTTGTTGGTGGTCTTCTGGCGGCTATTATCTTCAAATCTATTTTGTTCTAAAGATTTGAAATGAAGGAACGAAAATTTATTATAGTTTCAACTCTGCAACGTCGTTCTTCCAAAGGAATGAACCTAACATTAATTCAAGATCAAGAATGAGGAATAAAATTTTCAATGACGACAACGAATTAACGATACTGAGTGAACAACGATCATTATTGTTGTGAGTGTAACCAAAGTCCCACATTGGTTAAGAAATTACAAGATTATGATCGAGTATATAAATAAAGGACAACATTTCTATTGTAATGAAGTCTTTTGGGTGAAACTAAAAGCAAAATCATGAGGGCTTATGCCCAAAGTAGACAATATCATATACTAATAGATGATTATTTGAGAGGAAGCTTTATGGTAAGGGCGACAATGTTGACGACGGTTGAAAGGGAAAAACAATGGCAAGGTTCACCAACGAGAACTTTCAAGTTTTCTGATGTGAATTTAAAGGTTGAATGGATTCAACATTACCTCGAGGATTTTTCAAGCAGAAATCTTCTTCAGTGCGATAATTTCAGTTGATGCGACTTGTAAAGAGGGGTCTTTTGGAACTGGCATGAGAGCTTTTTTGAGGTCTCAGTATATTTTGGTAGCTTTCCAATCTCATCATCATAACTATTATTCTGCAATATGCGTGAAAACTTTAGGAATTATTGAAGGTATGAGATTGACAAGAAGAATGAGGATCCTGAATTTGATTCTTTTCTCTAACTCTCTCTCAGTGATTCAAATGTTAAAAGAGGAGATTGATGTTTTAAGTGAAGTGCATACCTGGATTACAGACATCCTTTCAATGACTCGTAAATTCCAGCTTTTGGAGTTTAATTTCCTTCCCAGATAGAGGAATAATTTCGTTCATGCTTTGGCAAAGCGTGCGTTGTCAGGATTTTCATCCATGGTTTTACACTCGTTCCCTCTCTGACTTACATGCATGGGTGAGTTTCCCATTTCGAATTGTAGCCTCCAAGAAAAATTTATTTCTCATTAATGAAGTTAGTTTGTTACAAAAAAAAATGATGTAGTTCAAGTAAAAGTCAAGATAACAAAGTTCGCATAAAATAGTAAGACAACGAAGTTAACAATATGAACATATTAGACGTAAAATTAAAACGTCAATGATTTATTATCAAAATTTTAAATTACAAGACTAAAATCAAAATAATTTTAAAATTTGAGGATTAAACGAGTAATTTGATTTTTAAAAAATAGAAAGAAAAAAAATCAAAGTTAACCTCAACTAGGCAAAATGTAACAAAATTCACCTTCAAACAAGATTTGCGAAAAAAAATATATATATGTTCGATCAATGAAATATTGAAAGGCAATAGGATATTTCTATTGAGTCTTATTATAATATCGACCATGGAATAAATATTTACAGACTTACAAATTTAACAAAAATTCAAAACCAATATTCATTTCTTTTAAATCTCATCGATTCTTTACAATATTCATGTTACAAAATTTAATCAACAACCCAAGAATATTTGAGAAAATGATTCGAATTTTAAAAAAAAACACCAATTGACAATTGACTTTCTGCTGACATCTTCATCTATTTTTTAATATTATTTTTAGTCGCTCTAGCCCCATTTCAAATAGTCTCATTCTAATTCGTGTTGGTCTCGCTCTAACTCTAGCTCCATTTCAAATATGAAATTTTTAGATTTGGTAGATATGTAAGGTTTTCCCGATCTAAAATATTTCAGATCTAAAAAAAATCAGTTCTTGAATTGTCACTGAAGAATTGTCGTCGATGGGAGTCGTCACCGGAAAATTGTCGACGATGGGTGAGTGAGAGGAAGAAAAAACGTGATGAAAGAGAGAGGAGTGAGAAAAGAAATGTAGGAAGAAGAAAATAACTTTTCAGAGGTGGGAGAGAGTAGCCAACATGAGCAACATGAACATATCTCAACCCGCATAATGTATGAACTATGAGACAAGAGGTCTCAAGTTCGAATCCATTGGTGTTGGAAAAAAAACCAAGAAAGAAATAATATAAAAAATCAAGAAAGAAAGAATATTAAAAAAAAAAAAGTATATGTTGTCTGATACGGGCAACTTCACGTCACCCGCTAACGTCATGCTCTCTCCCCAAGGAGTGGAGGCCACCACGCCCGAGCCCCGGACGAATTACCCACCTAAGACCGACCCCGAAACTTCGGTGGACGATGCTCTCAATAACTGGCGAAGGCAGGCTGACGTCACTCCTCAGTTGGCGCGAGATGTGACCGACATGATGACAGCCTGCCACGACTGACGAAGAGGCGACACAACAGGCGCCCCCAATCTTCTTGGAAATCGGGGAACGACGGCTGTCGCAATCATCACACAGCGCGTGGGCCCAACCCCGGGTCCAAGCATTTGTCTGAAGGCCAAGGAACCAGGCAACTCAAGGAGCTCTCCTCCACCGCCAACTATAAATACCTCTCTTGTTCATAAGGGAAAGGGGATGGATAAAAAAGACGGGTAACTCTACCCTAAACTCTCTCTCTCTACTCCTACTTATGCTCGGATCCCTGATCTAAGCATCGGAGGCCCGTGGGCCAAGCCCACCGGTACAAGTTTACTTTCCTCTCCGTGTACAGCTTCCCGGCGTGCCCGAGAGACACCATTGGGCGGCGGAACAAGGTGGAAAGGGGAAAGTCCAATCAAGATTGTCCAATAAAAAAAAAATTGCAATATATATATAATTAGGCAATGAATATAATGAAAGGGGTGAGATTCCAATTCCACCCCTAAAGTTAGAAGAGAGAGATTTAGAGAACGTCTGTTAGTACTCGAATCCCACATTTTCCGATTTCTTCCTCCTCTCTCCTGTCTTGATCTTTTCAATCTAACTCCCATTGCTTCGATCAGAGCTCTCAAAGCCGCACAAATCACAACACAAAAAGGATCTTTTCTCACTGTAAGTTCTTCATTGTTCTTCCTTGTTTCCGCCTCTACGCTGTGATCTGATTCAATTCTCTATTGATCTCATTTCCTCTCGTATCGTCTCTATGTTTTGTTCCACTCATTTTTGTTTCCGTAAAAAGGTAGAAGAAATTAGATTAAGAAAACTGGAATTTCAGCTTAATTCAACTCGATTGCCTTGATGCTGATCAACCGCAGTTTTTAATATTGTTTTCCGACATTACTGCCATGTTGAATTCTTTTTTTCTTTTTCTTTCTCGATGTGTGGAACGAATTTTCTGTTCAACTGGTAAAGGAATCTAAGTGTTTGATCTCTGCGACTCTGAGGGATTCACGATTTTGTTTGAATGCAGAAAAACGTAAAAATGGAGGGAACTGTCTTCTCCCCTGCCTTGGATGGACTTCCGCATGTCAAATCTGACGCTGGGGAGATTTTGACCAAGCCTTTCTTGGAAGTGTGCAAGCATATTTTGCCTATTATCGGTGCAGTCCCTCTTGATCCCTTTTTCCTTGTAAACTATTCTCTAGTTTCCTGGCCTTCAGCTGTGTATGATTTCATTTTATCAAGATGATAAATGTGGACTTAATTATCAATTCAATTGCCTACTTGAAGTTAGTAGACTGATATTTCTTTGTTGGTGGACTAGAGAACTAGATTTATCTTTTTTAAGGTTTCTACAACCTTTAAAGTCATTTGTTTTCATCCTAAAATTGACTTCCTACTGAAAATCAGCTTAAAAAATTGCAATCTCATACTCAGGTTACCACAAACTGATCAGTTCTACGAATTGACATCTTAAAATTAATGTCTCAATTACTTTTTAATGCAGATAAGTTTGGAGCTTCTATGACACTTGTTAAAACTGACATTGGAGGCAACATCTCGGTAAGATGTCCCCATCGTAATCTTTTCCTATTTATTAGGTGGTTTTGAAATAAGTTTGTAGGATATCACTATCTATCAGACCTGTTGTTTTACATAAGGGGAAACATCAAAGCTTATATGCATTTGGTTACTTAATTTTATGTGTCTATCTTGTTTTATTTTGTAGGCTACTAATCACTATCACTGGACATAGGACTAGCTTATTTTCTCGTTTTTTTTGGATTTTTCAAATACTATTGGAGTAAATGAGAAACGTAGCTGGAAAAGTAGTGAAATGAGAAATGTGTTGTATCTGAAAAGATAAAACATACATCCAACTTGTCTACTTATGGGTCTTTATATGCATTCGTGATATAAAGCTAAAAGTGTTTTCTGTACTCCTGAAAGGGAGAAAAGTGCTGCCTTTGCGGTTCTCAAGTTGTTGAAATTGTATCATGCTTGTGTTTTTGTTATAGTCCACTCAATTCTGTAGCAGTTATGATTTCTTCCCCTTATCGCTTGTATTTGTAGAGATTGGAGTCCAAGTATAATTCCAACCCATCTGGATTCAATTACTTGTATAACTTGGTGAAACCTGAGATTGAAATTAATACTGCAAAAGGATCATCCAGTTGCACAAATGGCCTTCTTTGGTTGACAAGGTTAGACAATATCTGTATTGAATTTGTTACTTCCTTTTGATTCTGGCGCAACTAGAGATCTGCATGTTGAATGTTATCAAGGAAGCTTTTGAATACAAGTATGTAAAAATTTAACTATGTTTGTCATTAAAGGTTACAGGTCTAAAATCTAAATGGGGATGGAAGCCTCCCCCATCTTCCATGAGATTATTTAAACGGATTGTCAAAATGATGCAAAATAATTTGCTGTTAACTGAAATAAATAAATGAACTACTTCAGTTTTCCCCTGCCCTCTCTGGATGTGTATCTTTGCATTTTCTTGGTTATTGCATTGCACATGACCTGCGAGTTAGCATTTTGATTTGATAACTTGTCAATGTGACTCTTTGTACATCTTAATTCAAGGAATGATTTTTTACCTGCATCAGTTGTGTGAATGACTGGACCAAATTGCTCTTTTTCCTTTTTTTCAGAAAATAATGTGTAGATTTTTCTTTTTAACTAAACCCAGAAATATAATCATTTAAGATAACCTAGCAAAGGATCTTGGATCAATTTGATTAACACTCACTTTGACCCTACTTGCATATTTTGATCCTGTTCAGAGCAATGGATTTCTTGGTAGAACTGTTTCGCAACTTACTGGAGCATCAGGATTGGACAATGACTCGTGCCTGTACAGAAGCCTATGGCAAGACCTTGAAAAAGTGGCATGGCTGGCTGGCCAGTTCAAGTTTCACTGTAATCCTCTGATGCCCCCATTAATTTTATTTTAAAATTCTTTGGTATATGAGGTGATTTTTTGTCCAATTTGTGTTAGTTGCAGAAGTTTTTTTTTCCCCCACTCACTTAGGCTTTTACGAATTCGATGGAAGCTTAAAAATGCACTGAAGTATTCTGCTGAACTCCCAAAAGCATATTCCCACAGTTCTCATCTTTTGGTTCTAAAACTCTTTCATCCCTCATTAGCAAGGTTGTAATATATGAGTTCACATTTCAAGATTAGAAAGTTTGCGTCACTTTCAGGAAACAAAACCATGTAGCGAAAGATACGAGCTACAGAATTGTGGCAAATTTTATTAAACCTTCTACTGCTTCAAATACATTTCTAATATACTTGAATTAATTGAATGTTATTTTTTATCGTTAAGCTCAATTCTTGAATTAGAGTTATGAGGAATTATATGTTGGTTCTAATCGGATACTGAACTTACAGGTTGCCATGAAGCTTGCTCCCGATCGCAAGAAGTTTATGGATGTTATATCAGGCAATGGCAATGTTGAAGTTGACATAGAGAAATTTTGTACAAAATTTTCACCTCTTCTCAGAGAGATCCACAAGTTTCTGGTAAGATTTCCCAAATTCTTAAAGAGCTGACTTATAGGGCCTAGGGCCTCGCTTAAAACTATTTTTTAAGCACTTAGAAAGTCATTCCAAACAAACCATTTACACTTTTAAACTTGATACAATTAGTTCAATTTTGCAAGGTCGCTATGCTATGCTTTTATTAACTGAAATTTCTGAGCCTTCACAATCTTAAATTTAGTTTTGGATTGAATCTCCAAGTCTATACAATCTTTTTACTTTTTCTTATTAAGTTTTGATGAATCATAGATTAAAATGTGTCTGAACTGTCTTAATTTGGTTTAGAAAATGTCTTAGTAGACTGATGAAAAACTCTGTTTCGTAGGCTGCTTTTGGCATGGACGAACTCAAGGCTTCGTGAGAGGCTCCGGTCGTCGCTGAAAATCGAGTGGTCGTCTCTCGTTTATATTGTTACTTCCTCCTCTATCCGCTTATATTATGGCTTCTTTGAAATCCCTTTAACATCCTTAAATTCAGACATAATCGCTAGACTTCAACTTTCTTTTCTTCGATTTGATAATCTCATGTTTCTATTTTGTATGTGCTTTTGTTGTGTGTTGAATCACACCTAAGCCCACAACATTTTATGTCTTAACGGGAATTCTAATCTTGTAAAATCCTCTTTAAATACTTTTGACATTTATATATTGGAAACTTATCTTTATTTATCTTTCTCACTGTCTATACTATTGTTCATATAATACCCTTTTCGTTGTTATTTCCTATCGGTGATTAAGACATATACTCTCAACTAAGAAGTCAGAGGATTGAATCTCTATCCCCACATATTGTAACTAAACTCTTTTTACAATCTATCATTAAAACATTTTTTTTAACTATGAGAACCAAGAAGTATGGGAATAGAGATCTGGTTTATGATATTATTAGAAATCAAGCTTGTTTCTTGATTTGTTTTTCATATTTTTATAATCATTTTTTAAACAATAAGCTATTTCTTTTTTTTTTTAGTACAACAAATGGGTATGAGGATTAGAACTTATGACCCCAGAAATACATGTCAATTATCGTTCAACTATATATTTTGACAACCATAAGCTAAATATGTAAAAGTTTTTTTTTTTTTTTTTTTTAATTATAGTCTCATTTGACAATGTTTTTGTTTTCTATTTTTTATATTTATAAATTAAGCTTTGAGATAACTATTCTTTTTTTCTTTATATATAAATAAAATATTTTTTTTCTCTTTATATATAAATAAAATTAGCTAGGAATCATTTGGTGCACTCAATTAGCACGTCTCTAATGATTCAGGTGTTATGTTAAAGTTTTTTGACAATATGTGAGATGGGGGATTTGAACCTTTGACCTCTTGGTAAGGTCGAAGGTAATTTGAACCTTGACCTCTTGGTGAGGTCAAAGGTACAACATTTTATGTCAGTTGATGAGTTATGTTCATAACTTTGGACCTCTTGGTAAGGTTGAAGGTAATTTGAACCTTGACCTCTTGGTGAGGTCGAAAGTACAACATTTTATGTCAGTTGAGTTATGTTTAGAACTTTTGATCTTTTGGTGAGGTCGAAGGTACAACATTTATGTCGAGTTATGTTCATATTGACAACAAATAACTATTTTTTTTAATTAAAAATATCAAATGAGCAATAATTTCTAAAATTTAGTAAGAATTTTACAAACATAGTTAGCAATAGATTTTCTTTGGAAAAAAAAAAAGAAACTTTGTATATTGTTTTTAGAAAATGACATTTAAAATAGGTTTCTGGATGAGAAAGCTCTATTTGGTTTTAAAAAAGAAAAAACTAAAATTATAAAACGTTTTTTCTTTAAAAAAGGAAAAAGAAAAAAAAAAGATGTGATTAAAAATGAAGAGAGAAAATATTGGAAAGTGGGTGGCCGTACAAATCCGTTGGGAAGCGGTGTTCCCGCGCTTTCACAAAACAGTCATCGAAAAGTTTCTCTAAGATTAGCTCATCAATCTGCGTTCTTCATTCGGATTTCTACTCCTCCCTTTCTGTAAATCCACCCTAATTGATCCTTCTCTTAAGCAATCAGGTTTTGATTGACTGGTCTCCGGCTCCGATTTCCCCCACCCATTCCTCTCCGGTCTCCGTCGATCAAAACCTGCCGATTTCCCCCAAATTTCACTTACTTCTACCTTTCTCAATCTCACGCTGAAGGTAATTTCTCTCTATTCTCTCTTTCAATTTCAATTTCAAATTCCCTTTTGAATCAATCACTAATTTCACCTTCTCTCTGAATTGCAGGTGTAGGACTATCGATTTTTGAGGTTGGAGTTTTTTTTTCTTTCTTTTCTCTCGAGATCGAGTAGTTAAGTTTTCAGTGTATAGCTAATTGGAAAACAAAAACACAAAAAATGGGCACCTCTGTAAAGGGCCTCTTAAAAGGACTAAGATACATTTCACAGATTTTCGGTATGTTTTCGTTTTCGGTTTTCGGTTTTTCGGTTTTGTTTTCGTCTAATTTTATAGTGATTGAATGATTTTGAGGTCAACTTTTGCAGATGAAAAGGAACCGGAAATGCAGATTGGGCTTCCCACTGACGTTAAGCATGTTGCTCACATTGGATGGGATGGTCCGGCTGCTGGTACTCAAACTAATACACCTAGCTGGGTAAGAATAATCTCAGCTTCAACCTCTCGAAAATTGCACAAACCACGTTATGAATTTATGGGGTTTGATACGATCACACTCTCGAACTTTTAGTTTGTTAAGTGTTGCAATCAGCCCCTTCTGTTAATTGCTCGTTTAATTGGGTTTCACGGATGGTTTGTGCAATTTTCCCTTGATTTTATCTCTTGTGAATATCGATTTGGATTGTTTGGGTGTTTGCAAAATTGCACAGATGAACGAGTTCAAAGCTTCGCCAAAAGCCCAAAACTCAGGCGATGCTAATTCCAATGGGGAACTTGATTCTTCCTCTAACAATACGGGGACCCAAGGTATGCTTTATCTTCTTCAATCTATATCTGGAAATTTTAGTTCATTCTTCACTCATAGAAAGTTCAGATGTCAATGACAATCTAGTATAGTAATGTGTGTATTATTGGATGCTATCTTGTTTCGTTTTTCCTTTTGGATGAATAATCCAACCTACGAAGAAGCATAAAACTAAAAGGTGAATCAAGTGCATTGATAGATAATCCAACATGTCAAAATGGAACTTGTGCGCATTATTTTGATGACCAAGTAAGATTTAATGGCTTGGTGACTGAGATTTGGTTTAGAATTCTGGCGTTTTTTGTATCTTTTAGAGCTTCCTTAGGATGATGAACAACCAAAGTTGGTTATTGAAGTTGTATTTTTGTATAGAGTCTGGAGAGTTGGATGTGCAAAAGCCAAATCGGGCTCCAAAGTCAAAACGCCAAACTTCATCAGATTCTTCATCCTTAGACTCATCTTCTGCTCGGCGGGCTGAGAAGAACGCTGAGAAGAACGCCAGGAAACAGCGCCAATCATGCCCTTCAGGTGACTCTGCCGCCCAGGACGGTAGTACTCGAAATTCACGACGCCGTCGTGCTTCAAATTCTGGAACTGAATCAAGCTCGGAAAATCCTGTCCCAAAACAATCGCATCGGAGGAAATCTAAGGGGTCAACCGACGGTGGTGATTCAACAAGATCATCTAGATCAAGAGACAACGACTCTTTAACAGACATACCGCTCCCAGTTTTGGAAGCAGTTGATGAAGAGAAGGGATGAGCAGAATTCCAGACAAGGAACTAAAAGGCTTTCTAGTCGGGCTGGCTGCTTCAAATAGTTCCTTGCCCGAATAAGAACAAAATTTTGTTACCTTGGAGATATGATTTTAGCTTCAGTAATCAGTTATAATTTTATTACCAAGTTGTTTTTGTAACATGTACAAACAGTCATTCTTGAAAAGAATGTCCCACGTGTAATCTGAATTTTCAATTTCTACTTATTCAGCACCCCTTTTCAATGCAGTGGTATGATCATCATAAATCACTGATATTGACAGAAGCATTGTAGTCACAATAACCGGAGAAATTATTTGAGGAGACCACCGCAATGTAGCTGATAGTTTTGCACCGTTGGATGTGTGAGGGAGAAATTGTAAAAGTACTTTGTTTTTGTGTCTAATGGTTATTAGAAGCAGACATATTTTTGGATCTACATCCGACGGTTATTAAAAGGCTGTCACATTGTGGCGACCTCATTGAATAATTTGTCCAATACCAGCACTTAGATAGAGCTAATTGTCACATTGTCAAACTTGTTGCATATTTGTGCAGCATTTGGAACATTTCATCTCTTGAGTAATACAAGTCTCTTTCCACCTACAAAAGTCTCTAACTTTCTCTCCCTTAAACCTGTTCCTACCATGTATGTAGGATGACATAGAAAGATTTGGGTATTCACAAAGCATTTTAAGCTGTCAAAACTCATAAGAGCCTGCAATGGATTTGGCTTTCTAACTTTAGAGTCATGTTTTATAACCTAAAAAGCTCTGTTATTCGATATACCATGACCGAAGCGGATAAGGTGAGCAAACAATTGGTCATTTTACATTTTTAAGCTGATTGATCAAGGCAATGAAACTACTTACAGTGAACAATGTAGAAATCCAGAGACTTTGTGTTTTCCTCTTCCTAACTATGGCTAGAGCAGTTGATCTCAAAGTTTATGTCGGTATCCTTGGAGGAGTTGTTATAATAATAATAAGCAATGATGGATGGTAAATTTTCGACTCCGTGGAGGAGTTGTTTGAACTTGAGGATACAGCAAAGGAAATGCATCATGCCTGTGATGAAACTATGAGATAACAAACACCCTGAGTTCTCCTCTATCTCCTCTGGTGATCCGGGTATCGTTGTCAAGGTAAGTGACTTCAAAGTCTCCACTTCCGGTGTTAGACGGAGGCCTCAACGCATCTGGAATCCGTGGTATCTCGAACGGCGGAAGCTGTGACAAGTTCCCAGTTGCTTTCACAGTCGTTTTCTCAAAAGTTATCTTAATCTTAGCAGACCCTGATCTCAGTACAAAGCAGACAACAGAACATTTATTCTGGTTTAGAAATGGTGCATTGCAATGGCCCCATAATTGTAAAACCAAAAGGGAAACAACATACATAGATGACTAACCTATGATTTCAAACTGGTGAGCCAATGTAGCAGTGACTTCAGCAGGAGGTAGAGGCCAAGGAGCACCCAATTCAAGCTCTACAATGTTATCAAAATCTTTGCTAACGATGTCGATCCGCTGAAACACCTAATGTTGGAAATTTGAAAGTCAGCATGAAGAAGAACGAACATTGTTCTCAAAGACTTTTCGTTAGTCGTTTCAGTTCCGAGTTGTGCGAGAAGAAGCTCTCGTGTCTGGTTCTATAGTAGAGATAGTCCTGAGAAACGACCAACAACAATAGAATTCAGAAATACTTCACCTGACCAAGAGTAATGGGAAGTAGCCGACCTGTGGGAGGTCCCGGTCGACTTCCGCCTAAAGTACGAGATGAGAATGCACTGCTGTATATCAGTTTCCATCTCCCTTGCAATTTGTCAAGATCAACTGAGAGGTCTACAGGCCCTCCAACAGCTTCAACCTCTTTGGCAGCCTCATCTGCATTCTGTAAATCATCCTCGTTTGCAGCTAGACCTCTATTTAACCCTGAAACCGCACTCTGGCATAATGAAAACGAAGAACAAGCATTAACAAAACAGACGCACAAACCATATTAGCAATTATGTTACACGAGAATATGACACAGTTTGCTACATCAACTATAACAGATAAGGAGGCTGCCCTCAACGAAGAAGAATCAAAAACTCAAAATTATGATGTTAGTTACTAACAGACATACGTCTCTATAGTGACGTTGCAACTCCATTTTTCTTCATTCCGAGCTGTTTTTTTTTTATAGGGTCCAAGTAAGCTTGTGTCACTAATCTCACGGATCAGCTGTCCCTACTCATTTTCTTGTTGCCAAGAAAATTAGTAGGAAATTAAATCTTAGGTAGGTGGTCGCCATGTTTTGAACTCATTTTCTCTAAGTCCTTTATTATTCTCATGACATTTATTGACCTATAGACTAATCCAAGATGGTTAATCCTTTCAAATATTCCTAGAAAAGATTAGGTGAATGGAAGCCAACATGAGCATAGCTCATGTAAGTATGTACCATCAACCAAGAGTTCAAAGATTCAATGAACTGAATCCGAGATCAAAATTATGTTCGAATAAAAACTATATTCACCATTAGATTGCTAAACCCAAAAGCTTAAGGTCGTGGATTGTTAAACATGACCCTCCTGGGTTTTGATCACACATTAAATTGCTATTAAACTCAAAAGGCTAAGCTAATAACTTATGCTATATGTAATCTTCTACATATATTCTCAACACCCACTTTCAAACAATCAATTGGAACAGGGGATTGAGGGGCAAAGCAAAAGACAAATAGACAGCAAGACCAAACAAATCTGCAAATGGAATAGCATATTGATTCATTGAATAAGAAACCCACCAGTAGCTTGAGCTTCAAGGATGCAAGGAGCTCAGAATTTGCCTTGTAATCGTCATCAAAAGACGGCGAGGCCGATGGGGGGTCCGAGTAAACGGTGTCTGAAGCTGATTTCAAAGAGAAATTTCTTCTGGGTACGCCGTCGCCGGAAAGCAGAGGCCGCCGGCGGGAACAGTTGAGGTTGAAATTGGGCGAAATCCGATGTATTCTGGATGGAGAAAGAAACCCAAAAGAGGAATCGGAAGGACGGATCTGGACTGAAGACTGAAGGACAGAGCTCGCTAGAGCAGCCATGGGTATTTTGATTGAATTGAGAGGGAAACTGTTTGTTTCTCGGGAAAATTAAAGAAAGAGAGAAAATTTATGATCCATGAATTGAATGGTTTGCAAGTTTATGGTGGAATGTTCTAGAAATCGAACGGGGTGAGATTTTTACAGGCACAAACCAGTAGGCAGGATCAATGGAGGTGAGAAGAGGAGAGTGAACTGGTGGGACAGATTGGATTCAAATGGAACAATATGATTGGCTTGAGAAATGCCAGGTGGAACTGCCTAATTTATTTATATATTTTAATATATATGATAATATGATACATTCAAATCTCTAATATGGTGACTAATTGATCGTATTAAGATAGTTTAGTTGTTGAACTATTATGGTAATTAATACTTTTATCTAACTGAGTTAGGTTTGGATAGTTGTTTTGTTGTTTATGATGCAACTTAATTGAGTGATTTTCTTAGTTGGGATCTAAATTTAAATATTAATTGATCTGAATTTAAATATTAAGGGTATTAAAGAAATACTTCAGTTATATGAGGAGGCTACGGTTAATTTTGATAAATTAGTGTTCATGGCAAGCAGAAATACGAGAGAAGATGTGATTGATATGATTCAGGGGGAGTTTGGGGTGAAGTACACAACTACACTTTGTCAGTATTTGGGCCTCCCTTCTCAGGTGGCGAGAAATAGTTGCCAAGCTTTCAGCGCCTTAAAAGATAGGGTCTGGAAGACCCTACAGGAAACATAAGTTGTTTTCGACGGGAGGCAAAAAGGTGCTTATCAAAGCAGTTGCTCAAACCATTCCAACATACACAATGAGTTGCTTCAGGATCTCTTCCCAGGTTAGTTCGAAGATCACTAAAATGTTTGCGCGTCTTTGGTGGGGTTCAACCTATAATGAGAGGAAGATTCATTGGCGATCATGGAGCCGGATGTGTGTTAGCAAGTTGCAACGGGGAATGGGTTTCAGAGATTTAACTCTGTTCAACCAGGCCCTTCTGGCTAAGCAGTGTTGAAGGTTAATTAAACATCTCGACAACTTGTTGACTCGGATTATGAAGGGCAAGTATTATATTCATGGTATTTTCCTGCGGGCACAGCTAGGCTCGACTCCTTCTTATGCGTGGTGGAGCATCACGTGGGGCAAAAAATTGTTTGATAAAGGGTACAAGTGGAGAGTGAGAAGCGGTAAAGAGGTGTTTATTGACAGTGATCCTTGGATCCCTTCAAGGGAAAATGGTTGTTGTTGTTTTCACAACCTTCAGTCCACAATTATACAATGGTTTCGTTGATGACCATTGATATGGGTCTTGGAAGGAAGAACACATCTGAGCAACTTTTCTTCAGATTGATGCAGAGGCGATACTTGATATTCCTTTTCATCAGAGTGACAAATAAGACATCATTATCTGGAATCCTTCGAAACAAGGAGTTTTTTTTCTATTAAGACTGCTTATCAGTTGGGTTTATCTTATGAGAATAACCTTGAGGCTTCACCCTCAAATGTTGAAGTTCAAAGTAGGGGATGAAAGACTTTTTGGGGCTCCAAAGTTTCCCTAAAAGTCAAAATTTGTTGCTGGAGAGTTTACAACAACATTATTCCTACTAAGATAAATCTTAGCTCGAAAGGAATCTTTACTGATAATTTACGTGTTTTTTGCAGGGACAATAAAGAATCATTTCAACACCTCTTCTGGCATTGCAAGGTAACCAAAGAAGTTTGGTCTCATTGTCCCTTCATTAACTTGTCTTACATTAACTTGTCTCGTTTATGTGATAACAAAAATCATTGGTCGATTCAAGAGCATTGGGATTGAATCATTGATAAAGGATCAAAGGAAGATGTGGAGCAAGCCATGTTGACTGGGTGGAAGATTTGGGAGCTCCAAAACAAGGTATTTTTCAACGATACATTAGTGACAACCTAATTTGTGATGTCCAACATTAGTAATCTCCTTAATCAGTCCAAAGGTGCTAGAAGTGGCAGTTCAGCAGTGCTAAGGGGAAAACTCATGTCAGAAATGCAAGGACTTTAATTGATGTCAGTGACAGTTGACAACCTCCAGCCTGCAATCGGTGGAAGCTGAACGTGGATGCAACTTTTAATCCCCATTCCAGAAGTGCTGGTCTTGGATGGGTCATTCAAGGTCATCAGGGGGTTGTTAAATTGGCAGGTTATCGTGCTCTGACCGACCAATTTAAGATAAAAAAAAACCTTAGAGGCAATGTCCATGGTCGAAGGTCTCAAATAAATTTTCTCGTCTCAAAATCCTTGCAAGTGCCCAATCAAGGCTGAGACAATTTGTTTGGAAGTTTGCAAGCTTCTCAATGGCACGAGTGTCAACATTACCACAGTTGCCTTCTTCATCAGCGAAGTCCTGGACTTGAAGGATCTTGCTGGAGTGATTTCATTCACCCATTTTCTTCGTATGGCCAATGTTTTGGCTCATCAGTTAGCCTCTAGAGCGTTGAAGGCTAATTTTTCGGCTTAGTGAGAGGATCTTGTTCCCTCGAATTTTTTGCTGTCTTTAGTCATTGGTAGTCCTTGAAGCTTTGTTTCTGTTTAAGTTGTTACCTTATATTAAAAAAAAAAAAAAATATTATTTTTTTTGAACATGTTATGCAACATTTTTTAAAATCACCCTCACCAACCTTTGGTAAATTATTTAGTATTAATGTGTGATAGAGATGTCTTTCGTGTCATTTCCTTGATGGAATTAAATATTTATTTACGTCGTGATTAAAACCAAGTGTGATAGTGGTAGATCTATTATTGCTTAGAGGTAGTGAAGTTGTTTAACGATGAGGCGTTTCATCTTATAAAAGTTGCGTTATTCGTTGAAGACGTCATAGATTTTTAAGGACAATATATTGGTATGATATTGTCCAATTTAGACATAAGCCATCACGACTTTGCTTTTGGTGAAGATGTTATCCCTTACTTGTATACTCATGATTTTCTCATTTCCTAACGAATGTGAGACTTTGGTTGCACTCACAATATAAATCTATCAACTTTCAATTTTGTGTCTGATAGGTTATTGATTGTGTCTAATAAATTTTTGAACTTTCAATTTAGTCTAATAATTCCTTGACATATTCAATACTTTTTAAAATGAACGAATTTGTTAGACATAATATTGAATTTTGTGTCTAATAAGACTATAAACTTTCAATTTTGCACAATAGACTTATGAATTTTAAAATTGTCACTATTTAACACAAAATTGAAAGTGTAACGACCTAGACACCAAATTGAAAGTTAGGTCAACCATTTAATATTATGTCTTGTTTATTTCATGAGTTTTGTCATGATTTTCAGACAACTATTTAGAAGCAGTTTGGGGCAAGGAGTTGTAGAGAGTTGGAGTTAATAAGTCATGTTTAGTCTAAGAAGTTAATTAGTCTGGAAAGTTCTGAAGTCTGTGTGTTTGGGGCCTTGGGCGTGCAAAGTTGTTTAGTGTGGAGTTCTGAAGTCGCGGTTGTGTTTTAGACAAAGAGTTGTTAAACCTAGAATTTTGAAGTCTGAATTTATTTTAGTTGTTTTTTTGTACAATTTTTTTTCTATAAATTTTCAAAATTTTATTATTAAGACTTTTTCCAATAAATTCTAATAATGAATTTTTTATTTTTTTATTTTATCTATCCTTTACAAATATTTTTGGAGAACAAAAATATTTTTGACTATAATGCCACACATTATTTTTTTAATATCTCTGACATTGATTATTCATTAGTTGATGCTATAATATAGGAACTTAAAAACCAATCCAACATGAGTTTTTTTTTTTTTTTTTTTTTTTAAAGCAAACCATAATAGTATTATTAGGAAGGTAAATTGCCAAAGGGGCTACAAAAAAACTAGACAACCACATTGGAGGACTTGACTCCCAAAGAGAGCATCCCCATAGACAAAGCATGACCCACCAGATTATGGACAATTTTGTTAGTCGTTCTTGGGCTGAAAATCGGACCCATAACACCAATTTGAGTCATCAGAAGTTTTATTTCACCCAACAAAATTCCTTGAGGAGCCGTTAGGAGACCCATTAGAAAGCAAAACTTGGGTTCCAATTCCACACTGATATTTGACAAGCCCAAAGACGCCACGAGTTGCAACCCTTTAAGCAAAGCCAAAGCTTCGGCTGACAGGACATCGATCAAACCCTCCACAGCCTCCGCCTTCGCAACCACCATTCCTCCGCCGACATCCCGAGGCACCATCCCCAATCCCGATCGTCGCCTTTCGATGGAGACCGCTGCATCAATATATTTAACTTAAGCATACCTAACACTGACGCTCTCCCACCTCTGCACAATCCCGCCCCCGTCCACCCTATGCACTCCCGCCGACACCCCAACCTCATTCGGGACTCACACCTGATCTAACTTCAGTAAGAAAGACCTTATCTCCTCCACTCGAAACACCACACAAGGATCCTTTTTGCCCAGATTAAGTGCATTCCGATCATTCCATATGGACCAACAAGTAACATAAAAAAGTCTAGCCGATTCCGCACTCAACTGAACCGCTACCCACACACAACATGAATTTTTTTAATACTTTCCTTATGTGTGATATTTTTATGCATGAAAGATGCACAATAAAAATATAACAAATTAATTATTACTAATTAATATTAATTAATTATTACTAATTAGTTTTAATAATTTATTTAAATCACTATTGTTTAGACTTAATAAATGTGAATTATTACGATTATAATTAACATTTTACTTAATTTATACTTGTTTAATTATTTATTTATGAGACATGGCATAGAATTACATTTTAATGTAGGGTGACGGAACTGTTGATCGAAAACCTAGCATCGGTATGTACAAAAGTTATTTAAAAGATTTCTTGATTATTTGGTGAAATTGTGATCTTGTTCTAATTTTATCAATCAATATTTATTTATCTTTTGTAGATGAATTTTGAATTTTTTACGAGAAATTAAACTGATTAATCAAAACGAGTACAATATGAAAGAAAGTTTCCTGAGGTGTGTACAACTATTGCACCAAGTTTTTTTTAGATCGATTAATTATTGTATTTTTTACTAACTTTTTGTTTGATTAATTATATTTTAGATCTATTTTATGTGAAAATCACGAGTTTACCTATAATTGTTAACTTTGTCGAGTTTAATAATATTGGAGAATATCAATTAAACTATCGTCGGTTTGTTTGTTGGTTTGTCAACTTAAACATAACTCATTAATATACGATCAAATATTAAAATCTCTACTTCCCCATGTTTTTAACTAAAAAAGAAAAATTTATAGAAAGTAAAAGGATCAATTTATTTATTTTAATTGCAATTGACACATATTTAAACCGGTTGAATTATACCACTTTTGTCATGAAAATTTTAACAAAAATGATTTTTGCCATTGGTTTTCTCTGACTATAATAACAATAAAGCTGACATTATACTCTTAAAAAAAAGCTAGCATTATATAATTTAATACCAAAAAAGCTGACATTATATTTGCATACTAAAATTCTTTATTATTTTATATGGGTTGATGTGACATTAACTAATTTAGTACATTATACATATTTTATTGATGTTGCTAACAAAGTTTTGATTTTATTTTTTAATTTTAGAAATTTTAATTTAATATCAATGATTTGATTCTATCATTTTAAAAGTTTTAATTTGGTTTCTTATGATTTAGTTCAATTTCGCAAATTATCTACATTAATACCGTATTAACATTTATTTTATATGGCATTTTTATTTGGTTAAATGTATTAATGGACTATATTATGATTAAAGACAGGTAAAAATTATTAAAAAAAAAATAGATAGAATTTTTAGGGGAGTAAAATCTAGTTTAAGTATAATTTATAAAGTTGAATCAAACCATAAAGACCAGATTAAAAATTTGTAGCCAATCCGAGCATAACTCATTTCTTAAAAACATAAATTATCATCTCAAAAGTTGATGATCCGCCACCCTCATATTATTAAAAGATCAAAATCATTTTCGAAGAAACAATAAGAAAAGAAATTTAAAGTTTAAACTAAATTGAGAACTAAACGCATTAATTTTATAATTCAACTAAAATAAGATTTATACTAATGTGAAAAATAATGTAATATAACATAAAGCTAAAGAACATGACTCAAACTGACATATATGTCTTATGACCAAGAGGTCTGTGGTTCCAATCCCCCACCTGGAATGTACTAATAATAAAAAATAAAAAAATCAAACCGAAAAAATCAAACCGAGCATAGCTTAGACCTCAGGTTGTACGAGGTCATGGGTTGAATCCCTACCCCGCACTAATTAAAATAACTTTACGAAAAAAAAAGAAAAATGTGGAAATTAAATTCAAAAGGTGAAAAATGAGATTTCAATTTCCCGCCCAAATGCAAAATCCAAATCCTATCTCTCTCTCTTTCATTCACTTCCTGCATTCCCCAAATTCATATCGCTAAACTCAAATCTCTCTCATAATTTTATCCATATTTATTCCCATTCGATCCGAATCCGGCCAATCCACGCCACCGATGTCGGCTCCATCGACTCGCCGGCTCCGAGATCGCAGCGGCGGATCCACCATCAAGCCCTCCAAATCCCTAACTCCGGTTTCGACTTCCAATGGAAAGACTACTTCCGATTCCTCCTGCAGATTTTCGTCCGCGGGGAAAGAGAATCCGCGGTCCACTTCTAAGCTCCCGATGATGGCCCAAAAACCCTCGATCCGGGCTGTGCCGCGAGTGAACAAGGCTGCGGCGATCGTTGTTAGCGACGGTGAAAGTCGTTCTCGGTGGTCCACGTCTTCTGTTCCCAGAGGTAGGAGTTCTAGTCCTTCTGAGTTTATTAGGAGTTCCGTTGATTCTCGTAGGGAGCGGAGGGTTTCGGTTGATCGAGGGAGAGGTTCTGAGAGTGATAAACAAAAAGTAGGAGTTAAGGATCTGGATGTGATGGTGAGTGGAGCAGGGTTAACTGGATTAAGGGTTTATAAGGAATTGAAGGAAAATGCAAAGCTTCGTGCGAATATGGATAGTAAGATTCGGATTTCTGAGGTTAAACAATCAGCCGATGCGGAGAAAATTGAGGGTAAATCACTGGGGTTTAAGGTTTTGGGAAGCCATAGTAGGGAAGGTATTGATGAAGCTTTAAGAAGCGAGGGGAATGGTAAAAGTTCAATTGTTTCCGAGAAAGTACAGAAGGGTTTTGTAGTTAATGAAGAACATAAAGAGAAACCTTGTCTTGTTCCTGAGTCCAGTAGCGCAGATCGTCGAGGCGTTCACTCTAGTTTGGACTCCACGCAGAAATCTGAGCAGAAGGATATGGAGATTGTTAAAGAGAGTGGAAAAAATGGAGGAGAGGGTACTTCAAGTTTGGTGGGTAACAAGTATCCAAGCAAGCTCCATGAGAAACTTGCTTTTTTGGAGGGTAAGGTAAAGAGGATTGCATCGGATATTAAGAAGACGAAGGATATGTTGGATTTGAATAATACTTCTTCATCTAAGCTGATACTTTCAGATATTCAGGAGAAGATTTCTGGGATTGAGAAAGCGATTGGACATGGTACAACTACAGTTAGTTCTGGTGTTAAAGTGGGATTGACTAAAATGGTTCCAAAGGATGAGACTAATGAAGCAGATATTAACACCTCGGTTAAAGGTTTAAACACCAAGGAATTGGAGGAGAGATTATTTCCTCATCATAAACTGCTCAGGAATAGGATGTCGATGAAATCGACATTGGATAGCTCTCAGAGCAATGAGATCCATGTAACTGGACCGAGTCATGTAGTCAAGGTTGAAGATATGCCAATTGATGAGAACCCAATTGCTCTGGAGTTTTTGGCTTCTCTGAATAAGGAGCAAACAAAAGTCACCACGAGGAGCGACCAAGTAGGTTTGGAGTTTTGTGAAGTCCAAGAAATGGATGAAAATACTTCTGCAGGATTGCAAGAATCATCGACCCAATTCAAGGGTAAGCAAGAAGCCGAGGTTATTCTCACAAGTGATGAGATTCTTGATGATTTTGATGATCAAGAGAATAAACAAGGAGGCCTGATTGGTGAGGAGACAGATGATACTGGCATCTACCAGATGAATGAAATAGGCATTAAGACCTCGACAGGTGGATGGTTTGTGTCGGAGGGAGAGGCTGTCCTTCTTACTCACAACGATGGCTCGTGCTCATTTTACGATATTACTAATACAGAGGTATGCAAAATTAGCGTCTAATAAAGGCTAGCTAGATTTTGAATGGTTCGTGCACACTTGTTAATCTCATGATTTACTAATATTTTAATACTCCTTTCCAATAACCCTGAAAAATTATGTTAATGTGTTAGAGTTGGTGACACGATTATTTTGTAATTATTTCATAGGTCTTATTTTGCTTGATTGGAACTCCTTCCTTTAAAGTGTTCTTCCTTTTGTGGGCTTGATTTTTTTTGGAGGCTCTTGTATTCCTCCACTCTCATTGAAAGCTCGGTTTTTTATAAAGAATACAATGAAAAGTTATTTTTTTTAGTACAACATATTGGGACCACTAATCTCTGGGTCGAAAATATATGTCTTAACCAGTTGAGCTATGATCCGGTTGACAACTCTGAAAATTAGGTTAATTCACATGCAACTCGGGAACAATGGTTCAATAATTGATCTGAAATGGTTTTATGAGAAATGCCTCCAGTTGTACAAACTGCTACATCTTTTCGAAGATTTATTCTTTACCTATTGTGTTCATCTGTGTAGGAGAAATCTGTATACAAGCCTCCAGAAGGAATCTCACCCAATATCTGGAGAGACTGTTGGATAATACGTGCCGCAGGAGCTGATGGTTGCTCTGGAAGATATGTGGTGGCAGCTTCAGCTGGGAATACGATGGATGCAGGTTTTTGCTCTTGGGATTTTTACAGCAAGAACGTACGAGCTTTCCAGATTGAGGGTGCAATGTCCTCTTCAAGGACGGCACTTGCTCCCTTACCCCATAACATTGTGCAAAAGCGATATGCTCCCAGTTATATGATGGTACCAGAAACGGAACAGTGGTGGTATAAGCCATGCGGACCTCTGATTATTTCAACTGCTACCTGTCAAAAGACTGTAAAAGTTTTTGATGTTCGAGACAGTGACGAAATTATGAACTGGGAAGTGCAGAAGCCTGTGGCAGCAATGGATTATTCTAGTCCCTTGCAGTGGAGAAACAGAGGAAAAGTAGTTGTAGCAGAAACAGAAGCATTATCTCTATGGGATGTTGCTTCTACAAGTGCTCAAGCATTACTCTCTGTTTATTCACCTGGGCGCAAAATTTCTGCTCTTCACGTGAACAACACGGATGCTGAATTAGGGGGAGGGGTTCGACAAAGGTACTGTGATTTGTGTGATACTTTATTTTTATTTCTACTGCTCAGCTGGTTGCTTGGAAAAGGCTTGAAATTCCTTTGAAGATGTTTCTTTTGAATTGATCACATATTATCCATAGTCTATTACTTTTTAAAAATTAAACCTTTGCCAACATCTGGCCTAGTTGGGCCATGCGGATAATAACATGCTTAGAGAAGGAATGGGTTAAAGTTTATCTTAATAGTTTCCTTGGCGACCAAATGTAGTATGTAGTAGGTTCAGGTAGTTGTCCCATGAAATTAGTTGATGTGCGCGCAAGCTAGTTGATTGGACACTCGCGGAATTAAAAAAAAGAAAAAAAAACCTCTGCCATACCCAACTTGCTATATTCAGCAAAACTACCCATACTCAACTTAAATAGGTTTACACATAAGCCTGTTTTTCCTTCTGATAAGTTTTTGTTTTATCTCTCATTTATATTTCACTTAATCACTTATCAGCACTGATTCTGAGAGGTTTTGGTATGGGATATGCAGAATAAGTTCAGCAGAAGCAGAAGGAAACGATGGTGTATTCTGCACAACAGATTCTATAAACATTCTGGACTTCCGTAGCCCATCAGGAATAGGCCTAAAGTTGCCAAAAGCTAGTCTCGGCGCACAGTCGGTTTTCTCTCGAGGAGATTCTGTGTATGTTGGTTGCTCCAGTGTCAGGCCAGGAGGGAAGAAGGCGCAAACTTCTTCAGTGGTACATCAATTCTCAATTCGAAAACAGGGCCTCTTCTGCACTTATGCATTGCCAGAAAGCAATGCACATATCCATTATACCGCAGTAACTCAAGTTTGGGGGAATTCAAATCTTGTCATGGCTGTCTGTGGATTGGGGCTGTTTGTATTTGATGCCTTGAATGATGAAGCCTCACAATCCTCTTCTGTTGACACTGAAGGCTCCCAAGTGGTCAGGGAAGTTGTTGGTCCTGATGATTTGTATTCACCTTCTTTCGATTATTCGACATCTCGAGCGCTGCTCATATCGAGGGATCGCCCTGCATCATGGAAACAATTGTCATAGGTAAAATTAATTTAAGCTGCTTGCCAAATGCTGTTTGGCTTGATCTGTCTTGAAAAGCTGTATAAGATTGTTTGTGTCTTATGTTTAGTGTTCTTTGTAAGATGGTAGAGCAATAGTTCTCTATTTATGATTAATGAGATGTTTGCATGTTTGTTTATGGTTTTTCTTTCATAAAGAGAAAGAGATGAAGTTGTCAAGTTTTTTGAAACTTAAGCTGTCTGTGATAAAAAGTAGACAACTCCTTGGAAGTAGAATAATTTTTTCCCCTGAGTCGCTTGTAAAATTGATTGCAAACTAGGTTTTACTCTCAACTTCAATAAGAAATTTGGGACTATTGGAGATAGTATTTTGTTTTTTTGCTTCAACAACAAGTGAACGTTCATGAACGTTCATATTTGAATCTCTGACCATTTGATTGATGATGAATATGAAATTTGAGATTATTTGACATAGTATTTTTATTTTTCTAGTTCAACAACACGTAAATATGGATATTTGAACTTCTGACCATTCAATTGATGATGTATGTCTTAATTAATTAATTTCTATTCAACTTCAGGAAGAGAATTGTTTTTAATATTAAAATGGGTTGTAACATGTTTGGTAACAGAGCTCATTTATGAGACTATTTATAGAACTGAAAGTTTTTCTTTTGAAATCACGAGTTGAAGAATAATGATTTCAAGGATATATTGACTTTGTTTTATTTTACAATTTTATAAAATAGTTTTTGAAAATTGTTATGTCCCAAACCAAGTAGGGTGTGTTTAGATTGATAACTAAAAAAATGTTTTTCAAAAAATATATATTTTTTTAAATATTTTTTCTTAGAAGGTTTATAATTAAAACATTAAAAAATGCTTTTATCAGTAGGTGTGTTTGGTTTGCTCTATATTAAAAAGTGTTTCTCGTCGAATTACTATAAAAAAGACAATTATTAATAAACAATATGAATTAATAAGTTTAAATTTGTATTTTAAAAATTATGATCGACGTTTATTATTGCCGATGGTCAGTGATGGGTAAGAGAAGTGGTGGTCGTCGTTAGTTGCTGGAGGTCGCTGTGTGATTGTCATCGAAGACCGACCAGAGTTTCGCCGGAGGCCGTCGTTGAAAATCGATCGGAGTTTCGTCGGAGGTTGTCGGGTGGTTGTCTCTGGAGTTTCGCCGGAATGGTTGTCGTCGGAGATCGACCGAAGTTTCGTCGGAGGTGGTCGCCGGAGATCGGCAACGGTCCTAGAGAGGGTCACGGAGATCGGCGACAATGGCCAGAGGTGATCGTCGGAGAACAGAGGCGGTGATCAGAGGAGGCCGCCAGAGAGTGGTAGAGGTGGCCGGAGGAGGTCGTTGGAGATCGACGACGTGGGTGGAGAAAATTGAAAGGAGTAGTTTGAGGGTATTTTGGTAATTTTAATACATTATGAAAATTAGGTAAGTTTTTCAATTAAACACAAAAAAACATTTTTTTTTGTAAAAGTTAATATAATTGTTTCACCCAAAATGAATTATTTCAAAAACTCATTCTCAAATAAATCATTTTGGGTGGCTGCCAAACACCTCAATTTATTCTAAAATGAATCATTTTGGGTGGCTGCCAAACACCTCAATTTATTCTAAAATGATTTTTTTCAAAAATTAAACACGGAGGAATACAAACCACTTTCTTTCACATATATCTTAATTAGTGTTTTCAAGGTGACCCAAATTGTGTTAGCAGTCTATCAAACTAAATCAATCGTTGCGCCGTGAATTTACTATCCTAAAAGCAGTTGCGACACGATTTTGGTGTGAATCGTTCTTCGCCGGTTGCTCCCCAAGGTTAACGTAACACCCTCTCTCGAAGATCCACTCATTAGAGAGGGATTAGAAACAAGACAAAAGACCTTTGTTCAATTTTTTTTAGAGATGTAGTAGTAGATTGTCAATTCACCAATCAAAATAAGGAGAAATTTTTATTAAGAATAAGACTGAAATCGGGAGAGTTACACATTCATAAAAAACCGAAATCGTTTTAGATCTCAAAATCTATTCCAACATTAATTTAAAAAAAATTCTATCGAGGGCAGTTTAACCGAATCGACGACGTGCGTGTGGAAAAAGGGAAGAACATTCCTCTACACTAACCACTTGCAAGTTTCTCAAACTGTTTCTCTGTTTATAGTCACTTCCTAATTGCAAAACTTTTAAGATGAGATTTTCCTTCAAAGTTGAGAGGCGAGGCTACCTTACCATGAAGACAACTAGAGCGAGCTCCTTCAACCAGACACTTGCCTAACTAAGCCTTTGCTATACCCTAAATGTGAGGTGAAAAATAACATTTTTTTTAAAACCTTTTTGAGGAGTGGAATTTCCTCTCTACCTGTTGAGGATCCCACATCGAAAAGATGAAGGGACCTCACTCACAATATAACATACATGGGCTACTCCTCTTATCACCAATTGGTTTTAGGATGGAACCCCGTGATGTCTAATATGGTATCAGAGCCCATGAACCCAAACGGGTATTCGGTCCAAGAATGGGATCCCAAAGAGGCACCATCTTGAGAGGGCATGTTGAGGATCCCACATCGAAAAGATGAAGGGACTTCACTCACAATATAACATACATGGGCTACTCCTCTTATCACCAATTGGTTTTAGGATGGAACCCCGTGATGTCTAATACTACCCATGGATTGAAAAAATAAAATGCTCAAAATTCCTCTCTCGTCTTCTCACCGTATTTTTTTTCTCCTTCATCTCCTCACTCATCCCACCATGACTTGAGCATCGATGACCCATCATCAACGCCCTCATCGTCATTCATCTACAATCAGTTATGACCATTTTTTAGTGGAAGAGTCAAACAAGCTACCTTCAACCATGTAGATCTAGAAAAGTTACATGGAATAAAAAAAAGTTTCATCCAATTTTATCAACTAAGCTCAAAGTTATGATCTGTTAAAGTTTAAACTTAAATCATTTTGACTTTCAGGGACATTAAAAGTTAAGATCATTTGCCAATAAGAGCATAGCTCAACGACCGACATGATGTATCACTTAGTGACCATGAGGTTCTAGGTTCAGTCCCCCACGCTAACATGTTGTTAAAAAAAAAGGTTAAGATCATTTAACTTTTTGCTCAGTTTATTAAGCATAATTGTAAAGAACATGATGTGTCATGGATGCTCAAGCCTAGGGTGAAATAATAGAGGAGAGAAAAAGAAAAAAAATGATAGAGGAGATAAGAATTTTTTGACATTTTGATTTTTTTTTTAATCCAAGGGTAAAAAGAGAAATTCACTCCTCATAAAGGTTAAAAAAAAGCACTTCTCATAAACCAAGTCATTTTTGTCAATTTGTTTTTGGGTTTTAGGATAATTTCAACAATTTTCTAGAAGAGAAGATGTATAGAAAGAAAAATAAAAAGAAAGAAGGAGAAGAAAAGACCAAGATAAGTATAGAAAAAAACAAAACATGAAAATGAAAGAAGAAGATAAAAGAAGAGTGTGGAGACATATATATGTGGTTGCATGAACACAACAATTTATTTCTAGAAGAATTAAATAGGATGGTTGCATGAAACTGCCCTATGCCAATTTCCTCTCATAAATACAACTCATAATTAAATTCTCTCTATATATACCTCTAATTTTTCTAAATTAGTTTAGTTATTTTTTAAAAATTTAAATGATTTTGTAATATTTTTATACTTTAAGTGTTTAATATGTATTCATTATTTCATCAAGTGTGTTTTGTTTTGGTTCCGCCACATTCTTGTTGAGATCCACATCGGAAAGATGAAGGGATCTCATTCACAATATAACATACATGGACTACTCCTCCTATAACCAATTAATTTTTAGGATGAAATCTCATGATGTCTAATAATCCTTTTAATCGCTCTCGTTTAAAAGACTTGTCGATCACCTTAAAGTTTGTCTTGTGCTTTAAAAACACTAATCTTAATTTCTTCTCCTTAATCTCTATCCTCAAATTTTATTTTGTTGTTAACTCTGAGGAAATCTCATGTCGGAACAAAATATCAAAATTTTGTAGATTTCACCCTATTTTCGTTCTTTTTTCAACATGTGAGGATGAGTATCTGACCTTCTTGATCGATGATATATGTTTTAATCAGTGAGTTGGCGAAAGGTAATTAATCTCTCTCAAAACTAGTTACTCTAATTCCTACCATTTAATTTCTCGTGTTTAATTATATATTTCGGGTTGCGAGCATTTTTTTTAGTTTAATAATATGTGGAGTCATCACTCGTGTGAGATTTGAATATCTGATCTCTCCATCGAAACCATCAATATTCATGTATAATTCATGGCCTTTCATTTTTCTTGGTTCCTTATGGTTTTGAAGTTTGGTGGAAAGGATAGAGGCTGTTGAAGGATTGAAGGTTTCTTTTCCTCTCCCAAAATAGGGAATAAATTATTCATGATGTTACATTGAATCGATAGGATCGTAAGATTATTTTACTCATACTTAATTTGGTTAAATGATGAGTGTGAATAATGTTTACTATCATACAATATTTAATGAAATTAGAATAATGGTTAAATATCATCTCATTATTTTGTTAATTCAACTACGCATGTTCATATGACATAAAATATGAAATATGAACTAAATGATCGAGAGGTTAGATGTTAGAGGTTTGAATCACCCACCGCCACCCAGCATTAATTAAATACCTTTCAAAATACCTTTCAAACACATTGGTAAAAAAAAAAATTATGGACACAGACTAATCATAATTAGATATATTATTTTGAAAATTTAGAGATTAAAAATTATTGGTTTAAATCTAGTTTTGATTACTAAGGTGATAATCATTTGGTTTTTGAAAATTAAGCCTATAAAATCTACTTTCACTTATAATTTTCTTTGTTTTGTTATAGTCTCTCTCAATGTTTTCAAAAATCAAGTCAATAGTAATATATTACAAAAAGTAAACGAGGATGACTCCATAGTCGGGAACCATGGTACTAAAAAACACATAAAAAAAAAGAACAGGAGAACTACTCAAGAAAATAGAGGTAGGGGCCGACAACACCCCAGCCATGAAACACACCTATATAAGCCATATCAACTTGTGCAATAATAAGAACAAACTGAGGAGAACGAAGACTGGCTCCATGAACACAAAATTTCGTTTCCTCCAAATATGGTAAATGGTTGAACATCAAACCAGTCTCCAAACCTGATGCTTGCACCGTTCATTCTGCCTCGATCCAAATCCAACTTAGTAGACCATGCAGCAACCTGATGAGAGGAATGCCCCATCGCAAAGTTAAATTACTAGTCTAGTCCTTGAACTTTCAAGTTTGTGTCTATTTGATCCCTAAACTTTCAAAAGTGCTTAATAGGTATGTGTTATTGATATATTAAATTTTCTTAAGTGATAATTGATTAATCAGATATAAAATTGAATTTTATACCTAATGAAATCTTAAAACTTCAATTTTATGTATAATAAATCCGTGATTTTTTAAAAAATGTCGATTAGGTTAATGGCCTATTAAATATGGAATTGAAAATTTTAGGGTTCTATTGGACAAAAAAAAACTAAAAATTTAAGGATCTATTAGACATTTTTCAAAGTTCACAAATATGATGGACATAAAATTAAAAGTTTAAAAATCTATTAAACACTTTTTAAAGTCTAGGGATTTAATATACGCAAAATTGATAGTTTAATGAGCTATTAAATATTTTTTATAATTCAAAAACTAAATATATACAAACCTGAAAAATTTGAGGACTAAACGTATAATTTAATTCATCTTTAATTACTTAACAAATGAATAACATGACTTGAAGCATATATTTTAACGGTGTTGTAATGGAGAGTGCAAATAACCTCATTTTTTAAAACATAAACATAATTGAACCGGTTAATGCATACTTTCTTATTCAAGTTGGTCAAATATTCGAATCACCTATCTCATATGTTCTTAAGTTAAAAAAAAAAACGGAGGATTTTTTTTTGTAGTTCATCAACAAATGAGAGTGAGAGATTTGAATCTCTGACCTCATGATCGAGAATATATGCTTCTATCATGTTCATTTTTATGGTTCCATAGTCTCTATTGAACTAGTCAAGTTTGTAATTCCCTATTTTGTTGGGACACTTTAAAATTAGGGAAACTTATCTAACTACCCTAAATGTTTCAATCGTTTTTTAAATATTGCCCTCCCTATCTAATTTCTTTCAATACTATCCTATAATAATTTTTTTTTTTAAAATCTCAAATTAATCTATAAAATCCATTATATTCTCCTAGTTTTCATCTTAATTATTGGACCAAATAGTTTACCAAATGCTCCAATTTCTTAATTGTTAGAAAAAATTCTACAAAATTATATTTTACATACTTTTATCATCCAATCACTATAGTTCAGTAGTTTTCCACAAGGTTAAAGAAACATTAAAAAATAAAAATAAAACTAGAACTCTACAAAAGACTCTCTCATATATATATATATGCATTTTTTGAGTTGAACAAATATAATGCAAAGGTGGAACCTCCGACATCCAATCTTAAGAGAATGAGTACGTATCAATTTGTTAGGAACAAAGTAAACTTAAGTGTGGTACATTGTTTGAGGGGAGAATTGTTAGGATACAAACAATATCCCACATTGGCTAGAAAAGGGAAAGATCATTGTATAATGGGTGGCAATTATCTCCAATTGGTATGAGGCCTTTTGGGTGAAACCAAAAGCAAAGTCATGCGAGTTTAGGCCCAAAGTGGACAATATCATACCATTGTAGAGATGTCTGGGTTCCCGTTGTCCTTAATACAATTATCGTTAAATTATGTTCACTTCCACTACTTAAAACCTATTATACATCAAATATTTGAAAATGAATAACCAACAAATTTTCACTATCTACAAATCCTAGCAACTATCTTAAAAAAAAAAATCTTAATAACACAAACATGTCAAGTCCTCGCATAACGATTTAATTTTCAATTTTTATTTTTTAAAAATTAAGTCTATAAACAACAATTTTTATTTTTTAAAAATTAAGCCTATAAACAATATCATCCACATATAAGTCATATAAGTTACTATATTATTTTCATATTTGTTAAGGAAACATTAGAACTCTTAACCAAATTTTAAAAACAAAACAATTTTTTTTTTTTTTTTTTTAAATTGATTTAAATTTTGAAAACACTTGTAAAAATAGATAACATAACAAAAGAGCTCCAAGATAGATATATTGTTTATAGACTTAATTTTTATAAACTAAAAACTAAATAGTTATGAAACGGATACGTAAGAAAAATTACCTCTCTATAGACAATAACAAAACGAGAAGAAAAACAAAGTGTGGGGGAAATTTAATAATGAGCCTCCCCTAAGGTAGGTAGATGTGTAATTTTTTCTTAAAATTTGATATTGTTGTGTTGTATAGTTGTATAGTGTACATAATACTAGATTCCTTAACCTGTAATGTCGGCCTATTTTATCAAAACCCATTCAATGTGACTCCAAAATGTCCGTTTCGGTTTTGAATTATTAAATACTACAATCTAACATGTTCGGACCTTATTTATTTATTTATTTTTTATAATGACTAAAGGTAAGAATCTTGCAGTTGGGAATGACTAGTCCATAGGCCTGGACCCTTTGCAAGTTCAAAGAAAATTCCTCTCAAGAATCTCGAAGATTTACAATTGGAAAGTAGATATAAATAGGAGAACACTTGAGGAACTTGCAAAAGTGGTTAGTATGGAGGGATACTCTCTCTTCCCACACCCCGCCCTTCCGGTTCGATTAAATCGCGCCTTGCGCAAAAAAAAAAAACTTTTTACAACTTTCTTTTTAGAATATAATTACCGTTTTACATTAAATGATAAAATCGATTTTGACATCTAAAATGCGTTTTGATATTTGAATTGATTTCTTTGAAATTTTCATTCTCTTCTCGATTTTTTAATGGGGTTTGAAGAGTACTGTTCATACAACTTTATCTTGTTTCCAAACAAATCTGAGCAACAAATTTTTTATCTTGTTTCCAATCCCTACTTGACTAGTGGACGTCAGTGAGGGGTGTTGTGTTAACTTTGAGAAGCAACCGGCGACAGACGATTCACACCGAAGTCGTGCCGCAATTGCTTTCAAGACAGTGGTATCCACGACGCAATAATTTCTTTTCTGATTCTGTTTTCGATTACAACCTGAATCTCCAAATCCGAAATCAAATAGGGTAGAATCTGATTCTTGTTTTTGGCATTTTTCATAAGTTTTTTATTTCAATTATTAGAGAAAGAAGAGTATTCGGCCATTTTTCATAACTATTCATTGAATAACAAATTTAGTTTTTATTAGTATTACAAAATAGTGTTTTCTTTTTCATTTTATTTTCTTAAATATACAATATAGTAGAAGATTTTTGTTTTTAATATGTGGGTACCGTAAACATGATGGTTGTTGAAATGTCTGGTTACAACAGCTTTTCAAATACGATTTATTATTTAAACATTGATGTATTTCTAATTAAAGACCGAACATTAAATTTGATTTAACTAAAAAAAAAAAAGAAATATGTTGAATTATGGTTTATGATTTATGAGTGACCACACAAATTACTCGTCATCTTTTAATTTTACTATTACGATGCATTTTCAAGTTAGGACCATTTCATATATAATTAATAATAAATCATTTTTTTTTCTAGAGTGGTCCAAATTTAGTATTAGAATAGAATTAAAGTGTTGAGAATTTTTTACTTTTATGGGAAAGAGCCGTTGACACAGTTCCAAACATTCATTTCATTAATTGCATTATTTGATTTTTTTAATAAAATATTATTATTGTTTCTCGAGAATAAATAAATAAATCATTATTATTTAATTGTGCACAATTTTTTATTTTTTATTTTTTGAAGCAGAGATCTCTCGATTATCAACACAATAAATCTGTTATTATTATATTGATCTTTGTAGAATACAAATTGGGTGACTTCAGGACCAAGTTTAAAATGCAAAGGTTGACCAAAGTAGAATGAAAAAGTTGCAATTTTATAGAAATATCAATCATGATTTCAAAAAATTATTTCTTTTATATTTTATACTTCTTGAATTACTGATAATCTAATTACTTATTAGTATTCAAGTTCATATATATTAATGATATATAATATATATATATATATTTTTTTGTTTTGTTAATATTGTCGACCTCAATATAATTTTAAAATATACTATATTGAAAATATGGACATTTAATCTTTTAGTTTACAAAAGTATCGACATGTCAATTCTAATACCATAACAATAATTGTCTTGTTTAAAAAGATTTCAATTAGTTATTTTTTGACAGTGTTAAACAATTGTAAAAATAAACAAGTTTAAAATGTGTATGATATTGCTCTCTAAATTATTTTAAACGGTTAAAAATGTTTTTTAAACCAACATGAGCATAACTCAGCTGACTTGTACGAACTAGTGACAAAAAAGTCAGAAGTTTAAATCACCACTCCATATGTGTTGTAAAAAAAAAATTAATTAAAAAAAATTACCATGTTTGATAACAAATAAAAATCACTTCTAAGAAAACCAATAAGATTTTTTTTTAAAGAAAACTGAAAAGATGATTATCAAAAAAGTGGTGGTAAAAAGTTTCTTTCAAATAATTTTATTGTGACATTTTGTAGAATATTTTTTAGATGTAGTAAAATAAAAATAAAAAATCTTGGGATTAAATAAATTAAAATATATAAGTATTTTAAATAAAACATCTTTTTATGAAAAAAAGTTTTAAGGTTTTCTTTTATTTTAAAAAAAAAATGATTTGTAAGTTGAAACATATTTTTATTAGCGATGGAGCATAGAAGGAATCTCCTTCTTAGTTGGTCTGAAGTTACGAAAATTATATAAAAGCATAAAGATTTTAATGTTGCTATTTATTTTAGGGAAATTGTAGTAAATGACAATTTAAGACTTATTGTTTGTAAATATAGCATGTTTTTAAAATTTTTACGGATATAGCAATTTCTATCGCTGATATCTTATGACTGATAGAAGTCTATTGCTGATCACCTCAGCTTTTTATAGATTTTTGTCAGTGATAATAGTCTATCAGAGATAATAGTCTATCACTGATAGAAGTCTATCAGTGATATAATAAAGTCTATCAGTGATAGAAACGAGTTTTTTTGCCATATTTGCAAAACATTTTAAAGTTTGCTAAATTTGCAATTAGTTTGGGCCTGATTGCTATTTGTGCAACCAGCCCTTTATTTTACTCGTTTCTTCTAAATTTTCAATTCTGAAAGATTATATTAATATATTTATGAAAAGTTAAATTGTAAAATTTTATTCCACCAAGTTTTTTTTAATGCTCATGTTGGCCATAGTTAGTATTAGGGATTTATCTAGAAATAGTTAGTATTTAGTTGGTATCGAGTTAGCACTTATATATATTTTGGTGTTATATATATTTTGGAAAATTAAGATTTGAGTTATCTTGTATAAATTCATCCCATTCTAATGAAATACAAAAAGAAAATTAAAAAAACCGTTGTGTTTTATCAGTTAGTGAGATTAATTTGTGGTGATGATGTGACTACTAGACAATGTTTTTATCTTTAGTTATACAAAATTAGTATAGATTATATATATATATATATATATATAATTATTTTTTCAAAAATTTTATATATTTTTTATTAATTTTTTTTTTCTGACAATATGTAAGGTGGATGATTCTAACTTCTAATCATTTGGTCATTAGTTCGTATGTTATGTCGGTTGAGTTATGCTTAATATATATATATATATATATATTTTATTGACGTAGCTATCTATTTTAGTTCTTATAATTTATGATTTAATAAATTATTAAATTTACGATCACGTAGGTTAATAATAAGCTACTTTGAATTTTAAACCCTAAACTTCCAATTCAAGTAGTTTCTATCATTGTTGTTGAGCATAACTCAATGATAATGGATAGATACTTCCACTTTAAAGTTGGAGTTTCAAATGAAAGAAAAAAAAATCATTATTATTATAATAACATAAACAAATAAAACTCAAGTTTACTAGGTCTGAAATAATTCCAATTACAATACATCCTATGAATCGAGAAATTATTTCAGACGATAAAAAATGCCATATTTATAAATGTTAAATCTATAGGAAATAAAAAAGGTAGATACCTATGGTATTTATGGTGTTGCAGTGTAGTTGGTTATCACGTCACTCTAACACCTCGAAAGTTTGTTCTAGTCCGACGCTAATATTTTTTTGTACTAAAAAAGAAATGAAACTATTTTTTTATAAGCATACACCTTTGAACTATAGGTCTCATTTCAATAATACTCTTGGCCTTTAAAAAGTTTAAAAAATATCCATAACATTTTAAAAACGTTCAAAATTGTTCAAAATTGCTCTCGTCTCGTCGTTAACAAACCACGTAGAAAACGTGGATGTCTCGAGTGTAAAAAGAAATTCAAGAAACAAGTCCATCAATTAAAAAAAAAAAAAAAGTAAAAAGACAAAAATCGAGCAAAATCGGTTAACAAAATGTCAAATTTAGAGCATGGATAACAAAAGATTTAAATATCGATGTCGACGAAAATATCGAAATCTCAATTTTATGAAAATATCGATAGAATGTCGATGTCGAGAGATATTTCTGAATTTTTTTTAAATATATATTTTTTTAAAAAATAATATTTAAATTAATAAATAAATATTTTACACTTTTAAATGAGTTAAAATATACTTATTATAATAGTATATTAATGTTAGGTTACATTTTATTGTTTTTTTTTTGTTTAATATTTCATTGATTTTATATGGTATAATAGAAATATCGATTCATCTTTTATGTCGATGTCGATGTCGAACCTATAAATATATGAGAATCTCGACATATTAACAAAAATTTAATACCGTGTGTAACCTAGTTTCAACACAAAGGGGAGCAGTTTACAAAAATTCGAGATCTGGCATAAAGGACAAAAATTCAAAGATAAGACATGAATCCATAAAAAAAGACATGCATTTACTGTCATTAAAAACACATAGACTTTTTTCATCGTCATCTTTCATGAAAAATCTTCGAAAATCAGACACGTCAGATTTGAGATTTTTTTTTTTTTTTTTAATACGATAAATAGAAATGAGAAAATTTGAACCTACATATTAATTATTAATTATTGATGAGTTATATATTCAATTGTATTCCATAATCAACTTTTTAATCACCCTCTTAATGAATCACTTGCAAAAATCAAATCATTTGTGGGTCAGCAACAAATTTCCAAGGTACCCATTATTTTGATGTTTAGGTGCTAGCATTTAAATGAAAATGTGACATTAAAATTATCCTATATATTAAATAATAGTTTCTCTTTATTAATCATTTTCTTTAAAGTTAATTATCTAAGACTTGATGCATTTGCAAGTTAGGACCACTCATACTTTAGATCTATTATATTTGGGTTATACTTCTTGTTTTATTGTGCATAATTTTTATTTATTTTGATCTTTACATCAATAATTTAATCAACTTGAGTATTGTAAGGTTTTCATTTTTAAAAGGGAAAATAGTATACTGTAATAACAAAATATTTTATATAATAAATTGATTTTTTTCCTTCCTAAATTCAACAACATATAGGTCGTAGGGTGGTGAAAATTTGAACCTTGCTAATGTTATGAGTAGAGTTATGATCGAGGGTATACCGTGTCTTAATCAATTGAATTATGTTTAGGTCGATAAGAATTGAGTAATTTAAATATTAAATGTAATTTTTTTTTTTTTTTTAATACAATTTGGAGTTGGAGGATTCAAATTTCAAACTTATTGGTCGAGAGCAGATATTAATGTCAGCTAGGTCCTAGCTTGACAATTAAAATTAAAATATTGTTTCAATGCTATATATTGTCCTAATATTTGAGAATGCATCTAAGGGATGAAATTTCAAAATAATAAATGAATATTTATATTCATCTCTAAAAATTAGGGCCTTTTATTTGTATCTCCACTTTTTTTTTTTTTTTTTTTTATTATTATTTATTTATTTATTTGGATCTATATATTTTTATTATTGTTTTAATTTAGTCCTATAATTTTCATTATAAGTTCCATCAAATTACAACCCTCAACTGCCAATAAGAGCATAGTTCAACGACATGATGTATTGTCTAGCGACCATGAGATTCTAGGTTCAATCTCCCACCCGAACATGTGTAAAATAAAAAATAAAGTATGGTGGGGAATGAAACAAATGTGAATTAATTTCTTCTCCTCTCTAGTTAGATCGAGAATTTCTCGTCCTATTAGGACAACGAGTGTTACGGGGGGACAAGATTGTCCTAATGTAGGTATAGTAGATAGGTAAAAGATTTAATATATGCATATGTTGTTAGATTATGAATCACATGTATAAAAGTAGTTGAATTCTTCACAAGATTATAGCCATCATTTTGATGATTCATGAGAGCCAAGAAAGGCAGAGGAGAGCATTGAAGAACAATCCCCCACTATATGTATATACAATTTTCCCACATGCCTCTATTCTAATTTTGGGGGTCTCTCCTAAGTCCTAAGTCCTAACCACCCCTTTCCCAACTGTCCTCTTGGACCCTAAATTTATTAAATGAATTGTGAATTTATATAGGCTTTAGAATGATGTATACTAGAGGTACCCTTTTCATTTTCTATTTGATGATCCACTCCATCATAACCCTATATTTTAAAGGACAATACTTATCTATTAGCTGTACAATAACATTTTTTTTTTTTTTTTTTAAACTCTTATATGTTAAAAGTTTAATATTGGGCAACATGAACTTCTACAGTCGAATAGGGAGTATTTTCTTAATTGACGTATATTATTATTATTATTATTATTATTATTATTATTATTATTTATTTTTTTTTTTTTTTTTTTTATCGGAGGTTCGAATCTCCCACCATACATGTTTGTTTGAACTAAAAAGCATAAATAATAATAATAAGTACTTAGTAGCAAATTTAAAATTGGATATCAATTTAACTGGTTGTTCAAAATCCGTTTGGATAAAATATTGAGAAATGGTAACAAATGTCAATTTAGGATAAAATAATTAAAAATATAGCACTTTTTTTTAAAAAAATTGCGTATATGGCAATTTCTATCGCTGATAAAAGTTTATCGATAGTAGTCTATCATCAATAGAGTCTATCAGTGATAACCATTGATATTTTACCATATTTACAAAATGTTTTAAATTTTGCTAAATTTATAATTATTTTGGGTCTGACGGTTTGTGCAACTAGCCCTAAAATATTTATAAACCATAAAACTTGGGTAGTTACCAAGTAAATATTTGGTTCAATATAAACTATTATTAATTAATTTATGAACCTATTTTAAATTATAATTTTTTTATAATTATTATTTATAATATCATATAATTTATAATATATTATATTATACGTATTTTAATTTTTAAAAAATGATTTGAGTTAATAAATATTATATTTATTAAAATAAATTATCATTTTAAAATTACAAATACTGAATTCACTCTAACAAAGAATTTTGTTTTTGCCAAACCGAGCATAGCTCAATTGGCATAGGGTTGTGCCGGTGACCAAAAGGTCATAGGTTCAATCCCCGCATTAATTAAACTACCGTTGCAAAAAAAAAAAAGAATTTAATTTTGTTTTTTAAAATTTTCACTATTTAGATCACACCGTTCGAAAACAGTTTTCGAAATAGGATTCGGATGGCAAACCAAATGCATATTCATTCAACTCAATAAATGTGGAAACATAAACATAATTTAGATTGTATAAAAAACAATTCAATCAATCTCTGAAAACAAACATGAATCGAGTTAATACTAAACATGACCTTATCAATTCCATTTTTTTTAGAAAATAAAATTTCAATTTTTAAATAAGAAAATATTTTAAGACAATATTTATTATTTAACGTGCATAAACTTAAAAGGATTTTTTTTTTCAAATGAGTTCAATAATGGTAAAGGTAGAGATCGAAGCATCGAAAATTAAAATGAGAATTGATACTTTATTCACTAAAAATATAATCGGATATCATTGTATTAAATCGTATCAATTAAGTCAAACTGAGCATAGCTCAAATTGGCATAAGGTTGTGTCCGAGAGACTATGAAGTCATAGGTTCAATCCTCGCATTAATTAAATATCGTTGCAAAAAAAAAAAATAGTATTATTTAATGTAGAAAATAAAATTAATGTTAATTCAATAACTATAATGATAATAATATAAGTCAAATCATCACATTCTACTTGTACTTCGTATCGTATTCCAATAATGGTAACAACATTCTGCTTGGTACAGCAGTAGGGACATTATTGTAATTTCATCGCAGTTTTATTTTCTCTATAAATTAAGATAAAATAGAAATTTAGTCCTTCATTTTGAGAAGTTACAATTTATTTATTTTTTATTTTTTTTGCAAAAAAATATTACAATTTTTTTAAAGCTTAAAAAGTTATAGTCCTATCATTGAGGTTTAAATTGTGAATTTGTATTATTACAATTTTTTTAAAGGAAGTTATAGTCCTATGAACTTTAAATTGTGAATTTGTATTATTATCTTCTCACTACAATTATTACGATGATGACGATGATGTGGCAAATGTATTAGATAAAATTTGACAGGTACAAAATGATATGATAGATGGATAGATGATAAAAGAAAAAACATAATTATATTTTTGTCTCTTCGAGTTTAATACTATTTGTGCTACTAAATTTTTAAATTTAACAATTTTATCCTACATTTGGCAGCATTTTTATCTTCCGTCAAGTTTTTCGTTAATCATTAACAAAGAACTGACGTGATACCTATTTTTTTTGAAAAATTATACCAAATGCCAATTTAAAGTAATATAATTAAAAATATAACACTTTTTAAAAATATTTGCAAATATGATAATTTTTATCCCTTATAGATGCATATATACTTATATAGTCTATGCGTGATAGTTATTTACTCAATGGATATTAGTGATAGTAGTCTATGCGTGATAGTCACTCATTTTTTACCATTATTTTGGGATTGATTGCTATTTTTGCAACCAATCCTATTTTTTTTAATAAAAAATTATTTTTTTCTAATTTTTTTAATTAATTTTTATTTTTTTATTTTTTTGCAAAAATATTTAATTAATATAAGGTGGGAAAATCAAACTTTTAACATCTTGATCAATAGTAAAAAAGTATTGATCACTCGTGCATGCGAACTTAAGATTCTTGAAACTATGATCATTATTGAAGGGTCTTATAATGCTCCTTCATTAATGCAGCGAAAGATTATTATAGAGTCTAGTTCTTTAAAGGTAGTGAAACGGCTAAATAATCCGACAGAGAATTTTATGAAAGTTGCGTTGTTCATCGAGAAAGTAGTTTTATGTTATTTTTTAAATTTCGTATCTTTTGAATGATTTAATATTTTAGTGTCACGAGACTTGATTTTGTATTTTAGCAAATTGAATATTAGAAGAAAAAGTGGTAGATAGATAATAGGAATACGCATAGTAGTAGACAAAATAAAGTAACATGCATAGAACGTACCGCCAATTTTCTATTTTTGTAAACCATACGACTATAATTCCTCCACTTGTCTAACTTTTCCTACTGTTTTATGCATGCCTAATAAAATCATCATTCATTTCTGTATTAACTATGTCACATCGTTATATAATTTATATTACTGACACCATAAACTGTATTATATAAAATAACATTCAAATCTATAGTCGAAGAAGAGAAAAAAAAAAAAAAAAAAGGGGGCAAAATTTAATTGTAGGAAAGTTGAGTAGTTTTATTGATAAATTATCAATATCTACATGTGTGAAGATTTTTGTTTTGTTTTTTTTTTTTTTTAATAGAAAGTATAAACTGATACACTCTTCAAAGCTCATGATTCTAATTGATAAAATTATGAGTAAAATTTACTTGCATTCCCGATTACAACTATCTTTTGTAGCCCAATCAGCAGTCAGGTGCCAGAATTTGATTGAACAAGTTTTATCTATTATTTTTAAATTAAAAAATCATACTTAAAGTCTCACGCCACTTCAACACTTTATTTTCTTTATTTTTTTTTTTGTTCTTCTTCATGGCTTCCAATTTCCTATTTTGCCCTTCTCTTCAATATGATTTGTTTAATCTTAAAAAATAGATAAAACTTGACCAATCAAACTCTGTCACATAACTGGACTGCAAAAGATAGTTGTAGTCCGGGATGCAAATAAATTTTACTCTAAACTTATTATGTTTAAAATTTGAATAACTAGCTAGTTAATGTGGGGTCGAAATCGAACCTTTGACCTATAGATTATTAGTTACAACTTACGTCCGTTGAACCATGCTCAAGTTGACTATAATGACCAATGGAAATAATAATGGTAGGAATGATCCAACTATTCTTGCCAAATGAAAGGGTAATTGTGTAATTTAAGGTCTCATGGGAGAGACGTGAGAGGGCAAAAGAGTAAAAAGGAGGCGAGGCTAAGATGACAGAACTAGGGAATCCAAAACAGAAATGTAATCGTGAAATTACGAAATAGCCCTTGAATCTTAAATCGTCCTTATATATATAGAGGAGCTCTGGTTCGTCTTAAAGCAGAGGAATATTCAAATTCACAAATTCATTTTCAGTTTCAATCTACAGAGAGACGATCGATGAAGAGATCGGAGTGTAATCCTCTGTTGAGAGGAACAAGGAGCGGAAAGTTCAGCCATGGCTTCTCCGCAGCGGAGATGGAGTCACTCGCCACCGTCTGCGACACCGTTCTTCCTCCTCTGCCGTTCGACGATACTTCCGACGCCGCCGTCGAGGCGTTTTACGAGGTCTCCGGTTCGAAATCTCCGATTCCAGATGAGGTGAGTTGATTCAGGGAGAAATTTTAATTTCAAAATTTTCTTTGATTTGATTTGGATGGAAATTGTTGAAAATTAGGTTGCAGAGACGGTGACGAAGAGAGGATTGATTGAAATGTTGATATTAGTGAGGGCGGTGCTGTGGATTCTGGCGACGAGGATAGGGACGTTGTTGCTATGTGGATCGCTTTGTTTAAGCGAGAAATGGCCGTTCGTCTGCAAATTCTCGGGGATGCCATTGGAGAAGAGAGAAGAAGCTTTGAGAAGATGGTTTAAGAATAAGATTTTCACGCCAATCAGAGTTGCTCTTGTTTCCATCAGAATTCTTTCCCTCTATATCTTCTTTTCTCGGGTAATTTCCCTCTCTCTCAATTAACTTTTCATATTTTTTATTATTTCTTTCAAAAATAATCATATCATTTTAAAAAATTTATCCTCGACATAAATATTTCAAAAATATATTTGGAGTATAAATTATCTAAAATTTTGGACGAAAAATCAACGTGAAATCGCTTCACGAGTCTGAAAAACATTCAAACACTTGCATTTATAAAAATAGTTTTTTTTTTTTTTTTTTTTTTTTTGAATAAATAGAAAATTTCAGAATTTTTTAATTATAAAATAATAATTTAGGTAAACTGATTTAAACATATTTTGAGGTGAAGTTAAAAAAAAAAAAAAGAGTAAAGTTTTATTTCAAAATTTTCAAAATATTTATTTTGGTCAAGACAATCAAATGGTAAGATGATTGTATATATATGTATGGTATTTACGGTTCGGAGATGCATGATTTTTTTTTTTTTTTTCAGTACACAAAATTTTCGTCTATAAATTTAACAACAAAATTTACCAATTTACCAGGGTTGTTTTGAATCAAACTTCAAAGATTAAAATGAATTTTTTCAAAGTATAATTGAAGTCAACTCCATAATTTTTTTTTTTTTTTTTTTTTTTAAAAAAACTCCATAATTCACAGATATTTTTTATAATTTAACTAATAACTAATTATTTTAGTTACTCAACTTTAATTATATTTATTTTAGTCAATTTTGATCATTGTTATATTATTTTTTCAGCTAAAATTTATTAATATTATGCAATTGATATGTTATACTCAATTTTAACCTAGGTAGTTAATATGTTATAACATATATTTGATGATATCTTAGTGATTAAAATAAGTATTTTGAAAGAAAGTTTAGAGCATAAAATTTTGGTGATGAAAATGAAAATGAAATTATTTTATTTTATTTAATTTAAGGAGCTAAATTAATGACATCATATGTGTTTGGGATTTTTTATTAATAAAATTTATATGTATGTATATTAGAAAGAACAATAAAGATGGATAGAGACGTTAACTAGATACCGACTTAATAAAGTATTGAATTATTATCTAAGGTCTTAGTGTACTGAATACTGATAAACTCATATAGTCATTAAATGCAATCATAAATAAGGAAATAAAGTAAATGAAAAGGAGGTTTTTTTTGGGTTATTTTTAGTGCAACTTTCTTAAAAGAAAAAAAAGATGTCTACGTTTTATTGACAATAATAAAAAAAAAGTACTTTCATTCAATATGAAGTGTAAATTATTAAAATAATTAAAAATATAATATATTTAAATTTTTTATAAATATATCAATTTTTATTATTAATATGAAGTACTTTGTGCTTTCTAGAGGATTGTGCTTTCTAGAGGTTTGCCGTAAGATTTGTCATAAGATAGTCTCCACACGTCAAGGATTGTGCTTTCTAGAGGTTTGCCGTAAGATTTCTGACAAGTCGTTTTTTTTTTAAGATTATTTTTAAGATTTAAGGGGAAATATATATTTTTTTCCAAATAATTGTAGTAAATTGTATATTTTATCCAAGATGATTTATCAATTATTTTTAAAACCAACCTTTATAATTTTTTTTTTGTTTTTCTTTAGAAAAAAAAACCCATTTTAAAAGATTATCCTTTGTTGTATAAAAGATTGAGAAGATCCTACCAATCGAAGAGGTCATCAAAATAAAAAAAAAAAAAATTAAATTAAAATTAAAATTTAAACGAAAGTCAAACATTATACCATTTAAAGTAGGTAGGACCCTTGCCCAACAGCAGAATTGCAGCCAAAGCCCACGTGCTGTTTTCTTCTTTGGTCAAGAAAAAAAAAAACACCTAACTATTAAAATTATAAATTTATAATAGAAAATAGAAAACAAATATATTTTTGATATCTATCGCCTAGTGAGGTTGAGGTCTTAGGTTCAATCCTCCACCTCAATATGTTGTAAAAAAAAAAAAAAATTATTTATAAAAAAAAAAAAACTTAAAAGTTATTGTTCAGGATTAAATGTTGAACTAATGTAATTATAATTGTAATTATATTGACTAATGGTACACGTGTTGAGATTATTTTTGGGAGGGTATTTTGTTTTTGGTATATAATAATAAAATTAAAAATTTCCACAATGTTTGATTAGATTATGAAAAAAAAAAACTAGTAATTTAAGGAGAATCACATAATTAGTGCGGAGAGATAAGGCAAAGTGTTCTCATTTAAGAATGTATTTTTTCATAAAGTTTTTATATAATAAAGTTATTTTTCTTACCATTCCACTATCAAAATGAAAGAATGAAGATTCAATTTTGTAGTTTAAAAGAAGAGACATTAATTGATCACTTCAACTATATTAATAATTAAATCATTCATGTTTGTATCAATAAGTAATGATATACAAAATGTTGATGCAAGAAAAGTGTCCATGAATATATGTCCAACAAATGATAAAAATGTTTTTTTTTTTTTTTTTTTTTTTTACTTCAATATATTGAATAGATTATAGAAATGAAATGTCACATATACATATATTAGGATTGGTTGCACAAACAACAATCAGACCCAAAATAATTACAAATTTAGTAAAAATTAAAACATTTTGCAAATATGGTAAAAAATCAGTGGCTATCAGTGATAGACTCTATCTTTGATATATCACTATTACCGATAAACTTCTATAGATAAACTACACAAAATATTATAAAAAACTGAGCTGACTATTATCAGCGATAGACTTCTATCAGCAATGATAGACCATACTATCAGTAATAAAAATTGTCATATTTGTAATTTTTTTTAAAAAAATATTATATTTTTTATTATTTTACTCTAAATTGACAATTTCTCTATATATTAACCAACATAAACATAAATGAATCTTTTAAGTTTTTGAAGTTGCAATTTTGCTGTCTAAAGTCGTGCATCATCATATTTTTTTTAATATTTTTTATTTGTTTTTGCATTTAATACATTTCTCTTTCCATTCATCAAATAGTTGGTTTACTCAATACTTCCATTTACTTGGTTCAATCACTTTCGACGTCACTTTTGTACTCATTCATTTATGCTTATTTAATTAGTTTTTCATTTATTAATTTCTCAAAAGAAAATATGGGTTTTTCAATGGTAAACTATATATATATATATATATATATATATATATATATATATATTAATATTATGTCGGTTTAGGTTCATACTAACTGTAAACTAGTCTTATCCATGCTATGTAAAAAAAAAAAAAAAAAAAAAAATATGTGTGACAATTGTTTTTTTAGTAATAAAGTATCTTCTCTCTCTTCTCCCATATGTAAAAAATTTATTAGTTATTTTTTTAAACAAAAAGCCTACTATCTGTAATTTTTAATTCACAAATGTATATCTCAAACTTCTAAATTCAATTTCACGACTACCAATTTAATTTAGACCTCGTTTGATATTCATCTATAAATATTCATTTCATCTATATATTTTCTTGTTTTGTTTTCTACCCATTTATAAGTATTTTCAAAATCTAAGTTAAATTTTGAAAACTAAAAAAATTAATTTTTATTTTTAAAATTTAATTAAAAATTCTAATGTTTCTAATAAAAAAAAAAAAAAAAAAAAACCAAGAGTTACGCTCTTACCTATGGTTTTGCCTAGTTTAAAAATACAAATTAAGACCGTGGTTAATTTGAGTTCCTAATTTATTTTGGTCCTTTATATTCAAAACATAAATTTTGTTTAGTATTTTCAATTTTTTTTTTTAGTCTTTATACTTTTTAAAAGTTTTTTTTTTTTTTTTTGTCTTCAAACTCTTAATTTTTAAAAAGCAATCATTTTGATCCTTTTTCATTTTTTTCTCATAGAATTACATTTGAGTTACTGAATTTCTTGAAATATAATCATAAATTTGAATCAAAGAGTTCCAATTGTGTATAAATTTTATGTTTAAATTTTACCAATGGAGATAAAAATAAATATTTTAAAAGTAAAATGATTAAAATAAATAAAAGTTGAATTAATATAGTATTTAATCCATGCTACAAAAGACTCATTTGGGATAGATTTGTACAAAACTAACCTAATGTATGTTTTTAGAAAGTTTTTCCAACTTTCAAAATAAAAATATATAAACGTTTGAGGTGTTAAAAAAAATATGAAAAACGTAGACATCAATCTATTCTCCACCGATTTTACCATAGTTTTGTTCTATTCCCTAATTGTTTGAATCGATAAAATATGATTTCAATGATTTTTTTAACACTTTAGCATCAAGGTTTTCATTTTTTTAATGTTACACAAGCACAAATTACAATTTAACTAGTCTTATTAGAATTTTGTTGCGTTGAGGTTATTTTTGAAACATTTTTTCGAGTTCAAAATTAGTTTTAAATTTTTTTAAAGTCTAAAGCTATTTTTGAAATATGTTTTAAAGTATAGGGTTATTTTTGAAACCCCTTATTTTCGAGGGAAACGACATAATCACTTAAAACATTTTCGTTTGTTTGACGCAGGTTGATGTAAATGGCGACAACCCAGGATGGGAAGCCATAAAATACCGGCCGGACATTGACGAGAATCCGTCCAAATCCTCCGGCGAGAGGCTTCTCCACAAGGGAATTATAGAACCCAACAACGAAACCGAATCATCCTTTCAAAATTCCCTCTTACAGAAGGGACTCACAGTCACCGGAGACGACGGCCACACCCTTTCCATCGAATGCGATGTGGTGGTTGTTGGGTCCGGTTGCGGCGGCGGCGTTGCAGCGGCGATTCTCGCAAGTTCCGGCCAGAAAGTGGTGGTTCTCGAGAAAGGGAACTATTTCACCGCTTCTGATTATTCATCTTTCGAAGGCCCTTCCCTCGATCAACTGTACGAGGGCGGTGGAATTTTCACAAGCGATGATGGGAAAATGTTGATTCTGGCTGGTTCCACCGTCGGCGGTGGCTCCGCCGTTAATTGGTCGGCGAGCATCAGAACCCCAAATGCCGTTTTGCAGGAATGGGCTGACAGCCACAAGATTCCGTTCTTTGGGACCTCTGAATATCAGACCGCCATGGATGCTGTCTGCAAGAGAATTGGGGTTTCAGAGGATTGTGAAAAAGAGGGGTTTCAAAATCAAATTCTTCGAAAAGGGTGTGAAAATTTAGGGCTGGAAGTTGAAAAAGTACCTAGAAATTCCCCAAATGGCCATTACTGTGGATCTTGTGGTTATGGTTGTAGAAAAGGGGAGAAACAAGGGACTGATTCTACTTGGCTAGTTGATGCTGTGAATCATGGGGCAGTGATCATAACAAATTGCAAAGCTGAGAGATTCATATTAGAAAGAAACAGAGCTGGAAATGTGAGGAAGAGTAAATGCTTGGGAGTCATTGCAAATGTTTGGAGTGATAACATTACCAAGAAACTGCAAATCAAGGCCAAAGCTACTATCTCGGCTTGTGGTGCGCTTTCCACACCACCATTGATGATATCAAGTGGGCTGAGGAACAAACACATTGGGAGAAATCTTCATCTCCACCCTGTTTTGATGACTTGGGGATACTTTCCAGAGTCAAACTCAGAGTTCAAGGGAAAATCCTATGAAGGTGGAATAATCACATCACTCCACAGGGTTGTCTCTGAAGAATCCAAATCAAATCCCAAAACCATCATAGAGACTCCTCTATTAGGACCAGGATCATTTGCTGCTTTGCTTCCTTGGGTATCTGGACTCGACACTAAGAAACAAATGCTCAAGTATTCGAGAATTTCCCATTTGATAACGATAGTCCGTGATTCGGGATCTGGGGTAGTGAGGTCGGAGGGAAGGGTGAGCTATAAATTGAGTGAAGAAGATAGAGAAAACCTCAAGAGAGGGTTGAGACAGGGATTGAGGATTTTGGTAGCTGCAGGAGCTACTGAAGTTGGCACACATAGGAGTGATGGACAGAGACTTGAATGTAAAGGGATTGGGAAGGAGGAATTGGAAGAGTTTTTGGATATGGTATGTGCAGAGGGAGGGCAACTATCCATGACAGAAAATTGGAATATCTATACCTCAGCTCATCAGATGGGGAGCTGCAAAATGGGAGTTTCTGAAAAAGAAGGCGGCGTCGATGAAAATGGAGAGAGCTGGGAAGCTGAAGGCCTATTTGTTTGCGATGCTAGTGTTCTTCCAACTGCTGTTGGTGTCAATCCCATGATTACTATCCAATCCACTGCTTACTGTATCTCAAACAGATTAGCAGCATTGTTAAGAAAGTAGGTTCCTGAGATGTTTATTGTTTGCTTGCTCGTAGTGTCTTGCATTCTTTCACAAGAGTGCCAATGTATTTACGAACCGACTAGAGGTTAAAGATCATGCTGTTAAATGTGGCTTATCCATTTTATTGTTATATATTCAGTCTCTTTTTTCTCTTTCCTCATCAACTGCTGTTAGGTTTGCTAGATTATAACTTTTCTGTAATGACCTGAACAAATTTTGCAAACTAATCATACAGATTCACAGCTTGAGTGAGAGCCTACTCCAACCACTGTATTGCTATGAGCACCAAGAATAATGGTTTCAACTTTCCATTTGGATACAGAGTAAATGAGAGAGAAGAGAACAAAAAGAAAGGTAAGAAGACAGTGCTCCCTTCAAATTGATGTTCTTGTTTTCATTTTCAATCTCTAAGGTACATTACTTCTGTTGCTAAGGATATTGCAATTGTACAGCTAACTCTAACTTGGTGTCTTTTGGAATTATCACGAGCACGTACACTATACACACACACATGGGCAGATTTTAGCGTAGTTTCGACTGCTGCTCGAGAAATTAATTCTTCACTAGAAACAAGCATTCGTTACAATTTGAGAAACTAGAATTACATTACATTTTACCAATCAATTACTATGTGTCGAGGAGCCGAGTGAGAGTGTTGTCGCGTGGGACCATGCGTCGGAAATTACACTTTGTTACCATCACAAGTGTGAATTGGAACAGTAGGATGAATGAGACAGAGATCTCAAATTATACTTCAGCATAATATGTTGACCACCCTCATCCCCTCCCTTCAGGTCAGCTTTGTTAGGGACCAGACTTGTACTTTTGATAATCGGTCTTAGCCATCGGAGTCAGCCTCATGGAACGGTAGAGGAACTGTCTTTACAGCCCTGTATTTTCCAATGTTGTTTAGTTGTTCATTCTCCAATCTGCCATATAGTAGAGGATTGTTATAATAGGGAAATGTGTGGTTAGCAAAAAATGAATGATAATCAAGCCTATAGCTCAAAATCTTCAGACTGTTATGGTTGGACACAAGATATAGATGATATACCTGTAGAAATTCCAATGCCCCCGTCGGATAACCTCCAACGAAGCCAACAGGAAGTCTAGCATTTTCGACTCGATATTTCTAATGTGCAATTTATGCAACTGTAATACGTTCTCCACCCAAGCAACTCTTAGGATCACATTCAGAACCTGCAAGTAATTTCATTTATCACTTTCAATTCTCCTTTGGCTAGTATAGATTTGAATGACCGTAGTGTACTGAACAGAATTTCTAATCTCGTTTGCAGATAAAACTCACAATCGACAGGTAGTAGACGCCTTTGTTCTTCAAGATCAGTTCGTCTCGGAGCCATCGGTTTCGAGATTTCGAATTGAGAATTCCCCAATCCTTTGCAAAATCCCAGTACAACTGATATAGTGTTGCTAGAAAGGAAGTGACCAAGACCATTATGAACATGAGGCGTGTGTCTTGCCGAGAGTATGTAAGCCTAGCACCGGCCGCCACCATGGCTGATACATACTTGCCCATGTTGGCCAAATGGTCCAAGTCATTGTCATCAAACCATCTTCTTGCACACTTGAATGGTATCAAATACGAAAGATCATGTGTCAGTTTGAGTATATCAATCAAACCAGAAAGAAAATCGATAGCACTTCGGAAATCACCTGCATTGCACGCCAAAAGTATGGCAAAAATGAAATGAGGTAAGTCAACTCCCAGTATAACGTCCCGGAGTTGCAGACTTCGCCTCGATGCAATCCGAAGGAACCCGCAAAGAAGTAGCAGATGGCGGATTCCATGAGCCTCAGCAGAGTGATCTTTGAACATAAACAAGTCAAAAGTGATTAAGAAGTTTCAGCAACAGTATGTTTTTACTCAATGTATATATATATATACACATCTCACATACCTGGCTTGTAAGTTGGTCAGCCAAGAAAGAGTCGACAAACAGAACCTGAAAAAACAACACATTTCAAAGTTGTAAATAAATCACAACTCACAAGGCAATGCCATGATGTAATGAGAAAGAAACTGCTGTGTACCTTGTAAAAAGGAGAGAAAATTATTTTACGAAACACGCGGAGAAAATAATAGCGTGATGGTCGGTAGAATATGTCAAGCGGGCATACGAGAAGGACAACAAACATCTGCAGAAAAAGGAAGTTGAAAATGAAATCATCATCAGAGTTATGCGAGGAACCGATTACGTCGTGATTTAAGGGATGGAAGAACTAACGAGAAGAAGAAGTCCGGGAATGGAATCAACTTGGACAGGGGAGAAGCCAGTGAGTCCTAAAATCAAGTGAATGACGAGAGCTCCAACGACAGCAGTCATGGTGGTGGTGCATATAAGAAAAGCATCGCGGTACTTGAGGGCGGTACTCGACTGAAACTCGAAAATGAAGTTGTAATTGATCCGTGCGTGTTTCCACGTGAAGAGATTGCAACCGTACATGAACATGTGCAAGCTTAGCAATGCAAACATGCTGCAGGAAGAGTTTTGAATCAAGGTAAGAAAGTGAAGAGAAATGAAAGTGTTTTGTTTTGAAAATTAGAAAGGAACCTGAAAACAGGATAGACAGCATCCATGTAAGAAACTTCATTTGGACGAGAGAAGACACCAGACAAATGAGCCAAAGTTGCGTATACAATAAACAATGACACAAAGCAACCTGTAAACAAACCTGAAACCAACAACAAAAACAAAATCACAACTTTGCTTTCAAATTTCTGAAGAAAAAATAAGAACAAACGTTTGACCATAATGGGCCTTGAACATCAAATTCATAAAATTTTGTACATTGGTAATTTAAAAAAAAACAAAAAAAAACAAAGGGTATCAGAAGAATTTCTAAAACAGAGGAGGTCAAAAAAGTCTTAACAACTGTTTGTTTTAATTATGTCAAAACCCTATATTTAGTAAGTCAACTTACACCCAACTGGACGAAGAGAATGAATAAAAATAGTCGGAGAGAGAAAGAAGTTATAGACGGAGACTTAATAGAGACGTTAAAAATGGAAAAAAGAATTGACATTTATCCCATGAGAGTTACATGGTTATATACCCACCCCAAATAATTAATACCTGAGGAAGTGATGCAGCTGCAGACGCATCCACCACGGGAGGTGTATACATGGTTGCACACAACGTAAGGCAGATTGTTTACCAACCACTTACAACAGATAAATGAAAAATCGGTGAGTCAATAATGACGTTTGAAACTGTGTGAGCGTTTCCCCGTGAATTTGAAATAATGACATTTAAGGGCTCAATTCATGTCACTTTTTGTAAACCCTCACCGATTTCTCTACTCAACACACAAAAATCTAGGGTATACCATCCTTCGATAACGCATACACAGAAGGTTTCTCCCCCGAAAACGCATACAAATAGCTCTCCAAACGCGGAAACAACATGCATTCGACGATATCCTCCGACCTAGAGTTTATACAACCATACGACATCCTTCTACAAGCATACAACAGATCCCCTGAATTCGATAAGCGTTTATCCTCTCTCGCATTTCTTGTTCTCGTCTGATTTTTGAACGAATAAGTAAAAGGTTAGTGTTAGTTTAGCTATGAGGGTTTCAGTTTAGGAATCTAGGGTTTTAGCTTGTGGGAGCTGGACAAAATGTTTTTGAATAGGGTGATTTGAATTAAGATTACATGTTTTAGCTCTCAGATTTTGATTATTTTGAATAATAGGTGGTGTACCTTTTTTTTTTTAGGGATTCTGATTAGGTCCTAGGATTACAAGGGTAGGGTGGTAGTAATCCTTTTTTAGCTATGAGATCCATTTTTTTTAGGAATTCTCTTTACATTATCTACTTTTGGTTGTTGCCTATTTTTAGGAAAAACTACATCACGAGTACAAGGGTGATAGTAATTACACACGGGTGTGTCCATACGTATACCCTGGCCGAAAGTGTGAGATTCCTATTTTTAGGGAAAGCTACATCACGATTACAAGGTGATAGTAATTCCACACGGGTGTGTCCATACGTATACCCTGGTCGAAGGTGTGTGCGGGGCTCTACTCGAAAGAACACATGAAGATATGCAACGACAAAAATCACTTAACGGAAACATACGTATACCCTGGCCGAATGTGTGTGTGCGAGGGCTCTACTCGAAAGAACACATGGAGATATACAGCGACAAAAACCACTTAACGGAAAAAATAACGAAGTTTCTTTTAACGGGAAATCACCCACCTCACCAAAACAAATTTGGTATCCAATTAATTAATTTCAAAACTAATTAAATTTTAAATCCAATTAATCAATTTCAAAACTAATTAAATTTTGAAATAGAGAATCATAGTAGGGTATAATGGGGAACCAACTAAAACAAACCTCTCCCTAAAATAACTCTAGACATAGAGTGCAAACAATACATGTATTTAAACATTTTTCATTAATCCTAATTGTTTGTAGACATTTTTCATTAATCCTAATTGTTTGTAGACATTCTTCTTAAATTCCCAAGAAAAAATAAATGCAACCAATTTTTTTTAAAAATAATTACAAATATAGCATTTATAAAAAAATGAAATTAAAAAAAAAAAAAATCAAACCATTGATTAATTTAGATAATAGCTACCAATCCCTATGTTTCTATATTTAAGTACAAATATAATAACATAAACGTGTTCTAATTTTTGTTGTATATGCAATAATTATTATTATTATTATTGTTTTTTTTTTTTTGGTGCAACAAATATGGTAGAGATTGGTGCAACAAAAGGTAGATGTCTTGAGAGTAGAGCTATGTTCAGGTAAACATAACTATTTTCTTGAGTTGCTATTTTTTTTTAGGTTAAATTATAAGTTTGGTCCCTAAACTTTAAAAAATATCTAATAGAGACATAGCCATTCGAGATGACTATATGTCACTAAACTTTTAATTTTATATGTTTAATAAGTTTGATTTATTAGACAGTAACTTAAAATTTCAATTTTATGCCTTCAAGACGGTGAATTAAAAAAAAACTAAAAACTAAATTTGTAATTTTGAAAGTTCAAGGATTAAATATGTTTGTTTTTTTTACCGAATATCGATTTGAGATTCGTGGCTCTGATACCATATTTCATATCATGAGATTCTATCTTAAAACCAATTAGTAATAAGAGAAGTAACTCATGTATCTTATATTGTGAGTGATGTCATTTCATCTTTTCGATAAGATGCTCAACAAAATGGATACAAAGATTAAGATTAAATTTGTAATTTAACAATATATATATTTTTTTAATTATGTCAATCTAAATTGCACTAGATTAGAAGAGAAATGATGCATAGGCATATAAATATTTGCATGTATGTATAGGGAAAGGATAATTAAAGAAAAAAAAAGAGATTAGATTAAAATAGAAATAGAAATAGAAATAGAAAAATTACCAACAAAGAAAGTGGTGATGTGGGAATCTTTAGGTTGTTGAGGTCTCAAATATTTCATTGCTTTTTTTCTGTCATTGTTGGCGAAGTGCTTTGTGAATATGGATTCCACATCGTCCATTAGTCTTACCACCTTCATTATTTCATTTCCCCAAATTAATATTATTCATTATATTATTCTTTTCACCAAATTTAAACAAATAATATATTTCCAACTTTTTATTATGATGCATGCCAGACAGGAAATCATGGTCAAACAAATAAATATTTTTATAAATGTTTTAAATTTTAATTAATTATTGATTAATCTTTACCTTATCGGAGCTAATAAAGGGTGACTTTTTCACCTCTTGAAGATAGCTAGCCGACGCCTTTTGGTTCGCCACCTTTTCCCATAAAAAAAAAAAAAAAACATTTGTCAAATGTTTTTTCTTTAATTTTGGTAAATGATTAATTAACGTACGAAGGCATCAAATAAAATGTTTTTTTTTATCACCTTGTCGAATTTCTTCAGAATCTTTACGAATGCCTTCATGTTCAGCGAACTACGGGACACAAATCAAACCATCATTAGTTTCGGTTTTGAGTTAATATGCTTTAATATAACCTCAATTTTAAGTTTGATTTGTCGTTGTACTTTTAGAAATTAAGTTTCTACTGATTTTTTTGACTTTTAATTTTGGGTTTTATAAGTCCTTATTCGTTGAAATGTTTACTTCCGAGTTCATTTTGAGCTTCGATAACGAATGTATCGTTTGATACCCATTTTTTTTTTTTTTTCGAAAATTTAGTTTATAAACCGTACTTTCACTTATGAAATTAAACATAAAAAAGAAAAAGGATTTAATTAGTTGAATGAACATTTGACGCCGTTTGTGAGGACGACGCGTCACAACCGTGACGCTCTCCCGACAAGCCAAGACACAACTCCACCTTCAAACGACTAAGGCGAAACACCTCGCCAAACAGAGGACGGAGCGCCGTCAGACATGCATGCATCAAAACCCTCCCGCAGGCATCAAGTCCTCACGCTCCGACGCAGCTTTGCCCTGTCTATGCCACTTGTCGGTCGTGCGCAAGCCTTCAGCACACCCGATTCCTAGCAAACAGGTGATGAAGCTTCCGCCGTCAGACAGACAGACATCAAGTCATCACGCTCTGACGCAGCTTCGCCCCGTCTATGCCACTCGTCGGTCATGCGCAAGCCTTTGACACACCCGAGTCCTGGAAAACAGACGATGAAGCTTCCGTCGTCAGACACACATGCACCAAGTCTTCTCGCGGGAAACCATAACACCGTCCCACCAAGATTGGGCACAAAAATTGAGGAGGGTGTAGCCAAGCGCACCGAACAAAGGGTTATGGCGCCCGGTTCACTCGGAAAGATCTATAGCGATCAACCCTTTGGACGCGAAGGAATGATTGCCAATAGGCCAGAACGAGGGAACCAAACGCGACAACCCCGAGGTAACCGCAAGACATCACCCCTCCGCATGGCACGGTACTCGCAGGAAACCAATGGAGTCCTACATCACACAAGACGCGGCTTAGTCGAATATACTCGACGTCGGCCGACCACTAGGACGCCCCACCTCGAGCAGGGGCTAGAAGGGGACCAAGCCCACAAAACAACATCCACAAGCTTGAAAAATACGTGGCAAGTAAAAATGTACCGAAGAAAACCTTCATTACGAAAAAGAAGTCAGACCCCAGGATCATTACAAGGTAGGCAGAACCCCCGAACAAAAAAGAGAAAAGAAACTAAGGAGTGGCGCCTCCCAAAGATGACGACGCAGAGTCCCAGAAGTTGTTCAGGACATCTTCAAGCGCCTCCATCTGGGTGACCGTCAGTAAACCAGGCCTGACAAAAAAGAGCTCTAGACTTTTCCGTATCATCTCCCTCTCCATGGCAGCATAAGCCACAAAGCCGGCAAAGGCACTCTCGAGTTTCGAGAAGTCCGACCGTTGCTCAGCAATTTGCGCCTCGAGAAGGGATCGAACGCGACACGCGTCTCTCGCAATTAGCCTCTCAGCTACGAGAGCACCTTCGCGAAGCGCCACCTCCTCGGAACGCCTCTTTTATGTCTCCCTATGGGTTTGTCGTTCATTCACAAGTTCCTCCTGCGAAAGGACTAGCGCCTTGTTTGCTTCGGCTAGGGATGATTTAACTCTCAGTTGCTCGGCGTCCACGACAGAAAGATGACCTAGTCGTCTTTCCAAATCATGCCCCAAGATGGATCGACTACAAGAGATCCTGACTATGGCCTGGAACCAAAACGCAAGAACAAGCGTTACAAGAAGAAATAAAAAAACGATGGGACAAAGGGAACAAACGATCCACCTATGCAAGATCACAAACCAACCGTCGGAGATCTTCCGCGGTCTGACCCAACTCAAGCAAAGGTGCAGACACGTCGTCGCGAGTAACTCGTTGGAAGGCACGCACGACCTCGTCCCAAGCCTCTCTTCCCCCCAAGGAAGAAGCCGCATCCTCCCCAGTGGTGGAGCGACTAAAGCAGAAGGACGTGAATTCCTGACCTCTCCTTGCGTCAAAAGAAGAACGAGGTCACAGTCAAGCCCCTCTCCCAGGGGCCCAAAGTCATTCCCTTCCACAGAAGGAGAAATCGTCACTGCGCTCGATCCCACCACGGGATCTAGAGCATGACCCCCCGCTAACGAATCAAGGGCCGCTGCGGTACTAAAATTAATTGTCGGTCCTAAGCTCAGCTCCCTCACACCTCTGCCAGGGGCCGTCGTCTCGGTCGTCCCACCCGTGGGGGCCTGACTGTCTTCCCCTTCCTCAAGGAGGGCGTCATCCTCATCATCAAAATGATCCGTCTGACGAACCTTCAGCGGGCGAACAGGAGACATAGAATCCTCTTTTCATCCGCTTGCCTACGCCCCCCGACCAACGAAGGGACCACAACCGACGACTCCGCTCCAGCGGTCGGAGCCGTCCTGACCGACGGACGGGTGGTCTCTCCAAATTGCTAGAACGAGCAACTCGTCGAAGGCTTCGAAGGCACGGACAGACCACCGGTCCCCGACATCTTCGATGCGTCATCTTCAGACCCGGAACTCACAGAATCAAAGTTCCCCCCTTTCGGAGTGCATGGTCACCTCACGGTCCAGGGCAATCTCAGGGTCAAGACCGCCTGGGGCGTGAGAAGAATGCACCTAAACTCATTCTCGGGCAGCACGAGCGAACATCGATAGCTCAAACTTGCACGAATCAGGTTGTCCTCGCTGCAGACAAGGGCGAACTTCCGCTAGAATGAAGGTATCCCCGAGATATGTCGACAGACCAAAGCTAGCAGCTTTGCACTCGGAACCTCCAGGTTCGGCACAACTGCCACACAACAAAAAAAAACATCAGAAATAGCCTCACAAGGCGAAGCGAATAAAAAGAAAATGGAAGCGGACTTACCTAAATTCCCGAACTCTGTCGGAACCTCACAGATGGGAATATCCTCAGGACCCGTGACCAGCCAGTCCTCAGTGGCGTAAAACCACTGTTCTCGCCACCTCTTCACCGACGAAGGATTTTTCGTGATTTTCCGATACAACTTCGGTGACAAAAATAAGCGGGACGGGTTCTGTGGAACGGGTTGTAAGGAAAAGACGTGAAGAAGTTGCGCTAACGTGGCTTTCGACCCGTCCCCATACCTTTTCCACAGAACATTGAAGGCGAACAACCCAGACCACGTATTCGGTGCCAGCTGCGCCAACGCTAGGCCCACCACATTTAGAAATAGCTGAACAATTGGAGCTAGGGGAAGGCGAAACGCCCTGGGAAACATGCTCAGGTATAAGATAACACACCCCACCGGAGGCGCTTAGATCGTCTCCTCCAGTTCTGGAAACCGCAGCTTCACGCACGACGAAATATCATAAGTTTCCCTCAGCGTCAGCAGGTCGTCAGTAGTCAGACGCCTGGGAGCCGCTGACAGAGGGGTCCTAGCGATGCTACCAGAAGTAGCAAAACCTCAGGCCATTAGAGAATCGAAGCAGAAGAAAACGAAGGGCGGCGAAGGAAAGTGTTAGAAAACTCTTCCTCCCTCTTTCGAATTTAAACCATCACGAGGGGTAAATCCAGACCGCACATCTTCATCAACGGTCTGAATCTCACCTAAAGACAAACTGATGCGTCACACCTCGGGTTAGGTGACACGTCGACAAAACGCCGATTCGTCTCTTCAACGGCAAGGCTACACGCGTTTCCCCCGAAAGGCGTGTGATGCACCAAGATTCCTCTTGAGGCACTTCGATATCTCGCGCCGAATCAGACCACCGGGAAAGTCCGCAAACAACGAAACTACCTGCTAGTGGGGCCAATGTTACGGGCTACCTCAGCCTCGCGTCATCCACTGACATCATACCCCACTCCCCGAGGAGTGAGGGTCGCGCACCAAGCCCCAGACGAACCATCCATCAGGGGCCGACCCCGGAACCTCGGGGGAAACTTAGTGCAGCTGACGAAAGCACGTTGTCGTCACACTTCCTCTCGATCGCTGGAGATGTGCCTGGCGAGACAGCCTGCCACGAATGACGAAGAGGCGACATAACAACGCCCCCAACCCTCTCGGGAATCGGGAAACGACGGTTGCTGCCATCATGACAAGGCGCGTGAACCCAACCCCGGTTGGTTTCACCCCCTCACCCTGGTTTACACACTTGCCCGAAGGCCAGGAGATCGGGTCATCCAGGGAACTCTCTCTCATCACCAACTATAAATACCCTTCCTATTCAAAGGGAAAGGAAAAGGAAGAAGAAAGGAACGGGTAACTCTACCCTAAACTCTCTCTACAACTCATACTTACGTTCAGACCTCTCTGACTTAAGCATCAGAGTCGTGTGGGCCTAGATCCACACCGGTGCAAGTTTAATCTTCCTCTCTTGCAGGTGCTCCGTGGACCCGTCGACCGTCGCGCAAGGCGTACAATACGGAGGCGTGGGGAAGTCCAAAATTCTGCATCAACATTATCTATTTTCTACCTAATGTTTTAAAAAATCAAGTCAAGTTTTAAAAATTAAGACTTGGTTTGATAATTATTTGGTTTTTGAAAAGTAAGCCTATAAATAATACATTCACATATTAGTTCTTCATTTATTGTGTTATTTATCTTTTACAAGCCTTTTCAAAGTTCAAGCCAAATTTTGGAAACAAAACATAGTAAACTTTCAAACATTTGTTTTTATTTTTGGAATTTGGCTAAAAATTTCAATGTTTCTTTTACAAAGATAAATATCGTAGTAGGAACTTATAGGTGTATGTATTATTTGTAAGCTTAACTTTTAAAAATCAAATGATTATCGTTTCTTTAAGAAAGAAAAGAATCATAGTAAAAAAATTGAGAATAAACCCACGATTAAAATTAAATGATTATCAAATAGAATCTATGAATACAATTATATGGAATTTTCAACTTCAGAAAAACAAATGCGTACTATTTAACAATAATTTGGCTAGCTAATGCGCTTAACTTTAAACAATACAATTAATTGTTGTAAAAAAAAAAAAAACCATACAATTAATTGAATTTATTAGTTAAAAAAATGAAAGTTTATTTTGTAAATATATATATATATATATAAACTAAATAGGTAATAAAAAAATTTACTCAAAATATTCGGGACCCGTTTGATAACGTTCCTGTTTCTTGTTCTCTGTTTCTTGGTTCTTGTTTCCTATTTCTTGTTTCTTATTTTTTAAGAACTAGAAACAGAAACATGATTGATAACTACTCATGTTTCTTGTTTCTTTAAAAAAAGAAACAGAAATAGAAACTTGTTTAATAACCGTTTGGACCAACAAGCCAAAACTATGTTTAGGTAAAATGGGAACAAACTAATATAAAAAGAAACGAAACAAAAAGAAACACCTTTTTATAGTTTCTCAAATTTTGCATTTTTTTTGGAAACGTTTCTAAAAATTTAGAAATAAGAAACGAGAATAGTTATCAAACAAGTATGTTTCTCAAAAAATGAGAAACAGGAACAGGAAACAGGAAACGAGAACGTTATCAAACGGGCCCTCATTAATTTATTTTTTTAAAAAAATAAATACGGACTAAATAGATACGATCTTAAAAGTGTACCTTAAGATTTTGAGGAGGCCGAGACCTTTATAGAGCTCAACAAAGGCGCCTCGGATCATCTTCTCAGCCCACTGGATCTTCTTCCGGCTGATGGAGACGCGGGAGACATCCTTTTTGGGGTTGTTGATGAGATCCTCCCAGAGCATCCCCATGACGACGGAGATGGTCCTTGACGGAGTGGTGGCCGGAATGTCAACTCGCAACGCCATCTTCGGCTTATTCCCTTTCTTCGTTTTGTCTCTCACGGTGGCATTAATGAAGGTGACGCCGTGCCTCTCCAGCGCCGATATTGCTTCATCCGTCTCCGATAATTCTGCTGACATTTCGTTTGAATCTGTGTTCTCTGTATCCAACATTAATACGACAATCCTCATTATTATGTCTTTAGGAATCTTTTGAATTTTACTACTTATTTCACTTCCTTTAATGATAAACTTGATCGTTTCTTAAATGTTGGATTGATATTTTTCTCATAGTTTTATTTATTTGACTAAACCTAGATTGATTATATTTTGGTCTTAGTTTGATTTTTATTAGTCTAATAAATGTGTAGACGAGAGATTAGAACTTTCAATTATAAGTAATTAAGATAATATGTACACGTTTTATTTTGGTCTTAGTTTGATTTTTATTACTCTAATAAGGTCGGGGGTTCAAATGTCAATATTTTGCCAACAAAAGCATAGTTCAACGACATGATGTATCGGCCTAAAGACCATGAGGTCCTAGATTCAATCCCCACCCCAACATGTTGTCAAAAAAAAAATGTCAATATTTCAATACTATTATTAAAAAAACTAATGGTAAGATTTTAATAAAACTAAGAGATTTTAAAATAGGAATGAAATTAAAATCAAAGGATGAAAATAAAACAATAATTAAAAGAAATATTTTAATGATTTTTTTTTTTAAGGAAAAAGTTTTTGTCTTTTTTTTAATAGGATTGAAACTTAAGATCTCATAGTCATTAGTCGATACAATGTCAAGCTATGCTATTGTTAGTCGGACAAAGAATTGAATAGAATGAATACTTAGTTGACTTTAAATTAAAATAAATGATAACTAATCATCATATGCCACGTGTCAATCATATAAACTATAACTAATTGGCGGGAAAATGCAAGTGTGAAGAGCCGCAACATTGTGGAGTGACGTCTTGACCTAACTTAAACAAAATTAATTTAAAAAAAAACAGAAAAAAAAGAAGAAAATTTTAGGTTACCCAAAAAATTGGAGTGACGAGGAGAAAAGGAGGAGGAGCGGGAAAAGGGTCCCGGCGGCGAAGTTTTGCGGCGGCGATCTTCAAGAATCCGTTTGAATTCCAATAGAATACTGAGCTGCTCCTTGAGACTATCCCCTCTCTCCACAAACTCACTCTCCCTACTTCTATAAAACTTATTCACTTTATCCAATTCTTCATCCAATGTCTCAAAAAATATCTTCACCTATTTATAAAAACAAAAACACTCATAAAAATCAAATTTAAAATATCGCCAACATCGACCTAGCTCAACTAGTATATTATATATAGACTAATGACTAAAAGCTCACGTGTTCAATCTCAAACCCACATATGCTAAAAAAATATATATATACATAAATTCTTCTTATTTTCTCGAACTCAAATTTTGTTAGGATAATTTTGGAAAGATTTAAATTCTTAATGAGATTTTAAAACTTTTTAGTTTTAAAATTTGAGAAATTGTAGTAAATGACAATTTAAAACTTATTGTTTGCAAATATAGCATGTTTTTAAAAATTTTGCGGATATAGCAATTTCTATCGCTGATATCTTATGACTGATAGAAGTCTATCGCTGATCACCTCAGCTTTTTATAGATTTTTGTCAGTGATAATAGTCTATTAGAGATAATAGTCTATCACTGATAGAAGTCTATCAGTGATATAATAAAGTCTACCAGTGATAGAAACGAGTTTTTTTTGCCATAATTTGCAAAACATTTTAAAGTTTGCTAAATTTGCAATTAGTTTGGGCCTGATTGCTATTTGTGCAACCAGCCCTTTAAAATTTTGGATTAGCTAAATAAGAAAACAAGAAAACCCATATATTGAAGTAGTTTTTATAATTTAATTTTCATTTTATCAAGAGATCTTAATAATTATGACATATGTTTTTAAACTTTACCTCATCTTCCTCAGAGAAGAATTGAGAAAGTTCGGTTTCGCAACCTTCATGACCTTCATTGGGATCGCCATCTTCAAGGCTGTCATTCTTTTTTACCTGCAATAATAAAAATAGAAAAAAAAATTAAAAATGAAAAGGGAAGAACATTTTGGGATGGCTATGGCTATGGAAAGAACATGTGTGACATTTATTAAGGCTATTCAAGATCTTGTTGGATAATTATGCATGTATATATATTTTCGTTTGGTTGAAAATATGAAGTTATACAATCTTGAATATTTTACTAAGCATGTCTGAGAAGAAAAATATTGTCTAATTTCTCTTATTAATGATTCATAGATAAATGCATTAAATGTGTAAATTCTGAATGAATAATACATGTGATTGAGATGCTCCATGTATTGTTATAGAGAGATGCACTTGTGTTGTGATTATGTTCTTATGTGATTTTGCTACTTAACAACTTGGGAAGAAATATTTTAGATAATATTTCTTGAATTGTGCATATTCTGACCTTATAAAAAAATATCATGTGCAATATATTTCTTATTGATGAAATGCATTACTGGGGAAATAAAAAATTTATGATGTTACGATCACTCATATTTTCCAATTCTTTGATGTATACATAAATTTATTGTAGTGTTTATAATTTATGTATGCATGCATAAATATGTTTGATTGATTAAAATATATATACATATTTTTTAATATCTCAAAATGTGAGGGAGAAAGTGGTTAAAACCATTATTCAATGTAAAGAAATGGAAAAATCACTTGATTTCACTGATGTGATACTAGGTGTTAAAGATAAGAAAAATCAAAATAACTTTTTCAGTATGTCAATCACATTACATTGAAAAAATGCTAAAGTAATTTAATTGTTTTGATGATACTCCTGTAAGCTTACGGACGCTAGTATGAGTCTTAAGAAGAATAAGGAAGATAATGTTTCTCAATCTGAATATGAAAAGATTATATGTAAGTTCATATGTTTGATAAATTATACTAGACCTGATACTACATATGTTGTGAGTAGATTGAGTAAAATATACACAAAATCTTGATAAAGGCCATTGAATTGCTCTTCGTCGATTATTATGTACCTTAAAGGTACAATGAATTTCTGTTTGCATTTTAACAAATTTCCTATAGTACTAGAAGGATATTGTGATGCAAATTGGGTGACAAACAACGACGAGGTGAGCTCCACTAGCGGTTATGTGTTCATACTAGGTGGAAGAGCTATTTCATGAAAATCAGCTAAGCAAACGTGCATAACACGATCCACTATGAAGTCTGAGTTCATAGCTCTCAAGCTAGTAGGGAAAAAAAGCAAAATGACTAAGAAGCCTACTAAGAGACGTACAATTGTGAGGGGCGTCAGTTCCAGTATCTCTGCATTGTGATTCACAAGCTGTCATAGGAATTGCAAAAAATGGTGTGTATAACGGCAAGAGAAGACATATATGCCTAAGACATGGAGTTGTAAAACAACTGTTGAAGAGTTGAATTATCTCTTTGGAGTACGTGAGGTCCGAGAGAAACTTGGTGGATCCACTCACCAAGGGCTTAACAAGGAGAGTAATTCTTGAGTCTTCAATATGTATGAGACTCAAACCCTAAGGTAAAGTATAATACTTTGGATTCTAGTCATGATGTATTATATGATTCCATAGTCCTGGATTTGGATGGTCTATGTATAGACTTGATGGATAAATTGTAAAAATCATCATGACTTAGTTATGTTTCTAGTGTATTATATGAATCCATAGCCCTTTCTTTGAGTGGTCTATGTATAGACTTGATGGATAACTGTGAAAGTCTTCATAGCTCAGTTTTAAGGGGTTCTGTCTCTAATAGACTTGATGAAGCATTTAACGTGGCTGTGGAGGTGTGACTGTCTTCAATGAAAGAGTTTAAAGAGCATCTTTCTAGAGCTTTCACGATGACCCGAGGTTTTATGTGCATGACTTTTAATAGCACGTGTATTATTTCTATATCGCGGAATTGGAAAAACCACAAGGATTGAAACGTGTTGTGGGGGTCTCAACCATAACCACTGAAAGTTCAAGAGGTAACTCACTTTCTTTAAAACTGGTTGTTATCTTACTTCACTATGCATTAATTCAAATCGAAAGATATTAATGCTTAAGTTTCGTTTCCTTCCACTACTCATAATTTTTTCTTTTTTTTCTGTATTAGTTTATTTTCTTTTTCACAGTCATTCGTGGGGGATTGTTGGGAATGACTTAGATGTCATTCTTCCTAAAGTTGTTGGATCATGAAATGAGTTTGTGGCATGAACTCTTCCTCCCAAATTTGTGGATCATGGAATGAGTTTATGACATGAACTCTTCCTCCCAAATTTGTGGATCCATAGAATGAGTTTGTGGTATAAACTTCTCATGTTTACTCTATATATATGAAGTTCATTGGTTGTATTTTGAACACTGAGCATAAGAGTTTTCATCGAATCTATTTCTTCATCAAGTGCATGATTAAGTTGAGAGTTGTGTTAACCTTGGGGAGCAATCGACTTATCAACGATTAAGCACCACGATCGTGTCGAATTTGCTTTCAAGGCAGTGATCTTTTCCACAGCACAACATGTTGTTGTCTTTTCTATTTTCCAAATTTGTTCTAGACGGTTTCGTGCACATGCATAAAATTTCATAAAATCAAATCTTTTTTATTTATTAATTTTTTTACTGTCAACCATTTTTTTTCCTTTTTTCTTTGGTTGATTTTCTAATTAGCATTTCCACGAGGGAAAATCAAATTCTCCAGAAACAAACAGTCAGTAATTCATAATATGAAATTAAAAAATAAAAACAAAAAAGATTGATTGAGTACTCAAGTAAGTCCTTTAAATTTGGTTAAATCGTCTTAGCTCAATAAGCCAAAAAGCATGGCAGCCCAATCCCAACAATATTACTAGAGTTTTTAATCTCAACTACTTTTTTTCTGCTTATTGTTCGCTTCAATCCCGACTCCAAAACATTCCTTTCATAAACATGAAAGTCGCTACAATATGTCTCACTTTAATAATCATTAGATATAAAATCGAAGTCTCTCAGCCAAGTTGGAGAAGGTTGTAAAAAAAAGTACCAAATCTCACTTCACATTTTTTTTTTGAATTCTTTGAAGTAGTTTTTCAATACTAAATGGGAATTTAACAAAAAAGGGAAAGGAAACCGAAAAATAGGGGAATTCGGTATTTAAGCATTAAAATAAAAAAAAAGATGTGTCAAAAACGACGAACAAATGGCATAAAAACGACATTGATGTACCTGAGAAAGGTGGTCGGCGTCGAGACGGCGGAGGCGGCGGGGGAAGTTGGCGGCGAGAGAAGAAAAGAGGGCGGCGGCGGAGGAGGGAGGGGGAGGTTTAGGAGTTCTGGAAAGCTTAATTCTCTTAACGAGCTTTTTGAGTTGCCAGTAATTGACGAACGCATCTTTCCATTCGGGAATCAGTTGAGCTTCGAGCTCCTTCGAGAATTTTACCATTTTTTTTTCTGGGATTTTGGTATGAAGTGAAATATTGGGGGAAAAGAGATGAAGGAAAAACAGGATGAGATCCAAGAAGAAGTTAATGATGGAAGATGAGACAACCCAGAGACTCGCCGGTGCCGACCAGAGAACCGACGGTGGCAGAGAATAAATTAAATAGCGTGGAGGGGAATAAGGCGAAGATGAGGGAGGAAGTTAATGAGAAGGCAAAATTAAGAAAAGATCCTTAAGGAAAGGAAAGGCCGTTATGAATGAGGAAATGGTGGGCGATGAAATCCTACAGAATTGGGTGAATTAAGAATGGTGGGTTGGGTTTGTTGTGGAGAGAAGAGGTGGATGTGGTGATTATTCGGTCTTATTCTCCGAATCATGTGGGTTGCACAGACGGTGGAGGAAGAGAGGATTGATTGAAATGTTGATTCCGGCGGTGCTGTGGATTCCGGCGACGAGGATGCTATGTGGATCGCTTTGTTTGAGCGAGAATAATGGCCGTTCGTCTGCAAATTCTCGGGGATGCCATTGGAGAAGAGAGAAGAAGCTTTGAGGAGATGGTTTAAGAATAAGATTTTCACGCCAATTAGAGTTGCAACCATTTTTGCACTCCACCCATTACACATCCTGGATAAATATTTATTTCATTTTTTTTGAAAAAAAATCATTCCTAAGTTTCTATCTTGATTTTGTTTTGCCAATTTTCTCTCTCTCCTCTCACATTCTTCTTCCTCCTTCAACTATCCTTCATTTTTCTCTCTCGTCCTCCAACCCCTCTCGGTGACCATGGAAATCGAGCTCCAACCTCAATGGATTAAAAAAAATTATCATTTTCTGTTCGACAAGATGAGGACGTTAAATGTTTTCCGATTTCAGACAGGAAGTAGATGAGGACGTTAAATGTTTTTCGATTTCAGACAGGAACTGAGGATGTTAAAGGTTAAAAGAGGTGAAAGTTTCAACGGGTTTTTTTCGATTGGGATCCCGACGACGACGTAAGATTTGTGATGTGTATGGATTGTAATGGAAGCTCTCAAGTTTTGGATTAAGAAGAAGACAATGTGAATTGATACAAATTTCAATTTTAGGCTTTTTTTTAGGGAGTAAAAAACAGATTTTTTTTTTTTATTTTTTGAAATTTAATTTTAGTGTTGGACATAGATTCGTGGAGGAATGAAGGAGAAGAAAGATGGAAATCTATTTCCATGTTACTAGAGGGGGTTGAAAGACAGGAGGGAAAATGACCTTCAAAAGAGAAAGGAGGAAGGTAAGAGGAGAGATAAAGTGGAACAAAAAAAAATCAAAGTAAAATAATGACGTTAGAAAATTAGGGAGAATTTTTTTTATAAAAAAAATATAAATATTTAGCCAATCACGATGTGTCACATGGCTGGGCTGCACAAGATGGTTGTAGCCCGACATGCAAGCAAGTTTTACTCAAGTTCTAATATTATCCTCCACTTTTATAAACATTTCAAAACTATGTTTGGAGTATAAAATTTCTAAAATTTTAGACAAAAAAATCAACGTGACACTGACTAAAACGCTTGACCAAAAGAGATTCAAACACTTACATTTATTAAGAAAGTAGGTTCCTGAGATGTTTATTGTTTGCTTGCTCGTAGTGTCTTGCATTCTTTCACAAGAAGTTAAAGATCATGCTGTTAAATGTGGCTTATCCATTTTATTGTTATATATTCAGTCTCTTTTTTCTCATTCCTCATCAACTGCTGTTAGTTTTGCAAGATTATGACTTTTCTGTAATGACATGAACAAATTTTGCAAACTAATCATACAGATTCACAGCTTTGCTATGAGCACCAAGAATAATGGTTTCAACTTTCCATTTGGATACAGAGTAAATGGGAGAGAAGAGAACAAAAAGAAAGGTAAAGAGAAGACAGTGCTCCCTTCAAATTGGTGTTATTGTTTTCATTTTCAATCTCCAAGCTACATTACTTCTGTTGCTAAGGATATTGCAATTCTACAGCTAACTTTAACTTGGTGTCTTCTGGAGTTATCACGAGCACGTACACTATACACACACGGGCAGATTTTGACGTAGTTTCGACTGCTGCTCGAGCAATTAATTCTTCACTAGAAACAACCATTCGTTACAATTTGAGAAACTAGAATTACATTACATTTTACCAATCAATTACTATGTGTCGAGGAGCCGAGCGAGAGTGTTGTCGCTTGGGACCATGCGTCGGAAATTACACTTTGTTACCTTCACAAGTGTGAATTGGAACAGTAGGATGAATGAGACAGAGATCTCAAATTATACTTCAGCATAATATGTTGACCACCCTCGTCCTTCTTTCAGGTCAGCTTTGTTAGGGACCAGACTAGTACTTTCGATAATCGGTCTTAGCCATCGGAGTCGGCCTCATGGAACGGTAGAGGAACTGTCTTTACAGCCCTGTATTTTCCAACGTTGTTTAGTTGTTCATTCTCCAATCTGCCATATAGTAGAGGATTGTTATAATAGGGAAATGTGTGTTTAGCAAAAAATGAATGATAACTAAGCCTATAGCTTAAAATCTTGAGACTGTTGTTTCTAAGATGGTTGGACACAAGATATAGATGATATACCTGTAGAAATTCCAATGCCCTCGTCGGATAACCTCCAACGAAGCCAACAGGAAGTCTAGCATTTTCGACTCGATGTTTCGAATGTGCAATTTATGCAACTGTAATACGTTCTCCACCCAAGCAACTCTTAGGATCACATTCAGAACCTGCAAGTAATTTCATTTATCACTTTCAATTCTCCTTTGGCTAGTATAGATTTGAATGACTGTAGTGTACTGAACAGAATTTCTAATCTCGTTTGCAGATAAAACTCACAATCGACAGGTAGTAGACGCCTTTGTTCTTCAAGATGAGTTCGTCTCGGAGCCATGGGTTTCGAGATTTCGAATTGAGAATTCCCCAATCCTTTGCAAAATCCCAGTACAACTGATATAGTGTTGCTAGAAAGGAAGTGACCAAGACCATTATGAACATGAGGCGTGTGTCTTGCCGAGAGTACGTAAGCCTAGCACCGGCCGCCACCATGGCTGATACATACTTGCCCATGTTGGCCAAATGGTCCAAGTCATTGTCATCAAACCATCTTCTTGCACACTTGAATGGTATCAAATACGAAAGATCATATGTCAGTTCGAGTATATCGATCAAATTAGAAAGAAAATCGATTGAACTTCGGAAATCACCTGCATTGCACGCCAAAAGTATGGCAAAAATGAAATGAGGTAAGCCAACTCCCAGTATAACGTCCCGGATTTGCAGACTTCTCCTCGATGCAATCCGAAGGAACCCGCAAAGAAGTAGCAGATGGCGGATTCCATGAGCCTCAGCAGAGTGATCTTTGAACATAAACAAGTCAAAAGTGATTAAGAAGTTTCAGCAACACTAAGTTTTTACTCAATGTATATATATACATCTCACATACCTGGCTTGTAAGTTGGTCAGCCAAGAAAGAGTCAACAAACAAAACCTGAAAAAACAACACATTTCAAAGTTGTAAGTAAATCACAACTCACAAGGCAATGCCATGATGTAATGAGAAAGAAACTGCTGTGTACCTTGTAAAAAGGAGAGAAAATTATGTTACGAAACACGCGGAGAAAATAATAGCGTGATGGTCGGTAGAATATGTCAAGGGGGCAAACAAGAAGGACAACAAACATCTGCAGAAGAAGGAAGTTGAAAATGAAATCATCATCCGAGTTATGCGAGGAATCGATTACGTCGTGATTTAAGGGATGGAAGAACTAACGAGAAGAAGAAGTCCGGGAATGGAATCAACTTGGACAGGGGAGAAGCCAGTGAGTCCTAAAACCAAGTGAATGACGAGAGCTCCAACGACAGCAGTCATGGTGGTGGTGCATATAAGAAAAGCGTCGCGGTACTTGAGGGCGGTACTCGACTGAAACTCGAAAATGAAGTTGTAATTGATCCGTGCGTGTTTCCACGTGAAGAGATTGCAGCCGTACATGAACATGTGCAAGCTTAGCAATGCAAACATGCTGCAGGAAGAGTTTTGAATCAAGGTAAGAAAGTGAAGAGAAATGAAAGTGTTTTGTTTTGAAAATTAGAAAGGAACCTGAAAACAGGATAGACAGCATCCATGTAAGAAACTTCATTTGGACGAGAGAAGACACCAGACAAATGAGCCAAAGTTGCGTATACAATAAACAATGACACAAAGCAACCTGTAAACAAACCTGAAACCAACAACAACAAAAAAATCACAACTTTGCTTTCAAATTTCTTAAGGAAAAAAAAGAGATGTAATGACGGTAGAGCTATGCTCATGTAAGTATGTGCAATTATTTTCTTGAGTTTCTATTTTTTTTAAGGTTAAATTACAAGTTTGGTCCTTAAACTTTGAAGTTTATGTCTGCTTGGTTCCTATACTTTCAAAAATATCTAATAGATACATAACCATTCGAAAATGACTATAGGTCACTAAACTTTTAATTTATATGTCTAAGAAGTCTTTTGAACTTTCAATTATGTGTCAAATAGGTCTCTAAAAATTTCAAAAGTTAATTGATTTATTAGATATAAATTAGATATAAATTTAAATTGTATATCTAATAGTACCTTAAAATTTCAATTTTATATCTTGAAGACCGTGAATTAAAAAAAAAAACTAAAAACTAAATTTTGAAAGTTCAAGGATCAAATATGTTTGTTTTTTGACCTAATATCGGTTTGAGCTTCGTGAGCTCTGATATCATATTTGATATTATGAGATTCTATCTTAAAATCAATTAGCGATGATGAGTAGTCCATGTATCTTATATTGTGAGTGAGATTTCTTCATCTTTTCGATGTGAGATACTCAACAAAATAGACACGAACCTCGAAGATTAAGACTAAATTTATAAATATTTGCATGTATGTATGGAGAAAGGATAATTAAAGAAAAGAAAAAAAATATTAGATTAAATCAGAAATAGAAATAGAAAAATTACCAACAAAGAAAGTGGTCATGTGGGAATCTTTTGGTTGCTGAGGCCTCAAATATTTCATTGCTTTTTTTCTGTCATTGTTTGCAAAGTGCTTTGTGAATATGGATTCCACATCGTCCATTAGTCTTACCACCTTCATTTCATTTCCACAAATTAATATTATTCTTTTCTCTTTAACCAAATTTAAACAAATAATTTATTTCCAACTTTTTATTATGTTGCATGCCAGGCAGGAAATCATTCTCAAACACATAAATATTTTTATAAATGTTTAAAATTTTAATTAATTATTGATTAATCTTTACCTTATCGGAGCTAATAAAGGGTGACTTTTTCACCTCTTGAAGATAGCTAGCCGACGCCTTTTGGTTCGCCACCTTTTCCCATAAAAAAAAAAAAAAAAAAACATTTGTCAAATGTTTTTTCTTTAATTTTGGTAAATGATTAATTAACGTACGAAGACATCAAATTAAATAAAATGTTTTGTCACCTTGTCGAATTTCTTCAGAATCTTTACGAATGCCTTCATGTTCAGCGAACTACGTGAGACAAATCAAACCTTCATTAGTTTGGGTTTTGCAGTTAATATGCTTTAATATAACTTCAATTTTAAGTTTCTAGTGATTTTTTCGACTTTTAATTTTGGGTTTGATAAATACATATTCGTTGAAACGCTTACTTCCGAGTTTCAAATTAATTTTGAGTTTCGATAGTGTAGGTCTCATTTGATAACAATTTTATTTTTTATTTTTTATTTTTTGAAAATTAAGTTTATTAACACTACTTTCACCTATGGATTTATTTGTTTTGTTATCTATTTTCTACTAAATGTTTTGAAAAATTAAGCCAAAGTTTTAAACACTAAGGAACCATTTGATAACTATTTGTTTTTTTAGTTTTGATTTTCGAAAAGTAAGCTTATAAACACTACATTTACCTATGAATTCATTTGGTGTGCTATTTATTTTTAGACGAAAAATCACAGTAGAAACTCATAGGTGTATGTATGGATTATAAGCTTAGTTTTTAAAAATAAAAAACTAAAAAATTAAATGGTCATCAACGCAGTCTACAAAAAATAATTTTTATTTTTAAAATTTGATTAAGAATTCAAATATTTCGGTAAGAAAGAAAAGATCCGTATAGTAAGAAAATTGAGAGTAAACAAACATAAATTTCAAAAAGTTAAAAAACCGTGTGTGCCGACAAAATTAGATGGTACTTTCAACTTCAACAAAAAACAACTGCGTATTATTTAAGAATAATTTGGCTAGGTAATGAGCTTAATCTTTAAACCATACAATTAATTGAATTTATTAGTTAAAAAAATGAGTTTATTTTGTAAAATATATATATATATATATATATATATATATATATATATATATATATAAACTAAATAGGTACTAAAAAAAATATACTCAAGACATCCATTAATTTAAAAAATAAATAAACAGACTAAATAGACACAATCTTAAAAGTGCACCTGAAGGTTCTGAGGAGACCGAGACCTTTGTAGAGCTCAACAAAGGCGCCTCGAATCATCTTCTCAGCCCACTGAATCTTCTTCCGGCTGATGGAGTCGCCGGAAGCATCCTTTTTAGGGTTGTTGATGAGATCCTCCCAGAGCATCCCCATGACGGCGGAGATGGTCCTTGACGGAGTGGTGGCCGGAATGTCGACTCGCAGCGCCATCTTTGGCTTATTCCCTTTCTTTGTTTTGCCTCTCACGGCGGCGTTAATGAATGTGACGCCGTGCCTCTCCAGCGCCGCTATTGCTTCATCCGTCTCCGATAATTCCGCTGACATTTCGTTTAAATCTGTGTTCTCTGTATCCAACATTAATATGCCAATCCTCATTATTATTTCTTTAGGAATCTTTTGAATTTTACTACTTATTTTACGTCCTTTAATGATAAACTTCATCCTTCCTTAAATGTTGGATTGATATTTTTCTCCTAGTTTTATTTATTTCAGTAAACCTAGTTTGATTATATTTTGGTCTTAGTTTGATTTTTATTAGTCTAATAAATGTGTATACGAGAGATTAGAACTTTCAATCACAAGTAATTAAGATAATATGTAGGCGTTTTATTTATTGATATATGCTTGAATTGTCCTTAATTAGTTTAAATTTACATAGTCAAGGGAGATTGTCATTGCCTAATTTGTAAATAATTCATTGATAATTAGCATATACTTTTTCTTTAACCAATTAGCATATATTCTTTATTTTGAGGTCGGAGGTTCAAATGATAATATCTCAATTCTACTCTTAAAAAAATGGTAAGATTTTAAAATAGGAATAAAATTAAAATCAAACTCAATGGATAAAACTAAAACAATAATTTGGTTAAAGGAAATATTTTAATAGAAAAATATCATTAGTTTTTTTTTTACAATATATGGAGTAGAGATTGAACCTAGAACTTCATAGTTAGATACATCAGTTAAGTTAGAATGAATACTCAGTTGACTTTAATTAAAATAAATGATAACTAATCACCATATGCCACGTGTCAACCATAAATACTATAACTAATTGGCGGGAAAATGCAAGTGTGGAGTGACGTTTTTTTTTTTTTTTTTTTTTTTTTAAACCTTGTGGAGTGACGCCTTGACCTAACTTAAACAAAATTAATCTAAAAGAAAAAAAAGAAAAAAAAAAAAAAAGGAGAATTTTAGATTACCGGAGAAATTGGAGTGGCGAGGAGAAAAGGAGGTGGAGCGGGAAAAGGGTCCCGGCGGCGAACTTTTGCGGCGGCGATCTTCAAGAATCCGTTTGAATTCCAAGAGAATTCCGAGCTGCTCCTTGAGACTATCCCCTCTCTCCACAAACTCACTCTCTCTACTTCCATAAAACTCATTCACTTTATCCAATTCTTCGTCCAATGTCTCAAAAAATATCTTCACCTATTTAAAAACCAAAAGCTCGCGTAAAAATTAGATTTAAAATACCTAAACAAATAACGCTTAGATTCCGTTTGATAACCATCTGATTTATTATTTTTTTAATTTTAAAAATCTGACTTGTAAACTTGATTTTCAAAAATTGATTATTAAACGTACGACATCTTAATAAGTATGACATCTGCTTTTAAACTTTACCTCGTCTTCCTCGGAGAAAAATTGAGAAAGTTCGGTTTCGCGATCTTCATTGGGATCACCATCTTCAAGGCTTTCATTCTTTTTCACCTGCAATAATGAAAATAGAAAGAAAAAAAAAATTAAAAAAAAAAAAGAAAAAGAAAAGGAAAGAACATTTATTGGGATGGCTTTGGGATTTTGATGAGTTGGAGAGAAAAGCATCATTTTCAAATGGTATCTGTTTTTAGGTTTTCTTTCCCATTGAATCACGATGGTTTCGTGGACATGCATCAAGTTTCATAAAATCAAACCTTTTTTTATTTTTATTTTTACTATCAACCATTTTTTTTCTATTTTTTCTTTATTGATTTTCTAATTAGCATTTCAACGACCGAAAATCAAATTCTCGAGAAATAAACAGGCAGTAATTCATAATATGAAATTAAAAAACAAAAACAAAAAAGATTGATTGAGTACACAACAAGTAAGTTCTTTAAATTTGATTAAATCTCTTAGCTTAATACGGCCAAAAAGCATGGCAGTTCAATCCCAACAATATTACTAGAGTTTTTAATCTCAACTACTTTTTTTCTGCTTATTTTTCGCTTCAATCTCGACTCCAAAACATTCGTTTCTTGAACAAAGTATTGAAGCCGCTACAATATGTCACACTTTAATAATCATTAGATATAAAATCGAAGTATGTCAGCTAAGTTGCCGCGCCGGGTTCAAATAATTTTCTATAGAGATGGTTCTAAAAATAAAGTCCCAATTTTTTTTTTTTTTTTTTTTTTTTTTTGGAGTTCTTTGAAGTAAAGTTTTTCAATACTAAATGGGAATTTAACAAAAAAGGGAAAGGAAACCGAAAAATAGGGGAATTCGGTATTTAAGCATTAAAATAAAATAAAAGATGTGTCAAAAACGACGAACAAATGGCATAAAAACGACATTGATGTACCTGAGAAAGGTGGTCGGCGTCGAGACGGCGGAGGCGGCGGGGGAAGTTGGCGGCGAGAGAAGAAAAGAGGGCGGCGGCGGAGGAGGGAGGAGGAGGTTTAGGAGTTCTGGAGAGTTTAATTCTCTTAACGAGCTTTTTGAGTTGCCAGTAATTGACGAACGCATCTTTCCATTCTGGAATCAGTTGAGCTTCGAGCTCCTTCGAGAATTTTACCATTTTTTTGTATGAAGTGAAATATTGGGGAAAAGAGATAAAGAAATGACAGATTTCAATGCGCGGAAGTGGAGAAGGTTTCCTTATATAGCGTATTGATTTAGAGAGAGAATGTTATCCAACTATGCAAGGGGATTAAATAAATAATTAACCAATAAAGTTTTTTTTTTTTTTTTGGTTCTCTACTTTTCTCAATATTGGGAATATTAGGGAAAGATTGTTGTTCTTTTCTAAGATTAAATCTTGGGTTTCTATCTCGAAATTTTAAGTTCATGTTTATTTGGTTTTTGTTCGGTTTTAGTATATTGATTTTTAAAAAAATAACAGTTGATGGGGTGATGCTAGCATAGTGTAGTCTGAATCAACCTGCAAAGAATAAGAGGAACTTGTACCGATGTGAAAACTCGACCCACTACACTCCAATGCTTAAGTGGAATTTAGGTCATGTGAGATGCGGTACTCCATATGAAGGATGAAGTCTGATACTTATAGGAGGGCGGGAGGAGACAATTGTACACCCCTTGATCATGGCGATAAGACGGGTGTTGATTCTCGACTGGCTTCTGGGGCTCACCTTACAGCCTCCCGTAATTGGGGGCGACGACATGTCAACAAACTCCCAGCACTCTGACAGTACGACCTTATAGAGGCGTCGTCGGGCCCTTCGAATTGATCGGGGGACAAACCGACCTGTCGTCTACCCCAGACTCCTCGAATCGTGCCAAGAACCTTGTTAGGTGGTAGGGTGACATCATCATCAGCATGACGTCACGCCAAGGTTGCTCACAACATAAATTGTTGAGTTAATGTTCATGTTGACATTTATTTAGTATTAGTAACTAATATTGTGACCAAAGCAAGCATGGCTCAGCTGGCAGATCATAAGTTATGTTTTTGTTTCTCAAATAAATTATGTTATTTTTTATTATACATCATTTTAAATTATATACGAATTTAACCTTCTCATATTTCATTTTTGTATTAATAAATCAAGATTAAAAAAATATATTAGTAAAAAAAAAGTTTCTTTCAAACGAGCATCCTCAAAAAAAAAAAAATAATAATAATAATAATAATAATATGTATATATACCAAATATTTGTTGACCCAAACAAGATAAAAAATTCAAAATCAAAGAACTTTCTTTATTCCAAATAAAGTTGCAGAGTGAAATTTATAATTTATCATTTTAATTAGTTATACATTACAACCACATTTTAGGGTGTTAACCAAGGTAATTACAAATATATCTTAAGTGGGTCTATAATATTGCTTTTTCCACAATTATATAAATGTGAATGTAACAATTTTTTTCAGGAAAGTTAAAAAAATTAACTTTAGATTTAAAAAAAAGTGGGAAAAAGGATTATTCTTTTAATTGAAGACAAGTTAAGACAACATGTGAATGTGATTTAGTAGGTAAATATTGTATTTAAATTGTGAATGCAACAATTTTTTGAGGAAAGTTAAAAGATTTAACTTTAGATTAAAAAAAAAAGGTAAGAAAAAAGGATTCTTTAAAAAAAATAAAAAAATGACAAAGGATTCTTTTAATTAAAGACAAGTTGAGACAACATGTGGATGTGATTTAGTGGATAAATATTGTATATAGATTTGACTTGTAAGGTTGAAACTTATATTCCCATTTTTTTTTTCTTTTAACTTAATAGGATGGAGGATTCAAACATCTAACATCTCACTAGTTTATATCTTAGGCATATTGAACTATGTTCATGTTGTCATTTTACTTCATCTATTATAGTTATTTATTTATTTATTTTTTAGAAAAACTCAATACAACGCTAAGCAATGACCAAATCACTCAAACAATAGGACTCAATTTCAGGAGGGAAATCCTCCATTCAAATCAAACGTCGTCGAAAATCCAAAGTCATTTGCGCTAACTGGTGCACCACCATGTTTCCTTCCTTGAAGGTGAAGCTGCATTTATCCATAAAAGGACGAGGGAGTCGCGTACACACATCCGTAATCGGCATTCTCACTTCCGTCAAATCCTCACAAGGTTCCTTCGAATTACAAGCGATACACTCGAGAAGAATCGTCCGATTGGCCTCTAAAAATGAAGTCAGATAATTCGAAACCCAAGATCTGAGGTCAGTCGACCCGAGGTGCGCGTAGTTTATACTTAATGTTGTATATATTTCGGGTTTTTTTTTATATCTGTGAGTGTCCTAGTCAAAGAAACCCGTCTGAACTTAAAGTTAAGTTCTAAGCATAACTTTTTTTTATAGTACATTGGGGGTGGGGGGATTCAAACCACAGACCTCTTGGTCATCAAGTCATACATATGCCAGCTGAACTATGCTCACTTTAGCGACTACATACATAAACTAAGTCATTATAGTCGTTGAAATGTCGTTTTAGTCGTTGAAAATTGAATTATTTAAGTCATTATAATTTCAAATGTCCAAATTTATTTAAATACTTTGAATACATCTTAAACTTAATACTTACTATTAGTTTATTTGTTAGTTTTTTCAAAAGTAATTTAGTCTATATTACCCCTTCTATAAATTTTGAAAAAATATTCACATTAAATTGTATTCTTTCTTGAATAAATTTTTTTCAAAGTGTCTAATAAGTTTTTAAACTTTCAATTTTGTGTTTAGTAGATCTACGAACTTTAAAAAGTGTTCAATACATTTTTTAACTTTCAATCTTGTGTCTAGTAGGCTTGTGAATTTAAAAAAAAAAAATGACTAATATGTCAACGTCCTATAAGACATAAAATTAGAAAAATTAGAAACTTATTGATACCTACAAGAAGTTTTGTTTGTTAGGGTCGGAAAACCACTCTCATTCTTATAGTGTGAACACAAAACTAAAAGTTCAAAAGCTGAATAGACACCAACTTAAAAGTTAATGGACTAAACTTATAATATTTATTTTATTTTAGTACAACAAATGTGGGTCATGAGATTTGAACCTCCGATATTAAAAGAATAAGTACATGTCAATTATCGTGAGTTACGTTTACTTAGACGATTAAGCTTGCAATTTTTAATTTAATCATATATTTAACAGCTAAGATAAAGTTTTCTTATGCGTGTGAGAAAGATACATGAAAACTTGCCAATTTTAAGCGAAAAAAAAAAAAAAAAAAAAAAAAAAGCATCATAATTGACAAAAGATTTTTTATTTAGTTGACCTAGAGAGCAGCTAGTACTAGGATTAGTCCCATATGTTTATTAACGTTAATTTTGGACCGTGCATTCTCTTTGAAAGTTCTTTAAAATATGAAAATAAGAATAAATATTGTTCTCAAAACAATTTCTTAAACAAACTCCAACTATTTTTAAGTCTTTTTTTTTTTGTTTTTTTTTTTTTTGGGTATGCTTATAGGATGGTCTATTTAAGAAAGGTGCATAGTGATTTAGACATATAAAATAATATTAATTTCAAGAAATTAATGGATGAATTTTTTTTTTTTTAAACGAAGTTACTGTTATCTTCAAATTTACATAGTGATTTAGGCATATATAATAATATTAATTTCTACAAATTATTTCACTATAAATTGTAATATGGTGAAATATATAGTATATATCTTTTAAAATCACAATATTGATCCTATATAAATTTGTATCAAATTAAACACCATATTTTTGGATCCTTTGTTAGAATGTTAATGAAAACATAACATAGCATTATTGTTTATTGTCAACCCTATCATATATTCTAATCATTAATTTTAATATCCATGTAGTCAAATGTGACGAATATATGACTAATCAACAAATTCTAACGCCATAATATATCTATATCTATATATATATATTTTTGTTAATTATGATGTTTAAGGCCATCCAAGATGAAGAATGATCATAAATGTTTATGTTGAAAAGAAGCAGAATACGATAAACTAAATTTTAATATCCGCTCACTTTGGCATGTAAATTTCATTTTGTTACTAATTAGTTTTACTGTTTGTTAATTAGTATTTTAACTTTAATTAATTAGTTCTTTCATATTCTCATGTAATGTGTAAGGTTAAAAACAGCTTCTTTTTAAATTATATTAGTTAGTTTTTGGAATATTATCTTAATACAAAAGATTCTAGATAGGTTTTCTCTTAACTCCAAAGTGTTCCCATATGCTATTTTAACAATCTATTAGTTTGGGATTTTTTTTTTTAGTACATTGGGGTGGGGAGATTCGAACCACAGACCTCGCGGTCGTTAAGACATACATATGCCCGCTGAGCCATGCTCGCTTTGGCATTAGTTTGGGATTTGATGTTTCAAAGAATGGTGATATCATGCCAATAGAAGATAAAACCTCTTACTATAAATAAATAATAAAATCAAATAGTTTATAACTCAATTGACATAAAGTTGTGTAACTGATTAAAATGTCATGAATTCAATTTTTATTCCAATTAATTAAATATTTTTATTAAAAAAAAAAAAAAAAAAAAAACTCCTTAGAGTAAATATATATTATAAATTTAGATTAGCTTTGATGATAATCATTAACATTTTGACAACAATATATGTGCTCACTTACCTAAACTAATTAAACAATTAATTAAGCATTAGAAACGTATAAAATTAATATGTTAACTAACTCATATGTGAGGTAATCTATCATCCATGGGGAAAGTTTGTACAAATGCAAATTAATCCCTTTAATTTCAATAACTAAAAATAATTTTTCCCCTTCATCGAAGAAATCATAAGCCAACTAATAATTATTATTAGTAAATCGCCTTGTTGTGAAAAAGTTATAGGTTGATTACGCATTGTGTTTTAAAAAAATTATCTCATTTCTATAATTTAACAGAAAAATAACTGAGAAATTAAAAGGAAACTATAAAAAAAAATTAAAAATAAAACACGCACACAATAATTTGCATGAAAGAATTTAAAATCGGAGAAAAATTACCTCACGAGAAAGAAACTTCACTCTGTGAACGGTCAAACAAAATTCTCTCACTGATTTCAATTACAAAGAAACATTCATCTAAAACTTTATATCACTTTAACTAGAGTTAGTATACTGAGTTTAAAATGTTTCTAAATTTGAATAATTTAAAATTAGAGTCGTACTCTTTTTTATACTATTTGGAACTCTTTATTTCCTTGCAATCACTTCTAATATTTTTCTAAAAAAAATGCTATATATCATTTTATAGTGATTAAAGTATTACAATGTGAAGTTGGATTCATTTTTTTAAAAACAATTAAATGAAGGATGATTGTAGAATTTATGATAAGATTGCATCTCCAAATAGACAAATTAAGATAACATAAACTACTTTAGATTTAATTATACATCAAAGCCTTGTATCTTAAACAATCATTATTAATATAGCTTGATTTCTTAAAGAAAAAGAAAAAGAGAGAATGTGTATATATTATTATGATATAAACACGAGTACATCTTGATAACATGGAATCTAAGAAAGTATAGTACAATAATTAAACCATTTGGGAAGTATTTAACTTAACAAGTTAATCAAATATTAATTTGAGCATTAAAGAAATATTTTATAATTAATTAAAATATAACATTGTTGCAGAGAATGGAGGGTATATGACATAGAAAAGAAAAGACATTTGGGTTTGGTGGGATGTGAGAGAGTCATACGTAAGTTGTTTTTGTACCATGGAAGGACAAAGGACAATTATTTTTTGTTTGTATGTTTTTTTTTAATAAAAGTGCGAATGAGATTTTGAAATTGGAGCATATTTGAGAAAAAAAAAAAAAATACGAATCACCTCTTATTTTCACTCGTTTCTCAGACAAATAAATAAAATTGACTTCCTGCTGACATTATCGTTTTTTTTAATATTATATTTTAGGTAGTTAGCTTCGCTTATTTTTTTTCTCTCTTTCCTCTATTATATTTTTTCTTCCTCCTATTCATCCATCGTCGACGACTCTCATCAACAACTTTTTCATGATGGTTCGAGAACCATAATCTTTTTCAAATCTAAAACCTTTCGGATTTGAAAAATCTAAAAAAAAACTAAACTTTTTCTAGATCTGAAAAAAAATTAAGATCTGAGACCAACCCGCAGCTAGAGTTAGAGCGAGAAAAAAAATATTAAAAAAAAAAAAAGATAATGTTAGAAGGTCAATTCAATTTATTTATCAAATTCGAGTTAGTTTAATAACCGACCGAAAAATAGCGGATTTGTTGTACAATTTTCTTAGATTTAAAGGGTATGTGCTATCTATGTGGAGGTAATTTATCCATAAAACTTTATTTGAATCTGAGTGTGGATGACGTTGGAACAATGCTCTCTTTTTATGTTCACCCACTAAACTCTCCCAAACACAACTTTGTCTATTAATTATTTTATTGATATTCAAATAATGTTTGAATTCTTGTTTAGGAAAGATAATGTTATGGAAGCGATTAATGTCACAACTCGATTAGATGTCGCGAGAGAGTATATAATAAATGTTTGTAGATAAAGTTTTAATTGACGTGTAAGGTTTTGCTAAATTGATCCGTGTAATAAATAAATATATGTGCAAGCTTAAGTTACACTTCATGTTAGAGTAGAGGATTGAACTTAAGACCTTGTAGTCACGTTACATCACTTGTTGGCATTGAATTCATCGATGTAGCAAATAAATGATGATGAAATAAAATAATTATGTCCGGAGAATTTGAAAAAAATTAAATAAACTACTATACTCTTGACTTTAGTTTGGTATGCAAAAGTAAAAAGTTAACCCACACCCTAATTCATGTGAAGTTAATTTGGGATGAAATTTTTTCATGCCTCTGATAAGAAAATAATCATTGAAATATCTAATTATGCCAAATAAAAGGAAAAAATAAAAAATAAAAATAAAAATATATATATATATATATATATATTAAAAATAGGAAAATTGTAACAGATGTCAATTTAGAGTAAAATAATTAAAAATATAGCATTTTTTAAAAAAAAAATTGTGAATATGACAATTTATATCGCTGATAGAAGTTTATCGTTGATAGTAGTCTATCACCTCAGTTTTTTATAGAATTTTGTCAGTGATAGACATTATAACTGATAGAAGTCTAATAATCATATATCAACGATAGAGTCTATCACTATAGCCACTGATTTTTTGTCATATTTGCAAAATGTTTTAAATTTGGCTAAATTTACAATTATTTTGAACCTGATGGCTATTTGTGCAACAACCCTAAAAAGTAGGCCAAAAATCAATCTATACCCTTAAATTTTGGAGGGTGTATCAATTAAATCCGTTATTATCAATTTAAACCTTGAACTTTCATAAGTGTATCAATTTACTCTATCTTCCATCTCTTAAAAAAATGTTAGTTTTCAAGAGACTTGTAGTTTATCAATTAAATTCTTAAACTTTGATTTATTTATAAAAGTTTATGAATTTAATTACTAAAATTAGAAGTTTTACACTAATAGAAAGTATAAATTGATACACAATGAAAGTTTATAATTTTAATTTATACAATTATTAGTTTGGAGTTTTAATTAATAAAATTTAAGGTATAATTTTATTTTTTTCTCCAAAAGTATCTCATTGAGAATTTGGAAAGCATTACATCATAATTTGGGCATTTTGGTAGTCAAAAGTGGAAGTCATTTAGCAACTTTATCGAGATGCGTGTAGAAAAGTACATAGTCTCATGATAATTAAAAAGAATAAATGGGGCCAAGTACCAAGTTGTTGCAAAGTAGCCCTTAAAATGAAGGGGTGCCCTAAATAATGTATTGGGATACAGTGAAGAAGTAAGTTTTGTGGGGTAGAAAACACCATAAAAAAACAAAACAAAGGTGGGTTTGGGTGGAAGTGGATGAGAATCTTGGAGTAAGAATGCATGCAATTGGGGAATCATTAAGATCTTGTACTGTTTTATTGGGCAATTTGTTGAATTTTAACTCTTTTTCAAACCCCTTTTCAAAAAATTTGGAAGGTGACTCAAACATTTGTCACCATGCCACAAAAACTTATGTGGCTTCCAACTGTTTGCTGTCATCTAAACTATTTCACATATGACTTCTTGGTTGATGATACTATGTATATGGTCACTTTTCCATTTCATTCTTCAAACTCAATAACAGAAGGATAAGGTGACATTTTAAATGTTTTGTGATAGCTTTTTACGGTTACAACTTTTAAGTTTGTGTCTGATATAAGTTACTCAACCTTCAAAAGTTTCTAATAAGTTTCTGAACTTTTAATTTTGTGTACAATAACTTTAAAAATCTATAATAAGCCTCTAAACTTTCAAATAATGACTAATAAGTCATTGACATTCAACATTTTAAAACATAAATTGGGGTGGGAGGATTCAAACCTCTGACCTCATGGTTGATAACACAACTTTACGACAATTGAGTTATACCTATTTTGACGAAAGTTTAATAATATCATTTTTTTTTAGTTCAACAAATTGGGGTGGGAGGATTCAAACCTTTGACCTCATGGTTGATGACACAACTTTAAAACAATTGAGCTATATCTATTTGACCAAAGTTTAATAATCATTTTTTTTTTTAGTTCAACCAATTGGGGTGGGAGGATTCAAACTTCTGACCTTCATGGTTGATGACACAACTTTATGACAATTGAGCTATATCCACTTTGAAGAAAGTTTAATATCTTATTAGACACAAAATCCAATTTTATGTCAAACAATAGGTTAGTTAAATTTAAAAAAAAAAAAAAAACGTTGAATATGTTAGGGACCTATTAGACACAAAATTAAAATATCAAGAACATATTTAACATTTTGTTTAAAGTTTAGAGATCTATTAAACACAAAATTGAAAATTCAAGGATTTGGATTTTTTTTTTTTTTTTTTTTTTTAAGAAAGTTCAAGGATCTATTAGATATAAAATTGAAAGTTCAAGAACCTATTAATTTGTTTTTAAAATTTAGAGGTCTATTTAATACAAACTTAAAAGTCTAGAGATTAAACTTATAATTTAACCTATTTTATTTATTACGTTTGAAAAGTAAAGATTTGAAATATAAAAGATAGAGTTGAAAGTTTGAAAGTTTAAAATTTTGACCTAAAAAATTTCTATTTTTATGCATACATAGGAAAGAAAAGCAAAAATGAGGAATTTGGAGGTTAAAGATACAATTTGAAGAGAAAAAAAAGAAGGCACCACACCCCATTTTGCAAATAAGTTGTTGGTGTATGAAAATAGTTTAAGAAAAAAAAAAAAAAAAAAGATGATTGATAGCATTAAGAAAGTAAGGTGGTAAGGTAGAGGAGGAAGTCTTTTTTTTCTTTGTCACATTTCCATTTGAAATCTACTTTTAGAATAACCAATGAAAATTATAATGCATCCTCCACTACTCTACTACTCAACTTAAGCTTTGTTTGGTTTAAACTTTATTTTATTTTTGAGATCAAATGGGATTAATTTAGAGACTGTTTGCTGAAACAATGGTGTATTCCACTATCTACTATTTATATATATATATTTTGTTATCTACAAAAAGCTGCAATTGTATTGGTAAGTGGGTGTCAAATTTCCTATCTCTTTTTTGTTTGGTCACTTTATTTCATCTATTATTCCCACAAATTGCTACCTTCTAGGGCATGGTATTCTTTATTTATTATTATTATTATTTTGTTTGTGTGTCACAAAGGTATTAGATTCTTGTGGGATGAAATGTACATAAGGTTTAACATCCATTAATTAATCTCCTTTTATTATATGGCTTTTTGTTTTAGGTTCATTATCATACCTCTATAAAATAAGCCTTTGTTTAGTTAGGGATTCGAAAACAAAAATTTGAAAATAAAAGATACGAAATAGAATGATGTTTTCAAATATGTTTGATAAAATTTTTCTAAACCATAAAATTTTATCAACTAAATATTAGGCATATTTAATGTTATAAAATTTATATAATTATCCTTTTATAATATCATATAATTTATAATATATTATATTATACATATTTAAATTTAACACAAATGAATTGAGTTTATAACATGAAGTACTATATTTGGCCGAATCGAGCATAGCTCAATTGTGATAAGGTTGTCTCCTTGATTAAGAACTCATGGGTTCAATCCCTGTATTAATTAAAAACCTTTGCAAAAAAAAATATCAAACACTAATTTTATGGATGCGATCATATCAGCATTAATGCACCGGATCTCATCAGAACTCCGTAGTTAAGCGTGTTTGGGCGAGAGTAGTACTAAGTTGGGTGACCACTTAGGAAGTCCTCGTGTTGCACCCTTTTTTGTTATAATGTTGTTTTAAGAGACGAGGTAGATCGAAAGGGGATGCCTGAGAACGTTATGGGCCTAGTGAGACGGGCACAGGCAAAGTGGTCAACTCCTCCTCGGGATTTCTATAAGGTGAACGTGGATGTTGGTTTCTTGAGTACAGATGGAACAACAGGAGTGGGGGTTGTGGTTCGTGATTTTCTGGGTCGTGTTATGTTGGCGGAAGTGGTGTGGTTTTCGCATGTGCGAAGTGCGTTGATGGCAGAAGGGCTCGCGGCAGCAGAAGGGGCTCCATTTTGGCTTGGGAAGCAGGTTTAATCCTGGTGATACTAGAGACAGATTCTTATCGGATTTATCGTCTGTTTGAGGAACCTTGTGAAGATTTGTCTGAAGTGGGTATGCTGATTAATGATGTGTGTGAGCGGTTTTCTCGCTCCTTTAGGGACAGCTGCAACTTTACCTTTAGGGAAGGCAACATAGTGGCACATCAGTTAGCACAAGTGGCTTTGAGTTAACGTATGGTTTGGTTGGAGGATTTCCCTCCTGAGATCGAAGCTTTCTGTTTGAATAACTTTGTATTAGCTTTGATCAAAAAAAAAAAAAAAAAAAAAAAAAAAACTTAATTAAAAGAACATTTTTTATTTTTATGAAGAAAAAATCACATGATGTTAGTACATAAACTTGCTAATTTAAAAGCAGGACATTAAAAATCACATCATTATCAAAGGGATTCTAGGAATCTCGCATGGTACTAAAAAAAACAAAAGATTCTATGAATCTTATTTTTTGTGGTTTTAATTTAAAAGTTTGCCAATTAATAATTTATTAAAACTCAAAAGAAAAAAAAATTATTCGTTCATAGTTTAAGAGAACATCTATATATATGTGTAATTACAAATTGGGGTATATGGATAGATTGAATTTATTTTTAAAATATAAAAAATTAACAAACATGTCCTAAATTATTAATTCTATAACACATTAAGATATGGTTGGATGGATAATAATAATAAATAGTATTTGACTTGAATAAACAGTCAAAATGGAGAGCCTATGCTATTGATTTAATTAATTAGGTAAGTTTCCCTTTCACAGTCATCTCCATCTACTTTACAGCTAAACCATATACTTAGGTTAATTAATTCATGTCTGTTTCAGATTCATTTTGTTTTTTTATACAATATTTGTTGAGAATATTGAGAGCTGTATAAGTATGGTAGGTTGAATATGTTTAGATATGATCAGTAAATAAGATCTCTCTTTTTGGAATGTCAAAAAGTTAAATAATCAACTTCAAATTTTCATTGGTTTTGTTCATAAAGATATAGCTTCGTTATTGGTTGGAATCGAAATATCGGGATAGATCTAACTATCAAGAGTTAGTCTAGTGACTGTGAAGGGTCTTAAAACTATTAACTTCCTTTTAGAAAGAATGAGTTCAATCTTTGGTGACCACCTACCTAAGAATTAATTTCTTACGAGTTTCTTTAGTAGTCAAATAATGTTGTTGTAGGATCAGGTAGTCTGTCTCGTGAGATTAGTCGAGTTGTGCTTAGGATCAGACAGTCTGTCCCGTGAGATTAGTCGAAGTGTGCATAAGTTGGTCCGAACACTCACGGATATAAAAAATAATAATAATAAAGAAAATTGATAGATCTAGATCATAGCTTTTCTTACAATAATTAAACTAATCGTGATAACTTAAATATATAACTCAACTGGTTAGTTAAGACATGCATATATCTCGGATCAAAATGTTAATTAAAAGTTTGAATCTTCAATTTACATATTGTTGTTGAACTGTCAAATCGAACATAGCTTGATTGCATAAGATTGTGTTCGTGACTAGAAAGTCATGAGTTCAATTCTCTTTAATACCTTGTTTGAAGGATCGGAAGAATTTAGATTTCAACACCTCCTTACAAAAAAAAAAAATAGAAAAAGTGAACCATTTATTCAAAAAAAAAAAAAAAAAAGGAAAAGATGAACCAATAATTTGAAGATCCTAGAGATAAAATATTAGTTTATATTATTTGATCTAGGTACTAATGAATTTGTTTTAGAAATATTTAATTTAAAACATTTTTTTGATCATCATATCAATACATAAATATAAAAGGGTATTAGATAAAAAAAAATTATTTTCAAAAGAGAATAGGACTTAATTTGAGATTGGTATAACTTTTAATTTTAAAGTAATGGCTGGAAATTCTCCTTCAAAAAAATTGTGCTTTTAGAAAAATCGGTTTATAAACCAATTTATTTTTTTTTGCAACGATATTTTAATTAATGCGAGGATTGAACCCAAGACCTTTCAATCACAAGTTATGCTTGGTTTGACAACCAAATTTATGTTTAGTAAATTTTAGTTTGGACTTATCAAATAAGTTACACTGTTTGGTAAGTGAGTTAGGCCCCGTTTGGGGTTGCGTTTGAAGGTGATTAAAGTGATTTTTAAATAATTTTAACCGTTTTTTTGTTTGGTAAATCTGATTTTATATTAATTTAAATCAAATCACTTTTTTAATTCCTTGCTTTTCTAAAATCTGATAGAGAGTAGCTTTTGAAATTGGATTCCCAAACAATTTGGTGCCTCTTCCAACTAACTTTCATAATTCCTATTTTATCCCTCCATAACTTTCATCTTCTCCCACGATCCATTCGTCCAAAACAAATTCATCCATTTTTTTTTCCTACTTCCAACTCTATTTTTTCGGAAACTTTTTTCCAAACACAACTCTATCTTTTTGTTCTATAATTTTATTGAAGTAATATTTCAAGTAATTTAAAATTGTGGATAAAATAAATTAACATTAATTTATTTTTCTTATATATTTTTTTAATTAAATTTGAAATAATAAAAATTATTTCTCACACCATTTTATCAAAATAAATTTAATTAAAAAAATTATATTTTATAATTTTAATTATTATATTAAATTTTGTTTTTAATTCTTTGAAATTATATGTCTATTCTGGTCATTATAGTTAAATCTCCCAAATTCGGTATTAGTTTACCAAACATTACCACCTATTTTTTTTTAGGTTTAAAATTAAAATTTACCAAACACTTATTTACTTCTTAGTACAGCTGATTTTTATAAAAGCACAGCTAGAAGCAATTATTTTCAAAGTCACCGCAATCCCAAACAGAGCCTAAGTATGGTAGTTTCTATGTTGCATTCAATTTTCACTAATTCTCCAACTAATTTTAACAAATAGTCATAAAAAATCTTAAAAAAACTCACTAATTTCAACGATATCTAGTTTGCACAAATTTTAGTTTGATTAATTCACAAAAATTAACTTCTAAAAATGTACAAATTAGCCATTGAATAACTTTGCCAACACTCACAAAAAATTTAATAAAAAATACTCTTATTTCGTTTTAATTTCTTTGAAATCCAATCAATTTTATACCATACATGTATTTTATAATTCACGAAAAATTGCAACATTTTTTTAAGTTTAGGGTTAAGATTGTAAACACTTACTTAACTCTGAAATACTTACTTAACTCTGAAATCCAATTGGATGAAATTGAAACTTTATGATAAAAAATAATACAATTAGACAAATTTAGAAGTTAAAAAACAAAACAAAAACAACTTATCAAATACGTTGTCTTTGCCAACAAGAGCATAGCTCAACGGCATAATGTATCGCCTAGCGACCATGAGGTCCTAGGTTCAATCCCCCAACCCAACATGTTGTCAAAAAAAAAAAAAAAAAAAATACGTCGTCTTTAATAATAATATTGGTTTTTTTAATTTCAATTGATCTCCTCTAGTTTTTTTTTTTTTTTTTTTGGAACAAAATCTCCTCTAGTTTATTCAAGCTCAAAAAGAAAAACCATTCAAAACTAAAAGTTTTTTAGTCCATTTTCATATCTTGTTATAGGTGCAAATGAAAGAACAATAGTATAATTGAGGTCCTCTAGTAGGGGTTTTGTTGATGAATATGAGACACTCAAAGCCATATAACATATTTGACTTCTTTCATTTTCCTCAAACCAAAATCTTATAAGGCTTTTGGAATCCCAAAGGGTCAAACAAACCTAAATACCTCACAAATAAAAAATAAACATTTGATATTATTATCATTGAGCCATTTGTACAAACCCCATATTCTTGGATTTCAATTTGCTACTCATTTCCAATACCTCAATCTTTATTTCAAATCTCCAATAGAAATTCACCCCAAATATGCAATAATTGATGAGTGGCCTTAAATTTATAATCTTTAATTAACATAATGTCTTATTCCACATTTGATAATGGAGAGTTCATGTTATTATTAGTTAATTAATCCCATCCATTTAACATTAATGCTTTTCAATTCACTTTACAAACTTCCAAACATAATCTATATCTGCCATTTGGCTCTCACCAAAAATCTCATAATATGATTTTTAATTTTGCAGCCCAAAAAAAGAGGAAATTAATGGTTGGATTAAGTTAATTAAATACTTGAAGAAGAGAGAGCAAAAACATATATTGAATTGGATTCTTTTGTGTACATTGAACAACATGACAATGGCTGCTGGTAAAACATGACAAAAGGGATAATCTAGTATATATTGTTATCATTATTGGAATGTTTCTCATGAGTGTGGTCTAAAAGCATAAAGAAATTTGCCCCTAATTTGAATGGCCCTAAATGTCAGTACAATACAACTTTTAATATCATTATCACTATGCATATATCATATCTATTCAACTTACATCTAAACCTATATGATTTTGATTTTGAATTTTATTCAACCGACTTTATATTTATAGAGATGTAATCTTTACTTCTTCTCTTTTTTTTCTTTTTTGAGGAATATACAAAGACAGAAGGAATCAAGAAACAATAATTGTGTGCATAGCAGGCGTGTCGTACCCGAAACTAAGAATAATCCAGACCACCTAAAAGAAGGGCAATCTTCTATCCCGACTTTAGAATGTCGAACTCATTGGACGTCAGCAGCCAAAATATGTAATCCTTACTTAACGTATGTAAGATATGGTCTTATAGGTGTGCATTCGTATTTGTCATGAAATTATGTTCACATCTCAATATAAAACTTATTATTTGAAAAAAAACACTTTTTTTTATATATATAACATTTTTATTCCACTGTTTTTATTCTATATAAATTGTGAATTTAGGAAAGGAAAAATTGAAAAAAAAAAAGGTAAAAGTGATTAGGGTTTTCATTAATGGAATGTTTGACCTAGAAATTCAATCTAACAATCTATTTAACTAATAAAATATAATTAGAAGACTAATATGTTCTTACTTAGAAGAATATAGAATGAATTTAATTTCAATGATATGATCTATAATTCACATTATAATTTCGAGGTTACTAAATAAATAATAAACTTGTGACGTCATGGTATCATTTATTCCAAATTGATGTCGAAACCATTACTAATGTCAATGTCAATCCTCATAATTCTACAACACCTATACTGGCATTATATTGCAACATCAACACAACATTCTCCATGCCAATCACCATATAGTTATGCAATCTCAACGTTATAATCTCAACACAACATTTTCTTCATGCCAATCACCGTATAAACTTTGTACCGTCTATTTTGTTTTTCCTAGTAATCTCAATCTAAAAGTGTTTTTTTTTAATTTTGTAAAGTTTTAGCTTGATCGTTGTATTTTTTCTCTTTCGTTTGTTTAAAGTAATGTTACTTGAGATTTTTATAGAATTTTGATTGCTTCATCGTAGTAATGTGGTGGTCTTAGAAAAGCACGGTCGTTACAAATCTTCCATTCTCAATTGATTTTTCCTCTTTTATATGCCATGCCACCTCTTTTATATATATGCCGAGATGTGGCACATCAATTTAGATCCCCCGGAGAATTGCAAATACCTTAAGACATCAATTGAGACACACGAAATCAAACTAATATCGATATCCAAATTACTTTCAAGTTAGTTTTTGTCGAATCCTACTTAATTGTTGGTATATTGAACCAAAATCTCTACTTTTTTTTTTAATGTGTGTTTGCATAAATTAATGTTATCAAATGATAGGGTTACTGAAAATGTCAAATTATCAGCTTAATTATTAGCTAAAAAATGAGGTTTAATGTGAGGAAGTTGGGATAGGGTTGTGTACTATATTTAGGTGAAGCTGTCCTCAGCATTTAGAAAATTCAAAATCAAAAGCTTTAAACCAATTAGGGTTTAGAGAAGAGGAATATGATGAGTGTGTTTGGTGGGGAACATTGAAAATAATGAGGTGAGCCAAATAATTGAAGCCCAATAACACAACTCATTCATTACAAATGGAAAACTTTGGTGTGTTTTTATGCATAAAACATTCACATAAACCAATTCCCCACTAAACCCCAACCAAATCAATATTATTTAGTGGGTGCATTTGCAAAATTTCTTTGATAACCACTCTTCATCTTCTTTTTTTTTTAATATTTTTTAATATATATATATATATGTATGTTATCCCGAATATCTTAATCACTTAGGTCTTGTTTGATAATCATTTACTTTTTTAAAATTGTATTTATTTTCTCACCATTTATTTACAATGGTTTTTATCTTTCCTCCCTAAACATTTAAATTTTTAACCAAATTTAAAATATATATATATATATATTAAAAATTACTTTATTTTAAAAAAATTGTAAGAGGTTTCAATTTAGAGTAAAATAATTAAAAATATAGCATTTTAAAAAAAAAATTAAAAATATGATAATTTCTATCACTATAGTATGGTCTATCGCTGATAGACTCAGTTTTTTATAGAATTTTGTCAGTGATAGTCTATCGGTGATAGAAGTCTATCAGTGATAGTCATATATCAATGATAGAGTCTATCGGTGATAGCCACTGTTTTTTTGTCATATTTGCAAAATGTTTTAAACTTTGCTAAATTTGTAATTATTTTGGGCATGATTGATGTTTGTGCATGCAACTCGCACTTTTTTTATATTCAAAAGTTAGTTTAAATTTTAAAGACGCTCATACAAGGGAAATAACAAAACAAAGAAATTGATAGGTGGAAGTAGTATTTATAGACTTAATTTAAAAAAAAAAAAAAAAAAAAAAAAATGACAACTAAATGTTATAGGTCGGACCATACATGAGATTAATCGAAGTACACATAAGCTGATCCGATGAAAAAGAAAGAAAAAAAACCTATGGATTCAAATTTTAAGAATGAAGAAATGTCTTTTTTTAATTTGAGGCGATTATAAATATTTAATATCTGATTAAGTAATTTATTAATATAAATACAAACAAAGAGGGTCAATGAAATTATGAAAGTACAAAATGATTTGGAATTTAAAGAAGAAAATGATATTTCATATTAATATTACCAATCATAGGTCAAGAAAATCTGTCAGTGAGCAACCCAATGCTTTGGGATGTGGTGATGATATCAAAAGCATAACATCAAAAAATCAAATAGTACATTCCATTCAAAATAAAATCCAAAAAAAAACAAAAAGAAAATAAAAGATATGGTTGAATTTTGTACAACTTTAATGAGTGGTACTTATTGTTAGCACATCTTCTACATACAATACATATAAATATAAATAGCATACACACATTTTTTTTATTTTTTTTTTATTTAATTTTTTTAAGGAGACTAGACTCTCTTTCTTTTTTAGCTTTAGTTATTTGAGTTTTTCAATTTCATATTTTTCATTTAGAAGGTGAAGGGTTTACATAATAATTATGTAATCATGATGTGATCATAATAGTTAAGCAGTGGATTTTAAACAATGAACTAACATGAACATAGTTCAATCGACGTAATGTACGATCTAATGACTAAGAGCTCACAGATTCGATTCTCCTTGCACATGTTGTAAAAACAATGTTCTACACCAATTTTAAAAAAAAATACTTTAAATAAAGGTTGGTTGCATAAATAGCAATCATATCCAAAATGATGACAAATATAGCAAAATATAAAAATATTTTGTTAAAAAAAAAAAAAAAAAAAAAAAAAAACTAGAAATAGTGATTGATAGATTGTTATACTGATAGTGATGGATAAAATGATTATCATTGATAGAGTGCTATTAATGATAGTCATTGACAAAATTCTATCCAATATAGAATTATATCAGTAGCTATCACTAATAATCTCACAGAAAGAATTCTAATAGTGATTTAACAGTTACTATTACTGATATAAATTGTCATATTTGTAAAACGTTTTAGAAAATACTATATTTACAATTATTTTATCTTAAATTGACACTAGTACAATTTCCTTAATGCTTCTTTTTTTTAAAAGCAACTGGAACCATTAATATTAAGAAATTAAAATACTCGTTGGACTATGGTTAGAACAGTCTGAAAGCAACAAACTAGATAATCAAACATGAGGGCTCGATTCTCAAACGGAAATCTTCTCCGACGACAAAGTGTGCCCTGCTAGGATTATGGACCACTTTGTTAGTAGATTTCGAGCTAAAAGAAAGGTCATTCGCACCAATCTAGGTCATCATAAGTTTAATCTCGTCTAACACGAGTCCATAAGAAGATATGAGAAGACCATTAGAGTTCAAAATTCTTACCAAGGCTTGAGCATCAGATTTTACATGAATATTCGACAAGCCTATAGTTGGGGCAGTTTGCAGCTCCTTTAGTATAGCCAAAGCTTGCAGACAAGACATCCAACAATTTCCTTGATGCTTTTGTAATTTTATTGATATTTTGGAAGAATCATTAATTTTGGATTATTTATGGGTTGCTTTTTAACTGTTTTAAATTTAGGGTTGAATGAGAAATAATGATTAGTTTGTGTAATGTGGATATTATATAAGTGAGATGAGACAAATGATCTTTTTTTTTTTAGTATCAAAATCGATAGAGATTCTTTTTTCAAAAGTTTGATATATGTTGAGTTTTAGTTTAATTTCTCTCTCCTCATTTATAAGATTTTGTAATTTAAAAAAAATAACTCTCTCTTTCAAACATTTTCTCCAAAAACTAACCCTCTCTCCTACAAGCTTTTCTCCCTACTCCCTCTCTCATTTTATCCATTTCAAAAATTAAAAATAACAAAACCGTAAAAAATTGACCTAAAAAATCATAGAGTAAAGAGACAAAAAAAAAAATCAGAAGACAAAAAAATCTATTGATACAAAATTGTAAATATAGTGTAATTGAGACAAACTTCACCTCCAACTACATTGTAATTGCAGATACATTAGAAGACAATTATATATATATATATATATATATATATATATATATTTTTTGATGGAGGAAAAATACATTTCAAAAAACAAAGAGATGCATTCTAAGTTTTCAAATTAAATCACAGTGTATTTGCAATTTGCAAAATTTGAATTATACGGTACATGCAATTGTGCAAATTGTAATTACTATTTACAATTTTAAAGATTTTAATTACTGTATTTGCAATTAACAAATACATGATAAATACATCATAAGCCAAAATACAGATAAATAATCAGAAGGCAAAATACAGATAAATACAGAAATTGTAAAATACCTAAAAATACTTGGTACATGAATTGTCATAGAAAATACAAGGTATTCTAAACAGTGGTCATGGCAAATCAATATACAACCAAACAAAATGGAAATATACTTCAAGGGTCAACGTATTTCCACTGGTTTTCAATCACAAAACGCACTACACACTATGAATTGAATTGACATGTACTCCATCACTAGAATTGTAATTTGCAAATATAGTATTTTTGCAAATCACAAAAACATTGTTTTTGCAATTCACTTATTGAATTTTGCAATATGTAATTACACTGTAATTATTATTTTGCAAATTGAAAATACGGTGTATTTGCAATTTTGCAGATTATAATTATATTTTGCAAATTTCTCTCTTTTAATTCCAATTGAGTTATTGTATTATTATTCATTTACCCATGAACTTAATTTCATTTATGTTCTAAGTAGAGTACAGTAACTTTCACTCCTCATGAAACTTCATCTTTACACAACTAAATTAGGATATTGATTTATCATCATCTTGTACAAAACTACTAACTATGAAATTGATTGATACATACAAGCAAACACAACACAAAACACTTAATTTTATTCACGGATCAAACTTACAAACTCTCAAAACAACTCCTTTTCGGAAATTTCAAAACCTAAAAACTCACAAATTCACATAAACAACTGTTCTTATAATCTTTTGTATAATTAAACAAACAAAAACTACCTAAAGAGAATTTGAAATTTACCTGAAGAAGATAATGGTAATGGAGGAATGAAGAAAGAACTATTAATCAAGGTCGTATCGTCATTGCTCTCGAATTCTTCATTTTTCCTTCTTCTCTAAATTTTGGTCTCCCTCGAATTCTTCATTTTTCCTTCTTCTTCTCTAAATTTTGGTCTTTAAATACCGTCTATTTTGCAGGTCACTCAAATTCCCAAGAATCCAAAATCTCTCAATTCCAAATCCAAAACTCTTTTGGCTAATCCTAAGAACACGAAACCATTTCTGAAAAAAAGAAGAACAAATCGCACCTCAAAGAACAAGCAGAGGTCGTCAATTGGAATGTAGAATCTCAATTTCAGATTGTTGCTACAAACGAAGCGTGGCGACAGGTTGTCGACGGCGAAGGAGGGCGATGGGAAGCAAGCCTGAGCGAGAGAGAAGAGATGAAAGAGGAGGAGAAGGGTTGTTGGATATAAATATTAGAAAATAGAGGGAAGATCTTAATAAATATTGGAAGGGAGATGAGAGGATGTTGCTAAATATGGGAAGAGTGAAAAAAAAATCTTATTAAATATTGAAAAAGGGACATCGGTTAAAATGGGTAACGGTCATTTACAAGATTTTCCTACTTTTTTTTAGTACATTGGGGTGGGGGATTCGAACCACAGATATCTTGGTCATCAATACATACATGTGTCAGTTGAGTCATGCTCACCAAGATTTCCCATCATGAATGGTTGGTAGTTCCACTACAAATTTGTGGTAAAAAACAGATCTCTATGGCCCAATTTCAACGACGGCCCAGTACTGTATGGGCCTTCATTATGAGCTTGTCAATGTAAATAGCCCAACAATAAAAAAAGCCTTTTATGCTAATTCAAATGGAAAGTTGAATCACCTTTCTTCTATTAAGAAAATATAGTTTTTTAATATTTATAAAAACAATAAATTTTATAAACACTAAATCGGATCATCAAAAACATGATTTAGTGACTTAAAGATGGCTGAAATTTAAATTAAAGATCATATGATGATTTTCTACAAGTTTTGCAATGATAACAATTAGTTAGTCAGTTCTTTAAAATGGATTAATCATAATATGAGTAAGGAAAAAGTTATCGATTTATCATAATTAATAATTGATTTACTCTTAATAATTATTTAGTTTTGGGGATTTGAATAAAATTACTATCTCCCAAGTCCTATTCAAATAAGTCTCACATTTTAATGAATTTATTGTACATATTTCTACTCTTTTAATTTTATATTTTTTACTAACAATTGGTATCCGTTTTTTTTTGTACTACAATAAATGGTATATGAATTTGAATCTCCGACCTCGAAAAAGGTAACACATGTCAATTACCACTGAACTCGACTCACTTTGGTAACATCACGTTCTTATTTATTTGGGTCGGATACAATTTTATGCCAAAAAAAAAACTATTAGATCTTCTCATATTTTGTGTGGGTACTAGTTCTTTGTTTAAGATTGAAAACTTCAAGGGCTAATTTTCAATGAAAAGCCTTCCATTTAAACCCTCCATTTCAATTCAAACCTTTCACCCTTTAAATTAATTGGCCTAGGACTAATTAAAAGACATGGTTAAAAAAAAAAAAAACTTTATACCGAGTCAAAAATTTGACTAATTATTCAAAAATTTAGGCCTAGTTTGATAACAATTTTTTTTTTATATATAATGGCAAGTTAAAAAGTGGGGTTTGACGTTTTGAGGAAGTTGAAGTTTTAAGAATTTTTTTTTGAGTTTCTTGATTTGCTTCTGTACTTCATGGTGAAGCTCCAACCTTCCTCTTCCTCTTCATGTTTTTTCTTTTATTTTTTAAATGGAGTCTCACAACTCTGTTGCAGGCGTCGAGGATAGTGGGACTATCGGAGGTGGTTCTCGAGGAGTCCGTGAGAAGAAGTTCGAAGAGTTCGTGACAAGGAACGGTCGGCGGATTTGAAGAAAATTAAAACTACAAGGGCATGTATTTTATTTTATTTTTTTCGTTGTTCGAGCATGTTTTCTTTTGTTAAATTGATGAAATTAGAGTATCAACGATCCAAAATCGCTTTCGCAGCGTAAAACGCTCCATCAATTGCTCTATTCTCTTCAAATACATTAAAACTCTTAGTCAAATTTCAAAAACAAATTTTATTTCTTTTAGTTCTCAAAACATCAAATAGTAGTTTTGGAAATTTCAAAAGCAAAGATAGAGAAATTCGACAAGCCATGCATGCATGTTCTTTCTTGTTCCATTGTACATAACGACAAAAAACAACGCTCTGGTTCACTTTTTTTTTTTCTTTCTTCCTATAAATTTTATTCCTCTTTTAATATACATAGCTCACATTTAATTTATTGCTTATATTTGTCACCGTCAATTGCCCCTTGTCATCCATGCAAATACCCTTCACATTTCTACTCCAACCCACATAAATAAAGTAAAAACTACACAACTCGCCTATCAAAACTAAGATTTTTTTTTTTTTCTTTTTAACCAACAACAAACACACGGAGACATCTCTAGACTTCACAAGAGCCGAAGACCACCCACGAAGTGAAAACAGAGTTCCAAAAGAATAAACCTTCGTCAACCGCCGAGGAAAGCAGCAACTCAGAATCCAAAAAAGTAGCTTCAAAAAAAGTAGCAGCTCTAGCTAAGTTATGCGCTCCAAAATTACAAATGCGCGGGAAGTGTTCAAAGGAAACACACCCCAACAGAGCCAGCTAAGTTATGCGCTCCAAAATTACAAATGCGCGGGAAGTGTTCAAAGGAAACACACCCCAACAGAGCCGACTCCTTACTAACGACATCCACAATATTTTTTTATTTCCGAAAGATCCAAATTCGGACTATTAAATGGTGGCCCTCCACCGCCTCAAGGACCTCAACCCGACGAGAACAGCTTCGCCCTCTAAAGCCTTTATAGGTCTGTGACAAACTTTAATCCCTGCGCAAATGGGAGATCCCCTAGAGTCACGAGCAACCCAACCTATACCTCTTCTTTGTCTCTCTTCGCTCCAAGAAGCATCAGCTCAACACTAAGATTTGTTACGCAATCAATTCTTAAACTTTTAATTTGATCAAACATCTAGTTTGTAAGTGTTGCAATCAACTTTTAGTTTTACGACTTCATATATGTGACTCGCGTCAATATGAAATGATGAATCAATTCGAATGGAAATTTTTTTCCTATACATCCCTATTTTTAAAAAGGTAAACATTTTTTTTTTCTTTCAACACTTAACAAATTATGAGCCGGTGACAAACTTCATACTTCATGTGCAATTTTTTCCTGATAAATAAAGAGATAGAGAGAAAAAAAAAATTGTATAATATAATTACAGCACAGCTCATAATAATAATAATAATAATAATATATATATCCTCATTGATTCTCAACAAACATTTAAAAAAAAGAAAAAAAAAACAACAACAACAGCAGAGATGAAATCGACCTAACAGAACTAATCTACCGCCGGCCGCCGGCAACCGGAGAAACAAAGAGGGAGTTTCAGTGAGAGCCAGTGCGTCTTCTAATGGTCAATAACCTCGAAGACTCGGTCAAATATGACGTGGACAAAAAGGTAAGATAGCGCTTGACCAGTAGGATTTCGCCATGTGGCCACTATTTCGGTTCGGTCATTTGTTAATCCACCGAGCCAGTTGGGTCGGGTTGACGATACCAGATATGTGGGCTCCATCTGTCTTCAAAATGTTCGCCACGTCGGCGTAGCTCTGAATCTGATGCTCTTTCTTAATCATCTCCGGCGGCGCGGCTTCCAACTTCGGCTTCTTCCACTGGGCGGCGGTGGACGGGCTTCCTTCGGCTCGATCCGGGTCGAACTTCCGGCCCAAGATGGTTCCTTTTGTTAGAAACTCATAAGCCATGTAGCCGGCTAGAAGCCGGTTCGACGAAACCAGCGACTCCCCGGGTTTAGAAGCCGCCATCGCCGGCGCCGACGGCTCCTTCCGCTTCCTAGACGGCCCAGCCGGTAACAGCCCACGGCTGTGGAAATGAAAACTCATTTGCCTTTATGATAAATGACTTCGGATTCCCGGGTGGCAGAATTGTAGAAAGTTTATATTCTCAGGGGTAAAATCGTCCAACCAGAACTCGTGATTTTTTTTTTGTTTTTTTCCCTCTTTTTCAGGAACAATTTGGCGAAAGGGTAAAAAGTAAAATAAAAATTAAAAAAAAAAAAGTAAAAAAATAAATAAAGAAGAGGTTTAAAAATGGGGATAACGTAAGTTAAGGCAAAAAAGGGAAAAGGATTGAAAGCGACTAATTTTTTAAAAGGAAAAATAAAATAAAATAAAATAAGAATTACTTTTTTATAATTGGGAATGAAAACAGGGAAAAAAGGTCAATGTTTTGGTGAAATCGGATCCAGATGGTGGCTGATGGAACCTGAAGACACTGGTTGGATCGGAGTCGGAGTACGGACGGCGGTTAACCAGTAGGGCCACCCGGCGAACGGCGGAGATGACGACGGACTGATAAAAAAAAAATAAACAGATTTGTTTTTAAAAGAAAATCAGAACCAGAGAGAGAAAAGGAAAGGGAGTAGGCAAGCCAGGGGAGAGTATGAGGCGAAGGCTAATTTTCTGCTTTTATTTGATACATGTTTACAATTATACCCCTCTTTCTTATAATGAAATTCCCTAAATAGCCTTGGAAAATCTCACTCCCTATTATTTCGTCTCTTCAGAGAAATCCCTTCTTTTATTTTATCTTTTCATATTTATTTATCTTTTATTTTATCTTTTCATATTTATTTATTTATTTCATTTTATTTTAAGTTGAACCATATGGGATTTGAACCTCACATCTCCTTGATTATATCAATTTTTATTTTAGATTTCCGTTTCATCAAATTCTACTTCAAACTGTCAAATCGAGCATAGCTCAATTGGCATAAGGTTGTGCCCGTGACTATGAGGTCATGGGTTCAATCCTCGCTTTAATTAAAATATTTTATAAATATATGTGAAAGTTTAGAGGGAGCGTGCTTATATATAAAAATAAAATGCAAATCTATATTATGGTCATCCTTACAAATTCCCATAGTTCTTTTCATCTGAGTTTTTAATCTCAGTTTTTTTTTTTTTTTTTTTTACTTCAAATTGAAAAAAATAAAAAATAAAAAAATCTTGGTGATCTATCTTGACCATGATTGCACCGATCAAGACTAAAATGACCATAAAAAAAAAGTGTTAGTCTTAGATAGTTTATTTGTCAAGACTATTCTTAATAATAATTCTTGAACTTTCAATTGTGTTTTATACGTCCTCAATTTTTTTTAAAATAAATCTAATAGGTCTCCACACATAAGATTGAAAATTTAGGGACTCCTTAGATAATAAAATTTTAAGTTTATAATGACTTATTAGACATTTTTTAAAGTTCAATAACCAAATATACATAAATCTGAAATTTTATGGACCTATTTGATACTTTATAAAGTTCAGGGACAAATAGACACAAACTTTAAAGTTTAGGGACTAAACTTGTAAAAACTAAAAATTTAGGATGAAAATTCATCCCCTGTTCCCTAATAACTAAATAGAGTTCATCCAATTCTTTTTTTCTTAGTTATATATCCAAAAGTATATATTGGCATTATTGATAATATAAATTATTATTTTAAATTGGAAGACTTTCGATTTTGACATTTTTATAAATTTTAACTATTGACTTTTCTACATTTATTTATTTTTCTTTGATTCATCTATAGAAAGATTGATGGATAGGTGATTACTTGAAACTTTGAATAAATTAAGATTTAATCAATTAGACAATCTCTAACGGATTCAGTAGGATAATTGTTTCGATTAGAAAATAAATAAATAAATGTTGAATGATTGTTGGTTAGTTGTCAACCAAAAAGCTAAAGAAATAAAAATAAAAATAAAAATTGGGAGATTTGTCCCTCCTATTAATTATTTTTGTTAATAAAATTGAGATTATACCTCTCACGAATTAAAATAATTAAAAATATAATATTAAAAAAAAATTGACAATTTGACAATTTATATTACGAATTACTATTAATATACCTCTGGTTAAAAAATAAAAAAAAAATAAAAAAATAAAAATTGATGATTATCACTCAGTTTTTTGTTTTTTCTCAATTATATTTGGCTATATTTGACCTTACTTTGAATGTAAATTTATACAATCAGCCCAAATTTCACGTTTATTTTACTTTAAAAAAAATTGACACTATGTTTGAATTGTAATATATATATATATAGGTAAATTGTAATAGATGTCAATTTAGAGTAAAATAATTAAAAATATAGCATTTTTTTTAAAAAAAAATGTGAATATGACAATTTTTATCATTGATAGTATGGTCTATCGCTGATAGTAGTATTTTTTTTTATAGAATTTGTCAGGGATAATAGTCGATCAGTGATAAAAGTCTATCAGTAATAGTCATAAAGTCTATCAGTCATAGCCACTGATTTTTTTGCCATATTTGCAAAAAGTTTTAAATTTGGCTAAATTTGCAAAAGGTTTTAAACTTGGCTAAATTTGTAATTATTTTTGGCCTGAGATTTGTGCAACCAGCCCAAATATATATATATTCAAATATTAATAATTTACTAATTTCGTGAGGAAAAAAAAGCCTAATTGGGATTTTTTTAAAAAAATAATTATGGATGAAATTTATAATTGTCTAAAATATTGGGGACCGTTTGATATATTTTAGCTATAAAAATCAAGCATTGAATACGTTAATTAGACAAGAATTACACAAAATAGAGAATAAAAAATGAAGAAAAAAGAAACAACCTTGCAAAATGAGTGAAAAGAAAAAAATTGATAGAATAGACCTAGAAGAGAAAAATCGTATTTAAAGAACATAAGCCACTGACTTTACTATGTAAATGTCACAATCACTGCGGAATTACCATTTAATCCAAAAGATTCCAATCTTTTACTACACCTGCCATCAAGAAGAATAAAGTTAAAATTCTTTTTGAAAACGGAAAAAGAGAATATTACAACTAAAGTATTGCGCAATTCCTTTTCTATAAAAATTAAATAAATAATTCTTAAGTTAAATTCAAAATAATTCTTAAGTTAAATTCATTTTTCTTTTTTAATATTGTGACTAACGAGAGCCTAGCTCGACTGACCTACAGATTACTAATTAAAAAGTTCAAGAGTTCGATCTTCACTTCAATTTGTCAAATATATATATATATATATATATATATATATATATATATATATATATATATGTGGTTTAACGATTCTGAAGTTGGATTATTATTATAAATCATTTATCCTGAAGTTGAATTATTATTATAAATCATTTATTCTTTAGGATTAGGTGGGCAAGATCATAACGATTTTATTATTAATTTATGGAAGATAATTGATGTCTTATATGCTATGTTGAGATTGCATCGATCATAAAGGTTAAAGACTCCGTGTTGTTTAAAAAAAAAATTATAAAAAAACCAATTTTTTTAAAATAATATTTGGATAATCAAAATATAAGTTAGTTTATTTATTTATTTTCAACACATGTGAATGTGGAGATTCAATCCTCTAATTATATAACATTTTAACCAAAGATGAAAATATCGACGATATAGATATTAAGGGATAATGAATATCTCTGATATATTTTATAAATACTCATAAAACATAAAAAATAAGATCTATTAATTTTAGTATGCATCGAGATACTAATAACAAGAAGTATGACTTAGTTTGAAAGTAAAAAAACCTAATTATTAATTTAAATATATTTTTAAAAAATTAATTTATAAAAATATCCGTAAATCTGAATATATATGGATATCAATATTTTTATCTTTGATTTTAATTATATTTTTTAATTTAATAATCGTGGGGTGAGAGATGACTATTATTTTAAGATCATAATTGGTGTCTTACCGTGGTAGATCCAGGATTTTATGTCAGAGGGGCACAAATACATATAAATATAATCTTAGATGCATTGATATACAACATTAAGATTAAGTAATATTAAGCTTAAATAACAAGTTTAGTCCTTGAACTTTCATATTTGTGTATATTTGACCCAAGAACGTTAAAAAATGTATAATAAGTCCCTAGACTTTCAATTTTGTGTCACATTGACCATTGGATTTTGAAAAATGTCATAATACGTCGTTAAACTATTAATTTTATATCCAACAAATCTCCGATTGTTCAATTTTGTGTCTAATTAGATTAATCAATTTTTGTATTCAACAAACCTGAAGTCTGTTTGCGTGCCCCGCCTTCCAACCGATCTACACAACAATTCCATCATTTTGGCCGATATATAAAATTTATATAATATCACGGTTACCTTAAAATTAAATAAAAATTACAAACAAAAAAAATTTGAGGGGCACGTGTTCTTCTGACTCCTACGTGGATCCGCCCCTGGTGTCTTACATACCGAGTACGACTTAAATAATTTAACTAGGTGAAGTATACTCAAACGAGTAATCATAGACTTAAAAGTGGTAATTTATTTAATGCGATTAGGTTACTTGAATTGAAAAAGAAAACAATTAAAGATGGTACTAAACCTACCTGCTATAAATAGACAGGTTGTTTTAATTTGATTTAATTTCCTTAATATACAACGTTTACCTTAATTACCTGCTGCAAAGACCATAATACCCTTTTCTGTTATTCGGTTTTACTTTTACTTTTACCAATTACCGTGCAGTGATTGCAGGGACAATTGTGTCAATGTCAACGTCTTTTCATGTTGAACAAAGCACCACGCGCATGTATGGTGGTGGATAAGCAACAAATGACATGTCATGACTCTCAATAATATCTTTTCAAAAACAAAATTAACTAAAATCCAGAAAATAATATTGTCTGTCTGAATAATATATACCCTTTTTTTCTAAATATTGTTTTGATGCTTTGAAAATAAAATTATTTATTTTCAAATATTGATGAATGTCGAGAGTTATTTTGTGGCAAAAGTTTAAATGTCGATGTTGATGAAAATGTCGAAGTCTAGATTTTACGGAAATTTCGATAAAAAGTTCGATAAACTTTTATGAAAATCATAAAAATTAATAAAAAATTGTTTGAATTAATCAATAAAATTTTAATTTTAACTTAATTAAACTGACAATTTTTAATCATCATATCTAAAAATTAAAATAATATTTAGAAGTAAATACCCATGAAAATGTGATGCCTAAGTCATTTTGAAAAGAAAAGAAAATTAAAATTATTTAAATTAATTCATGACCGTACTTAAAATTTAAATTATTTCATGAAACTATAACTATAATTGTTAATTGTTAGTGTTACTTAGTGATAATCACTCATTCTCTAAATAGATATAAAATATTGTTACTTACTTAAAAAAGAATTGTACAGAATTAGAAATAAAACATAACATTATAACTAAAATAATGAAAGAGAATAATTTGATGTATTTGGTATCATCCCACGAATAAATTTAAAAAAGACAACAAGAATAAGTGAATTAGCACCGTTGTGGTGCTAAGCCACAAACAGGGGCGGATCCAGGATTTTATATTAGGGGGCACAAGTCCATATAAATTTTATCCCTAAACGTTCAGGTTTGTGTCTATTTGGTCCTTTAATTTTCGAAGTTTTATTTATTTAGTCCTTGAACTTAAAAATGTGTCTAATAGTTTCTTAAAGTTTTAATTGTGTCCAAAAATTTGTTGAATTTTTAAATTTGTGTCTAATGTCCTTGATCTATTTGACATTTTTCAAAATTTATGAACTTACTAAACACAAAATTGAAAGTTTAGAGTCTTATTAGACATAAAATTCAATTTTATATTTAATAGATCAATTTTTTTTTAAATAGTATAATTGGACATTTTTAGAGTCCATGAACCTATTATTACAAATAAAATTGAAAAATTAGAAACTTATTATATATTTTATAAAGTTTATCAAAAATTGAAAATATTTGTAATTATATTTATGAAGTTGATATAAATTAATATAATGAAAACTAATTTGAAGATTTATTGAAAATACATGAGCAAAAAAAATTGAATATTGAAAATACATAAACTAAAATAGAATGAGTCTAGAGTATTCAAATAATATTTTTAACCATTCTTTTTACCTTAAAATGAATTTAATAAATTAAAAAAAAACTTATTTATTAAATTAGCTAATTGATGATAAAAGTATATTTTTAAAATAGAAATATATTTTTATTTATCATTTAGAATTTATCATTGAGGTTCAGAATTTGAAAACCACAAATTAAAAAAACATTGCAAGTTCTAGGATTTGAACTAAGGACTTAGAGGCACACAAGCTGGGCAAGGACAATAATCAACAAACCAAGCATATTTTTTATTTATTATAGACCAAACATTATATATAATATTAAATTGCAAAAGTTCAGGGGGCACGTGCCCCCTAACCCCTTCTTAAATCCGCCCCTGGCCACAAATACTCCGACGATCAAGTTAACCGCGAAATTTGAGTGTCTAACTAGTACATATTTTAGCGTAGAATTAGACGTACTTTTTTCTTCTAATTACTATATTGTAACCCAAACAACGCATTGAATACACCTATTGATAACATTTGAACACCGTTATAAGTTGAGTCTTAGGTTGACCTTCGGGTCAAACTTTCATTGGCCATCAAGGGCTCACTCGTGAGTCAGCCCTTCATTGGCATCTAGAGGCTGACCCGTGAGTCAATCCTCTTTTGGGCTTTCCCTCCATCTTTGCTAGCTTGAGATGCTTGTTGAGGTCACCCTCTTTGATGGTGAATTGGGCTCCTCGATTTTCTCCACTTTGGATGTTGACGATTTTCACCATTATGTGTATTTCTTAAAATAAATAAATCGGGGTGGAAGATCGAACTCATGACCTCTTGAACACTAGTCTATACAATATGCCGATAGAGTTATGCTCATGTTAGCATCATTTGTTAGTTAAATGTTCTGATTTTGAATTGAAAACATTACGAGCATTTTAGAGGTAATTAATTAGTAAATCATTAACCCACTATCTACCCACTAAACTTATAATTCTCTACCATAATTTCATTATGTCACTAAGTTACCATCCCATAAAATTGCAGCCACTACCCTACATAAATGTCACTACACTAAGGCATCATCTTAATTACAAATAAATAAACTTTGCACTATTTTTTAACAAGTATTTCTTTGGCTTTGACGTTGACTGGTCAAGTCAATCAATATTGGCCACGTGTGATTCATTGAGTATGGATCCTCCAAAAGCAGAAGATCTATGCTGAAAAGGCCTAATTTATGCCACGTAAGAACAATCAAACCTCCACCGTTGGATTTCATCTTGTTCAAAACTACGATATTCAGCGAACGACAACGCCTGTTGGAACTTTTTTGCCTTTTTTATTTAAAAAAATCCGAAAGGATTTTTTTTTTAACAAAAATAATATACAAAAATAGTAAAGTAGGAAGGATTTTTTAATATAAAAAAATTGGGTGGGGCAGTCGTGGTTTAATAATTTACAATTTTTTTTTTCAACGATATTTATTTAATGTTGAATTGAACCTATGACCTCTTACTAAAAGACACAACCTATTGAGCTATATTCGATTTGATTTATTTATTTATTTTTGTCGATACCAACATATCTGACATGTAAACTAATGATCAAAATTCTCGCATTAATTAAATATTTTTGAAAAAAAAAAAAAAAAAAATATGAAGTACCATACCCCTAAGTAAATTTACATGTTAGACATTTTTTAAAAAATTCAACCAAAAATAGGTCCCACCAAGACTTGAACTCGGGTTACTAGATTCAAAGTCTAATGTCCTAACCACTAGACCATGGGACCAAATGATTAAAATTTAAGAATTTATTCAACACAAAACTACTAAATAGGTTTACATGTTAGACATTTTTTTTAAAATTCAACCAAAAATAGGTCCCACCGAGACTTGAACTCGGGTTACTAGATTCAGAGTCTAATGTCTTAACCACTAGACCATGGGACCAATTGATTAAAATTTAAGAATTTATTCAACACAAAACTACTAAATAGGTTTACATGTTAGACATTTTTTTTAAAATTCAACCAAAAATAGGTCCCACCGAGACTTGAACTCGGGTTACTAGATTCAGAGTCTAATGTCCTAACCACTAGACCATGGAACCAATTGATTAAAATTTAAGAATTTATTCAACACAAAACTAAAATTTTAATGTCCTACTAAACAAATAATTCAATTTTATGACCCATAAATTCGTTAGTTTTAAAAAGAATTGAATATGTCAAAGATCTATTAGCCGAAACCTACTTATTCGATACTTTTTTTTTTTTTTTTATGTTAGGAACTAAACTTATAATTTAACCACTTATTTATATTTTGGTTAGAAATCACTTTTGGTCCTTGAACTTTTATCAAAGTAACAATTTAGTTCTTGAACTTTAGTTTATAACGATTTAGTCACTAAATTTTCAATTTTGTAACAATTTAGTCAATGCACTTTAAAATTTGTAATAATTGAGTCTATATCATAAAAAATGTCATCAAGATTAAGTTTCAATCTTTATTATTTAATGACTTAAGTCTTTGTTGTTTATAAACATTTAGTCCCTTAGCAGTTTATTAATTAACATATCTAATAAATCTTATTAAATCTTAATAATAATTTTCACAATATAGACTAAACCATTACATTAAATTTTAGAGACTAGATTCTTACCGAATTAACATACTGGGACTAAAGCGTTACAAACTAAAGTTCAGATAGTAACTTAATAGTTTCATGAAAGTTCAACGACAAAATAATTTTTAACATTATTTTTTTGGGACTAAGTTTTCAGCATGATGTGCATTTGGTCTCTTTTGAGATTTCAAAATGGACCTTTTTAGCCCATAGTTTTTAGCAATAGATGCATTTGGTCCACTTTAAAATGAATATTTTTAGTCTATGAGTTTCGAGAAATAGGTTTAAAAGATCTACGAAGTTACTTTTTTCGTTGGCTACAGTAACAAAGTTTTTTGGAAATAAATAACCTTAATCAAGGTTTAATTTCTCCTTTCACTAATCAAAATTACAACAAAAACGGTTGAACGTCTTCGCTCGTGATCGCTTAGAGCCCCTCTTCCAGACAATAATCTCGATAATGCCACCGCCCGGACTTACAAAAACCACAATTTCGCCAACAACGAGGTCTTTGTAGCTTGTGTTGAACACTTTCCTCCAATGGAACGACCTATAATCCATCGAGCTCAACCCTGAGAATCAGCTTTAGACACCCTTCCGCACCCCATCAATGGATTGCTTGAGCCATAACCTACAAAGCCGGAATGACACGGGGCGCCATACAATTGGGTCACGTGTCATTACAAGACCTAAAATTTCTTTGCAGCTGGACACGTGGCTCAATTCGAACTTATGCAAAAATTTAGGAATAGAAAGTGAGATTTAAAACCATATGATCCAAACAAATACATTTTTCATCGAGTATCCATAGAGAGAGCAATGCAATGCAGCAACCAAAAAAAAGATGCAATTTTTTATTGAGAATACATAAAAGGGTTAAAACTTCAATGAGGTGCGCATAGAGATCTAAAGCTAAAAATCTCTAATCTCCAACGATTACATTGTTGGGTTGACAATTCTCAGTTCATAGTTGCAGAAGAAGAATCATAAAATCCATTGTTGAGGTTCTTTGTAATTGGGTTTGATGGGGTTTCCTGCAATCCCTCGCTGTGTATGTTTGGTCTCGATATCGAAGTTATAGGTTTATCTATTTGGTGAAATCTTTGTATCGGATTATGTCATTTTGTTTTTTTAGTACAATAAATGAGAGTTGAGATGTTTTGAACTTCCGACCTCAAGGGGAGTTAATATATGACACTTACCGCTGAGATATGCTCACTATGAATCCTTAAAAAAAAAACACTTTCAAATTAACATTGCTTATTTATGGAAAGACATTAAATAAGCAATGTTCGCATAAAGATCATGCGTAACTAAAGGGGAAAATGCTGAAAAAAAGTTAATTAACTTCAAGTCTATAATTCAGAAGAGATTGGCTGTTCATGGAATTCAAAATTCTGTAATATCTCTAATATGGACATAATGCAACACCATTCAAAATAAGTACACATCCCATGTTGATGTACATAAAAGAAAAGGTTTAATCATTGGGCAACACCATATGTTATGAAAGGAGAATATTTGGTACTGGAGTCATACCTTTTTTTAGTTCAACATTGGGGTGGGGGATTCGATCATCTGACTTCATGGTCAAGGACACGTCTTTATGCCAATTAAGCTATGTTCGGTTTGGCAAGTAGTACTGGAGTCATACCTGTAGTGGGTCTTTTCCTTTTGGTTTGATTCTCCTGAACATATTAGGAGATAAAAGAAATCACGATTTTGAATTGCCATTCTTCATCACCAAGTAATTAATGATAAAGCTATATGAGATGTTAGATGAACCAAGAATTCTTCTTTAGCTACAAAATCTTACCCCAGCAGTTTCCATACTTGCTAACATTGAAGGTGTTTCAATGCTCAGAGAAGTTACAGCAGTCTGCAATTAGCACCAATGTACTTTTGATTAATTTATGTTCTTGGAGGCTTAAACAGCACATTCTTTCACCTCCATTTCATACTTTTTCATAATATTTACAAATCAAAATTATACGAGTTCCGGTATGAAGGCTTCACTTACAGTTAGATTACAGCAGGTGATGACTGCTGATTAGAAGAAAATAACAAGTGTTCCATCTTTCATAGTAACAAACTGCTTAATTTTAATCTGCAAAAGATAACCCATCTATGATTGAGTTGACTTATCCAGGGATAATTAATAAAAAAACAGCTAAGAATTTTAGCAAGGCAAAAGAAATATAATACATGCGTTAATTCTCAAAGATTGTTGGAACGGGCTCAAATTCAAAAGAAACCTGGCAATGATTAATAGTATGCTTTGAAGATGCATCCCAAGTGAAAAGCAGTCATAATTATAGGTGATGATAACACAATCGTGCCGCAGAGAACAAATTTGCAAACTTACTATAGAAACTGCAGGATGTGCATAAACACCTCCATGAGAATTGATTGCTGCATATGGAAAAATGAATTAGCAGAAGATTGGTATTCAAACCGCCTAAATTATGAACTATTTACGATAATTGACTTTACCTGACAATAGTCATGGTTGATTATATGAGATTGGTATTCTAAATTATGAACTATTTAGAATTGAAGCACGGCCTTTTTGTAAAAGTGTCCAGTCATGGTTGATTGACAAAGTCTAAACTCAACATTGTACTCACAATAAATTCAATATTATATAATTGATGAGTAAATGATTTTTTAATAATCTAAAATCAAAACAAGAATTACTCACCAATTTGTCTACTAGTGCTTCTAATCTTTCAACACCTGCTTTGTAAGCCTCTTCCACGCACGGATATTCATCTAGTTAAAAGACTCAATCCCCTCCATTCAAATTCATTCCCTAAACCCATCCCATCCCTCTCGAAGATGGCTTCATTGGCAATTTAATTTCTCTTTCCATCTTTTCCAATGGCCTCGATCTCGTAGACCAATGCTTAATCGAAGTAAACGACTCAAAAACACTCAACTTCTTCATCGAATCCGTACAATCCAACTCAAGTTAATATTAAATTATATGATACATTTTTTTTCAAGCTCGTTACAGCATTAGCATTCTCGGAGCTCACTCAACCATTGAGATAGAGTCAAAAGGGCAACAAGTCATCATCACAAATTGCAAGACAGGTCACGAAATAAGAAAATAATGTTTCACCTTCCTATAGACTTGCTCCAAAACTGGAAACCGAAGTCAATAGATGAGATGCTCAACACATTTTGTGGTAATTTTTTACAATTTAAATATATCAAATAACATTTGAATATTTGACATTTTATATTATTCTATTTGCACATAAATTGGTTTAAGGTATATTATTCTATTTGCACATAAATTGGTTTAAGGTATACTGTTTCCTTTCATATTAACTTTTTTGGTTTAAGCATGACTATGTTGCTCAACTTTTTCATTTTTTCTAGTCCTCTACTTGCCTCTTATAACTCCAAAGTATTTCATTTGTTCTAAAAAAAACACGATTGATGTGTTGCAATGCATGCATAGGGGGATGGGTTGGGTATTTTTCCTACAATACAGTAGGACATGTACACAACATTTGACGGATGTTGGATTTGCAACAACATGATGACAGAGACCATGTAGATGACTTATATTTAGGCCTCTATGTTGTGTTAATGAACGGCGATAAGAGACTATTTTTCATGCTTTTCGTAGCACTAAAAAATGTTGATCTCCATAACTTATATAAGAATCCAACATCATCTACATAGAGGCCTAAATATAAAAGTCATCTACGAAAAGCATGAAGAAAAGTCTCTCACCGTCGTTCATTAACACAACATAGAGGCCTAAATATAAGTCATCAACATGATCTTTGTCATCATGTTGCTGCGAATCCAACATCCGCCAAATATTGTTGTACATGACGCATTGTATGGTACGAAAAATAATCAACTCATCCACCTATGCATGCATTGCAACATGTCACTCATGTTTTTTTTAAGAACAGGGAGAATACTTTGGAGGTATAAGAGATCAGTATAGGACTAGAAAAAATGAAAAAGTAGAGCAACAAAGAAATGCTTAAACAAACGGAAAAAAAAGTTAATATGAAAGGAAATAGTATACCTTAAACCAATTTATGAGCAAATAGAATAATATAAAATGTCATATATTTAAATGTTATTTGATATATTTAAATTGAAAAAAATTAACACAAAATGTGTTGGACATATCTTGTCTATTGACTTAGGCTCCCACTTTTGGAGCAAGTCTATAGGAGGAAGAAAATGGTGAGACACCATTTCTCTTATGTTGGGACCTTTCTTGCAATTTATGAAAATAATTTGTTGCCCTTTTGACTGAGATTACACAATGAAATGGGAAGTTAAAAAAGAAAGAAAAAATGAATCATATAATTTAATATTAACTTAAGGGAGTTGGATTGTAGAGTTCGATGAGGACGTTGGTGTCTTCGAGTCGTTTACTTCGATTAAGCACTGGTATGCTACAGGATCGAGCTGGTATGCTACAGGATCGAGGCCATTGGAAAAGATGGATCGAGAAATTAAATTTGCATGTTTATATGCATCAAGGAAATTTTGAGCTTTCACCTATGGGAAACAAAAGAAAAAGAACCATATACAGAGTTTAAAAACAATTGAGCTCGCTACGGTAAAAGAAAGAAAGGAAGGAAAAAAAAAGCTACTTCAACTTTAACTTTACATTATGTGAACAACAACTCATTTATTCTTCCGTTCCAACAAGATTGTTTCAAAAAGAAAAAAAAATGTTCACCTGAACATTTCAGTTTAAAATTTAGGTTTGAACTGGAAGAGCATTGTATCATCTTTCCAACAAAATGGTGGGAAATTGTTCCCTTTCTGTTTTGATGTATTAATATCATCCGACCATTTCATAACCCTAAACTCTAAACCTAGAGTATTTCATTCTTCAATTTTTTAGGAATAGAAAATAAGAATGAAATACATATCATGAGAGACAGAGAGAGGGCGATTGATAAGACTTAAGTTGTGATTCAATTCAACAGAAATGTGCAAAATTGTTGTAAAAATAAAATAAAAGGAAAGAGGCAGAAATGCCATTGGAAGTGGAACCCATACAAGACAAACCAAACAATCCAAAATAAAGAACATGGTGATCAATCACTTCAACACTCTTTGTCGGAGGGCGGAGGAAGACCTGGATCATTTGTTATGGAGTTGCGAGTTCGCTCGGGATGTTTGGAATCTCTTCTTTGAGGTGTTCGGCGTCCAATTTGCTAGGCACAGGCGCCTTAGTGAGATGATCGAGGAGTTCCTTCTCCATCCACCTTTTGGGGAGAAAGGAAAGTTTTTGTGGCAAGCTGGGATCTGTGCGGTTTTATGGGGTTTATGGGGGAAAAGAAATAACAGATCCTTTAGGGGTTCGGAAAGGGATCCTAGTGATATTTGATCCCTTGTTAGATTTCAAGTTTCTTTGTGGGCGTCGGTGACGCGACTTTTTTGTAATTACTCTATAGGACTTTTATTACTTGACTGGCCCCCTTTATTTAATGGGTGGTCCTTCGGACTCTTCTTTTTTGGATGTTCTTGTATTCTTTCATATTTTCAAAAAAAAAAAGAATCAATCACTTCAACACACTATTTATGAATCGCAATCCAAAAAAAATCTTCAATCCAATATTCAATTTATTTATGAATCACAATATTAAAAGCAGTAACGTAGAAGATGGAATTATTTGGAAGAACATTTGAAAAAGAAAAAAAGAAAGAGCAATTGGAAACCGCAATAAACTAAAAGTAAAACCATAAACTAAAACCTCAAAAACCACAATCACTTCATTTCTTTCAATCCATCCATATCCATTCAAACCCCATACACTGATATACATAATTCGCAATCCTCCCAATGTCATCCAACACCATTCAAACAGACAATTAAACAAAGCCAAGTATATCAATCAATCAAACAAAAACAAAAACAAAATCTCCCAGTTTCAAACTTCAGCATCCAGTACAACAGATAGGCTTTAAAGCCATAAAAAAACAATCAATCAATCGGGTGCGCGTGTGCTTAAACTAGTCATTAGTAAACAAAAGAGACTCACCACAACCAGAAATTGTCTATTTGATATCCAAAAGCTTATCCCAAGCCAAGAACTTCCTCTGTCTGTTACAATCACTAAACTACAGAAGTACACTCCTGAATGCTGCTTTCTAACAAGTTTTATCCAGGTTCCTAGTATATGTGGTTAACATAATTGAAAACTAAAACAAACCCACAACACAAATGAGAACAAAAGAAAAAACAAAATGGTTGGAGTTCAAATTTCAATCAAACCTTGGTTTCATTTTGTCATTAGAAATAAACCCACAAGCACAACAGAAACAAATAGCTATGATATCAAAGTGATTTATCAGGTGAAAAACCCAACAGCAGGTGAAAGTGAGAGAGAAGGGAATCAAAACCTGAAGATCGCAGGTTAAAGCCGAAGGTCGGAGTTTAAAATAAAAACCCAACAATCGATCACTGACGGCCGACGGCGTTGTGAGAGTCGACGTCGGAGGAGACAGACGACGATGAAGAGGCGAAACGCAGACGCTTGAGAGAGACGTTCACTTTGCGGTTTGAGAGAGAAAAGAGATCCTGGGCTGAAACTTTTTGATTAAATAGGTGTAAATTGTTATTTTCAATTTAAATAGAATGATGGAAAATTTGAGTGGTTTTTTCATCGTCTGTTAGCTCAAGGGGTGTAATCGGTTCGGTTCGGTTCGGTTCGGTTCGGTTCGGTTTGAGTGCTGAACCGAAACCGAACCGATAAGAATAGTGAAGAAAATGTGAAACCGAAACGCCGGAAGTTGTGAACCGAACCGAACCGACCGATTAGTTAATTCAAAGAACAATGGGCCGAGTTGGGTTAAGTTTAGTGGGCTGCAAGAAGTTGGATGATGGGCCGCTGATGTGATATGGGCCCGTTCTACTTTGTAAGGAGTAAATAGTTCAAAAAGTATGCATTTAGTAAAGCTCGGATGTAAGGTATCTCTATAGCCACTGGACCACTTACACTTATTGATTATCTTTCGGTTTATTATATATATATAGTAATCGGTCGGCTCGGTTATCATCAGTTTTAAAGCATCAAAATCGAAAACCAACCGAATATATTCGGTTTTCTTAATATTCAAACCGAAATTAACGTCGATTTTTCGGTTCGGTTCGATTTTTTCGGGTTTCCCTTGCACCCCTAAGCTCAATCGTCAAGACAACGCCTAGAGGTCAAATTTGAGTGGAAAAATTGAGTTATGTTACTAGTTTATTTTATGAAATTATATTTTATAAACTTCAACTATATGGATTAATATAGTGACATAAAATGATTCTGTTGTTTGGTCCAATGCAATCTCAAGAAGTTCAAGAGGTTAAATTTGCATAAGGTTAAATTTTCAATATAATGCGGGAATTGAACTCATATACTCTTAGTGAAGAATTGTGTCGGTTTTTTGTCCCACTTCAAGTTTTAAAGTAATCTAAGTATTAAAAATGACATGCATAATAATCTAAAAATGGATGGAAATCATATAATGGTCTTAAAACTAATATTTGTCAAGTAGCATTTTTATATATTATATATTATGAACCATGACTATGTATGACTTGAGATTTCAACCACAATATGATTGTTTCTTAATAATCAGATGTAGATTACTAATAACTATTAAATACAAAAACGAAGTAGTCAAGCATGGCTCAACTGATGTTTTGACAACCAAGAAGTTTGTGGTTCGAATTCCCGCCCTCAATTACAAAAATACAAAAATAAAGTAAATTTACGATTTCTCTCTCATACATTCAATGTAAAGGTGTATTTTTACAAATTACTCAACCCGCCTTAAATATGAGCTTTTTGTTTCCCTTTTATTTTGCCTTTCCGCCATTTTGCTTACTTTAATGAGATTTCAAGTGGTCAAAGCGAGCATAGCTCAGCTGACATATGTATGACTTTGTGACCAATAGGTCTGTAGTTCGATTCCCCCCACCCCCAATGTACTCAAAAAAAAAAAAAATGAGATTTCAAGTGTTCTCCTTAAACCAAAATCACAAATTCCATTTTATATTAACATTATTTTCATTCCAACAACAAAAATCAATTCTCCATCCTTCTAGCTTTTAAATTCTCTCAATAGAAGTCTTTAAACAAAAACTCAAACATTCACTTCGTCCCTCTAATTTTCAAAGAATCAACTCACTAAACTCTTATTTACTTCTAGGCAACCTCTCAAACCCTTAAAATTCTTCAAGATTATAAAGATGAAAACTCTAATAAAATCTACTATTTTGGATTTGTGTCTATACCATCCTGAACTTTAAAACGTGTAACCAACGATCCAGCAACTTTTTTTTAAAAAAAGGTCCCACCGAGACTTGAACTCGGGTTACTGGATTCAGAGTCCAATGTCCTAACCACTAGACCATGGGACCATTTGATAAAAAATCAAGAATATATTGAAGACAAAACTACAATTTTAATGTCCTACCTATAGATCCGTTAATTTTAAAAAGAATTTAATATGTGAGAGATAACAAATTTAAAATGATTTATTTGAGAATGAAATTTGAAAATAAATCAAAATACAATGAGGAAAAGAAAGATCCCATTGAGACTAGAACTCAGGTTGTTAGATTCAGAGTCCACTGTTCTGACCATGCAACCACCTCCGACCATTGTTGTCAATCTCCACAAACATCTATGTCCAGCCTCCGGTCGCCACTGGCGACGACCTCCGGCGAAACTCTGGCAGATCGTCGGCGACAAGCACCGACGACGACGATCTTCGGCCGATCAACGATTTCAACGACGACCACTATCGGCGATCTCCGCGCGACACCTCCAGCCGGCGACCGAAGCCCACCTCCTTCAGCCGATCACCGACGACGACCTCCGGCAACTAACGACAACCACCACCACTCTTACCCCGTCACCGACCCAGTGCTGCAGAAAGAAGTAATACTTTGAAAAATCAGAAGAAACTCATTTCAAATTGTGAGAGGAGGAGAAATCAACCGAAACTCATTTTAAATGTGTACGAGAAAAGGAAAAATCAATTGAAACCCACCTTGAAAATTCCAGAATTTTTTTTTTTTTTTTTAAATTTTGAAGTGGAGTTCGAGCGAGCCCAACATGCACGAGAGCGATTGGGACCTTTCATGAGCATGACCCGACAAAATAATATTAAAAAAATGATTAATGATGTAGCGAAATGTCAATTGACTTTATTTTTAAAAGAGCAAAACTTAGTTGCAGGTTGGGCTTATCTTTTGCAGCCCTGTCACGATTTAATTGATCTAAATTTTTTTTTTTAAAAATAAAAAAAAAATTGTTCACGCCGTTTACTTAGATTTTTTTCTTCCGTAACTTTTCCTTTATTCTTCGTGAGATAAACAATTTTTCCTATTTTCTCTCTCTTTCCTCCACTTTCCTTTGTCATATGACATTTGTTTTCAATTTCATCTCTCACTCTCTCTTCCTTTCTTTACAATAAGTTTTTATTTTTTTATTTTTTTTATTAACTATTTTTTAAGGCAGTAAGATTTCCAATACTCTAAAGAATATTTCTAAACAAATAAAATCTTTTTTGTTACCATTTTTTTTTTTTGGATTTTTCTTAAAAGAAAATAATGTCCGACCTTTCCTTTACCAACCTCAGATGAATCCAATCGTGAAATTTTCCACTCTTTCCTTCACTTCCTCTAAGAACCCACTTGAAAATTTATACCTATATAACACAGAATCAATCCTGCAAATTTCAAATAACCCCAATTGAAATTTCATGGCCTTGAAGTTTGGAGTACAGATAAATAAAAATAGAGAAAATAGGAGAAGTTGTTAATTTGGTGGAATAAGAAAAAGAAAGTTAAAGTAGGAGAAGTTGTTAATTGGCTGGAATAAGAAAAAGAAAGTTAGTGACAAAAACCTCATGACATATAGCTGAGCTGCAAAAAAAAATACTTGTAGCTGCAACCAAGTTTTACTCTTTTTAAAATTGGGTCATTTTAACGAAGTGCGAAAAATTCGGGTCACACTTACAAATTTCCTTATATCGAGGGGCATGAAATTGGGATTACCAATCGTCCATTGCGATCACCATTGAAGACAAAAAAAGACAGCTGAAGATCATAAAGGTAGCAGAAAGAGTCCAAAGATGAAGAATACATAAACAATTTCAAAGCGATTTCTGCCGACCCCACTCCCTCTCCCTCCGGCCGAGCTCACTCGTTCAAAGTTTCAGTGGAAAAATCCGATTCACAGTCACTTGGCTCAAACTCCAAGCAACCAAACAAAGCATTCCGAATTGAATTGAGAATTGAATTGCGCATTCAATTCCATTCAATTCAATTATGGCAGTGGCAGGATTTGAAGGGCTTTCGCATTTAGTAGGCATGTCTGAGTCTAATGTCCTTTCCTTCCTCTTCATTTCATTTCATCATTTCAATTGGAAACAGCTTGTCCTCCACTTTGGTACCTTTTACTTTCCTTCTTTCTCTAATTTCTCATTCTTAATTTCACTCTTACCGTATGATTTCATTTGATTCTCTCGTTTTTGACCTAATCTTTCTTTCTTTCTATATTTGGAGTTGGATGATGGTTTAACTTCCTTGTTTTATGGGCTGAGAATAAATAAAATGGTATTGGAAACAGTTTGTTGACTTGTAAGGGAGGGATTTCAAACTGGGTCCTGCATATTAAACAATTCCCATTGGATATTTTATTGTATTCTCAAGTGATTTGGCCTAAAAGGTGAGATTTGATTTTGGACTGATTATTAAACAAATTTAGAAGAAAATCATGTGTGTATTGTATTGTACAGGCTCAGGATTCCAGGTCTGTGCTTTGACTTTCAATACAAATTTGTACTGTGCTGTAAGGAAAAGAGAGATTAAAAAAAAAAAAAAAGTCCCCCCAGAAAGAAAGTATAGTCATTTCGACCTCGGATTCTTGCTCAGGAAGATAAGTTTGATGGCTTTCTTTTTGAGAGAATTGGAGAATGCACGGTGGAATTGATGTCTTGTGGGCTCGGTTGATGACTTTTCTTGGTCCAAAGGTTTACTTTTCTTTTGTTGATGTTCTTTCTGTGATCGCATTACCTCTCCTCCATCATGCTCTTGTGGGTTTCTTTTTCACTTTTTCTTCTTCTTTAGCTTTAGTAATCATGTAATTTTGCTACATTATGATGTCTACTTATAGTGAATTCGAATTCATTTTGTCACTGCTTGTGTTTTTCTCTGATAATCTTCTCCATTTCCTTGTTCTCTTCACCTGTTATGGGTTTCTTTCGTCCTTAATATTTGTTGTTTGAACAGGTAAACTGAAAAAATTGATGGGTTTTTATATGCTAGTAGGTATTTTAGAATTGAAAGGAAAAGAATTGGAAACTGCTATTTGGGGTTGACTCGACTCTTCTCAGCTTCTAAAGAATCTAAACCATTCATGTTTGATATTGCTCTGGTTGCCGAAAGAATCTTGTAGTACAAGGCTTTATTGATTGGGAATTGGGGGTTCAATTTTCGTTATTTGCTCAAATTTTGAGCTGTGTGCCTAAAAGTTCTAACTCCTAATCTTTTTCCTCTTTTACTCCATCTGTTTTTTGCAGATTTTCAGGTGGAATGAGCCAGCATGAGAGCAAAGGCCTGGATTAACGAGAAAAAAATTGGCCTCAAGAGTAAATTTAGGAAGATGATAAATTGTATTCGTTCAGGGGATCAGTTAAGAGTAGATGAAATGATTCATTCATCAGATTCTCTGGCAACTCGAGACTATTCAGCCAGTGGTTTTTCATCACGAACTGGCGAGGTGGAATCAAAGGTGGATAATGGCAACATTGAAGAAGCTGAATCATCTCTTCGTGAGAGTGGCTATCTGAATTATGAGGTTGGTCTCTTGACAATTATAAAACCACTGTTTTAAGGAAAGAGGCAAGAAGTTCACTGTGTTCTGGGTATAGGATTAGCTCCTTTTTTGAGGACATCACCTGAAAAAAGTACTTTCAGGAGGCAGATTTAGCAGATTGAGATATTAACTTACCCAAGAATAGTGTCTGTACAAATTCTTCAAATTGCTTTTAGATTCAATCCCCATGGATACAACCATTTGACCATGTATGATGCTAACATGATGAAAATTACTCTGTTTGAAAATGATAGGAATGCTATTAGGATAAAAGTGAGAATATTATTAGGTATTAAGGATATGTTAGTAATTAGATAAGGAGATTGTTAGGAGGGTTTGATTATAAATAGATAGTGGAGAAAGATAGGCAATATTTTGGATAGTAAATTAGGGCTTGAGAGAGATCTCAAGAGGGGAGGGTGCAAGTACCTCAAATTGCTTGTTTATTTTGTAGTTTGGTTATCTTTTACATTGCAATATTTTTCGGGTTCTTACCGGAGATTCTTATCAGAAAACACATTCTACAGGGTGTCTAAGGATATTAGAATATGATGTTCCACAACAATTATTTGAAATGTCATGTTTCCTATTGATGAAACTGAGCTACTATACCTTTTAATTTTCTAGGAAGCACGTGCTTTACTTGGAAGGCTCGAGTATCAAAAGGGTAACATTGAAGCTGCCCTTCATGTCTTTGAAGGAATAGATATTGCTGCTGTAATTTCCAGGATCAAAGCTTCCATTCCAACGAGAAATGAACAAAATAGACGCCAATCACAAAGTGATGTCGTGCCTACTATGTCTATGCATGCCATTAGTTTACTTCTTGAAGCTATTTTTCTAAAAGCAAAATCATTGCAGGGTTTAGGAAGGTTTGTAGGTATTTTCTCTTTTCTCTCCCCCCTGCTGCTTTAAGGTTTTCAAAGGATCCTTTCTCCCCCCACCTGTATTCATAATCTTTCCTTTTTGTCTATGTTCTGCAGAGTCAGCCAAATCATGCAAACTAATTTTAGACACTGTTCAATCTGCATTACCAGAAGGCTTGCCTGAAAACTTTGCTATTGATTGTAAATTGCAAGAGACGCTAGCGAAGGCTGTTGAATTGCTTCCAGAATTGTGGAAATCCGCCGGGTCTCCAGAAGAATCTATCTTGTCATATAGGCGTGCTCTTCTCTATCAATGGAATCTGGAAATGGAAACCAGAGCAAAAATAGAAAAAGAGTTTGCAATATTCCTTCTCTATAGTGGTTGTGATGCAAGTCCTCCCAATCTCCGTTCACAGATGGAAAGTTCATTTGTACCAAGAAATAATATGGAAGAGGCCATTCTTCTGTTAATGGATCTGATGAGAAAATATAAACATGGATTGATTGTATGGGACCCATCAATAATAGACCATCTCTCGTTTGCATTGTCTATTTCAGGGGAATTTGGAGCTCTAGCTTATGAGGTTGAACAATTGCCTCCAGGAATTATAGGAAGAAAAGAAAAGTACTGCACCCTAGCTCTTTGTTACTATGGGGAAGGTAAAAGCTTAATTGCGTTGAATCTTTTGAAGAATTTCTTAAGTAACATAGAGAATGTTGACTGCCTACTGGAATTGTTGTTGGCGTCAAAGCTCTGTGGAGAAAATTTGGTTTGTCTTGACGATGGGGTGACATACACATCGAGAGCACTTTCGGAACTGCATGGTAAATGCATCCAGATGGCTTCTGTTGCTAATTGCTTACTTGGTGTGTTAATGTCAGCTATATCCAAATCAGTTGCTTCTGATTCTCAGAAGACTTTGAAGCAATCTGTAGCACTCAAGGCACTACAAACTGCTGAGCAACTGATGAGACAAAGAGATCCATTCATTGTTTATCATCTTTGTCTTGAATATGCTGAACAGAGGAAGCTGGATATTGCACTATACTATGCAAAACAGTTAGTGAAACTCGAGGCCGGCTCTAGTTTGAAGTCATACCTCCTGTTGGCCAGAATATTGTCTGCCCAGAAACGGTTTGCGGATGCGGAGACTGTACTCAATGCTGCTCTTGAGCAGACTGGGAAGTGGGAACAAGGGGAACTCTTACGGACTAAAGCTAAGCTCCAGATTGCACAGGGCCAGTTAAAGAGTGGTATAGAAACATATAGTCATCTTCTTGCTATAATTCAAGTCCAGACCAAAAGTAGTGGGGTTGGAAAGATGCTTTCAAAGGTAAGGGATTCGAATTCGTATGGATCAATTTTTTTCTTGTGACCTTATTATATGAGGTCTCTAAATGAGATATCATCATGGTCTAATGATTTCACTCTAGATTCTAAGGACATTTCCCTGTTGTTCTTGTGAATTAATGTTGGTATCTGGAAGTTCTCTTCATGCATCTCGCTTGAAAACTGAATTTGCTTTTGTCCTTTAAAATGTCTCATGTGGTTTAAGCTAAGCTGAGTTAATAATTAGTTCATGCCAACATGAGCATAACTCAACTGACATAAGTGTTAACTAATGATCGAAAGGTCAGAGGTTCGATCCCCTGCCCAAAAATAATAATAATAATTTATTCCTTTGTTTCACCTTCATACAGGATGTGAGAAAATCTGACAGAAGTCTGGAAATAGATACATGGCATGACTTAGCCAATATTTACACAAGCTTGTCTCAGTGGCGGGATGCTGAGATCTGTCTATCAAAATTGCAGGCAATCAATCCGTATTCTGCTTCCAAATGGCATTCCACAGGTAAAACATTATCGGGATATTTGTACGTATAACCTAAAATTATCAACACTTCGAAAGATTGACTTGAATTAAAAATTAGTCGAATTGACCTTTTGCTGACATCATTTCAATTTTTTTCTAATACCTCCCGCTGACCATTTTTCTCGTTCTCGCTCCGCTCACGAGAGGGTAGGGATTTTCAGTTATAAAATGGAGCGCGCACGAGAGCGAGAGTGATAGTCACCAAAATAATATTAAAAAAAAAAAATGATTGATGACGTCAGCAAAATGTCAGTTTGGCTAATTCCTATATTTCGGGTCATTCTCTCGAACGGGCCTTAATTTAGGGTTATCTGGGCAAATATTCCAACATTATCCCCATCTACTCTGTGGCTCAAATATTTTTCCATTTAAGGTTTGCATACATTCTGCAATTTTTTGGATCAATTACTTGAATTTTGATCCACCTTCTTCATGATGCTTAGAAAGTTGCTGAGAATTAAACTGATACATAATAGAGTTACTTCTTCAGGAATATATTTTCTGATAGTAATGAAATTGAAATACTTATTTTCTGAAAAAAGTAGAAAAAAAAAGATGGGTGAGTCTCATGCTAAAGATTACCAAGTTACTTCTTCATAAAGCATTTGGTTTAGTTATGATTCTCTTATGTAGGCATTTTTAACTTTTAGAGGCCTGTGGTTTTCATAATTTGATGAATCTGCTAGGTTTACTCTACGAGTCGAAGGGTCTTCCACGAGATGCTTTGCAAGCATACAACAAAGCATTGGACATTGATCCTGGCCATGTTCCCAGCTTGATATCCACTGCTTGTCTTCTCCAAAAGCTAGGCGGCACTCAGTCATTTCCTGTGGCAAGAAGCTTGTTAACTGACGCCCTCCGACTAGATCGAGCAAATCCATCTGCGTGGTACAATCTCGGGCTGCTATATAAAGCAGACGTTGGGGCATCGGCGCTGGAGGTTGCTGAATGCTTTGAGGCTGCAACTCTGCTGGAAGAATCAGCACCAGTTGAACCTTTCAGATGATCAAAACTTGCTTTCTTGCCTTCTTTATTGCAGAGAAGTGGGAATTTGTTGTATTAGTTCTGAAAGTTTTACTCAGGTCTTCATTTACTTGCTGCATTTTCTTTTTCAGGATTTAGGAACATTAGTTAGATGATTGACACAAAGTAGTGTGTAAATAGAAGAGTAAAAACATTGTTCTAGCCAACCTTCTTTTGTGTTTTTTCTTTCTTTTATAGAAATATAAGCATTCAAATTTAGTAGTTTGATGGTCCTGTAAAGCGAATTAATGAAACATTATCCCCCAAGTTCAATTCAGTTGTGGCACCAAATATTAGTATTTTTATGTCAAATATATTTCGTAAAAAAAAATTTAATTATAAAGTACTATCCATTTCTTGTAATTTTTTTTAATACAACAAATACGGAGACGTGGATTGAACTGCTGACCTCATGGGAAGTAATACATGTCGATTACCGTTGAGCTATGCTTCGGCTCCCTTTTTTGTAATTACTCTCTCGTTTTCATTAAAATAAGAAAATATTATAATTAATAATGTAAACAAGAAATACAAGATCATACTCGTTAAAGCTCGACTCTCGTACTCATTTTCATTGAACATTATATAACATCTATCATTCGCTCAAATTATGAAGGAAAACTTGACTCAGTGTCTACGTTTACACCCTCATTCTGAAATAGGACCAAAAATTTTCACTCAAATTATAGCCACTGGGTTTCACACAAAATCTCGTTCTACTATATTTATTCTGTTTTTACCCTTATACCTAAATCAACAGCTTCCTGGTTTTGCACATCATTAGAGAATGATCTTTCTTTTCTTCTTCATTGCTTCATCTGCTACAGCACACTGCAGCCCCTTCTGGGTTGATAGATTAGATTGTTCTCAAGGGCAAGGGGAAGATGCAGAAATCTTTTGACATCAAAATTAACTATTTGCTATTTGGAAGGCCAGCTCAAGTTGATATTACAGGTCCAAATACAGAAATCAACAAGTATGAAAAACTCCACCACAATATCTATTCAATTCTCTGACTACAGCATCAAATTCTAGGCTTTAGAGTTTACCTAAACCAAAAGTGATACCTAATTTGAACATGCCTGTTCTTAGAGCCTGGTTTTGCACTTGAGTCTACCAGCTCTCAACAATATATATCAACAAGTCACACTATTCTATCTTTACTTTAAGGCCAATAGGCCATGTCCATATAGAGAAAACACCGTTGCAGTACAATAAGGCATGTTTGAGAGTGATTTTGAAATGGTTAAAATCACTTTTGTCATATTCAAAATCACTCCAAATCCTCATTTAATCATTCAAAACCATTTTAATGTTTGGTTTTACACTCGTTCCTCCATATAAAATCGCTCTGGCTGGACATTTAAGAACTTGCATCATTAATGAAACCCGGAAAGGAAAAGGGATGGATTCCAGCTCATTACAAGAATATTGTGATCATTAAAAAATAAACAGAGAGATTACTAACAGGGATAGGCAAAAACAAGCAGGATACAACATGATTTTGTAATTAGACAGATCTTCCTCAAATTTAAAGTCATGAATTACCACATGATATCATTCCTTACGAAGATCAATTCCTGCCTTCTTAGCCACAGCATCAAGTCCATTTTTCTCAATGGTCTTCAAAGCCTTTGTTGACAAGCGTAGTTTGATAAAACGCTTCCCAGCTTCCCACCAAACCTTCTTGTATTGAAGATTTACAAACTGCAACTTCTTGGTCTTGTGGTTGGAGAATGAAACTAAGTTCTTCTTATTTGATTTCTTTCCAGTAAAGGGACAAATTCTGCCTGCAAACAACAAATAATGAAACCCAAGTTTGAGATACTTCCCAATTTCCATTCAAAGAAGCAGCTATCACAATCAACATTGATTAAAATTACTTCTGTCATATTCAAAACCACTCCCAATCATGCCTTCAATCAAACATCAAATCAAGTTTCAATGATTAAATGCATTTTTGGGGAGATTTTGAAGCTGACAAAAGTAATTTTAGGCATTTCAAAATCACTAATACAGCTATCAGCCATTTGGGAACTTAAACCAATAGCAATTTTAGAAACCCAAATTGGAATCAGAACATGGTTGATTCAAAATAGAAAATGCTTCAAATGAAGAATGAGTAAAAAGCACCCAAATAGCAGAAAACGTTATATTAAGAAGAAAGAGCTGAGAAGAGAAGATTACGAGCAACAGGCTGAAGGGCAGGTCTGAGAGGAGCAGAAATGGGAGTGGGCAAGATGAGGGAGTGGTTGGAGGAGATTTTGATGCCACTCAATTGAGAAGTGAGAAACCCTAGCTCGGAATTTGCTTTAGCTCTGAAGTGAAGTTTCGTTGAAGATACTGCGGTGACGCCGGAAGTATTCACCGGAGATAATCCTAACATTACAGAAGCTGCCATAGTTTCAGAGCAGAGATTCTGTTATCGTTATCTTGTAAGTTGGGAAGCCTCTGGTTTTGTTGCAGGAGGAGAAGAGAAGAGGATAAGCTTTTGATTGTTGGGCTGGATAACCATTTTTGGGACTTAATTGTATAGACGACCCAAATTTTTTGGCCCAAGGAAATATGACCTTTTGAACATTTTTTCTCCTAATAATACCCGACCCGAGTAGATATGAATATTTACGGTCCCCACAACAAATATGAATATATTTTGAAATATATATATAGGGATTTATGGCTCACCTTAGTATGTTATTTTATTTTCAATGCTCAAATTACGTTATCTTTGTTTATCTCTCTTTTTTATTTTGTCTTTTAGATTGACTTGATTTATTTTCCTCGATAAGCATTGTAAAGTTAATCCCAAAGTAGGTGATGAGTATTCCAAACAATTACAGATATGCTTTCGTTTCTTCTTTTCACACAATTTCAATTTCCCTTTTAAAATTATGTGAAGATGAAACAAGAAATGAGTAAACTAAATGGGTAAACTAAGAAATGAAGAAAGTCAAAAGGAAAAGAAGAAGAAAAGAATGAAGGAGTTCGGAATTCAGAAGATGAGAGATTTTTTTAAAAAATAAATGCATTCCTTGAAGAGAAAGACTATTCCTCTTCTCGGGGTAGTTTGTCCCTCTTCCAAGGGTAAGGGAAGGCTAACAAATCGATCGATCGGTTTGGGCTCTTTTTGAGCTCTGAGCTCTCCAACCGATGGTCAGTTTTTCTAAAGGAAAAAACCAACCTCACCACCAAAGTTAGAAAACCGACCGAACACTAGTCGGTTTTCAATTTATTTGAACCCTAATTTTAAGGTTAAATTAAAAAAATATATATATAATAAGAATAATAAACTATGAAATTTGTCTAAAATATTAACCTTACTTTTCATAAATGTTTTTTAAAAGATTAAAAAATAATATATTTTTTTAAAATGACAATATGGAGAATTGAACCACTGATATCAATAATTCATCAATTATGCGGTTAAAATTTTGAGCCATAATAATGGCAATAATGCATTGAAAATTTTGATGAGTAATAAGGTATTTTAAATTGCTGCACTCATGCATGTTGAAACCCCACTTTTCAACAAATTAGACAATTAGATAAAAATTTAATGTAACTTGATGAGCCCCCAAAGCTTTTTATTTTTTTAGTTCAACAACAGAAGGTCCCAATTGAGTTATGCAAAGTTTCCAAATCTTGTTTTTCATTTAAGATGAAAGTTACATTGTTGCAAAAGCTTTGAATAACAACATTTAAACATGGCTCAATACACCATTCCTTGTTCAATTCCACCGCAACTACACATCTAGCTTTTGCTGAACAGATCACAAAGCTAATAACTTCAGTTTATAGAAGTAAGTTTCCAAATCGTATTGCAAGATTCGAGATCCCCTTCCCTTCCAGTCGTATGCACATATTCTTGACTCTTCCCACATGCCTCACCTTGTGTTTTCTCTGCGTCTCACATAGCGGGTCCTGTCATTATATCTCGGTCTATCTTGAGCTCTTTGAGGCTGCGGCTCCACCCTTCTCTGTCTCTCTGGCGACCTTTGTACGATCTCGCCATTCACAAACAACTCAGCTGCACCCAGCACATCAAGTAGGCGTTAACATTTATAAGATGGTTTGCTAGAAAGCTATTTATCTTAATTTATCAGCATTGAAAAATAAGCAATGCAATGATAGACTTCAAAACATTATAAGCAAGCTTGGATGTTTCATCTCCTACTGATCTGCATCTCCACAAAGTATAAAGAGCACAGAACAGTCAAATAGAGACATTTGCTGTAAGTCCATTAGCATTCAAAACTAAACATTGTCCAAAGGACTGATTTAGGTTTGCCAAGATGGACTATACACATTCAATGTGTTAACCTGTTCCAGGAGCAATCTCTTTTTCTTTCAACACTTCTCCTTACTGTCAACAAAAAGCTTCATCTTCAACTACTGTATACGGTGCAAGAAAGCTATTTGACACTATTTATCAAGACTTGAAACTAAGCATTGCAAAGATAAGACTTTAAAACATTATAAACAAACTTCAATGTCCCATCTCCACTAATCTGCATCTCTACAAAAGTAAAAAGAGCACAGAACATTCAAGAGATACCTTTGTTTGTAAGTCCATTAGCATTCAAAACTAAACATTGTCTCTGAAAGACTAATTTAGGTTTGCCAAGATGGACTATACACCATTCAACAAGTAACTCTTTTTCTTCAAACACTTCCCAAAACTGTCACAGTAAAGTTTCATCTCCATCTATAGGATCCTAGAATGTTATTATTCCAAATTTATTTGAACTAAAAAACTATGCATTGGATATCCTAGAAAGTCTTGGGAAGTGTTTCTTCAAACAACACTTCCCAAGACTTACAAATTATTAAAAGCAGGTTTTAATGTTTCATCTCTACTGATCAGTAATCTCCACAACGTATAAAGACCACAGAACAGTCAAGAGAGACTTTTGTTGTAAGTCCATTAGCATTCAAAGCTAAACATTGTCCAAAGGACTGATTTAGATTTGCCAAGATGGACTAATAGAAAAGCAAACTCTTTTTTTCAAAACATCTCCATACCATCACAATAAAACTAAATGAAATATGAATGAGATAAAAAAAGAAGAAACGTTTCAAATAAATCTCAATCAACAAGAAAAGATAATGTTGCATCTCTACTGATCTGAATCTCCACAATACATATTTAAAAGCTCAGAACAGTCTAGAATGACATTTGCTATGAGCCCATTAGCATTCAAAACTAAACATTGCCTAAAAGACTGGTCTAGCTTTGCCAAGATGGACTCTATCATAACTTATTCTGCTTATATCCAAAATTCATGTTTCTCGCACTTCTTACATCTATCATGAGAACAATAATGTATTATGAACCCAATATTGATGATGATTAGTCAGAGTGCATAAATATGATAAGCATAGATAATGTGTCATCTCTACTGATCTGAATCTCCACAAAACATATTAAAGCTCAGAACAGTCAAGAGTGACATTTGGTGTAAGTCCATTAGCATTCAAAACTAAACATTGAGACTGATTAAGCTTTGCCAAGATGGACTTTTAGGTCATAAGTTAATGTGGAAGAAGATTATGTCTTATCTCCAAAATGAGTGATGAACCTTCTACATATCAATATCATATAAAGGTTTAGATCCTTACCCCCATAGTCTTTATTCTCAGGGTCGACGTAAGAATCTGGAAGAACAAACAGAACACCAGGCAAGCCTGTGGAGAAAGATTTCAACAACAAAAAATCATCAAAAACAAGCTTGATAGATTCAATAGATGTCCGGCAGGATAGGGCACGAGAACTCTCATACCTTCAAGCTTGTTGGAGGTTTCTTCATCAATCTCACAACCAAATCCAAAATACCTCTCGCAAGAAACATTATAAATCTTCTTCTTAGCTTCCTCTTCACTGCTCAAAAAAAACATAGCCGAATCAGACAAGAAATCAACAAATAGCGGAAGCAAATCTAGAAAAAATGTACTCCACAACAACAAAAGTACCTTCCAACAATTTTAGAGAGGGTCTGAACGTAGCAGTCAATCATCTGCTGCTTAGTAGCACCCTCACCACCAGGTTTGTCCATAACGATGAGCCAGTGCTCATAGTCACAGCCGGGGAAAAGAGGCGCCATCTCAGTGGGTGGACGGTCGCTGAAGTTGGAATTAGAGTTGAGAGGCGAGTAGGAAGAGTTGCCGGAGCGATTGACGCGGCAACGAATGGAGGTGAATCTGGAGGCGGAGGGGGGAGATCGGACGGCATGGGAAAGAGGAGGGAGAGATCGACGGCAGAGTGTGAGAGATGGGGGAGAAGGAAGACGAGTGAGTGAAGATGAGGAGGAGGAGAAGAGGCGTTGGGGAAGAAGGGAGAAGCGGGCGGCGGAGGTGGAGGCGGAGGCGGAGGCGGAGGCGGAAGCCATAGCTCGATAAAGGGATAACGCCATAGCCAGGCGACAGAGAAAAAGGGTTTATAGCGATGGAAATGTGGAAGATGAAAGAGGCTTCCAAGGGTTTTAATAGCAGAAAGGCTCTCTGAAAGGCCTTCTTTTCTTTTTACTGGGCCTGCCCTTTTGTTTCTTCACGGCCCATCATTCAAAGTGTATTGGGAAATTTCTAACAAATTCCATATTTTGGTTCGTTTGTCAAAATCATCTGAATTTTAAAAACAAGTCAATTTGATCTTCTGTTGATATCGTTTGCTCGTTTTAGCTTTAGCTCATTTCCATATCAAAATCGGTCAGATTTTCCAGATCTGAAATGTTTTGAAATTTTTTTGATTCTCGAATCGTCACGGGAGAGTTGTCGGTCATCGGAGAGTCGTCGATGATGGATGAGTGGGAGGAAGAAAAAAGCGAAGTAATGTAGGAGGAAGAAAATAGGTTCAAGGAGATAGGAAAGCGCTAGGAAGCTATAAAATAAGGAATAAATAATAGTAAAAAAAATGGTGATAATGTCAGCAAAATGTCAATTTACCTTGTTTTTAAAATCCTAGTCATGACAGACGGGTGAAAATACGGATCATTCTTACAGATAATCCAAGTTTATTTTTAGTTGCTCAACTGATTTTTTTTTATTTTTTTTTTTGAATAAATACTAAAAACTGATTTTAAATTTAATGTGTTGAATTTTATTTTATAAGATTTTCAAAGGCAAAGACTGTGCTATGTTCTTCTTAATAGGGGCAACTCAATTGGTAAAGACTAGTTGCTTAAAATATCAATTTTAAGTTTTAATTTATTTTTATCTAATTACCTTTATAAACAATATTACAATTTTGAGAAGTAGGTCTCTTTTTTTTTTGGTAAAAAAAAGTCTCTCTCTTGAAAATTTTACTGGGGTTTGATATTGTTCATCTTAAAGACAATTGGCTACTAATTCTTATAGTTTAGCAGTTCGCCGTCGATGTATCATATCATTCTTTTGAGATTGAAAATTTGAATTTTCACGCCAGTCCATACACTCGAGGAATTTCGAATCATCTCACTCACATGTTGAACTAAAAAAAAATACTTAGACTACCCATCAATTCTACAGGTAAAAAAAAAGTTAATAATTGAGAGATTGAGAAATGAGAAGTACTTGCTCTCCAATAACAAATGAGAGAGAAAAAGAAGCCCTTAATTTACCAATGTTATATAATATGAAATAAATGGTTAGGGTCTTTGATGAATTTACCATAATTGTAGTCCAGTCTATAAACCTGACCCAACCCAAGTATCAATACAAGATTCAAATCCTCTAGGTGAAATTAAGAGTAGGATAACAATATTTAAGAGCTAAAGTTAGCCGTCAATAAATCATAGTTCGTTGTTAACATGCGCTCAACTAGCTAAGACATATATACCTTTGATCTGACAACTTACGCTCAACTGATTAAGGCATATCTTTGACCAAGAGGTCAAAAGTTCGAATGTTTGACTCAAAAAGGGTCGCCTGAGACAATTTGAAGGTAAAAACTAGAGAAGCAAACAACAAAGTTTATACATAAAGACACTTTATTGACTTGGTACAAGAGGCAATTGCATGTCTATGTCCCAATAGACAATCAATTTAGAGCTAACAACGTAAATAAAGATACTAAGGGCATGTTTGGGACTTGGGAGTGATTGCAGCCCTGAAAATTACCTAGGACAAACCTGACCACATACAACACTTGAAAACCAAAAGAACATTGCTACGAGGCTTTCACACACAAAAAACAAGCAGCTTCACATTTTATTATACAAGATTTTCAGATGAAAGATGCAAAGCAATTACACTGCAGGGAGAAAAAAGAGCAGATTCCTGTAGCAACCATATCACAAGCTTTAGAATCTCGTTCGACTTTACTGCGGCGATTGTTTGGAAGTCATGTGCTCTACCTTCTACAGATTCATATCAACAGAAAGATGGGTAAATTTATAATGAGAATCCATGTTTTCATATCATTCTTTTGTTTACGTTCTTTCATGACAAAATTAAAGGTAATGGTAATGGATGTTGAAAGAAAAACTAACCTGTTCAGTGTAGGGCAAATATTTGCCATCAAACGTTATCACGACACGATCCTTCCCATCAGCAGCCTTGACCTTGTCAACTGAGCAGTAGAAGTCTATAGCTGACATACTAGTAAATATAAGTTAGACCTTGAAATGATAACACATTAGCTTCTCCAGTGAACAGAGCCTTAACCACAAGAAAAAGATTAAAGTTCATTGGGTTTGGCTGCAAGGTGTTTTCAAGTTTACTGAATTTGAGGACAACATGTTGCTTCTAATGAAGCTTTTGGGCATACAAACATACAAATTATGGTTAAAGATCCTTATCTGATGCATTGAAAATGGTACAAGTAATCACAAGAAAATCTCGACTGGTAATTGCTTATGTGAGAAGTTGAGACAAGTATCGTATGAATCTGATAAACAACACGATATTTCCAACATCAAACTGAAAGAAAAGTTGAAGACTTCCGAGTCTGAGCAGATGACTAATATGAGCTTGTAAGGGTACTAATAGGGGTTTATGGATAATAGTAGTAAGGACAAAAGGATAATTAGTTAGGAATTTAGTTAGGGTATTTGGTTATAAATAGTAGGAGTGAGGTAGGCAAATGTTGAGTGGTTTAGGGCTTGCTTATCTGGTAGCTTGTTTACCATTTATATTTCAATATATTGTAGTTCAGTAATCTCGTCATCTCGTCAGGTGACACCCTAACAGAGCTCCACAGCTAAAAATTCATCTTTCAGTAACTAAATTTTCTGACCCATTTGAAATAAGCTTCTATACTTCCATGGCATTACAGCTAAAGAACTTTTTATCTTATCCCAACTAACATTCATGTTGTTTGCTGTTTCTTAATGTTGTTTGCTGTTTTATGTCTTTTGTTTATTCATTGTTACACTCAAACTAAGACTTCAAATATAGAGTACCAGAAACTTCCTTGATAATGTTGAAGCTTTTATTTGCAATCTAACTTCAAAACTTGTTTTTTTCCCTACCAAGTTGTTAAGAAATCAAAGCCTAGTTCATTTTTGTTGAAATTTGGTTTTAGATAGTGGATTACACAACATTATTTATAAATAAGCAGCCTTATCAGAACAAAGTTGCTATAAAAATAAAACGAAGAGTCAAATTCATTTTTAAGATGTACTTACCAGTATTAAAGTTCAAGACATGCAAATAAGAACCAACCATTATGGATTTCAGGTTGAAAAGAAAAAAAAAATTCAAACAAATCAACTTACATTCCGTCACCATACTCCTCATTAATAATTTCCTTGATGCTCTCCCCAAAATGCATAACTGCTTCATTCAATCTACATCCATGGAAGTCTCAAATCAGTACAAACGAGCAAATCCACTGAAAGTAAGCTCAATTAACCGATTAATCATGCCAAAACATTTGCCAAAATCAGAGGCTATTCAGAGAGCAATACAACACTATACCAGCAGTTAATTAATCAGATTGCTTGATGAACTAAACAGCATCCACGAATTCAAATTTCAATTGCTCGAAAAAGTAAATCATTATGCAATTCACCATATGTGTTGGGAATGCTGCCAAAGTCCCACTAGCTAGATAAGTGAGAGATCATGGGTATATAAGAGGAGACAATATCTTCGTTGGTATGAGGCCTTTTGGATGATTCCAAAAACAAAACCATGGAGCTTATGACCAAAGTGGACAATATCATACCACGATAGAGATATGTGAGTCGTTTCAGTGTCCTAACAAGTGGTATCCGAGCCATGACCTAAACTTAGTTGTGTCAGTGTGCAATGACATAGTCACAATGATCTGTCTTGAGTTAATGACCTAAACTTAGTTGTGTCAGTGTGCAATGACATAGTCACAATGATCTGTGTTGAGTTAATGGGACAGTGAGTATGCTTTTCTGGTGAAGAGGAGTTGGTCGGGTTAAAAGTGATATGTTCGAGAACAAATCTCAAATAGATATAGTGGTACTTTTTTTTTTTTTTTTATAGCCGTGAGTGTCCGGGTCAGCGGGTCAGCTTTCATGCAACTGACTAATCTCAGGGACAATCGCAGACATGACCCTACAACATTTGGTTGCCAAGGTGAGAATGCAACCAAAGCCCCAATAGCTAGATAAGGGAAAATGATGGAGAATATGTTCAGTGGTATGAGACCTTTTGGGTGACTCCAAAAACAAAACGAAGAGGACAATATACTGAGATATACGAGTGTTCCAATGTCCTAACAGTATGCTCCCCCCAAACCAGAAGCAATTCAAAGCAATTAAAATACCACAGCGAACTTCATAAAGAAAAAAGGAGAAAAGAAAGCCAACAAACAAACAAACAATTAGAGCAGACAATCCGGATACCTGTAAATTGTGGGTTCCTGGATCAAACAAGGATCGTAGCACCTCATTGGCGGCCGAACCATCTCTTGAATGTGTTCATCGGTAAGTTGAGGCAACGCGGCTCTCAACTTAGGGACAGTCTCAGGGTTAAGGCGGGCTTGGCGTTTCAGAAGCTGAGCGACATAGACGTTGGTGAGGCCGGTCTCTTCCGCTATCTGGTTGTAGGATTTTCCCGACGAGAGCTTAACGTCCTGCAGCTGACGGATTGCGGTTGCTCTGCTACTACCTTCCATTTCAATGGAGCGAGCGAGCTCTCAATTTCTCTGAATTGCTCTGTGTAACGAAGGAAGATGCTAGAATCTTGCCACATGGAGGTTCGGTACACCCATGGGTATTTATAAAACAAATATAAATAAAATAAAATAAAAATATTTTTTTTAAAAAAAACATATACCTTTAAACTTTTATATGGTATCAATTAAAATTATAAAAGTGAATTAAAATTTTGATGCCTAATCAATATTTTGTATACATTATTCATCCCAATTGACATACGCTTGGATTAATTAAATATTTTTTTAAAAAATATTTAATTTTTATAATAGTATCAGTTAAATTTTATAGTTACAATTCTAAATTCTCACGTATTTAAATTAGTTTGTTTTAATTTATCCCATCTTTAAAATTTATTGTAATTTATGCCTTAAAAGTACTCATTTTTTTATAAAAAAAAATACTCTTTTAATATTGAACTAATAATAGTCTTCATACTTTTAATTTATACAACTTAAAAAATTAAAAACTAATAATTTCATGGTTTTAATATATACAATTTCGAGAATTTAGAGGTATAAATGAAAAAAAATATTTGTCAATCCCTAAGATTTGACTATAAATTCTCAAATATATATATATATAAATTTGATTTTTATTGAAGCCTTAGTGTCAAAATGTTATATTTTTTCACTTGATTTTTTAATTTAAAAATTAAAATAAAATAAAAGGAAAAAAATTAAATTAAAAAAAAAAAACATATACGTTTAAACTTTTATATTTATCAATTAAAACTTTAATATGAGGTGTGAATTGAAATTTTAACGAATTAAAAATTAAATTAATTAATAATATAAATTATTATTAATTAATTTGAGACTATATTTATGATATAGGGGCTGGTTGCACAAATAGCAATCAGGCCCAAACTAATTGCAAATTTAGCAAACTTTAAAATGTTTTGCAAATATGCCAAAAAAACTCGTTTCTATCACTGATAGACTTTATTATATCACTGATAGACTTCTATCAGTGATAGACTATTATCTCTGATAAACTATTATCACTGACAAAAATCTATAAAAAGCTGAGGTGATCAGCGATAGACTTCTATCAGTCATAATAATATCAGCGATAGAAATTGCTATATCCGCAAAATTTTTAAAAACATGCTATATTTGCAAACAATAAGTCTTAAATTGTCATTTAGTACAATTTCCCTTTTAAATATGAGTATGCATTTTAAAATAGGACCGTACAAACAGCAATTTGGCCCAAAATAATTACAAATTTAGCAAAGTTTAAAATATTTTGTAAATATGACAAAAAAATCAGTCACTATCACTCATAGACTCTATCGTTGATATATGACTATCACTGATAAACTATTATCACAGACAAAATTCTATAAAAAAAAGAAGCGATAGACCATACTATCAAGTGATAGAAATTGCCATATCCGCAATTTTTGTTAAGAAGTGCTATATTTTTAATTATTTTACTCTAAATTGACATTTATTACAATTTTCCTTTTAAAATTTTAAATTCAAAATTTGAATATATTCAAAACAAAGACAATATTGTTATTGTAAGATCCCAAAATCCATAAACAATTTTTAAAAACATAATTCATTTTGCAAACGAAAGTCGGGATTTAGTCGTCTAACATAAGACATAATTTGAATTGCCTACTAAATAAGGGATATTTCTTTCTATCGATAACTCTCTTATGTGACATAATATCAATTGACTCGCTTTTTGAAATCGCATGGTTTTGGACCTTTACTGAGCACGAACACGCGTTTGCTGAGAATAATCGCAAAGAAAAAGTCTGCTAATATCATTCGCTGACCACGATTATGAGAGGCGACTATAGTATTTTCGTGTTCAGCAAAGAGTATTACAGATTTTTTTTTCATGATGATGTTTGTGCCCACCAAAGTGAATATGTGATGACGTCAACAAAAGAGCAAAAAAATATTATTTTCGAAGTGGAGGTTCAAAAACATTACTAAACTCAATGGGTCACGGGTGAAAATACTCCTACTAAATAAATCTTAATTTTATAAAAAATAAAATAATAAAATTATAGCCACCGTTGGATTATGGTAGTGGCGTTTGACCGTTGGATGAAGCAAGCAAATATCAGTTTTGCCTTTTCTTCTTACCTTCAACTTCAACGTCGGTAGCGTAGCCCAGTTAGCTTCTTCGGATTTCCACTTCTTCTAAACAGATCTATAATGTTATTTTGTTTCTTTTCATCATTATTTTGTTTCAATAATTAATTAATTATTTACTAATTACTTACAAACATCACAACACAAAAATTCCCAACATACCCTAAACCCTAAACCCGATTCTCAACTTACGAGGGCAGGCATTTCAATCGTTAACCTTCCAGACAAATATATTTTAACAAGTTGAATTATCGAGTTGATAATATTTAAATTGAATTATACTTTTTATAATAGAATTTAAATTTTATAATAAAATTGAGGGACTAACTTATTACGAAATTGAAAGTATATGAACTAAATTGTTAAAAACTAAAATCTTAAAACTTGTGTGATAATCTTTTGATTTTTTTTTTTTTTTTAAATTATGTTTGTTTTCTTCACACGATAATTTTTAATATTGCTGATAAACAACATTTGAATTCTTAGTCAAATTTAAAAAATAAAAACTATTTTTTTAAGTTTTTAAAAGTTGGTTTGAATTTGAAATACGTAGGTAAAAAGTAGATAACAAATCAAATAAACTCATTGATAGAAGTAGTTTTATAAGTTTAATTTTAAAAAGTCAAACGTGGATTGAATCGTTAATTTCATCGAATGAATATTTTAACACACACATATATATATATATAAAGTTCATGCTAAACGGTTTTTTTAATGGTAGATTATTGTTGTGAAATATCACACAAAACTCACTACTTCAATGAAATCACAGCAAACCGATTGGAATGAAACACACTAAACAATTATAGAAAAATTAGAGAAGAAACAGTAGAATTTATAGTGGTTCAACCAAAGAGGTCTACATCCACTGTGCAAGACAAGATCAAATTTTATTGCTTCAACGTCAAGAACATACAAACGATTGGAATCAAAATTGAAAGACGAAAGAGGGATAAATTCCAACAAAGCTCAAAAACTCTCTCCCACAAAGAATCACCATACACCATGGAAGAAAAAAAATACAACAACAAAGAGAAAACTAATTTCTCATGAACTTCTTCAAATCGACAGTTTTCGAAGATGCCTCCAAGACCCTATGTATTCCGTACAATTTTTTTACGATTGGAGAACAATTTCTAATTTCATGACAATTAAATGGTGAGGTGGAGTCTTTCATCTGGCTTGAGACCTATTCATTTGAGATTCGTACAAACAATAACTTCAAATAAAAATCTGTTAGATATGACTGAGGTTAAATACCCCAATCAACCATTATAATATTAAATTTTGTTATTAAAGCCAACATCAATTAACTAGACATAAAATATATACTTGATTTTCCTTCCCTTCGTATTGTCAATTTATTGTTTTGGTGGTAGTTATAATTTATTTATTTATTGTTAATGAAAATTGTCTAATAATAGGTGAATTTGGGTCCATTGGGTTATCTTTGAGCAAGAAGTCTATGAATGACTCCGGGCCATATCAATGGGCCTGCTTAATTCGTTAGTTCTTTTAAAGCCGTATACATATATTTGTTGTTTCAAAATCTAAAAAATTCCCGTCACATTTTGTGACTCTCTCTCAGCTTTTTAGCTCCATCGATCCCACGACTCATGAAACGAAAGTTCTGAATTCGGATACCACGAGAAAAACATATAAATAAATGCAGAATAAATTAGATTGTACCTCATTTTTCCACTTCACAAGTTAGAATCAAATAAGTCATCAATCACAAAATTACCAATAACAAAGATAAGAAGAAAAAAAAGAGAGAATACTATAACAAAGATAAGGAGAAAAGAGAGGAATAAAGGAACCTCACTCACAATATAACATACATGGGTTACTCCTCCTATCACCAATTGGTTTTAGGATGAAACCCCATGATGTTTAATATGATATCAGAGCCCATGAAATCCAAACGGGTATTCGGTCCAAAAATGGGATCCGACCCAAGATGGTGAACCCAAAGAGACACCATCTTGAAGGGGCATGTTGAGAATCCCACATCTAACAGATGAAGATACCTCACTCACAATATAACATACATGAGTTACTTCTCCTATCACCAATTGGTTTTAGGATGGAACTCCATGATCATTTAATAAGAACACCCAAAGTTGTAGGTTGGTTTGTCTCCAAGCTCAAATTAGCATCCATTTATCTCAATTGCTTGGATTACATTATATTAGATAATTAAGTTGTAGTACTTTTTTTTTTTTCCATAAATTGTGTTCAACGGAACATAATGTACGTCAACAAGAACATAATTCAACGGTATGATATATCACCTAGTGACCATGATGTTGATCGAGAGTGTCTTAACTAGCTCTTATTCATGTGAAATAATGACTTGTGAAATAATGACTTGTGACCATTATGAAAATATTATATTTTAATTAAACAACCATAGTACTAATTCTTATTCATGTGATATGTTCTTGAATTTGTATCAATATCATGTTTACTAGCTTCTTTCATATGTTTTTGGAATCATTGTTAAAATTTATAAGATTTGTACAACTTTTTTGAAGGGTGGATTTTTTTCCTATCCTCGACATAGCTCAACTGACATAAGACACACATACGTTTACTACAAAAAGGTGCTAAGTTTGAATTTTCTCAACCTACCTATTGTTGAATTCAAAAAGAAAAAAAATGAACTTTCTCTATAAGACTCACATGTATGAAAGAAAATGATAACATATTCGTTTTTTTTTATGATATTTCTTCGTCATCTCCTTGTTTCACAGAAAAGGAAATTTTTCTTAAAAAAAAAAAAAGTGAAATAGAAGAATGAATAAGGAGAAAAAGGGTTATTACAAACCAAACACATTATTCTTTGAGGGTTTGTTATCATTTTCTTAAAAATATATTCAAATTATTCAAATCAACATAATAGTTTATTTATTTATTCAAATCAACATAATATAGTTATTTTGTTTTTTACATATTAAGATGTAGATTGAACCTAAGACCTCTTAGGCGATACATCGACAGTTAAGTTATATACTATCAAACGAGCTAGTAATTGTTCTTAATTAGTCAAGCCTGAAAAACACGACCAAGAGAAATTTAAAAAAATAAATAGGAATAATCAATGGTATATGAAACATTTTATTTCCTTGTAATAAAATATGAAATTAAAAAATAAAGAATAAAAAATAAATAAAAATAAAGTGTGAAAATACATGGATTGGAGGGATATTTCTAGGTGTATGTGTGTGTTTGACTTGAGAATTTTGCTTCGAAAGTCAATCATGCATGCGTGATGTTTTCTATCCTAACTCGTTTAGGAACAAAACAACAATTTACATAGAATTAAGTGCTAAAAATTTCAAATGTCAACTTGACCATGACATGACATTAACTAGATATGACACATTTCTAACTTAAAGTCTTCCCTCAACTAAACACTCGACATCAAACATCTCAATTTCTAATCAGACGTTTTATTTGAGGGGTTGCTTGATCACGAAAATGTGTAACTCCATCAACAACGTAAATGTGTGAATGAGGTTGTTATGTTCTTGTTCTTCCTCAATAAAGCGGTCCAATGTTTCTACTCTTCAAAATGCTTATCAAAGTCAAATTCTTAAATATATTGGTCTAGATTAATTTATCATCATAACTAATCTTTTGACTCAATCGTTACCGTTGCTTTGAAAAGTACCACACATAGGTGTAAGTTGAACGATTCGAATCTACATCAAATGGTCATTGTTAACGTAAATTAAGGATTAATTTACAATATCGTTTCCTTATCTGTCATTATTTTCGATATTATTTTCATGTTTGTCATAACAATCCTGTATAAATGTCTATGTAATTCACTCATTGAATATACTGAATAATACATTCTCTTATTATTCTTTCTAGTCATAGTTGAGAGACAATTACATACTGGTGACCATATTCGAATTAATTTATTTTGAACTTGGTCTAAAGTGTCTCCAATGCTATGTTTATTTGTGTAATTTTTGAATTTCAACTATTTTTATTGTATTAAGTTCACCAACAGTCAAATAATTCAAAATTATAGAGATGAAAGTAAAATAAATTCAAATGATAAGGATTAAAATTATAATTCAACTACGTATGAAATGGAGTTGGGAGAATATTATATATATGGAGATTCAAGATGCAGCATTATTGGTTGTGCTTTAATTATGTTAATGGTCAATAAGAAATCTTCTTTCTTGCTTATAAATAAGGGTTGAATATTAATATTTTAAAAAAATCTATTTGAAATAACAATATCTTTCTTTTTAACAAATCAATTTTTTTTATTTAAATTATTACATGAATAAAGTAGTTTTCAAAGTATTTATAAAATTAAGGTACCTAAATTGTGTACCACGAACACAATTATTATGACATGTCAACCACGTGAGTCTTGATGGCTGGACACATGCTACCACGTTAGATGGAACTCGTGTACCATGTACACGAGTTTTGAAAGCAACTCACGTACATATTACACGAGTTTGTTCAAATTTTAGTCATAACTCGTGTCCATTAAATCGTGTACATGGTACACGAGTTACCCCTACATCGTGTCCCATAGACACGATTTAGAGAATTCATGTCCTTGATACACGATTTAGGTACCCTAATTTTGTAAATACTTTGAAAACAACTTAATCATGTAATGATTTATTTAAAGTATATTATTAATATAAAAAATCCCTTAATAACAAATAAACACATAAAATCTTACTAAAATCCCTACCAATAAAAAAGAAAAGAAAAAATGAATGTGTGATTTGGTTGACTGGAGAAAGAAGAAGACAAAAAAGAAAAAAAGGATGAGGTTGGCGTAGCATAGCTCTCTACATATATATGAAGTCGAAGTATATGTAAACTAAAGTTTCAAAATTTGAAGAATTTGTAATTGAATCTCCTTAGCTTTGTCCATTAATGGCGGCTACTGCAGATCAAGAAATTGGGTTTAACAACGACTACACCGAAGACGGAACCGTCGATCTCAAAGGCAATCCCGTCCGTCGATCTCATAGAGGCCGTTGGTCCGCCTGCTTCTTCATCGTCGGTACGTACAAGTTTTTTCAAAACAACCACTAATATTAAGGAATTATCTATCTTACAAAACTATCTACTTTATGTTTATGGATTATCGAAAAAATATTTAGTATTTATTAGTATTTATCTTATTAGGTTTAACATAAGGTGGTATGGTATATATATCATATTATTCTCCATGAATTTTTTCTTTTTTATCTCGTCCCCAAATTATTTCAAGTTATAATTATTAATTAAGTAATATTTGTACAGTATACGAAGTGTTTGAGCGGACAGCATACTACGGTATATCGTCTAATCTGATTACTTATTTGACGGATAAGCTTCACCAAGGTACTGTCACTGCCTCTAATAATGTCACAAATTGGATTGGAACCGTTTGGATTACGCCCGTCTTCGGCGCTTACGTCGCCGACGCTCATCTCGGTCGTTACCGGACCTTCATCGTCTCCTCCGTCATCTGCCTTACGGTATCTTCTAAACCCAATCACAATCTCAAAGGTCTCTCGTATTGGAAAATTATTCAATGATATCATTACATTATGATTGTCTGTCCTTATAAGCGTTTGAAGGTATATATAGCGTAAAACTATAATTATCAACTTGAGTATGTATACGTCAATTGATTAAGATATATGTCATCTACCGAACGGACTGATGTTACAATCTTTTACCTCTACTTGTTGAACTCAACAAAAAAAAAGTAATAGTATAATTTTTAATTTATCTCTCCTACATCTAATGATGTAAAATTAATCAATTATTATGTTATTTGAATAATTTGAATATTTTTTTTTGGAGAAATTTTAATACAGTAAGAATAAAATTGAGAATTGAATAAATTGAATAAATTGAAAATTATTTAAAAGATTATAGATATATTTAGCCTTCATTAAAATTTATCTAAACCATCCTTTGCAATTTTTTGTTTTTATCTAAACCATATTTAATAATTAAGTGGAAAAAAAATCAAAATTGCCCTAAAGTTAGATTTTTGGGATTTGAATCAACCCTCTCGACAAAAGGAGTATATGTCAAATACGATTGACGTTTATAGGCCTATCACTAAAAAAAAATTATATTATTTATTTATTTTACTACCACCTTAATTTAATTCTAATTCTAAGTCCAAATCAGTAATTTAATACAAATTTCCATCACTGTTGAAATTTTTTATTCATTACTAGTTTCCATTTTAATTATCTCTCCTGCTTTTTAAAATAGGGCTGGTTGCACAAATAGCAATCAGGCCCAAACTAATTGCAAATTTAGCAAACTTTAAAATGTTTTGCAAATATGGCAAAAAAAACTCGTTTTTATCATTGATATTATATCACTGATAGACTTCTATCAGTGATAGACTATTATCTCTGATAGACTATTATCACTGACAAAAATCTATAAAAAGCTGAGGTGATCAGCGATAGACTTCTATCAGTCATAAGATATCAGCGATAGAAATTGCTATATCCGCAAAATTTTTAAAAACATGCTATATTTGCAAACAATAAGTCTTAAATTGTCATCTACTACAATTTCCCTTTAAAATATTAAAAAAATTCTTTTATTTAATTAAAAAATTACTAGTCGTCAACAAGAGCATCGCTCAATGACATATCACCTACCGATCATGAGGTCCTAGGTTCAATCTCCACCCCATCATGTTGTAAAAAAATAATAATAAAAAAAAAAAAAAAAAAAAAACTAGTCCTTCTAAAAATCAGAAAATAATAAGAATTTCAAAATTATAATTATTGTTATATTAGGTTAAAAATATTTATCATATTTTCAAATTACTCCTAATGGACAAATTGTACAAACCCTACTTCTTGTGTTGCAAATGCAAAAATATGCCCTCAAACTTTCATAATCACACAAATTGGATCCCATTCTTAACAACATCAAGAATTTTGTCAATTAGGCTCCATGTGTGATAACCATATGCACCAAGAATTAGCTTAGGTAAAAAGTTAAATGGATTCGAGTAATATATATATATATATATATATATATATATATATATATTTTATACAAATGTAGAGTATTTGAGCTTCTGACCTACTCAAGAGCTGGCGGGGAGCTTTTGGTTTCACCCCAAAATGCCTCGTACCAATGGAGAATGTTGTTCCTCCTTATATACCCATGATCTTCCCCTCTTCTAACTGATGTGAGACTTTGATCGCACTCCTAACAAAGTCTAACCTTTTAGATCATTTGGTGATGTTTTGTTTTCTTCAAAAACTAGTCACAAAGAAAAAGTGTCATTTAATTAGAACATTGCTCTAAACTCTAATAGGAGCAACAACACACAATTCATTTCACAGGGAATGTCTCTTCTAACACTGGCAGTGTCCATGCCAAGCCTAAAGCCTCCTCCATGTCTGGAACCAAATACACAAAGTTGCAAGCAGACAGCCTCCAGGCTACAGCTCGTCGTGTTCTTCACCGCTCTCTACACATTGGCTCTCGGCACGGGCGGAACCAAACCGAACATCTCGACGATCGGAGCCGACCAGTTCGACGACTTCCATCCCGAAGAGAAGGCTCAGAAGCTGTCCTTCTTCAACTGGTGGATGTTCAGCATCTTCTTCGGCACGCTCTTCGCCACCACGACTCTTGTTTACATACAAGAGAATGTGGGGTGGAGCTTGGGATATGGCCTTCCCACTCTTGGCCTTGCAATAGCCATTCTCATATTTGCTGCTGGCACTCCCTTTTACAGGCACAAGCTCCCCACTGGAAGCCCCTTCACCAAGATGGCTAAGGTCATTTTTGCTGCTGCTTGGAATTGGAGGGAGTCTCTTCCTAATGACCCTAAGCAACTCCATCAGCTTCAGCTTGAGGAGTACACTAATCAAGGAAGTTTCAGGATTGATTCCACTCCATCCTTGAGGTCAACTGTCTCTAAAATTAGAATCACTTGCATTTGCAGCTATTGTTGTTATCATACCTGTTAATGTTACCACATTCGTTTGTGTTCGGATGCAAACATAGTCACACACTGATCAGAAGTAGGAAAGATTCATGGTAATTAGGCCTAAGTGTCAGTGTCAGACACCGACACGCTCGAACACGTGTCAAAATATGCACACATATTTTTATATAAAAAAACTAGCGTGCCCCAGCATGTCGTGTCCTACTTTTTTTAGAATTGACGTGTTGTGGTGTTCGTGTCGTGTCGTATCTGTATCTCGTGTCCGTGCTTCCTAGTATAATACCATAGTGAAAATATGGAGGCCATTGTCCTAATAGTTTCCACCCCACACAATTATGTTAATGTTTGAAAACCAATTTGTGTGCACCATATATGAATCAGAATAGTTCTATTTAGTTTGAACTTTGCTTCTGAAGTGTTTATGGATGTAGAACATCTTGGGGCTCCTAAATTGGCATATGTCCCAAGTCGAATACGTGTGATTTGATAAATCACCAATCAATCCAAAAGCTTAATTAAGCTGATGGGTTACGATAAATTTAATTATATCAATACTTGAACACTCCCTTCACTTGTGGGCTTGAATATTTGTAGAAGACCCAACAAGCGAAAGTGACATTACCAGGGGTTCGAACACAGTACCCTCCTGCTCTGATACCATGTTAAATCACCAATCAACTCAAAAACTTAAATTGATGGGGTCACGGTAAATTTAATTATATCAATACTTGAGATAGTATTTCTCGACTCCATATGCAGGTTCCTGAACAAGGCTGCCATAAGAACAGGTTCAACAACTCATCCATGGAAGCTATGCTCAGTGACACAAGTGGAGGAGACAAAACAGATGCTAAAAATGATCCCAATTCTGATATGCACATTCATTCCAAGCACAATGTTGCCACAGGCACAGACCCTTTTCATCAAGCAAGGCAGGACTCTCGACCGAAGCGTCGGTCGCCACTTCCAAATCCCTCCTGCAAGTTTAACTGCTTTTGTTACCATCTCTATGCTAGTCAGTGTCTTCATCTACGACAGGTTTGCTAAAACTTACTGCCTTGAAGATTGACTAATTTTTTAGCTACCATTAGATTGGTTAATCTATTTGTCTTTGTTCTTGATAGGTTCTTTGTCAAGATAATGCAGAGACTAACTAACAATCCAAGAGGAATCACAATGCTACAAAGAATGGGAATTGGAATGATTCTCCATATCTTGATAATGACAATCGCATCTTTGGTCGAAATGCATAGACTTCATGTTGCTCGAAAAAACGGGTTGGAAAGAAATGAAGGACAACTCCCCCTAACCATTTTCACTCTCCTCCCTCAGTTCATGCTTGTGGGAACAGCTGATGCATTTCTAGAAGTAGCAAAGATTGAATTCTTCTATGATCAAGCACCAGAAAGCATGAAGAGTTTAGGGACTTCGTATTCGATGACTTCGCTCGGAATCGGAAACTTCCTAAGTAGTTTTCTTCTTTCAACAGTTTCTCACATTACAAAGAAACATAGCAATGGATGGATTGTGAACAACCTGAATGCTTCTCATCTTGACTACTACTATGCGTTTTTGGCAGTGCTTAGTGCCATCAACTTCTTCCTGTTCTTGCTCATGTCCAAAATGTATGTGTACAAAGCAGAAGTTTCTGATTCATTAAAAGTGCTGACTGATAAACTCAAGGAAAAGAAATTGAAGGCATCCAACCCCAATGAAAAATCAGCTATGATGAGAGGCAGAGCAATGGAAGAAAGGGGGCAATTGCTTCCCTTTCATTTGTTTTAGATTATACAAATTTACGTAGAAAGATGGTTAAATTACAAATTTGGTCCCTATAGTTTAGAGAAAGTTTGAATTAAGTCCATATGGTTTTAAAAGTTAGACTTTCATCCTTAGTTGCGATAAAACCTCATAAATGGTCCTTACCGTTGAAAGCCACTAACGGATTGAGTACGTGACACTTAACTATCCATATATCAATGAAATGATCTTTTGTATTTAGCTGAGTGTGCGAGTTAAGTAGCTCAATAAAAAAATGAGTTGCCAATTTACAACTCGTTTTTGTCCGGTCAACTGCTTAACCAAATACAAAAGACCATCTTATTGACACATAAATAGCTAACTCTCACTGCCACGTATTCAATCTGTGAGTGACTTCTAAAGGTAGAGACTATTTATCAGATTTTATCGAAGACAAAATTCTAACTTTTAAAGCATAGAGATAAATTATAAATTTCTCGAGACCAAATTTATAATTTAACCTTTTTGACCTAATTTTGGCTTTGAAATTTGAGAATGTAAGACTATATGCACAATTTTTTTTTGTTGACAATGTAAAGGTTATATGAATAAAGTTTTTTTTTTTTTTTACAACAATTGTCGACGTTCTTGAAATGATTGTTACTCTCATGCTTCAAAATGCTAGGTTTCCTTCAAACCAGAAGCAATTTACAGTAGCAGATAACTCAGAAAAGCAAAGCGATTAAAACTTACAACGAAGTTCATAAAGAACAATGGAGAAAGCTAACGAAGAACGATTGGGTGATGATGCAATATTTTTTTTTAAAAAAAATATAGTTAATTAAAAATCATGAATTACATTATGACAAAATTAAATTACACAAATTACATAGATTGATAATAACACGGATTAAAATGATGACTTATAAGTAGTATATATTAAAAAAATACACCGTGATAAGTAACCTTGATTAAAATAATGACATAAGATCGATAAATAGTATATATTGATAATTACACCTAATAATTAATATTTATTGAGAAATACATGTATCGATTAAAGTTAGATAAGTAAATACACCCGACAATGGGTATAAGATAGATAATTACAACAATATTGCTAAAGATCTAAGAAAAGAGAACCAAAAAAATCTTTATATGGAGCCACCAAAGATATGAACGAATTGGGGTGAAGAGCGATTTTGGATGAACGATAGAAGAACTTGTAACTGTTTGATTGACATATGGAGTCATCAACGATAACACTCTACCGATTCGGCTAAAGATCCGTTTTTTTTTCTTTTTATGTAAAACTCCTGGTGATGATGAACGAATCGAGATTTGAGGTTTGTTTTGGGTAGATTCATCGACGTTGAGTTGAGATCTTAAGGACGTGAGATTGAAAAGGGATTTATTGGAGGAATCATGGTTGAAATTAGAGGTTTGTAAATTGTAATTGAAGGGAAAATCGTAGAAATCAAGGGGTGGGAACTTGTTTTGGTAGTTATGGTGGGAAAAATTAATCGACGTTGTTGTAGGTTGAAGACGACAATGGTGGTGGTGTCAGGTCAAAGTGGAACGACGACGACTGAGTGTCATCTGAACGGAGCGACAATGGTGGCTGTGAGTGGCCACTGATCGGTTGTGAAGAGGAGGGAGGAGACGAAGAAACAAAATGATGGAAGGACTTATGACGTAAATGAAAGGAAGAAGACACAAGTAAAAAAATAATTTACCAATCCAATTTGAAATAAGTCTAAAATTATTTTACATTTATACAAATTGATTTGTTAAAAAAAAAACATCAGGTGTTGCACCTCCCTCCTCTTCTTCAATTATCTAACAGAAATCCCTACAAAAGGGAAACAATTCACTCCTCTTTCTATATTTAATCATATTTCTGTTCTCATAAGTTACACCTTCACACATACTAATATGTATATACTCATGTAGACATTCTCCGATGGTGATGATTCGAGCAAACGTGGTATATACACGTATATTTTCGGAAGAAAATTTTCAATTTGAAAAAAAATATATATATATATATACAACCATGGAATAAAATAAAAATATCGGTCTCTCCCTCTCTCTCACAAAACCTAATAAAAAGGCGACTATTCTCCCTAACCTCGTCTTGTTTCTTTTCCCGAGGCTGGGCTACGCTAATCGCTAATAAAGTACGGTGGTTTTTATGGTGATTTTTGAGGATTTTCATGATTTTTTGCAGAGAGAGATTTAATTTTTGATTTTCAACCGTCTCAGTCAACGATCTTGAAGTTCATCGAACGAAAAATGGAGGAACAAATGTTGAAAATAATAAGTTACGACGAAGATTTTCGGGGCTGGACCACGTTAATAGAGTAGAATGGTTTTTGAGGTTTTTTCTCAGTTTTCATAGAGAAATTTGATTTTTGATTTTCAACCGTCTAAGTCAACGATCTTGAAGTTCATCGAATGGATCAAAATGGAGGAACAAATGTTGAAAAAAAAGGAAGCTTACGACGAAGATTTCGAGGAGGATGATCTTCTCGACTGGGCATTGAAGCACTTAAATCTCTTGACGAAGCAAATTCTCGACCCGATTCTGAACTTGTTGTTCGTGGGTCGCCATAGATAAATCATTGATCATTACCATTTATGAAGAAAGATACATTGTGTGGATGTACAATGATTGTTATCTAACACATACATACACGTTAAATGAAACACGATCATAAAAAAGTTCTCACACTTGGGTTTGGAATAATGATTACAGATTTTGAATTTAACATTTTTTTCCGATTTACTCAACATGGAACATCCGATTTTAATTGTTTTTGTCACTCCTACAATGTCAATATTGTAAAACTTTTTCAAGTGTTAGGGATTTTTAGGGTATACATTATCATTTCATGTCACTCCACAGTAGATGTATATATCTTGGTAAACAAACATTGCACATGCATTAGATGCTAATCCTTGTCAGCGTACAACGTTATAGAGTTCGTTTGTAAAATATTTTAATCGATGTCAATTAATTCAAATTAACTTTGTGTGTTGTTTTTGCAGTTAGCCATTACATCTCCATATTTCCTAACATTTTTTCTTTAAGCATCTTTTAAATTTAATTTAAAAGCGGAAAATAAACTATGAGTATTTTCGTCCTCACACGAATTAGTTACTCTTCTACTAATAACTTTTAGCTATTTTAACAAATTCTAATATATTTACCCATTTGTCGAGTTGACATGTTTATAAATTTTGGTCATTCCTCTTGTTGGCCCATACCATTTTTGCTAGCCTTAGCAATCACGTGAAAATACCATAGTGTCCCTCGTTTAATTTGCGCTTTCGGTGGGTGTTTAAATACATATCCGCTCTCTACTTCGGTAATCTTTTCTTTTTCGTACTCTCGATCGTTGAGCTTCTCTCGTCAAAGTTCTCTCTCTCAAAATGATATGTTTCCTTTCGATTTCGATTTCGTTTAGTTTTGAAATTGGTTGGTTAATTGTTTGATTTGTTTTATTCAATGAGAGCGAATTTGACGGATGAATGTTGTTTTTGAGGGTCGAACCGTGTTCATTTGAGGGTTGGGTATGCATATATGTTGTTCGTAGTCGGGTTCATCGCGGGTTAGAGTTAGGGCTTAAAAGAGAGCTTGGTTAGTGTGTTATGGTTGTTCAATTGTGGGTAACATTTGCATTGTGAGGGGACTGTTAGCTGCACTGGCCATTGACGACTATAGACTCAGTTGCCAAAAAAACATGTTTTCTAAAATAATGTAGTCAAACATATTTTTGACCAAAACTTTAAATGTTAACTTGGAAAATAACAATAACATAAAATGATTATGATTATGAATTGTTTAATTAAACAGCAAATAATTGGTACTTTAGCTTTGAAACATTGTTCTTGGGTTATTTTTGTCACATCATATTTTACTAGATCCACTCTTACTTTTCTTCTCAAACATTTGATGTTGAAATTTTATTAGACTTTTACGTCTTTCATTGACAATGAAAGCCAACCCCAAAGAAAAAGATATTACAAAATTTACTTGGAAAACTTAAACTTTTATATATATATTTTACAATATGTGGAGTGAGGGGATGAAACCCGTGACTTCTTAGTCATTAGATCTAGGGATGAGAAAATTTTCCATAGGGTCGGGTTCCCGCGGGTCTCTGACCTAATCGGGTCGGGAAATTCCCGGTTTGATTGGGTACGGGGTCAAATCGGGGATTTTATTCGGGTTCCCGATCGGGATGGGGATCTTCATCCCGGCCCCGACCCCGAACCCGCCCCAAATAATTTTTATTAATTTTTTTAAATATATAAAATAGTAATATTTTATATATATATATATATATATATTTTTAAAATTAAGTTACTGTCAGTTTTTTTATATATATATTTTTAATTAATTTCATAATATAATAATTTTTTTACTAAATTTACAATAAAAATGTTAAATATTTTTTTTATAATCCGTTTTAAATAAATAAAATAAAACAATAATAATACTAATTTTAACAACAAAAAAAAAAAAAAAAAAAAAAAAAAAAAAAAAAAAATAATAATAATAATAATAATAATAATAATAAAAAAAAAAATAATACTTGATATTCTTTTTAAATTTTTATTTTTATTTTTATTTAAAGAAACAAAGATTTTTTTCCGTGGGGATCCGATCCCCGAACAGGGATTCCCCGACCCCAACCCGACTTTTCGAAATGAGGAACGGGGTAGGGATGGGGATGAAAAATCCCCGTGGGGACGGGGATGGAGAGTGCATCCCCGACCCCGTCCCACCCCGTTGCCATCCCTAATTAGATCGTACATTATATCGGTTGAACTATGTTCATGTTGGCAAATATAATTAACTATTTTGTTCATAATATTTTTTACTCACCCAATATTTGTCTCAACCTATTTAATGAGTAGCTTTCATATGTGTTTATACCTTAACAAGCTAAGTATATACACATTTAAAGTCACGTTACTCAAGTCCACAGAATCATAACTCAATTGATATGATGTATTGATTACTAACTAAAAGATCCTATGTTCAATCTCCTACCCACATGTGTTTTTTAAAAAAATAAAAAATAAGTTACCCAACTATATATATTATAATAATTAATGACAAAATAACATAAAAAATTAAAATAATTTTTTTTTTTAAAAAAAATAATAAGTTTACAGACTACACTAAGCATTTTGAAAGAATTCTAAAATCCAAAAATAAAAAAATGAGATTTCAACTTCTTTAATCTTATTATATACTTTTACAATCTTTACTGAAATTAAAAAACTTAGAAAAAATAGTCTAAAAAACTTTTTTTTTCTTAAATGTAATTAAGCTAAGATTTCAAGTTTAGTGTTTTAAATATCAATTTTAACAATAACTTTTTCGAAATTTTTAAATATCTGGATAAAGAGATATCAATTTTTTAATGCAAAAAAACTTTTTTACCGGTTGCAGAAAAAGACATCTTCTTTCTAAATGAGCTAAAATTAAAACTTTTTTTTTTCTTAAATGTAATTAAGCTAAAATTTCGTGTTTTTTTTTTTTTTTTTTTTTTTTTTTTGACTGGGGTGGGAGATCAAATCTAAGATCTGCTAATCACTAGTCGTCCAATTGAATTATACTCTTGATAGCAAGTTTAGTGTTTTTTTAATTGAAAAAAAGAGTTGACAACGAGAATTAAGTGTTAAATAAACAAACTTAATTTTGAAAAAAAGTATAGAAAATGTTACAAAATGCTCTTATTCATCAATGTCTCGAAAGTATAAACATTCAACATGAATATAAAATAACATAATATATACATAAAATGTAATAAAAATTGGTGAAAAAGTACAATTATCCATATTTTTCCCCACGAAGCTACCTCGAAAATATAGATATTTAAAAGTTTCAAAACTACGATAAATTACAGTACTCAACTTGGAGCCTTTTTTTGCTCCTTTTTTATGGTCTTGCTTCCAGAAGACTTGTGAGCAATTTTTAGTCAACCCAGCTAAAAACGACCAAAAGATCAAAAAGAAAAAAAGAAGAATGGAAGTCAATTTGTATTAAAGCATATGGTTTTTTTCTTTATAAAGTAAACTATTGGTAGTCAAATTTAAGATATTTTGCGATTGATTTGATTGAGCATATTCTTACGTTTATGTATGACTTTTGCACTAACTTAAGCTTCAAAAAGTCATATTTGTAGAGAGCTCTAGCCAGTAAGATAGATTCAATTATTGCTAAGGATTTTAAATGACAACTTGGTATGATATATAACATTGCATATGTTGGATATATGTCATTGTTTAATTCATTTTTTTTAATGCAAATATCCAAAGAGAATCAAAGTCCTAAGACTACCAGAGTCACAAAACGAGAAAAAGTTCGAGGGAACAAGATCTTCCCACTAAGTTGTTAGAAAATTCTCTGACGTTTTGGAGACAATCTGATGGGACAAGTCATTATCCAATCAATTTCAATGAGGAAAAAAGATCACTCCAACTGCCTCCTTCAAGTCCATTGCTTCACATATGAAAAAGACAAATGTGGTAAGGTCAACTCCTATGTCATTGAGAATGTTACTAACTTCCAAACAATTGGTATCCACCTCAATCGGATACTTGTCAGGAAACGATAAGGAAGCGATCATGTTTAATCCTTCTACCATTGCTACATAGTCTCTAGAAATGGAACTTCCATGGAAAATTCGCTCTAATATTTATTTTGACACGTGGTAATCTATGATTGAGTTACGTGTCGGAGTAGCTCGCTGTAACCTAGCTAGCAGCCAAGTATTTCTCTTTTACTCTCGTAATGTATATATATAAATAAATAACTTCTTAAATAGATAATTCTCTCCTACAACAATATGTATGTATAAAGATTCTTGTGAAATTGGTCGATTATCATTATTTAGAATGTTGATTATTATTTGAATTTTAGAATTAAATACCACAACATGTATGTTTCTTGGTCGATTATCATTAATTAGAATGTTGATTATTATTTGAATTTTAGAATTAAATACCACCACATGTATGTTTCTCTTTCTACCTCTTTAAGTCTCATCATAAACAATAATTTGCATATTTGATGTCCACGCTCTCATCGTAATGTGTGACTCAATCGCCTCTAATGTCAAAAGGAGAAAAAAACTAGTATTTCTTTCCTATATTAAATTTTAGGGTAATTTATATCTTTAAAATTTTTAATTTAGAAGAATGTATGAATTAAAATCTTAAATTAATAATTATATCAATTAAAATACTGAATTTTAATTTATATTTTCGTAAAAAAATATTAATTTTCACTTGTAATTTATCATTAAATTCCTAAACTTTCATGCAATTGATTCACTTTTAATTAAAATTTAAGGATTTAGAGTTTATAAAATTTCACGTGTTTAAATTAAATTTTTTCAAATAAAATTTAATGTAAATTAATATACTTATAAAAATTCAAAATTTTAATTGATTCCATTGTTAATTTAAAATTTTGATTGCTACCATGGAAGTCAAAAGTCTATGCTAATGAACTTGACCGCTGTTCATAATGAGAAAATTAAGTTTAGTTTGCCAAATTGTTGTGTTGTTTGAAAAAAATCGGGTATAACAAAAATTGAGTATTAATATCAAGATTTTAAATGTTAAATGATAAAAACGGTGTTAAAATAACTTAGTTCATCAAACTCTAACTCAAAGTAGTAGGATGCTATCAAAAAAAAAAAAAAAAACTCAAAGTAGTATTTCAAATATTCTTTAAGAGTTGTTTGGAACAACACATTGAAGAAAGTTGGAGTTAATAAATATGAAGTTGTTTAATCGGAAGAGTTAGTTAATTTGGTAAGTTCTGAAGTATGTGTGTTTGAGTGCAAAATTATTTAAATCTGGAGTTCTGAAGTCTGCAATATGTTTGGGGTAGGGAGTTGTTAAACATGTAGTTCTGAAGTCTGAATTTATTTGAGCCGTTATTTTTGCACAATTTTTTTTTTACAAACTTTCAAAATTCATTATTAAGCCTCATGAAATTTTTTATTTTTACTAATTTTGAGTAAAATACCTCACATTATTTTTTCAATATATCTCTTACATTGATTATATATATATATATTTATTTATTTGTTAGGATTCATTTTTTTTTATGTTTTTTAATAATATTGTATTTTTTAAAATTTATTATAAAAATATTGTAGGTTTGAAACAATTTTTAAAAATATTGCTGTTTTAAATGGAGGTCGTCTTTCGACCTCTTTGAAAAGACGATTTTGCTCCACATGGATGAAGGTCGTCGCCTTCATCCGCATGTACTTCTTTTATTAAAAAAATGATATCTTTTTAACAAGATATTCAAAATTTTCAAAAAAGGTATGGTTGAAAAGCTAACAGCGACAGCTTCAATTTGATACTTGGTTTCACTATTTTTGGAGTTGTGTATCAAAAGATAAAGACCATCGAAGTTGGACTATAGTTCTGCAAATTTTAGAACTGAAGATTCTTTCAAAAATTGATATCTTTTTAACCAAATATTCAAAAACTTCGAAAAGGGTACTGTTGAAAAGCTAACACAGAGAGCTTCAATTTGATACCTAGTTCCACTATTTTTGGAGTTGTGTATCAAAAGATATATATCGTCAAAGTTATGAAAATTTCACTAAACCCATAACTGAAGATATGACTGAAAATTTCAAAATTGTAACTAAACTTCGAAAATCTGTATCTTTTAATACACAACTCTACAAATAGTGAAACAAAATATCAAATTGAAGCTCTCTGTGTTAGCTTTTCAACCATACATTTTTCGAAATTTTTGAATATCTGGGTAAAAAGATGTCAATTTTTTAATGCACTTCTAAAAAAAATCTTCAGTTTTGAAATTTGCAGAACAATCCAACTTCGATGGTCTTTATCTTTTGATACACAACTCTGCTTCGTGGTGCTCGAAATCTAAATTATTTTGTAACTATGATTTATCTATCATTGTACTCAATTGGAAGACTTTTCTCTAACCTCTCCTTCTCTCTTTCTCTTGATCATCAATGAAAGTATTTTTTTTTTTAAAAAAATAGATTAAAGTAACATAACTAAAACCACAAGGACTGAATTGGAGGTAAATCTAAATCATAAACACTAAATTGAAATTAGCCTCAAATCATAAAACTATTTTTTTTTTAGAGCACACTCATTAAATTCTAAATTGGTAATTTAACCAATTATTTAAAAACTTAAATATAAGGTATAAAATAAAAACAATTCTTATTACAACCTTATTTTTAAGATTGTGATAGACTTCGAATGTTACAACATTCAAATGTGCAGTGAAAATAACACTTTGATAATTTAAATTAAATTGAGTTATATTATTTATGGAGATTTTAAATTTCTAGAATTTATCCATTTACTTAGTCCGCACGCCTTAAAAAATGGAAAAATTGTACGAAAAACCTCTTATTTTTACTTGATTGTCAGACTAATCCAGATTAAAAAAAAAGTCAAATTGACAGATCAAATTTTAAAATTCTTCAATATTTATTTTCTAGTTCTTTCGCTTTCCTTCTCTCTCCTTTGAAAATATTTTTCTCTCTCCTCTATCACGTTTTCTCTTCCTCTTCCATCGTCGGCGACTCTCCGATGATGACTCTCATCGACAACAACTCTTTCGTGACGCTTTGAAAACTATAATTTTTTTTAAATCTAAACCCTTTCAGATATGAAAAATCTAAAAAAAAAAAAAAAAAAACGAGAATGTCAGCCGAAGGTCAACGTGCCTTATTTTTCAAATTCGAATTAGATTGAAAAACGAAGAAAAATAACGAGTGAGTCGTACAATTTTCTTTTAAAAAAATTTCTAAGAATAAATCTTTAATTAGAGTTTTTTTTTTTTTTTTTTTTTTTTTGCTATACTAGATTCTATTATGATTCTATAATTCATGTCGTTAATTTTTGAACTCAAAGAATCTTAAAATTATTTCAAAACTTAAAATTTAACCTTAAAATTTAGACGTGACAATAGCACGTGGTTTGTGAGCGAATAGTTTTAGGTTTAGAAGGTGCCAATAATGCAAAGGAATCAATAATTTTCGACTTGTCGTTTAACCTAACTTGTAGACTTTTGAATTTAGCTCTGTGTTCCCATTCCGACAGAGACAGAAAACAGATAAAGTTGCTAAGTGGCCTGGCCAAGCCCACACATAAATGTCCAAAATTTTATGAGACACCTACTTTCCACTGTATTAAACTAAAATAAATGTCCTAAAAGCCAACATGACATATGTATGAGTTGACGACAAAGAGATCTGTGTGATTCGAATTCCTCCACTCCATTTTACTCAAAGTAAAATACTTTTTTTTTAATACACGTCTTTTGAAAGACAAGATGATGTGCATCCACACCAACCAATACATATTGTCTTTTGAAAAAATGATGTACATCCACAAAAATAATCTTTTGAGCAGTATGCATGCAAAATTAAGTATTTTTTTTTACTTATATTAAGGATCCCACGTCAGAAATATGTAGGGACTTCACTCACAATATAACATACATGGACTACTCTTCCAATCATCAATTTGTCAGAAATATGAAGGGACCTCACTCACAATATAACATACATGGACTACTCTTCCAATCATCAATTTGTTTTAGGATGAAACCCATGCTATCTAATAACTTAGATATGATTAGAAAGCTTGAAGTTGAGCTATGGTTTTACAATTTTCGTGGATGCAACATGTGCACCTAGTCTTGTTGTATGTTCTTGATTCAAAACAACTATATTTTTTATAAATAGTTTTGTTTTTATTTATTATATTTTTATAAATAGTTTTAAAAATTACAACATCCAAAACAAAAAATGAGAGAATTGTACAATTGACTAGGTATTTTAGGCGGATTGTCAAAATGACTCGGATCTGGAAAAAATGCAAACTGACCTCTGCTGACATCATCATTTTTTTTTTTTTAATATTATTTTCTAGCTCTAGTGCGGGCGCGGGCTGATCTCGTTCTAGCTTTGGGCGCGAGCTGGTCTCGCTCTAGCTCTAACTTCATTTCAGATCTGAAAATTTCAAAATCGGAAGTTTTTTTTTTCAGATTCGAAACTAGCTTGCAGCTAGAGCGAGATCAGCCCGCGCCCGCAGCTAGAGGTAGAAAATAATATTAAATAAAAAACTGATAATGTCAGTCGAAGGTCAATTTCTCTTTTTTTTTTTTTCAGATCAGGTCAATTTGACAAACGAACCAAATTAGGGAGTCAATCGTATAATTTTCTCCTTAAAAAAATGCCAACAAAATCAACCGGCTAAAAAAAATCATAAATTTATGTGGTGGGAGAGTAGAATTCTAGATGGAGGACTATTCGTATGACTATGAGTTATTAGGTAGGTTTGGAAATTCAAAAAAGCAGCTCAAAATTGCCAATACCTCTTAATCGTTGACCAGTCTTTACTACCCTTTAATTATCTTTATTAGTCAACATTTTTACTTGTGTGACATAACAATCTTCCTTCTCCTTTTACTTATAAACTAGTTTTTCCATCCAAATCAATATTTTTGTAGATGGAATAATTTATTATATTGAAGAAATACGTATTTTTAATATCATTGCTTTCATTTTTTTTTTTTAAGTAACATAAACATGACTCAATTGATATAATGTACGATTTAGTGATTAAAAGATCACATATTCGATTTCTCTATTCTACATGTTGTCGAAAAAAAAAAAGAAAAAAAGAAAAAAAAAATATATATATAGTTAAATTGACATAAAGTTAGACTTTTGACGGAGAGGTCATAGGTTCTATCATCGCATTAATTAAATACATTTGTAAAAAAAAAAAAAAAAGAATTATACTAATTTGTACTTGATCGGGTATTGATTAATTATATATTATACACAATAAACATATTAATTTTTTTTTATAATGCTTGGAAAATTGAATTTCTTACCTTTTGTTCATCTAGGTCGTACATTATGTCAGTTGAACTATGTTTATATTGGTCATAATAAATGTATTAATGGTATTAATCATAAAAAAAAATTGTAACTATAGTTGGCTCAATAAATGAATAAAATTATTAACTTATAAACAATAGCCCAACCCTATAAACTTATAGATTTATAATGACTTTAACACATGAGAATTCAAACATATGATCTCTTAATCACGAAACGGTTGAGTTATGCTCATGTTGATTTTTTTATTTTATTTTATAATTATTTCTGTGCCAACATGAACATGACTAAATCGGTCAAATGTATTACACAACTATTTGAAATTTAGATGGATGAATCCTTACTACCACATCGTTGAGCTAAAAAATATGATTATTTAAACTAACACAATCAACAACTCATTGCTAAGTTAAATTGAAGATCGCTCAATTGACATAAAACATGTCCTCGACAAAGATATCAGAAGTTCGATTCTTCCACTTCTACTTATCGTTAAACTCAATCCCAACATTACTCCTTAAATAAGACACCTATTACTTTTATCGAGGTTAAAGGTTCGAGACACTTTATATTGAAATGACAAAACAACCCTCAAATGTTTGAATGAGAATTGTTGTAAATTTGTGGGAGTTGACTAGAAAGAAAGAGAGATATAAAAGGGTGAGAAGTGAGAGTTGGTTCTTTAATTGAGTGGTACAGAGTTTTTATCAATGGCGACTGCTGAAGAAACTGGGCAGCTTGACGACTATACCAAAGATGGAACCGTCGATCTCAAAGGCAATCCTGTCCGCCGTTCTATCAGAGGCCGTTGGAAAGCCTGTTCCTTCATCGTCGGTAACTCTCGTTATCTCTCTCAAATCTCTCGTCGTATTTTGTTCGATAGATTTAAACTTTCAACTTCAAAGAACGCACTTTAACTTCTCTATGTATGTAAAATTCTGAATCATTCGGTCGATTTTGCTAAATTAGTGTGTATTTCTCTCGTTCTTTAAATAAATAGTGAATAATAAATATCGCAAGATATTTTCCTAACATGATAAGGTAGGTAATACTTCAATAATTTTAATGGAGTGTTTTTTTATTATATTTTTTACTCCAACTCATCTAGAGTATATGTTGTAATCAGTTGCGATGTGCTTATGTTGTTGAGTCAAAATGAGTCTAACTCAACGATAATTGACATGCATTCTTTCACTTGAAGTTGGAGATTCAAATTTTCGTATCTCACATTTATTCAAATTCTCGTACCCACATTTTTTTTTAGTACAATTTGGAGTGGAGGATTCGAATCTCAAACTTCATATGGTCGATGAAACATCTTTATGTCAGTGGTTGAACTATATTCAATTTGACTTCATATTCTACTTTTATTGTACTACAAAAAAAATATAGTAAATAAGTGGATTCAGTAAAAAAAAAACAAAAAAAATTAACTAAAAATGTACTATGATATAAATTTAGGTATAAGCAGTTATTAATTAGTATTAGTAATTGACATAAGGTTGTGTCCATGACTAAGAGGTCATATGAGTTCAATACTCACATTAATTAAAATATTGTTGCAAAAAAAAAAATAAAAAAAACAATTTTTTTCCTGGTAAACGCTTGAAAGTCATCATTATTGAAAATAGTTTTCTTTGACTCCTTAGTTTGAAAATTTTACTAGCTAGAGAGACTAGAATAATATAATATGACTTAACTGTATATTATTGTACTAAATTTTTTTCAACATATGTCGACATTTTTAAATATTCATAATTTCAATATCGAAAGGTAAGAAGTGAATTTTAAATATTCATATGTCGATTTGTTGTAGATATCGATATTTAAAACTTTACTCTATTCTAATATGATTGCCTCTACTGGTTGGTCTTAATTTAATTTTATTTTATTTTTTAAAAAAGACTAAAATTTTAAGATTTATTCTCTCTATTATTTTTACTGAATTTAAAAAAAAAAAACAAAAAATGTAGAAGAAGAAATTGACTTGTTTTGTGGTGGTTGTTGTTGTAAATTAAATTACAGTATACGAAGTGTTCGAACGGATGGCGTATCATGGGATATCGACCAACCTAATTATATACTTGACCACGAGGCTGCATCAAGGCACCGTCACATCGGCTAACAATGTTACCAACTGGTCTGGAACCGTTTGGCTAATGCCCATCTTAGGGGCTTACATTGCCGACGCTCATCTCGGTCGCTACCGAACCTTCTTGATCGCCTCCGCCATCTGCCTTATGGTACGTTTGCATACCCACTCAATTTAGAGTATGTTTGGAAGTAATTTTAGTGAACATATTATCGAAAAATATTCAATTTTTACTCTCAAACTTATCAAGTTGTATCAATTTTCACTTTAAATTGAACGGACTTAGATAAGTGTTGCAATATCTACCATCCGTTCAATTTTGAGTAAATCACCCACTAGTTTTTAAGGAAAAAAAAAACAATGTGAAAATCTTTGTAAACTCATTAATTTTAATGATACCAAGCTTTTGCACAAATTTAAGTTTGATTAATGGACAAATTTATCATCGAAAATAACATTGTCAAAAATCACACATTTAATAAAAAAAAATAGTGTTAATGTCGTTTTTCTTTGAAATTTTATTAATGAGATTATTTTTTTTTCATCGAGTTTTCAAACAAAAAATTATTAAGGTAGGAACTGCAACACTTTATCTATTTTTGAAGTGCAATTTTATCTATTTTTGAAGTGCAATTGAATGAAATTGAAAGTAAGGTAAAAAAAAATATAATTTAACAAGTTTAAAGGAAAAATATATATTTTTTCTAATTTATTTATAAGTATTTTCATTAGAAGGTATTTTTATATACATTAATGGTTGATTTTACATTTTTAAATTTAAATTTTGAGTGCTTGAGAATAATGGTAAATATGATAGAAATAATTTTATCAAAGTTTATGAGGAAGTGTGTGGGGGCACAAGTTAGCAAAAAACAAGACGGAGGTCGATAGGGGCATTACTGGTAATTGGCACACGCTTAGAATTAGGTGAACTAAGTTATAACTCTTAATTATAACAATTTATCAAATGAAACCTAGTTCAATTAACATAACATTGTGTCATTGACTAAAAGATCATGAATTCAATCTGCGCTTTAATTAAATACTTTTACCAAAAAAAAAAAAAAAAAAAAATTACAATAACTCAACCCAAACACTTTTAGGTTGGGGTTTTTGTACGGATGACCCACCTCGGAGACCGCGAGGTTTTTTAACCCTCGTCGCGAAAACTTATGTTTTTTGACTTTCTTTCGTAATAAGGAAGTGCATAAAGTCATTCGTATCATTCGCTTATCACGATCACGAGGAGACAACTGTGATCTTCTCGTGATAAGCGAAGGGTACGAATGACTTTGTGCACTTCCTTATCACGAGAAGGTCAAAAAAACATAAATTTTTAAAAACTGGGTTAAAAAACTTCGCAGCCCCCGAGGGGTGGGTCATCCGTACAAAAAACCCCTCTTAGGTTTAACCATTTCCATCCTTAGCTCTATGTTCAATGTTTCTTCTCTTTAATGGAAGAAGAGGACAGATAGACGAAAATTAATTCTTACCCAACTTGCCTCTTCACAGATATTTCTATATATATATATTATATTCGTTTTAATTCATTCTTAATACAACCACGTGATATAGTGGTAAGCTCTCAACTTGAATCTTGAATGTATTATTTATTATTATTATTATTATTTTAATGTCACAACTATATAAAATTTAAAAGTGTACCAAATTAAAAGTTGAGAGTTTTATTAGTTTTTTTTCTATCATAAAAATATGAAATTAAGATAGACACATTTAAAAGATAGTAACGTAGAAGAAAATGTTAAAAGTACCCGAATCAAATAAATACATCACTAACTTCCTTTAAAAGTTTAGATGTATTAGAAACTTTGAAAAGTAGATGAAGTATTAGAAACTTTGAAAAATACATCACTAACTTCCTTTAAAAGTTTAGATGTATTAGAAACTTTGAAAAGTAGATGAAGTATTAGAAACTTTGAAAATATCTCAAACGATCAAGATAGACTCGAACCATAACCCTACTTAAATAATTCTTTCTTTTTTTTTTTCTTCAAGATATCGTGTCTCTAAGAAAGCGACATAATTGTCAAGATAGTACGAGATGAATCAGAATTAAATATCTCTCTTTCAAACTTAAATTGAAGTTAAAATAAGTTTGAAGTTAAAATATTGTGATCATATTCGCTCGTCGAGATACAACTATACATATACCAAGAAATATATCTAATTATTAAATTTGATTATAACATATACCAAGAAATATATCTAATTTATACTTAATAGTGGAATATAAAAAAATATTCATATCATTTAAAAGAAAAAAACCATGAGTTATTATTATTATTATTATTGTTTTTGGGTACAACCATGTGGAGTATTTATTTATAGAGTATTGTCTTTGAGAGAAGGGAATCATAGATATTAGTTTAATTTAGTGAGAGTATCTTCCAACATATTCCTTAAAATAATGAAAACGAGGATCAATTGCTCCATTGAATAGTTAATTAATTTATTGTCTATAGTTGGATACAGCCTAGCTTGCAACTCGGTTCAACCATAAGTTATCAATTTTTCTTTTTTTTTTTTTTTTTTTTTTTTTTTTTTTTTTTTTAAGAAAGATAAGCAAAATGTCACGATAAAGTTTCGGAAAAAGTCACTCAGATGGACTTCCTCCCCACTCTGTCGTCATCCCCTCCGCACTAGAATTCCTCCCCACTCTGTCGTCATCCCCTCCGCACTAGAATGACGAGCCAACGTTTCTTTCCTTTCAATTTTGAATAGTTAATTAATTTATCTTTTATTTTTAATTTTTTTTCTTAAAAATATAAAGTTTAAAATTTATGATTTAATATTTTAAATTTTAAATTTAATATTTAGGATTTATTAACATTTAAACAAAATCTCAAACTTTAAACCTTAAAGTGTAATTCCAAAACACTAACAATAAACTCAATATCTCACATTTAAAGAAAAAATATATTCTCAAAAGAAAAGAAAAAATTAAGTTAAATATTAAAAAAAACAAGTGAAAGAAAAACATTCTTAAAATTAAAAAAATTAATTTTTTGACACATGACAACCTAGGTTGAGTCACGTGTCTGGTAGTAGTCCCGTTAGCAACCAAGTATTACTTGGTTCTTTCTAAAATATAGTCTATTCATATTGTATTTGACAAATGAATCGATTTTTTTTTTATTGAACCTACGATCTCATGATCATTACCCGATATATCATGTCGTTGAACTATGTCCTTGTTGGCGAATCGATTTCTTTTTAGGGGTCGTTTGGACGTAAATAAATTATTATAATCGATAATTATAATAATTTATGAATAGTAAATAAATTAAAATCAATATAATTACTCATTTGTATTTAGGACTTGTGTTTCTTTTCCTAGAAAGATTTTTCTTTTCCATTTTTTTTTTTTTTTTTTTTTTTTTTTTTTTTTTTTTTTTTTGTCTAGCGGTAGAAGTCCCACGTATTGAATTCTGCAGCTCAAAGTCAACAATGCCTATCAATTACATGGGACGGCTGAAATATTTTGTCCATTATTAAAAATATGCAACTTGGGTTGTTTGTATTTACATTTTACGATGTTTGTCGTGACAATGGACAAATTACCTACAATAATTTGTTCATAAAATCTTTGCTCTCTGCAACAAAACTGCGGACCACAACATAAATCTAAAGTATTCACATGTGTGGATCCTAAGATTCACTTGAAAAAAAAAAAATATCAACTTTCTATGTCTCATGAGTTTGGTCATCAAATACGTTAATTTAACCATAAGACACCTTTCAAAGTCTTGAGAGATCTATTAAAATCTTGATTAAATAATATATTTTTGGTCTTCTATAATGATTTAGTTCTTATACTTTCAAAAGTATATCAATTTAGTTCTTGAATTATACTCTGTATCAATTTAGTCGATATGAGTTCAAAATTTGTGACAATTTAGTCTTTACCATGTAAAATCTTGCTATGATTTGATAGAGTTTTTTATACATATAAATGAGACTAAATCGTTCCATAATAAAAATTGATACTTTACCTTGATGAGATTTTTTACTATAGAGGCTAAATTGTTGTTATAAATTTTAGGGCAAAATGCATTTTTGGTCCCAGGTTTAAATTTAATGTCTATTTGGTCCCTAAAGTTTCAAAAGATACACTTTAATCCTTCAAGTTTGTAAGATAGTTCTAAATGGTTATTGACTTAACTTTAACCGAATGTTGACGGTTACGTGACTTTTATGTGATGATATGTCTATTTTATTTGATTACTTGGTCAAATTAATTACAAAAATAAATTATTAATTAAATAGAAGCTAAAATTGATTTGAAATATATTTAACTTCTACCTAATTACTAGTTTTTTTTTTTAATTAATTTTGCCAATAATCAAATAAAATAGAATGTCATCCCATACACTTAAGCACATAACGGTCTAGTCAGCATTCCGTTAAGTTAGAGTTAAGTCAGGGACCATTTAGAATCATTTTACAAATTTGAGGGACTAAAATGTAACTTTTGAAACTTCAAGGACCAAATAGACATCAAGCTCAAATCTGGGGACCAAAAATGTATTTTGCCCTAAAATTTTAAATATACTAAAGTTGAAGTACTTAAAATTTTACAATTTTAAAAGTAAACGACTCCAAGAGGTCAGAGATTTAAATATCTCATCTTACAAGTTGTTGAACTAAAAATAATAGAGTTAAATTATTGCTCCAAAGTACCAAAAAATATTTCTAACCTACAAGGTTCAACAACTACACACTTACAGTTTAACCTAATTTTTTGTAAGGTGAGAATACTTTTTTCTTTAATTCAACAAATTAAATATAGAGACGTGTGAGTGAATTTTCAAGCGTTTTATTCACTGAACTATGCTCGAATAGAAAGTTGCAAGAACACACTAATAGAAGATTCATAATTTCACAGGGCATGGGACTTCTAACGCTAGCAGTGTCCGTGCCAGGGTTGAAGCCGCCGCGATGTTTTGAAGTGAATAAAGAAAACTGCAAGCAGGCCTCGAAGTTACAGCTCGCCGTGTTCTTCGGTGCGCTGTACATGCTAGCTCTCGGCACCGGCGGAACCAAACCGAACATTTCAACGATGGGAGCCGACCAGTTCGACGAGTTCCATCCAAAAGAGAAGGCTCAAAAGTTGTCCTTCTTCAACTGGTGGATGTTCAGCATCTTCTTTGGCACTCTCTTTGCCACCACCATTTTGGTTTACATTCAAGACAATGTGGGGTGGAGCTTGGGTTATGGACTTCCCACTGTTGGCCTTGCCATTTCCATTCTCATATTTGTGGCTGGCACTCCCTTTTATAGGCACAAGCTCCCCAATGGAAGCCCCTTCACTAGAATGGCTAATGTCATTATTGCTGCTGCTAGGAATTGGAGGCTCCCTCTTCCTCATGACCCTAAACAACTCCATGAACTTGACTTTGAACACTACACCAAGCAAGATGGTGCTGTTAGGATTGATTCCACTTCATCCTTGAGGTACTGATCTCACACAATCTCACTCCAACTACTATTATTATTGACTTCTGGGCGTAACCCATCAGCTTAAGCTTTTGGGTTGGATTGATTGACATTATATTATACGGGCTCGATCGCAGGAGTTCTGATACTATTTAAAAGAGTAAAATTTGCTTGCCGCCTGGGCTACAAGCATCTTTTGTCGTCCGGCACCTGTCATGATTTGATTGACTAAATATTTAAACCATTTTTAAATAAAAAAAAAAATCTTTTCAGGCCGTTTACTTGGTTTTTGTCAGTAACTTTCCTTTCTCTACACTTCAAATAGGCCATGACCGACCCAAAACACTAAACCCTAAACCCAAAATGCTAAACCCCAAAAGAAAAAAAAGATACTTATTGTAGAGATAGAAAGAGAGAGTGAGAGATGAAATTGAAAAACAAAGGTTATGACCGAAGGAAGTGGAGGAAAGAGAAAAAAAATAGGAGAAGTTGTTTATCTGATGTAGAAGAAAGGAAAAGTTACAGAAAAAAATTATAACTAAACAAAGATTTTTTTATTTAGAAAATAATATAAATACTCAGTGAATCAAATTGTGACACATAGTTGGAGTGCAAAAGATACTTGTAGTCGAGCCACTAAGCAAGTTTTACTCTTTTTTTTTATTTAAAAAATAATATAAATACTCAGTCAATTAAATTGTAAACTCGGTTGCAAAAGATACTTGTAGGTCAGGCTCTAAACAAGTTTTACTCGTTTGAAAGCCCATCAACCCATAAATCAATGCAGCAGGTAATTTTGTAGAGACTGATTATTGGTGATTTAACATGACTTATAAAATGTGCATATGCAGGTTGTTGAACAAGGCTGCTATAAGAAGAGATTCAAATGATCCATGGAAGCTATGCTCAGTGACCCAAGTGGAAGAGACAAAGCAGATACTGAGAATGATACCAATTCTAATATGCACATTCATACCAAGCACAATGTTGGCACAAACACACACACTTTTCATAAAGCAAGGCACCACTTTGGATAGAAGCGTTGGCAGCCATTTCCAAATCCCTCCTGCAAGTTTAGCTGCTTTTGTCACCATCTCCATGCTCGTTAGTGTTGTCATCTACGATAGGTAAAATTCCTCAACTTTATCCCTGTTGAGGATCCCACATCGAAAAAATGAAGGGACCTCACTGATCACAATATAACATACATCGGCTACTCCTCCTCTCATCAATTGATTTTAGGATGAAACCCCATGATGCTCACAATATAACATACATGAGCTACTCCATGACAGGATCTTCGTGAAGATAATGCAAAGATTAACCAAAAACCCAAGAGGAATCACCCTACTACAAAGAATGGGAATTGGAATGATTCTCCACATCCTAATAATGACGATCGCATCTCGAGTCGAAAGGCATCGACTTTACGTCGCTAGAGAAAACGGGTTGGTGCAAAAAGGATCAGGAACTCTCCCCTTGACCATTTTCACTCTCCTCCCTCAGTTCATGTTAATGGGAACTGCAGATGCATTCATAGAAGTAGCAAAGATTGAGTTTTTCTACGATCAAGCACCAGAAACCATGAAGAGTTTAGGCACTTCTTATTCAATGACTTCACTTGGAATTGGAAATTTTCTAAGTAGTTTTCTTCTTTCAACAGTTTCTCACATCACAAAGAGAAATGGAGATGGATGGATTCTCAACAACTTGAATGCTTCTCATCTTGACTACTACTACTCCTTGATTGCAGTTCTTAGTGCTGTTAACTTCCTTGTTTTCTTGGTCGTCTCGAATTTGTATGTTTATAAGGCTGAAGTTTCGGGTTCGATAAAAGTGCTTGCTGATGAACTCAAGGAGAAGAAATTGAAATCGAAGGAGCTTGCATAACTACAAGGTTGAGAAATGAATCGAGTCTATCTCCTACTGACCGCTATTATATTTTTTACAATCAGGAAAGAAGAATGGTTGTTAAATTTTTAATAGTGGTCGGTCGAAAGATCTACCTACGATCGATGAGTAGGTCGTAAGTATATTTTTCGTTGTAATATATACATATTCTCATGCATTTGCTTTTGTTATCATCTTAATGTATAATATACTTGTCCTTTCATTAAATTATATATCTAATGGTTTTGTAATATTACTTTTTAGATAAGGAAAAAGGGGAAGGAATAAGATTTGGAATTGGATGTGTTTCAAGGGATATGCAAATATGGATTTTATTTTATGTTTCCAATTTACTAAGTTTTTTTTTTTTTTTTTTGACATTAAACCAATTTACTAAGTTAAACGAATATGTATAATGTATAATGTGTTTTTAAAAATTGTTTTCGAATTATAATTAAATTAGTGAAAATTTTGAAAGTAACATTTTTATGTTTTTTTTTCTTTTTTTTCGTATATATCATAATTAATGTTTCATGTTATAAACTCAATTATTATTATTTTTTTTTTTTTTGTTAAATATTAAAATATGTATAATATCCTATCATCTAAATTATTTGATAGTGTAAAACAATAATTTTACAATAATATATAAAAAGTAATTTGTTTCATTTTATTAAAATATTTTATTTAATTTAATACTGACTATAAATGTATCTATTTTATCTTTCTTTTCATTTTTCGTTTAATGATTTAAAGATAAAATTAAAAAAAATACTATTGACATAAGATTTTTTTTTTCATATATAAATAATATTTAGTACAATTTAATTTAATCACATATATTTTCTTGTTACGATTATATTTAATATTTACTTTGAAATTGGTAGGTTAGAGATTCTGAGAGTCTGGTTATGTTACGATAATGACATGGGTCCAGCATGTTAGGAGTGTGGCAATGGCGGAGGGACTGGCAGTAGCAGAGAGGCTGCGTTTGGCTTGGGAGGTTGGGTTCCATTCGATAGTCCTAGAGATGGACTCCTCTCGGATTTGTCATTTACTCCAGGAGAAGGTTGAAGACTTATCAGAAGTTGGGGTGGTGCTGGTGGCGGATTTGTGCTCTCGATTTTGTCATCCGTTCAGGGGGGAATGAGGTGGCACATCAGTTAGTAAAACTAGCTTTGACGTTTCGTCCGAATGTGGTTTGGTTGGAGGATTTTTCTCCTCAGTCATTTATTTTGAGTGATATTACTCTCGTTTAAGCTTTGCACTAAAAAAAAATTGGTAGTTTAGTGAGAGGCTTGTTAAAAAAAAAAAAAAAAAACTATTATTTTTCAAGTATAGATTTATATTCATATTGACAAACATGAGCCCTACTTTTTTTTACGTACAACTTGAGGTGGAGAGATTCGAATCTTAAACTGGTCGAGCCGTCGATGACACATTTTTATGTCAATTAAGGTATATTCGGTTTGACACACGATTCCAACCTAAAAAGATTTGTTATAAATATTTTAGTCAACTACATTTTATTGTATTAATTTGCACCAATGGTCAATAATTTAAGAGTATAATATAGAGATTAGAGAAATCAAATTATAATTATAATTTAAATACGTACGCCATGACGAAGTCGGGAGATTGAGAATCTTCCATAATCTCCCAATTGTTCCTTAATTATGTCGATGGTCAACTACTTTTACCTATATTATGTCTGAGACAACTAAAATTTCATCAACATATTTTTCTAAAAATAAGAATTTTATATTTTAAGATTAAAACACATCCATTTAAAATATAATTTTTTATTCAACGACTTATAATTTTTTATTCAACGACTTGTAAATATTAAACACATTCCACAGTCAATACGAGCTTAGCTTAATTATTGAGTTAAAAAAAATATCTACGTAAAATATTATAAATAACATTGTAAAATTACACATATATATATCGTCAAATGTCATTTATCGATATAGGTATAAGTTAGGATTTGAAATATTATTATTATTATCATTATTTGTTTCAATATAAATGTTAAGTTAATAGATAAAATATACTTAAATTATTTTTTTTGGGATAATAAATATACTTAAATTATTGAAGGTTGTGTTTGAATCTAATTTATTAATATTAATCAAACTTAAGGCATTATATAATGTTTAAAGTATTATTCTAAATTGTACTCAAAAAAAAAAAAAAAAAAGTATTATTCTAAATTATATGTATTTGCGTGTTAGACGTTTATAAAGCTAAAGATTTCAAATGTCAAAACCTCAGGTGCAAATATTAATACTACTAGGCACTCATTTGACTAAATATTCTAGGACACATCACCTACCAACATTTAGGGGTCGATTCACGTTGAGATCGGTACCCCTCAAATTATTAATTTTATATATTTATATATATAAAAAATTAAAAAATATAACTACATTTTATATATTTATATAGACAAATTCGAAAGAGTAAAACTTGCTTGGCTACGACCCAGCCACGTGTCACAATTTGATTCACTAAATATTTATATTATTTTTTAAAGTCGTTTACTTAGATTTATTTTTTCGTAACTTTCTCTTCCTTCTTCATCCGATAAATTTCTCCTATTTTCTCACTCTTTCCTCTATTGTCATGACCTTTGTTTTCAATTTTATCTCTCACTATCTATTTCTTTCTCTACAATAAGTATTTTTTTTTCCTTATTTTTGGTTAACTATTTTTTAACACAGTCAGGTTCCTCAAATTTGCAATACTCTAAAGAATTTCTCCATTTTTTTTTTGGATTTTTCTTAAAAAAATAAAATTCAACCTACCTTTCTCTTTACCAACCTCTCCCCCATGTGGTCTAATTTCGTTGTTAGTGGAAGTGTTTTGAAGAAATTGATTATTGAACTCAAAATTGAAGAATATTAATCGCATTACCATGACCGACCCAAATGAATCCAACCGGAAAACTTCCCACTCTTTCCTTCACTTCCTCTAAAAACGTAACCCACTTGAAAATTTAAACTTATATAACACTCAGCCCGGCAAATTTCAAATAACCCAATTGAAATTCCATGGCCTATTTGGAGTGCAGTGAAATAAAGAGAGAGAAAGTAGAACGAGTTGTTAATTGAATGGAATAAGGAAACACACACAAAAACCAAGTAAACAGGGTGAAATATTTTTTTATTATTTAAAAATGGTTTAAATATTTAGCCAATCAAATCATGACAGGTGACCGGCTCCCAAACATACTTCTTGTAGTACAAGCTGCAAGCAAGTTTTAGTCAATTCGAAAAATACAATAATAAATTCCTTTGATCTGATGAGAAGGAGCATAGTTTTCGAGGCCACCAACAAAACATTTAATATTTTAATTTCTTTAATATGTATAGATAGAAAATTGAGAGTTTGAATCTATTAGACTCAAAATTAAAAGTTTAAGAGTCTTGTTACGCACATTTTAAAGTTCAAGTACTATATAGACATAAATTGAAAATTCAAAGACTAAACTTGCAATTAATCCTATTGGAATTGTGCCTTTTTCGACAAAAAATTCTTGATTCGTTCCTGTCAACATTAGCATAGTTCAATCGGTATAATGTACGAAATAATGATTAAAACATCACAGGTCGGATTTCCTTCCCCACATGTTATTAAAAAAAAAAATGACACATCACCTAATTCCAACACCCAATAGTAAGACTAGCTAGTAGTTATATTCCTCGTGAGGAAAAAAGATAACAACTAATTATTTAATTATATGTTTTTTTTTTTGCAAAGAATATTTAATTATCATGTGGTGTTTCGATTATTATAATATAATTAATATAATACTTCCGGGAGAGAAGAAAATATATATTAGTTTTGAACACAACTCAAAAAGAAATAAGACTTTTTTTTTGCATGAGACTTTATTATTTTCTTTAGGGGGCGTTTGGCCCAGGGAGTTGGGGGGAGTTGGAGTTATTTTGTCTGGATTTGTTTAGTCTGGGGAATTGTTTAGCCTGGAGAGTTCTGAGGTATGTCTGTTTGGGGCAGGGAGTTGTTTAGTCTGGAGTTCTGAAGTCTGTGGTGTGTTTGGAGCAGGGAGTTGTTTAGTCTGGAGTTATGAAGTCTGAGTTTATTTTAGCTGTTTTCTTCCGCACAATTTTTTTTCTACAAACTTTCAAAATTTTCTTATTAAGGACTTCTTCCAATTCCAAAAAATTCTAAAAATGAAATATTTTATTTTTATTTTATCTATCCTTGACAAATTTCTTTGAAGACAACAAAAATAATTTTGAGCACAATATTTGACATTATTTTTTTCACATTGATTATCAAGAAAGAAAGAAAATATATATATATATATATATATATATATATATATATATATTTTGTTAGGACTCATCCTTAATTTTATGAATTATAAGATTGTCTACCCATAAGTATAGTTTATTCATGTGTCAAACACATCTTTCTCCGCCTCCCATTGACAGAGAGTTGTTGAACCTCAAGTTCTGAAATCTGAGTTTATTTTACTAGTTTTTTCGATACAATTTTTTTTTCTACAAACTTTCTAATTTTTCTTATTAAAACTTTTCCTAATAAATTCTAACAATGCAATTTTTTATTTTTATTTTATCTACTTTCCAAATTTCTTTGGAGATAACAAAAAATAATTTTGAACACAATACCTCACATTAATTTTTTAATCTCTCTCACCTTGATTATCAATAATATATATTTATTATTATTTTTTAAATACTCGATCTTTAATTTTTTTAATTTTATGAATTTTAGAAGTGAGATTTTGTTTTTGTTTTTTAGTGTAAGTATATTTTACAAATTTCTCTAAAGAAAAAAAAACAACACATAAACATATCTATGTGTCAAACACGTTCTTTCTCGCTTCCACCCACTTAAACTCATAATTTCATATGCACTACACCTAGAACCTATTTTCTATAATTTTTCATATTTTTATTATCAAGAACTTCTTCCAATAAATTTTAAGAATACGATTTTTGTGTTTTTTATTTTATTTATCCTTTACAAATTTATTCGAACATAACCAAAATAACTTTGACTACCATACTTCACCTTTTTTTTTTCAATATCACTCACATTAATTATTGATTTTATTTGGATCGTTTTGAAATAAAACAAATAATCGTACAATAGTCGATTAACTATTACGTGTGAATTTGAAAGATTTTAATCCATTAATCTAAGTGAATTCAAATAAGCTATATTTTTATATTTTTATTTCTTTTTGAATACTACATTTCAAATTTTGTTTAAGTACCAATTTTAATTTTAACTCAACAACTTAATTTATATTTAAAATAAAAAATAGGTTGAATTGCATTTTTAGTCATTTTACACATTTTGTCTAAATTATGTTTTTTTTTTAAATAATTAAAAAATATTGTAAAAGGAAGGGAGAGAAAGAGAGAAAAATGAAGGAGAGTTGAATAGTAATTACTGTAGAAGTCTGGGGAGTTGATATTTTTTGTCCGAGTTAAACAACTCCTTGGACCAAACGGGGAGTAAGTTTACTCCCCACAACTCCACTCCTCCCAACTCCGTGGGCCAAACGGCCCCTTAGTTGAATAAAAACTCTACTTTCCCTATCGAACACGACTAAATTGTAAGAGAGTAAAAAATATTTTATTTTTTCTTTTTCAATTTTTTTTTTTTTTTGAAAAATTTAGTGGTGATCAACGGAAAATGATCAGATAAAAAATTATTTTTTAGTTCAATAATTGTTTTTAGTATTTAATTAATGCGGGAATTGAACCTGATCTTTTAGTCAAATGTACAACTTTATGTTAATTGAGCTATTTGACAAATAATTCACTAATTTAAGAGTAGAGGTTGAACATATGTACCATTTATAACAAATGTAGAATATTTTTAAGTATGAATTTGAATCTTTTATCTTATGGGTTAAGATTCTAAATAGTGTCTTAATTAGTTAAGGTATATTCATTCTAACATATTATTACTTTAATTATTATTTATTTTATTTTTTTTAGTTCAATTTGAAGATGAGGATTCGAACCTCAAATCTCATGTTCGATGACACATATCTATACTAATTGAGTTATGTTCGGTTTGATTTAATTAATTGAACTATACTCAAGTTGGTAAATATGATATATTGCCTTAATCTAACATATTGTCTTAATTAATTGAACTATACTCAAGTTAGTATTTTATCCTCTAATTTTAGTTGTATAATAGATGTTTTGCCCATTTGTTTATATATATATATATATATATATATATATATATATATATATATATATATATATATATATATATATATATATATTTGGTTAAATACATATTAGGTAAAACATATCTATGCTATGCTCTTGTTGGTCACTAAAGATTGATCCTTAATTTTTTAAAGATTTCAATTTAATCATTTATACCTACTTATTTCAATTCAAATTCTTGTCATCGTTGAATATTAATATAAATTTAAACACGAAAAAAAAATTATTTCTTGAGTTTACCTATTTATTTAATAACTTCATTTCGTATAACAAAATCAGTTGGATGAAGAGAGTGTAGAAACCATATATGAGTAGTAGTATACTTCACAAATCACCAACAACAACATTACTTATTCAATAAAAATGAAGACAAGACACACTTTCAACAAACATTCATAACATAAAATAAAGAGAAGACAAGACACACTTTCAACAAACATTCATAACATAAAATAAAGAGGATATATAGAGCATAAGATGAAAGAAGACTAAGTTTAGTTGGAGATGTCAAAGAAGTTGATGAGATGGTTCTTGCCGATCAATTCTTTGTACACCATGGTGTCATAGGTATGGCTTACACTCCCCTCAATAGCTGTTAATCGAAGCTGGAAGTTGGTCCCGTCCACCTCTTGGAAAAGTCCACTAATCACTTTTTGAAATTTCAGTTGAGTTTTGGCCTGTTTATTGTGTTCATTCACTGCAAACTCCCCTAGACTTTGGATTTCTGGGTCAGCTATGTTCTTTATTGGTTCATACATGCCAGATTGTGGTTTCGTCATCGCTTTTAACGACAGCGGTAGGACGAAGAAGAGAAGAGAAGTACTCAAGAAAAAAATAGACTTTGTCAATGCCATGTTTAAATTTGGAGTTGGGGAGTATTTGATTTGTTGGGAGTGTGTGTTTGATGGTTTGTTCAAAGAGAAAGTTGGTGGGTATTTATAGGAATGAAAAAATGCATATGGATGGGAGAAGAATAATACAAGTTTGCCTAAGGCAAACAATTTGCCAAATCGAGCATAACTCAATTGGCATAAGGTTGTGCCCTGACTGTCATGGGTTCAATCTTCGCTTTAATTAAAATATCGTTGCAAAAAAAAAAAAAATAATAAATAAGTTTGCCCTAAGATGTTTGGAATTTCTTAATGAATTGATTTTTAAATCTTCGATTAGTTAAATTTCATATTTTTCCTGTTTAGTTTATTTATTTATTTTCATTTTTAGCTCTATTGAAATAGAATGATTAATCTGTTTTCCTAATAAAGTTCAATTTTGTAAGGTAATAACTTTTTTTTATTTGCAAAGGAAAGCTAATGTTATTTATTGAAATCATTATTACAATTTCATGCCAACTTAAATATGTCAATTTTGTTTTTCACAATTTTGTAAGGTAATAACTACTATTATGAAAAACTATCATTTAGGGTTTTATCTTAAATGTACCTAACAAATCAATGCAAAAAATAAAATAAATAATAAATAAATAAAATAATGCAAAACAAAATCTATTTTTCTTTAAAGGACAATGTTAAAAAAAAATCAAATCAAATCATATTTTTCATGTTTAATTTATTTATTTATTTTCATTTTTAGCTCTATAGAAATAGAATGCCTTAACTGTTTCCTAATAAAGTTCAATTTTGTAAGGTAATAACTACTATTATGAAAAACTATCATTTAGGATTTTATCTTTAATGTACCTAACAAATCAATGCAAAAAAAAAAAAATAATGCAAAACAAAATCTATTTTTCTTTAAAGGACAATGTTAAAAAAGAATCAAATCAAATCTTACCAAATCGAATATAACTCAATAGTTAAGGTACTTATTATATGATGTATAAGGTCGTCCTAGGTTCAATATAATTCCTACCATATGTAAAAAAAAAAAAAAAAAAAAAAACTATGAAAAGAAAATTTGTCTTGAAATTATGAAAAGTACTTATTATATTTCGTAAAAAATTATGAAAAGAAAATTTGTGTAACATTTGTATTGAAATTAAACTTTAATGCTATTTGTTTTGTTTTTCTTTTAATATCTATTTTAAATAATATGCCCAAAAATATAATCATTATTGTACACAAATCTACAATTTTTTAAAAGTTAAATATATCAAAAGGGTCTCTAATCTTTTAGATGACTCTCAATTTGGTCTTGATTAGTCTATAGTATATTAAATTGTAAATTTGTGATTTTCATTTACTTTCATTTTAAGCCAAGATGGGTGGTTGTTTGTGGTTACCCTTCAAAATTTGTTTGAAAGAAAATGCTCTCACTATTTTATGAATCGTGTTCAACCGGCTAAAATTGTGAAAATTAAAATGTGGATAAATATTTCAAAACAAAAAAAAAATGTGTAATTAATATATGTAAATTAAGAAACAAAACTGGAGAAAATAAAAATCAATTAGAGAGAGAGAAAAGTAATTGGGGCATGATGATAAGAAAAATTTCCGAAAATCTATAAATTTCCCTAAATTTTAGTTTACATGATATAAAAAAGATATAACAGGCATTAAAACATAAAAAACAATTATACAAACTTTACATAATTTAATACAAATAAGTCTTGATGCAAAATTAAAAATAACGATAAGATTGTATATATCATTCAAATGTTGCTTGAATTTGATCTCCAATGTCATATCTCTCAGTCGAGTCATTCTACCTTAAATGATGTTGACTCAGATCCAGTTCAATTATATAGTTCTGTAAATGTCGTGGTTATAAAATATTAAAGTGAGACTAAATGTGAGTTTTAGTGAGCAAAATTTATATTTACAACATTGCAACTAGTTATATATATATATAAAAAAAAAAAAAGACTTAGTAAAGTAGGGTTTTCAATTTTTTAGTTGGACTTGAGAATTTTTATTAGTTGATTTTGATTGATTGTTGCTTATTTTGGTTTGTAAGGGGCCGTTTGGCCCACGGAGTTGGGAGGAGTGGAGTTGTGGGGAGTAAACTTACTCTCCATTTGGCCCAAGGAGTTGTTTAACTCGGACAAAAAATATCAACTCTCCAGCCTTCTACAGTAATTACTATTCAACTCTCACTTCTACAGTAATTATTATTCAACTCTCCTTCATTTTCCTCTCCTTCTCTCTCTTCCTTTTACAGTATTTTTAATTATTTAAAAAAAAAACATAATTTAAACAAAAGGTAAAATGACTATAAATGCAATTCAACCTATTTTTTTATTTTAAATATAAATTAAGTTGTTGAATTAAATTGGTACTTAAACAAAATTTAGAACGTAGTATTCAATAAGAAATAAAAATATTGCTTATTTGGATTCACTTAGATTAATGGATTAAAATCTTTCAAATTCACATGTAATAGTTAATCGAATATTGTACGACTATTAGTTTTATTTCAAAACGATCCAAATAAAATGAATAATTAATGTGAGTGATATTGAAAAAAGAAGGTGAAGTATGGTACTCAAAGTTATTTTGGTTGAGTAAATTTGTAAAGGATACATAAAATAAAAAACACAAAAATCGTATTCTTAAAATTTATTGGAAGAAGTTCTTGATAATAAAAATATGAAAAATTATAGAAAATAGGTTCTAGGTATAGTGCATATGAAATTAGAGTTTAAGTGGGTGGAAGCAAGGAAGAACGTGTTTGACACATAGATATGTTTATGTGTTGTTGTTTTTTTTTTTTCTTTAGAGAAATTTGTAAAATATACTTACACTAAAAAATAAAACAAAAAAATCTCACTTTTAAAATTCATAAAATTAAAAAAAATTAAAGATTGAGTCTTTAAAAAATAATAATAAATATATATTATTGACAATCAATGTGAGAGATTAAAAAATTAATGTCAAATATTGTGCTCAAAATTATTTTTGTTGTCTTCAAAGAAATTTGAAATAAAATAAAAATAAAATATTTCATTTTTAGAATTTATTGGAATTGGAAGAAGTCCTTAATAAAAAAAATTGAAAGTTTGTAGAAAAAAATTGTGCAGAAGAAAACAGCTAAAATAAATTCAGACTTCACAACTCCAGACTAAACAACTCCCTACTCCAAACACACTACAGACTTCAGAACTCCAGACTAAACAACTCCCTGTCCCAAACAGACATAACTCAGAACTCCTCAGACTAAACAACTCCCTAGACTAAACAACTCCAGACAAAACAACTCCAACTCCCCAACTCTTTGGGCCAAACGCCCCTAAGTGTCTTTTTTTAAGAAAGTGGAAGAATGAATGATGAAAAGTGAAAAAAGAATCTTAGCATGGCGCTTAAGCTGGAGATGGATTAACAAAATGCCTAATGCCTAGCACTTAAGCACTAAATTTTATACGTTTTTTACAGCGCCTAGACGCTGCGACGACTTTTGTCCTAAATATAAAAAAAATATATGTTATATTTGGAAAGAGTGTAAGTCGGAGATTGACGAAAAACAAAGGAGAGAAACGGTTGGACAAAGATTTTGGAAATCTGAACACCCAAACGGAGCGAGAGCGGCGCTAGGAAACTCATGGAATCATTGTGATTTTTTTTTTATCATTCTTTTCATTCTCTTTTCTTACTTGTAATGAGGTTGTTGCTGAATATTGAGATTATTGTTGAGTTTCCATTATGAACTAATTTCTTTATATATCTAGAGCTTGGATGTAATCATTTATTGAATTATATTCTTCGTAGTTAATTGTTGAAACTTTAATTTCATATTGGATTGAGAGAACTTTTCTGAATTTAATCCAGGTTAGGATTTGACCATTCTTATCTTGATTATTTTATGTCAATGATTTGAGGTTGAGAAATAGTTATCATGCTTTCATTTTTTGATCGTCTGAATTGTCATAGAAATATAGTCAATTTACTTTTCAAAGAATATTGTTATTCCTCGAGAGAGAGCATAACAAATTTATAGGGTAGAACTTTGTCAACAATCTAGAAATTAAATAATTTCATACTCTTAATGATTGAAGAATAGAAGAAGATAACGGTGAAGTCATTGTACTAGAGTTTACTTTACTCATTGTTCTTGATAGTTTTAGTGTTTTAATTACTTTAGTTCACAGCAATTTAATAATTCATCCACCCTTGATTGATTCAATGCTCAAATAAAATTGAACCTAAAAAATTTGGTAATTAGTAACTATCATTTCCCGTGGATAACGATAATTAGAAATTATACTACTTTTATTACTTGAGACAATTAGTACCCTTGCGAAATCGAACAACAAATATATATAATATATATTGAAAAATTACAATTTTAAAATTCAAATAATATATAAATATAGCAAAATTACAATTCAAATAATATATAAAAATAGTGCAAAATTAAGAAATAAAAATAAAGAAAAACCAAAATGTTATCCTCAAGTCTCACATTCATTCCTTTGATAATCTTTGTTTATCTCTTCTTAATTCTTCATCTTCTTAATTGTTCCTCGTGTATATTCCTCTTTGAAAATGATGTATTTATACAAAAATAAATACTAAACCTAATTTCTAAAACATATATGAAAACTAACTAAATACTAACTAAACGCTAACTAGTTTCCTAACATAGTAATTCTCTAATAAACCTTCAAACCAAATAAAATCAAACCAAGATCAAATCAAATTAGATCCAACCAAGATCAAACCACTTTTTCTAGTTTCTCAATGCATATTTTTTGGAAACATTTTTTGAAAATTTAAAAACAAAGAACGAAAATAGTTATCAAACAAATCTGTTGCCCTTAGAAATTGAGTTCTGTAATAATTTACCCCTTCTTTGATACTTCATTCTAATTTTAGTTGTATATATCACGTGTCTTAAAACTATTTTTGTGGAAATTAATACTTAAGTAGATGATAATAAAATTTTGGAGTTTACACTACATTTATGCAAGTAGATGAAGTACAATTTATCATATGATATTATTTCAACGGTTAAGCTATACTCGTTTTGACATTATTGTCTTACTTTGTTAAGTTATGTCTTAAGTTGGTGGATAAGTTATACTCGTTTTGACACTTCTGTCTTACTTTGTTAAACTGTCTTAAGTTGGTGAATAGGTTATAATATTAGCATTATTATTGTTGGTAAAGACAATATTTTGGTGAAAGGTTTACCTTAAGTAAATATTTGAAAGTGTGTGGAGTTGAACTCAAAAGAAACAAAAATTACATACATAGATCGGTTGAGATGAATACTAGGTGAGCAAATATTAGATGATAAAATAATAATTACTACTCATATAAATATTTTTCAATTTTTGAAATGGAAAATAATTATTGAATACTTTGTGAAGTCGAACATAACCCAAATGACATAAAATTGTGTCATTGACTAAAAGTCAGAGGTTGAATCTTCTTTTCCATTCGCATGAACGAAATATCTTTAATAAAATAAAAAATAAAAAAACTAATTAAAACAATTATGAGCACCTCCAACCTAGATATCCTTAATGATTAAAGCATCAATAATCGTAAATTTTAATCACTATTTTTTTTTTATCATTTCCAATAATTATCTCAATGTTAAAGTATTAGTGCTTTTCTCGGGAGTATCCGACTCCTATATTCTCAAAATAAAATGATTTAGTGAAAGAAAAAGTGAAAGAAAAATAAATAGGAAAGGAGAAATGTTATTAATGTAGTTTGACTTCAAACTAACTTAGTTATGTGACTATGTCTAGCATCTCATGGTCTTAAATTTATTTTATAATTTAGTGTTAAATTCATGGCTCTTTTTTTTGGCCTAAAGAAATTGTAAATGTAAATCAATGGTTTTCTCTGATTGTTTTTTAGAAATAAGATGGTATATATACAACATATTGAATATGAAAAAAAGATAAAGACATAAATGTTTATATAATCAGCTAAGATATAAGATAGATATTTCCTAATACTCTCTATCAAGTTGGAGTATGAAAGATCACAAATGTCCAACTTGAAGAATAAGGTAAAATATTATGGTAAAAAAATTTGCAGCCTCCGAACGTCGATCGGTGTTGCAAACTTCAGGGATGCTCATTGTATCTTTAATTTTTCACGAGCCTCCAAACGTTGGTTGGTGCTCTAATCTTTAGGTCGATATCCATATAGCATCTTTAATTTATGCGGGCCTTCACGACATTGCTCGTGCCACGCAATATAAGCTTTTGCGAGCCTCTGAATGCTGGTCGGTGCTCTTCATTCATTTTGTAGGATAAACTCCATGGTTGTTCACCATAAAAGAAAGAGAGGAGGAATCAATTACCCTCAATGTTCCCTTCAATAATTCGAAGGAGGGGAATAAACGATTTCTTCGCCTCAGTGTTCCCTTTCTATCTTCATCGAAGGAGAGGACAATTTGAACTCTCTCAGTTGTTCCCCTTCAGTAATTCGAAAGAGAGGAAGAATCAAACGCCTCCAGTGTTTCCTTCATTCACACGGTCATGTGTGCTAAAAAAACGACGGAAGAAATCGGAGAGGGACAGCGACGGGCCACCGCAGTCCTAAAGTGTTTCGTAGATTTTAAAGTTTTTAAGATATTCGCTCTGATACCATGTCAAATCAATGATATTGTCTTTTAGAATAGAATGGTATATATACCAAAGAATTACTAAACCTAATTTCTATACTAGAAAAAATAAAGACATATAATTACCTTTATAAATATTCCCCGATAGAAATAACCTCACAATCCCCTTATGTTATGAGAGAAGTTGTATACAAATTTGAGAGGTAGAAAACATACACAACGCATGAGTATTTCTTAATTAGAGCAATAAGTTTTAAGCAAATCTTTGATGACTATTTCCTAATAGGTGGAGTGCTGGATTCCTATATATAAACCCACTAGGAATATATAAATAAATTATTAGACATGTCTAAAGAGTGTCATATTCTCTTTCAATATTTCACGTTATTCTAATCTTTATAGGAATAACATGGGTTGGTTGCACAAATAACAATCATACCCAAAATAATTACAAATTTAACGAAATTTAAAATATTTTATAAATATGACAAAAAAAATCAGTGATTATCATCGATAGACTCTATCGTTGATATATGACTATCGCTGATAGACTTCTATCAGTGATAGTAAATTCTCTAAAAAAAATGAGTCTAAGCGATAAACTTCTATCAACGATAGATTATAATATCAGTGATAGAAATTGCTATATCCACAAAAATAAGTGTTATATATTTTTAATTATTTTACTTTAAATTGACATATGTTACAATTTCCAGAATAACATCTCATAATTATATTTTACTCGTTAATTTTACTCATTTAATATCAAATAATACCACTTCACTCGATCATAATAAAGTAAATACTCTCTTATTTACATTTATTGTCGATATATAGTCATAAACAAACTCCACCAATATTTTAATTTTTTTTCTTTTTTTCGGTTGTTTTTTTGCAAAAATATTTAATTAATGCGAGGATTGAACCCATGATCTCATAGTCATGGGCACAACCTTATGTCAATTGAGTTATGCTCGATTTGGCATAAATGAATATCAAGTGAACACATCATATACCAACTGCTCAACATAAAATATATAAATTAATTTTATGTTTTAAATTTGCTGGCTATGGGGTTCGAATCCATGCGCACTTATGTGCAGAAGATCTTAAGTCTTCCCCTTAACCTCTCGGGCAAACCAACTTCAAAATTGGGCTCAATTTGAGCGGTAGGTAATATTGCATTTAAATTCATGACTTGCGTGGTTTGTTGCACAAGTGGAGGTTTGCACGTGTGCAGGTTTTAAATCATTCTTGGCCCGTGCGTGTTTTTCCGTAGTTGTTGACTGCAAGAGAGTAGAAAAAAGAGGAATCTCGTATATATTTAATTCAACTCTCTATAAATTTATTAAAAAAATATACTCTTTGGAGCTTTATAGAGCTAATAAAAAGCCTCAATCTTCAAACCCAAGTCAGAAATAATAATAATAATAATAATAATAACAAAATACATCCTCTCCTCCATTAATGGCGGCTACTACTGCAACAGATCAAGAAGCTGGGCTCGACGATGATTACACCAAAGATGGAACCGTCGATCTCAAAGGCAACCCCGTTCTTCGCTCCAAAACTGGCCGTTGGAAAGCCTGTTCCTTCATCATCGGTATATATTTCATTAAATTCCTCGAAGAAATTATCCACACGGTCGTTGACTTGAGAATTTGTGTACTGTTTGGTTTGGTTTGGATTTGCAGTGTACGAGCTGATTGAGAGGATGATGTTCAATGGGATTTCCACCAATTTGATTATCTATTTGACCACCAAGCTGAATCAAGGCACTGTCACAGCTTCTAACAATGTCACCAACTGGACTGGAACCCTTTGGATTATGCCCATCTTCGGAGCTTACATCGCCGATGCTCATCTCGGCCGCTACCGGACCTTCTTGATCTCCTCCGCCGTCTGCTTTCTGGTATGTTCCTGCAATTTTTTACCTTTTATATGAGCATGATTGATACGAATTATGATTCAAGAAATCTCGACTATGACAAGTATGTTTACTTCCCAACGCGGGTCATTTGCGTCGGCCAAACTAGGTTAAGCCGACGAAATGACATACGTCGGAGAAGTTAATTAAGTGAAACGTATGCAAGTAAAAGTTGAATGAATTTTTTTTTTAGGTCAAGAAATGTACGTGTGGGTATGGATAAAAGATTTGAATCCTCTAGTTTTTTTTAGTTTTAGGATGGTTCATCTTGGTGCCAAGATGAAGTACAAAAAAAAAAAAAAAAAAAAAAAAACCACTCATTTGGTTTTGAGTGAGTTTTTTCTTTTCTTTTCTTTTTTTAATTCTATTTTTCTCCCATATTGTAAGGTGGGGTAAAGTTAAAAGTATTAATTATAGGGAAAAAGAAGCTTACAAAAATTGAAGAAGTGCTTTTACATATATAAATCTTTAATTAGTGTGTTTCTTTTTATATATATATATATATTTCTTTAGAAAAAATAAAAAATAAAAAACTTGGGTTTGAGTATATACCATTTTTTAAAAAAATATTTTTGAGTATATACTTTTACTATGCTCATCAATGTTTAGATAAAAAAGTATTTTCTTATTTTTTTTTATTATTATTTTTTTTTTTTGAATTAAACCGGTTTCATTAACAACCAACACCCAAACACAACAACCAGCCTTAGAGAGCAAGAGGCAACCCAGTTCGAAAAATTCGAACGTCAAAAGAAAACTTCTTCTCCTTCTACCGAAGAAGAACTAGGCGAAACAAAAGAAAAATCAAACACAGCACGCGCCAAACAGTGAGCAGCAAGATTATAAAATCTACTACAAAAATCAAAAGACACACAACCAACTTTAGAACCCTCTGCCAAAATACCCCTCAAGGATATTCTTGGTCTCCGTAATGTTAAGCTCCAGGCACTTCAAAGCTCCAATAACCTCCGTTGAATCAGACTCAACGAAAATATGACTAAACTCAGACGATTCACAGCGACCGATCTCAAACCGACTAGAATAATCTCGCCTTCAAAAGTCTTAACAAATCACTTTCCAAAGTTATTTGAGAAAAGTCAACATATAAATGCATATGATGTCAGATTGGGATCAACAAACATTAAAATAAAAAATAAAAATCATTAGTGTTAACTGTTAAGGTAACAGTGGGAACGTGCCCCCACCTCTTTTATTTTGTTTAAAGTTCTCAGTCTTTATTTTTAATAAAATATTATTTTGTATTTTTTATAATTTGTTTTTAATATGTATATATAAAAGTTCGTTCTCAAAACAAATAATATTCGTATCTCAGATTATGAATCTTTTTTTTTTCATATATTTAAATCTTTCCATAATAGTCACAAAGACACAAAGTATATATAATTAAGTTGTATTGTAGATCATATTTATTGATTTTGTAGTGTTTATTTCAGCATATTTTTTAATTTGGTTTTCATTTTTAAATATCAGATATAGATAGATTTTAATAAATAAATAAATAAACATGTTTTTCTCTCTTACCATAAACAACGTTATAATTGTACCACGAATCAAACCTTTTGTGTTATTTAAAAAAGTTAGCGGATTTAGATATAATATCTTAAATCATCCATGAATCAACGGCAATTGACATCTACTTCTTCTCTTTAAGGTTGGAGGTTCAAATCTTCGTACGCCCCACATTTTATTGTACTAAAACAACAAGTTTATGTTGGGAAAAATACACGAGATATAAATAACGCGGAATAACAACAATATTATATCTCACGTTCCCACTTCACAGGTTATAACCAAATAAGTTATCGATCACAAAATACAATAATAAAGATAAGGGAAAGAGAGAACGACACCGTAAGTTATACTGGTTCGTCCCGATCTCGGGACTACGTCCAGTCTTCTGCAACTGCAGGTTCGACTATAATGGAGATTACAAGAAGCCTCAACTCGGTGCTACAAACTACCCTCAATAGTCGAACAATGACTATTGACTTCCAAGTATCACAACCCGATAGCTTGGGATCAACAACAAAAAGGAAACCGCTCAAACAAACCACATAAATTCCTTCTTCTTCTCTCAGTGGCTCACTGTCTCAAATAGGAAACAAAAATGAAATTCTAGAGAAATTAAACATCCACGCGATTTTCCTTCCTTTTTAGTTGATGATGGAATGAAGCACTTAAGTTACTTTTTATAGAAGAAAAAAATCACCGCCCCTTTCTTTCTTTAATATTATAATTTGTAAGCCACCTATAACTAAACCAATAAAAAGTAACCTTCAATTCAGCCAATTGAATTCAAAACTTAATGGGGTTAATTGGGCTTTAAATGGGCTTAGAAGATTTGTTTGGACTTCACAATTTCCTAACAATCTCCCACTTGAAGACAAAACAACGATCTTGCCTCCAACTGCAACGAAAATGATCATCTTGGCAAACTCCAAGGATCTACTCCCACTACAACTGTTATTTCCGATCTTCTTGACAAACTCCAATGTTCAACAAAAAGCTGTAAAATAACAAAGTTACAAAAGACAGGCAACCATCAGAAAATAACTGTAGTGTATCTGTGCTCGCCCTGAGGTATGGGCTCGCTACGTGGATCTATCTCCCAGACGAAAAAGATAGACACGTACTCCCACTTCAGCTAAGTGGTAACAACTGACATCTTCTTCAACCCTGAATCACTGTTCTTGAAGAAAATATATTTTGAGAAGGGTTTGAATTTTCTATTCAAACCTATTGCCAAACTAGAGACTTTTCCTTTGACCTTAGCAACTGCTCTGGCCTTCCACTTCGATGCCTCCACTCGCCTCGGCGACTTCTTCAATTCGTTCGAGCGTCTGGCAATTGGGGGTTGACAATAGCCATCAACTTTCTCTTCTGAACTTCCCAATTGTTTCTGAATTGAAGGATCATGATCTAACTGATCAAACTTGGCTATCAATGCTGCTGGCTCACCTCGATAACAACCATCTGCAGCTTTAACTGGCATCCACTGTCTCTTTGATCCTTTAGCAACATTCAACTGACATTTGTACAATGTAGAATTTTTGTGGCCAACTGCCACTACTTGGGATCCCAGTGTGAGTTTACACTGGCGACTGCCAAACTCACACCTGTAGCCTTCGTCTGTCAACTTGCCAATAGAGATGAGATTCATCTTCATTCTAGGCACAAACCTGACATCATGCAATACCAGAACACTACCACATTCTAACTTCAGACTAACATCCCCAATCCCACTGGTTTTGGAGACTCTGCCATCACCCATTCTCACTAGACTATGATGTCCACCTATGAATGATGTGAATAAATTTCTATTTGAAGTTATGTGTACAGTAGCTGCACTGTCTAGAATCCACTCAGATGAATTACTACAACTCTCTGTGTCACTTCCAACACAGACATTGGCATCATCAACTATGTTTACCTCTCGATCCTCTCTTAGCTTTCTACACTGACTTTTATAGTGACCTATTTTGTGACAGTAAAAGCATTCTATCTCCTTATTCCTATTTCCCCACTTCTTTCCACTACTACTCGGTTTCATAAATTCTTTATCCTTAGTCAAAGCTAAAGTTGATCCCGTAGTAGATGACTCTCTACCACTACTCTTTCTACGAATTTCTTCAGCTAGAGCTAAATCACAAACTCCTGAAAACTTCAGAATATTTTCTCCTACCGAATTAGACACAGCTGTCTTCATCGTTTCCCAACTTTCAGGTAAAGACATTAATAACTGAATAGCGTATACTTCATCAGTAAAATCTATCTTAACAGACTTTAACTGATTTACCAAAGTGGTAACCTCATTGATATAGGAATTTACAGATGCATCTTCAGCCATTTGCATGTTAAAAAATTTCTTAAGAAGATATGCTTTACTATTAGCAGACGATTTCTCGTACCTGTTTGTAAGCGCTTCCATTAGCTTGATTGCGGTAGTCTCATTGGCTACAAGACTCACAACTTCCATTGTCAAACACATTCTGATGTTTGCAACTGCTTGTTCATCGAGATCTTCCCAATCTCCATCTGACATCTCTTTCGGTCTCTCTTTCAGTGCCTTGTGTAATTTCTTGCAGGTTAAAAAATCCTTCACCTGCATCTTCCAATAACCAAAATTTCCCCCATCAAATTTTGTGACTCCTTCGAAACTCTTTGGATTCGTCGCTCCCATGATTTCTGAACCAAAAGCTCTGATACCACTTGTTGGGAAAAATACACGAGATATAAATAACGCGGAATAACAACAATATTATATCTCACGTTCCCACTTCACAGGTTATAACCAAATAAGTTATCGATCACAAAATACAATAATAAAGATAAGGGAAAGAGATAACGACACCGTAAGTTATACTGGTTCGTCCCGATCTCGGGACTACGTCCAGTCTTCTGCAACTGCAGGTTCGACTATAATGGAGATTACAAGAAGCCTCAACTCGGTGCTACAAACTACCCTCAATAGTCGAACAATGACTATTGACTTCCAAGTATCACAACCCGATAGCTTGGGATCAACAACAAAAAGGAAACCGCTCAAACAAACCACATAAATTCCTTCTTCTTCTCTCAGTGGCTCACTGTCTCAAATAGGAAACAAAAATGAAATTCTAGAGAAATTAAACATCCACGCGATTTTCCTTCCTTTTTAGTTGATGATGGAATGAAGCACTTAAGTTACTTTTTATAGAAGAAAAAAATCACCGCCCCTTTCTTTCTTTAATATTATAATTTGTAAGCCACCTATAACTAAACCAATAAAAAGTAACCTTCAATTCAGCCAATTGAATTCAAAACTTAATGGGGTTAATTGGGCTTTAAATGGGCTTAGAAGATTTGTTTGGACTTCACAATTTCCTAACAGTTTATACGATAAATTTAATTATATCAATACTCTAACATATGAATTACTGAACAGGCAATGTCTCTCCTAACGGTAGTAGTGTCCGTGCCAAGCCTAAAACCACCTGCATGTTTAGAACTCAGTAAAGAAAACTGCAAGCAAGCTTCCAAATTACAGCTCGTATTGTTCTTCGGTTCGCTCTACTTGTTGGCAGTAGCCTCCGGCGGGACAAAACCGAACATCTCGACGATCGGAGCGGACCAATTCGACGAGTTCCATCGAAAGGAGAAGGCCCAAAAGCTGTCCTTCTTCAACTGGTGGATGTTTAGTGTGTTCTCTGGGATTCTCTTTGCCTCCACCATTTTGGTTTACATTCAAGACAATGTGGGGTGGAGCTTGGGATATGGCATCCCCACAGTTGGCCTTGCAATTGCCATTCTCATATTTGTGAGTGGCACTCCCTTTTACAGGCACAAACTCTCCAATGGAAGCCCCTTCACTAGAATGGCTAATGTCATTGTTGCTGCTGCTTGGAATTGGAGGCTCCCTCTTCCTAAGGACCCAAAGGAGCTCCATGAGCTTGAGCTTCAACACTACTCCTCCAAGCTTGGAACTTTCAAGATTGATTCCACTCCATCCTTAAGGTGTGTCACAATCACTCAATAAAAAATATAGTCTTTCGTTTTGTGTTCTCTCTAAAACTTTAAAATCGTGTCTATTTTATATATGTGTCCTTCAAAAAAGGTTGAGATAGGCCTCAAAACTTCCAATTTGGTATCTATTGTTAAAGGATGAATATAATTAGGTATGTTGAGGATCTCACCTTGAAAAGATGAAGGGACCTCACTCATAATACACTTCAGGAAAAAAGACCTACAATAGCATCAAAAAAACGCTATTATAGTCATTTTATAGCGTTTTCGCAAAGTCGTGGTAGCCCAAGCTACTTTTATAAAAGCTATTAAAAGGCAGATTATTTATAACTTTTCATAAAAGCTATTAAAAGTCGGAAGCCTTCCTAAAAGGCCATAAAAAGTCTCAGCCTTTTATAGCATGGGCTATTACGACTTTGCAAAAAAGCTATAAAAAACCTATAATAGCATTGTTTTGGAGCTATAACTAACTGTCTATAACAAAAATAAAATGCTATTATTTATTAATGATAACATTTATTTACCACTATAAATATTTTTTGTACCTTCAAATGAAAGCTAGGATAAACCTTTGATTGATCTCTTTTTTTTTTCCTTTCTATTAGCATTTATAATGTTTTTTTATAGCGTTTAATAAATGTGTTGCATAATAAAAGCAAATTATAAATACATGAAACATAACACTAGATACAATAAAAAAAAAGTATTTTTATTAAATAATTAATCCAAAAAGATTGACATTGTCCCATAAAGTAAATATAGTAATGAATATGAACTCGGAGATGATACAAAACCTACATTTTATCAATCTATCATTAATTAATTACAAAATATGTTAACCAAAATTCAAATAACTCAATCTAGTTGTCTTGTGGCAATGACATTCCCATTTTTCCATTGTTGTGAAGATACATAAATTACTTCTCTCACCCCCACTTGGTCCTCTCACCCCAAATAATTTTGAGATGAACCCCATGATATCAAACATGGTATCAGAACCCAGGAAGTCCAAACGGGTATTTGGTCTAAAAATGGTGAACCCAAAGAGGGCTCACGAAGCCCAAACGGGTATTCGGTCCAAAAATGAGATCTGACCCAAGAATGGTAAACTCAAATAGACATCATCTTGAGAGTCATGTGACATGTTGAGGATATCCCACATTGTGAAGGTGAAGGGATATCACTCATAATATAAGTTGAAGATCCCACTTTGTAAAGATGAAGGGACATCACTCATAATGTAAGATACAAGTTGAATTTTTGAATTGATGGGTGATTTAAAATTTGTGTAAACACTTACATAACATGTATTACAATGACTTAGGAAGGTTTGTATAAGTAATATATTATATGTAAATGTAGGTTTCTGGACAAGGCTGCAATAAGAAGAAATTCAAGTAATGGATGGAGGTTGTGCACAGTGACACAAGTGGAAGAGACAAAACAAATGGTGAGAATGATACCAATTCTGATATGCACATTCATGCCTAGCACAATGGTGGCACAATCACACACACTTTTCATAAAGCAAGGAACCACTTTGGATAGAAGCATCGGCAGCCACTTCAAAATTCCTCCTGCAAGTTTATATGCTTTTGTTACCATCTCCATGCTTCTCACTATTGTCATCTACGACAGGTTTGCTCAATTTTATCATCAATACTAACCCTACTCTATTCGAATTGGTTTAAATATATTTAACTTCTACCTAATTAATACGGTCCCGTCAGCATTCCGTTAAGTTAAAGTTAAGTCATTTAGAATCATTTTGCAAACTTGGGGACTAGAGTGTATCTTTTGGAACTTTAGAGACCAAATATAGACATTAAATTCAAACTTGGGGGACTAAAAGTGCATTTTGCCCTAATTTTTAAAGGTACTTATAGAAAAAACGATTTTATTTTTAAAAAGCATTTTTTTTTTCATAAAGTTATTCCAAACACAACAAAATACTATTTTCACTAGGGAATTTATGTGTTTTGCTATCTACTTCTAAAAATGTTTTCAAGATATGTGAAAAACATAGTAAAGAAATTGGGAAGGAAACAAGTAAAATTTTTAAAAATAGAAAACTAAAAATAAAATCATTATCTAATCCTAAATTATCTTCTAAAGTTTTGCTTGTTTGACTTTTTTGTGTTTTTCATTAGATTTAGGGTTTAGGGTTGGTTAAATTCTAATTTGATCAAGTTTTTTTTTTATCTATTTTAGTTCATGTATTTTCAAAATATCTATTTTAATCTCCTTTCAACTTTTATCCTTTTTTATCATAACTTTATATTAAAACTACAGTAGTATTTTTGCAAACAGAAATCAAAATGTTCACTTTTGTAAAAAGTGCATCAATCAAAATGAACGCTTTGAAAGAACAGAAACAAAAATAGGCAAACTCGATGATGAAAATAAGATCTAAACCTCGTAAATAATATAGTTATTTTGGCAGGATCTTTGTGAAGATAATGAAGAGAGTGACCAAAAATCCAAGAGGAATCACAATGTTACAAAGAATGGGAATTGGAATGATTTGTCATGTCTTGATAATGACAGTGGCATCTCGAGTCGAAAGGCGTCGACTTTATGTCGCTAGAGAAAACGGGTTAATCAAAAATGGATTATCGTCATCGTCTTCAGGACATCTCCCCTTAACCATTTTTACTCTCCTCCCTCAGTTCATGCTGATGGGAACTGCAGATGCATTCCTTCAAATAGCCAACATTGAGTTCTTTTATGATCAAGCACCAGAAAACATGAAGAGTTTAGGCAGTTCATATCCAATGACTTCACTTGGAATTGGCAACTTTCTCAGTAGTTTTATTCTTTCAAAAGTTTCTGAGATTACAAAAAGAAATGGTAAAGGCTGGATTTTGAACAACTTGAATGCTTCTCATCTTGACTACTTCTATGCCTTACTTGCAGTGATGAGTGCTGTTAACTTCTTAGTGTTTTTGCTCATTTCCCAATTCTATGTTTACAAAGCTGAAGTCTCTGATTCTATGAAAGTGCTTACTGATGAACTTGAGAAGAAAGCAATCAATTAGCTAAGATTTTTTTGTTTAGTAATGTACACAATGCTTCCATTGTTGTTGTTGTTAACATGTGTTGATTTTCCTTGTGTTTTCACTATAATATATATGAGTTGGATATGGAATAATTGTTTTCATGTGTATACAAGGAAAAAGGAGAGGAAATTTTGGATATGTTTTGAAGAATTTTGCTTTATATCTCTATTGGTTGATTGATTGAGAAGAAGAGAAAAAAAAAATTATTTGTGACTACCCTTTGGAGGAAACGACATATATTAATGAACCGACACCACATCTGAATGGAAAGAGAACTTCAAGCTATGCAAGCATGGTTGCTATCGATATCAAACAAAATATTCATAACATTCAATAAACGAAGACGACACACACTTTCAACAAAAACAAACAAAACATTCATAACATAAAATAAAGGGGAGAGACTATAAGATGAAGGAAAACTAAGTTTAGTTGGAGATGTCAAAGAAGTTGATGAGATGGTTGTTGCCGGTCAGTTCTTTGTACACCATGGTGCCATAGGTATGGCTTACACTCCCCTCAATAGCTGTTAATCGAAGTTGGAAGTTGGTCCCGTCCACCTCTTGGAAAAGTCCACTAATCACTTTTTGAAATTTCAGTTGAGTTTTGGCCTGCTTATTGTGTTCATTCACTGCAAACTCTCCTAAGCTTTGGATTTCTGGGTCAGCTATGTTCTTTATTGGTTCATACATGCCAGATTGTGGCTTCGTCGTCGCTTCCAACGACAGCGATAGGACGAAGAAGAGAAGAGAAGTACTCATGAAAAAAATAGACTTTGACAATGCCATGGTTAAGTTATTGGAGTTGGGGAGTATTTAATTTGTTGGGAGTGTGTGGTTGATGGTATGTTCAAAGAGAAAGTTGGTGGGTATTTATAGGAATGGAAAAATGCATATGGATGGGAGGAGAAAACAACAAGTTTGCCCTAAGATGTTTGGAATTTCTTAATGAATTGATTTATTTATTTTTTTAAAGAGTAAGTGTGTTTCATATGCATTAAAAAAAAAAATCATATTTTTCATGTTTAATTTATTTATTTATTTTCATTTTTAGCTCTATAGAAATAGAATGCCTTAATTGTTTCCTAATGAAGTTCAATTTTGTAAGGTAATATAATTACTATTATGAAAAACTATCATTTATGGTTTTATCTTAAATGTACCTAACGCAAATCAATGCAAATTAAAAAAAAAAAAAAAAAAAAAAAAAAAAAAAAAAAAAAAAAAAAAAAAAAAAAAAAAAAAAAAACTAGAGAAAAAAAATTAATGCAAAACAAAATCTAATTTTCTTTAAAGGACAATGTTAAAAAAAATTAAATCAAATATTTCCAAATCGAACATAAATATTTGTATTGAAATTAAAATTGAATGCGATTTGTTTTGTTTTTCGTTTAATATCTATTTTAAACAAGAGAAATTGTAGTAAATGACAATTTAAGACTTATTGTTTGCAAATATAGCATGTTTTTAAAAATTTTGCGGATATAGCAATTTCTATCGCTGATATCTTATGACTGATAGAAGTCTATCGCTGATCACCTCAGCTTTTTATAGATTTTTGTCGGTGATAATAGTCTATCAGAGATAATAGTCTATCACTGATAGAAGTCTATCAGAAGTCTATCAGTGATATAATAAAGTCTATCAGTGATAGAAACGGGTTTTTTTGCCATATTTGCAAAACATTTTAAAGTTTGCTAAATTTGCAATTAGTTTGGGCTTGATTGCTATTTGTGCAACCAGTCCTTTTAAACAATATGCCTAAAAATATAATCATTGATTTTTTTTTTTTAAAGCTAAATATACCAAATGGTCTATAATCCTTTAGATTACTCTCAATTTTTTTTTTTTTTTTTTTTTTTTGAAAGACTCTCAATTGGGCTTCAATTGTGTATAGTATATTAAATTGCAAATTTATGATTTTTAGTTGGAGATTAATAATAGCTAGAATTAAAAAAACTCAAATGGAATATAGCTAACTAAATTTGGTATTTACATTTCATAACTACCTAAATTGTAGGGGTGGAGAGTGAACAATTATTTTCTTGATTATACCTTGTTAGATAAGGTTATTTATGGTCACATCATACTTACATGTACATGTAACTACGAATATATATACACATTATAAATTATCGAAAACACTGTTATTATCATTTTTTATCACAATTGTTCATGAAAATTTTAGTTATTGATAAGCATTAATAGGCTGAAAAATTAATTTGAATAAATGTTTCAGGTTAGACTTTAATTTGAATTTTGTTTACATGTTTCGATTTAATGGGTGTTTGTTACTCTTGTTTTGACTATATCTCTCATCCTTAATTTTTGAATTGGTGTACTACTGTTTATTATTTTTATTCAGGATTCTTTCTAAATAAATTTTCTTTTTTTTTTTAGAAAATTTGGGTTGAATGGTGTAATGTGTAAGTAGAGGGTAGTTTCGTCCAAACACTTTGTAAATATTATTCTAAATATAACCATTTTTTAATCAAATAATTAGGTTAGCTATTTTTTAACGCATTATCCAATTTTAGCTATATTGCTCCTTTTTAGTTTAGTTTCATTTTAAGCTCAGATGGGTGATTGGGTGATTGTAGTGATTACTCTGCTAGATTTTTGTTTATTTTTTATTATCTGCATGGTTTCTTTAAACAAATTGTTTTTATTGCTTTTTTTAATTTTCAAACCTAGTATATTCCCCCTGGTGTTTAAAATAATTGTGGGTAATATACTTTTAAAAAAATCAGTTATCATATGAAGATTAGTATTTGATAAAATTTATTTTTAAACATTGATCAAAGCATCTCACAGTGTGCAAATTACACTAATGGTCTTCCAGGTTTGAGTTTGGTAGCACTTTGGTCCCTAAAGTTTCAAATCCAACAATTATATGAGGTTTGAATTTAGTTCGTTTTTTTTTGTCCCTCCGTCAAAATTTATGTTAAGCTCTAACAGAATGATGACGTAGCACTTATTTTTAATTAAAAAAAATTGTTTATTAAAATTATTTTTTTCTTTTTTCTCTTTTCTTCTCAAAAAGAAAACAGAAAAGAGGTAGAAAAAAGAAAAGAAAAAACTAACAATTTTAATAATTAAAATAAAAATTAAAAATAGTGTCACGTCATCAGACTTAACATTTTGAGGACAAAAAAACGAACCAAATTCAAACCTCGGGTATAACAATAATTGTTGGATTTGAAACTTTAAGGACTCAAGTGCTACCAAACCCAAACATGAGGGACCATTAAGGTAATTTGTTCTAAAGTATATTATTCTTATTGTTATTTGTACATTCGTGCAAGTGAGGTAGAGAGGGCACCTCGTGATGTTGCCTCTTCTCCTAGTCCTCTATTGTCCTTCTCAAAGGCTTGTTCGATTTTGGAGTGGTGTGATTTTTTTTATGGCTAATTCTCTTGTGAACTCTACGAGATTATCTTTTGTTTTTTAGTTCAATAATTGTAAAGGTCGAGATCGAATTATCGATTTTTGAAATGATAATCGATGTTTTATTCAATTAGCTACCGTCGGATTGGTACAAAAGATTATTCCTCAAAAATTTCCATTTTAACAAAGTGGTTCATTTTTTATTTAGTCTTTAAATGTTGAACAACTTCTTGAAGTTTTTAAACTATGTATGTATTTAGTCTTCATACATTAAAAATAATATTGTAAGAAATCCTTAAGTCCCGTTTGATAACCATTTCGTTTTTATTTTTCTGATTTTGAAATTTATATTTGTTTTCTTTTAATTTTTTTACTATGGATTTCACTTTTCTTTAGAGAAACATTTGGACTCTTAGTCAAATTCTAAAAACAAAAATTCTTGGTTTTTGAAAATATTGGTAAAAAGTAGATAACAAAACAAAAAAAGTTATAGGGTGAAAGTAGCGTTTATAGTCTTAATATTCAAAAATAAAAAACTAAAAATCAAATGGTTATTATACGAGCGTTGGACTTTCAATTTTATGTTTTATAGGTCTTTGTTATTAACTCTTTGTTAATTTAACCTTCCAAATACCTAAATTTGCATGAAATGAAATGTCACAAATTTGCTTGAAATCAATGGAATGTGGCAATAGATGGACAAAAAACCAGGCAAAAGCCTAAGAAAAACTTATAATAATATACAAATATATTTGTTTTGGTTCATTAATCTCATTAACATTACATTGATGATGTTGTTGTTGTTACATTTGGAGATTTTCCTTTTGATTTAACTAAATATCATATGTATGTAATGTAATATTGTTTTCTCCAAAACAATGAAAAATGAAATAAACATATATGGGATGTGTTTTAAAGAATGTTTTTTTTTTATCTATTTTGTCTTTGAATAAGGTGGGGTTTTGTTAATTGGCAATGTTTTTTTTTTTCTTTTTTTTATTTTTGAAAAGAATTGGTAATGTTTTTTAATCTTTGGAGGGTTTGGTTTGTAAATATGTATGCAATGTGTCTCCCTCAAAGGTTTTTTTTTTTTTGCCCAAACTTAAATCTAAAGTTGGTATAATACATACACATACTCTCTGTCTCTCTCTCTGTTTCTCCCTCTGTTTTCTCTCTGCTTTTTGATGTACAAAATAGAAGATTGCTTCATCTTCTTTTTGCTAATTGGAATGTTCTCTTTAAGAATTGGTTAGCGATTCGATCATTTCGATGGCACAAAACACGTAAGATGGTGTTCGGATCGGCTCTATTCCATCGTCCGGTCGTCGGAGGCATAGGTAGCTTTTGTCCAGAACCCATAACTCCTATTCCACTTGTTTCACAAGTCACAATGCTGAAATCTTCAACCAGTTGTTCAGTACATTGGCTCATCAATGCTATTACTCCCTCGACTGCCTCGGCTTCTCGCTCGACGATATTCTCTGCAATCAATCCCTCTCCACAAGCACAAAATACCTTTTTCAAATTTTCAAAATCCTCCTCGATCATCTCGTGGTCGGAACGATAGAACACCCTAGAGGGTCCTCCGGCTAGAAGAACCATTAAAAATGCTTCAAAAGAGGATCTCATCACTTCTTTCATTGCTAAGGCCTGAGCTCTATCAGTCACAATTGCACACAATAAGGTAAGGTTTTGTTTTAAGACACGCAATGCTGGTCGAATCCGTGCATTCGCTACATCGCCCGTGTATAAGCAATCATAAAAGACAGAACTTGAATCTAGGAATACCAGACGATAAGCAGCTACTTCTGATACATGTAGACAAGCTGATTCAATGCTTGAGTTGGCAACTTCAAAGTAAGAAGATGAATTGCTATAAGATCTAGAATTGCTCAAACTTTTGCCGGCTGAAGGAGTGACTCTAGGAGAAACGGAAAGAATTTTGTCAAGTGAATGTAGGTGGGAAAATATATAATGCAATGTGTTTAGACGAATGTATAGGCGTTGAGTTCCACGGCTGGTCGACGGTCGAGGGTGATGGCCTTCATGAGAACCAATATGATGCACCATATTTTCTCCAACAACACTACAAGGAGTAGCTTTCTTCCACAACTTAACGAACTTCGAATCTCGGTTACACCGTGTTAGAGGAGGAAGTTGTGGGAGGTAACTTTGTTTTGAACCTGAAAAAAATAGGAGCATGTTTCACAGTTGATCTTGTTCAATTGGGATAGACATTTGCATTGAAGTTAAACAAGAACATTTACTAGAAATGTAATAATAACATATGTAATTGTTACCACATGATGACACAAATGTGATATAGTCTTGGAAGATGCGTTCTAAACCAGCAGCTAGATCTTGAACTAAATCTTCAGTAACTCCAATAGGAATTTCAAAGAACTCCTCCACATTTTCCTTTGCACACTTCATCAACTCCACAGCCGACTGCGCGTATGGTTCCGTTTTCGACCTTGGATTCCAAGTCTGCAAGAAAAAAAGATTGAAATATATCACTTGCTGATACCAACTTCAATTCAAAGGCAAAACTTTATTATAAGTTGAAGAACACTATCATTATTCTCACTCACTTCTGATTCTTTTGCTCTGTTAAGACACTCTCTTTGTTTCTTTAGCCTCTCATCAACCCATTTTTTCAAGAGGTTCATTATAATGGATTCAACTTCAAAAGGAACCATCTCCCTGACTATTGCCTTGCCGCCGTCGTCACAGTCAACGGAATCCTCAACCACCATTTGAACTAGCACCTTCTCTAATCTTCCGGCCCTATGCAAAACACCGATCGTCTCACTCGTCAACGTGGACACCCCGCTTAAATATTGCTTCAACATGGTACCATAGCAGTTGTGCAATGTAACTGCTGCAACTCCAACTGCAGTTGCATGCCATTTCCTTAGTATAGGACTGAAGCTTTCCCGCTCTTTGAATGCCAAATCCTCTGTTTCTTTGGCCAACTGAAGCAGAGCCTCACTCACCTCACCTTTTAATTCCATGTTCCCATTCTCAAGTACCTAAATTGCAATGAGAATTTAAATGATTGAACACATATGATCATTAAATCTAATAATGGATGGAATTAGAACCTTGGCGAACGCATTCCGTATTGAACATCGAATGTAGTAATCGACACGATCACCGGACGAATCCACCACCAATATATCACCCTCGTTTTTCCCTGCCCCTTCTGTGATAGTAACATCTTCACCTAGAATCTTTGATGCGGATAAGGCTAAGGGGAGGAGGTTTTCTACCTGACCAACTGTCCCCCTCTGGAAATAATCATGGTAATGAAGTAACCTCTTCTCGGCCCAACCCTGCATCGAAGACAATACCGACGATAGAAGCTTAACGTATATCGAATCTCGATCCGGCCTCTTGGCGTCGTTGGACACCTCTGCCAACATAGCATGAGCAGCACAAAGAAGGTCTGGCTCAAGCTGTGCTGTCACAACATATTGCTGGAATAACACCCATGTGAAACACACATTATGGACTGGTCTGGTGATTCCCAACGTCGACCACGTCTTCTTCATTAGCTCGAGAAGTTCGTCGACCTCGTCGAGTACTAACGTCTCGTCCCTGATGTCGAATATGGCTTGAAGAAGAGCAACATAGATGTGAATGTTGAGAGGAAATCCATCAGCCCAATGACACACATCGGTTGGAGTTCCATTGGCACTGCGCCAAGACAACGACACAACAGAATTGCAAAGCGTTCTCATGGTATCAGAGTTCTTCCCTGTGTCGATCGGCCTTGATTCACACCCTCGAATGATCTCCCTAAGACGCATTGCAAATGTGTTTGATTTATCAAGTGGAATGGAAGGGTGAAGAAGAAGGCCTGCCTCCAAGATCTTGAGCTGCCGTTTCTGCCATACATGGTATTCATTTGCATCATTGAATTCTGATGGCTTTAGATGGCGTAGAAGCTCCAATGGAAGAATTATGGTCTCTGCCCTTCTTCCCATCTGTTCATATGTACCAAAAAACACTATTAGAATGAGAAATTTTCATTACATTGATGCATAAATTGGAAATGAAAGAAGAAATGTACTTGGCCAACAAGAGTCCTCATGAGGGTCTTCCTAAGCCTGTTATCACTTTGCTCTGTAACTCTCATCTGCTGCCTCATAATCTCTGCCGACGTCATCGGCCGACGCGGTCTCGACGACGGCAGAGTATACGACAAAGCAGGGCTTGATCCACTGGTGTTATGAGCACTCGGCGACGACGGGTTCGAGCCGCTGTTCCCACTGGACATTCTTCTGGATGGTGATCGCTTCAACATCTTCAACCCGAGTGCCCTCTTGATCCGACTTGTCGGCGTCATCACCACCCCATTAGGCTTCGGCCCCGACGCCCCATCTCCATTGCCACCATTTTCATGATTGGAAGAGGAGTAAAATGCAAGAGCGTTCCGACCTCCAAATCCCGGTGAGGAGCGGCAAGCCGTGAAGAAGATCTCGTACGCGGTCTCACGAACATCATCACGGTCAATTCCGTCGAGCTTGTTGAAAGGCCACACTAGATCGTTCTCGAAAACGTCGACGTGGTAGTCTGGCCGGGGGACGGAGAGGTGCCCGGACAGGGACTCACGGCGGACGTTGTGGCTGTGCCCCATTTGGGAGGAGTGGAACAATCTCAATTTCACTTCTCTCTCTCCCTCTATTTTTTTTTTTACTCTGTTTCTTTAGATATTCGGTGGGAGGGAAGTGGAATATGAGGCGCGCATTTCTCTTAAAACAAAACCATTTTTGGAGATAATCTTGTATGGTGAATTCTTCTTTCTTATTTTCTTTTGTTAGTTATTTTACACACGACAGAAAGAGATAATTCTGGCTGATCCAACCTTCTCCATCACAACTCTACGAGAAACAAGGAGATACGGGATGAAACAGCCATTAATTTCTGCAACTCAAAAAAAAAACTTGTCTTTTTTTCTTTTTTCTTTTCTCCTCCTACCTTCCATTGATTATTTTATAAAGGGTTTTGCTAAAAATAACCATACCTTTGAGATTTCGATCTATTTTCTCCAAAAACAACGACACCATTTGATGCTCTGTTCCTCCCCTGTCTTTTCCTCTGTTTTCTTGTTCTGCTTATTTAAGATCACTTACATTACATTATATTACAACCCTTTTCATATTTATCTACTGATTAATCCATCATAAAAGAGAGCAGAGTGGAGTGATTATCCATAAATGGTGACAAAATAAAGCTATATTAAGGTTATATATGTTGTTGTACTTGTCTGATATTCATGCTATTTCATTTTTTAGGCAACCATATTAGTGATAGACATTATATTATGAAGGGTGTAATTGAAATTCTTTGAGGATATAGCCATTTTAAATTTGCATCTTAACCAACACAACAAAATCTAAATTCTTGAAGCTTAAGTTGAGGTTAGGTTTTGAGCCTCTTTGATCATTAAGGTAGAAACAATATAGCTACTTCATTTCCCACCTGATGATTTTTAATCATGGAAAGTTTGGAAAACATGATAATTCGGGCTATTTCGGGATTAAGGGTCCGTTTGGAATGATTTTTCAAGTGCTTAACTCATTTTTCAAGTCATTCCAAACAGGCCTAAGACAAAAACGTTCACGAAATCTTGAGATCGGGAGCTATAAACAACAGAAAGAAAAAGTAGAGAAGCTCTATGATTCATTAACCATGATAAGTATAGGAAAAATTCCAAGTGTTTGCAACTACACAATGTATCATTCTGCGCTATCAAAAGCTCAACTAATCTGAATGTTTGATTCAATAACATCAGCAGCAGCAGCATCCATATATAGTGTATCACCTGGAAGGTGATCTTACAAATTCGAAAACGGAAACAGTACAAGATGCCACCGGGACACATCGCCAAACAGCGCAAGGGATAACGGCATATTAATCAGTTGATCTTCAAACTTTTCTGCCAGTCGTCGTAGTAGCAAAGCAATACAGTATACAGTCAGAAAGACCACCAATGACTATCAGTTTAGCAGTAAAGAAACCACATTGTTCTTGTCATTATACACTAATATTTGATGTAATAATCTACATAATTATACAGCTGCAAGAATCAGCCTCCTCGTCCCCGGAGTCGCTCACATCGCTGCAGAAACAGACCGAAACACAGAACCAAATTACGAAACTAAAAGCAAAGAAATACTCAGTCCACAACAACATCCTGTTGAGATAAACCCTATATTCTAAGGACCAATTATCCCCTATTATGTGAACCTAATAGAAAATTAAGCAAGTAGCAACAATAATAACAATCAAGCATTTAACGTGGAAAAACCTCATCAACTAAAGGTGAGGAGTAAAACACCATCATATTCAAAACAGATTTCATCTACCTTAAAACAAGCTCTTAACTTCGATCTAAGAAAACAACCAATTATGTCAAAAGCACCACCAAAATGAAGCTAAAAGTACAAAAAAATCCAAGCATCATATCCCTCAATACAAGCCATTTCAAGTAGATTCTAAAGAAAACTAATCCGAGCTCCGATATGGAGATAAGAGAGGTCCGTTGTCCTAACAAACAATCATCATCAATCAACTAAAAACCCAAAAGAACAGACCATTTCAACTCATAAGACAGAATTGCAGCAAGTTTTCTAAAATAAGACAGTGAAATGAGTTGTACTCAAGTTTCAAATTCAGTGTGTCAGTTCCCAAATAAGGAAACTTTTCAGCTTCTTCTACATCCCAAAGTTCAACTATCAACAGCAATTCAGTGTCCCATTTTAGATTCTAATGCTCAAAATGTAAAAATGAGACTAAAAACAGAAAGCCCATCTTCTCCTAATAACACAAAACAGACCAAAAAACCATGAAAATGCACAAAAAAATACTAAAATAAAAAAACAATCTAGCTACCTCGGTTGAAACTCCAAAATCTCCGCTAGGTTATTACCATTACTATCATTCCACCGGACTTTCATCCTCGGTTTATTCGATTTCCTCGACATTCCGCCGCGCCGCGGCGGCAATAAGGCATTTGATTCACTGCAATCTTCGCCGTTACCGGAATCCCCAACTTCTCCGGCAGCCACAGAATCCACAGACTTCTCTTTGCAGCCATTAACATCCTTAGAATCGCCATCCATAGTTCAAAACTCTCACTAACTAGAAACCCAAATCGGAAATTTGCCCTATTAGCTACACCAAAAATCAGACCCAGATTTCAGATTTCTGAATCGAATCATCTCAGAAATCCACTTCATCCAAACCCCAAGAAGAAAATTTCTCAATTAATCCACTCGAAACTCAGATTTCACAACTGGGTCAACGCTCACGGGTTCAAAATTTATGAACCCATCAAAAAACCCTCTTCGAAAAGTAAAACCCCCCGATCTAAAATTCCAACCAATCAAAACTAGAAAGGAAAAAACAATGGATTAGAAATTAGAATCGATATATTTTCTCGAGAAAGTGACAGAAAACTAAATCCCCTCCAAAACCCAAAAAGAAAAAATCAAAAGAAAAACTCAAATTTGTGAATTTGCGATGGAATTGTGAGTGTACAGATGAAAGATGAGCGAAAAAGAAATTAAAAGAAATAAGAAAAAAAGGCGTTTACTTTGGTGTGATTGGTCAATAGTGATGTCGAATAATGTTGTGCAATTGGACGGTTGAGATTGGATAGAAATGAGTACAGATGAGTCATTTAGTGGGTCCCAGTGGCGGGTGTTCGTTAAATTCGTTGCTCATAAACTGTCGGTTATCAGATCTTGCTTCTGTTCTATTTAGGTTATTTTGACATTAATTCTTGTGGTCAATATGCAGTTGTTTTTGGATCATAATTAGTAATTTAGTACTTTGGAATTAATTATGTTTTGTTTTTAATAATCCCCACTAATCTCAATTGACATTTTCATCATTCCTTATCTTAACAAGAATAATATATTATGTGTGTTTTTGTATGTATTATTATTATATGAGCATGTTGGAAGATGACTATGTCAATTTCTTGGTCTCTATGGAAAATATTTGTAATTTAATTCTAATTTAAGTCATTATTTTAGTGTTAATTTCATGAGTGGATGATTTCTTGGGATATTTGCACAGATGACCTCTTTCGACTTCGAAGGTCTTAATGTTTTTTGGTCTCCCTCGGAAACGCATGTTTTTTTGTCTCTTTGTTGACGTCATCAGCATTACGTTGAGCTTGATCGCGAGGGAAAAGTATGTAGTATTTTTTGTTGGGCACGAGGGCATTATAGTTGTCTATGTTGCAATCATGTTCAGCGAATGATACGAATGACTTTTCAAAGAGGGAGGGGGCTTGTTGATTACGAGAGAAGATCAAAAAAATTGATTACGAGAGAAGATCAAAAAAATATGCATTTTAAAAAAACGGGATCATTTGATTTTAAGATTTTCGAAGGGATCATCTGTACCAAAATTTCATGATATCGTTGACCTTTTTTTATAGGTTATTATGAAACTTTTTTTATAATACATGGTAGGTGTGAGAATTCATGGTGTTTAGATGAAAAAGGATACCTACTAATTTTATTCCCAAGTCAACCAATTGAATTATGACAAAGTATTTTTTTTTTTTTTTTTTAGTACATTGGGGTGGGGGGATTCGAACCACAGACCTCTCGGTCATCAAATCATACATATACCAGCTGAGCTATGCTCGCTTTGGCGATAAAGTATTTTTTAGATTTTATAAGTATCAAAGTTTCTTATGTCATAGAAGTAAGCTTACCTATATTTAGATTTATAGGTGTAGAAGTGGAAATTATGTGTTTTTCCTTAAAACAAAAAATAATTCATTAGGGTTTGCTTCCATTTTTAACTTTTGACTTCTGATTTTTTAAAATTGTATTTATTTTCTCACAATTTCTCTACAATGATTTTTCATTTTTCTTATGCACTCATTTGGATTCTTAGCCAATTTTCAAAAAATAAAAACAAGTCTTTGAAAATGACTCTTTATAGTTTTCAAAATTTGGTTTGAATTTGTAAAACATCGATAAAAAAAAATATATAACCAAACAAAGAAATTTATAATTGGAAGAATAATGTTTACAAGCTTAACTTTTAAAAATCAAGAACTAAAATTCAAATTGTTATCGAATGAGACTACATAATTGATTTTTGGTTAAATTACAATTTTAGTCCATAAACTTTAAAATTTGTGTCTATTTTGTCTCTGAATTTTCAAAATTACAAATTTAGTCTCCAAACTTTCGAATTTTTTAAAATTCACAAATTTACTAAAAACATAATTGAAATTTTAAGATTTCATTAGGCATAAAACTTAAATTTATATCTAATAAATCAATAGATTTTTAAAAAACATTAAATTTGTCAAGAAGCTATTAGATACAAATTGAAAATTTAGAGATTTATTAAACACAATTTTTCTTTTTTTACAAACATAGTGTGGATTCTTTCTTTGTACTTTTTCCAACTTCCATATCCGTTAGAAATCAATTAAATTTGGTAAAAGCAAAATTTGGCCTAGAAAATAGGGTGTTCACATAACAATGACGAATAAAGAATAGATTTTTCATTTTGGGATGGAGATTCGTCGAACTTATCACATATTTATGTCAATTGAGTTATGTTCAAAATAGAATTAATTACATAGGTAATAACTTAGTTTCTCTCTTTTAGAGTTTTTTTTTTTTTTTAATTTCCCCTTCTTTAAAGTGGAACCATATGTGGTAGTTCAAAAGAAAATAAAACCACCTTATTATAAATGGCATCAATGAGAGCCACACTTTGTTATATCCCTCCTATGACCTTCTTTTATGGATTGAATCTTTAATGTGAAGAAAAAAAACACCTTACTAATTAAGGAGCTTGCTTAATAAAGATGTAATAATTAAATAAGGGTTTCAATTAATGTTCAATGAATCATTTAATTTTTAAAAATTAAATTTATTTTCTCACAATTTTATAATAATGGTTCATCTTTCTTGGAAAAGTATTTGGATTCTTGAGTCAATTTTTTTTTTTTTTTTTTTTTTTTTTTTTTTTTTTGGATTCAAAAATAGATAATAAATCAAGGAAACTTATCCCAAAAAAAATTTCTATTTTTGTTTTTGGTAAAATTGTTTTTTAAAGTATAAGTAAATTAAAAAAAAAAATATGTATATATATAATACATTTTTTTATTTTTTTATTTTTTTTTTCACGGTTGCAGAAATGATTGTTTGATTCATAATTTATGTCTTAAGGCAAAATTGAATCTCTAACTCTTAACTATTTTAGACCAATGTTCACCCATTCCACAACTAAATGATTGTTAGATATCTTCAAATTCTAATCTAACATACTTCTCCCTTTTCTCTCCCTACAAATTCAATACTTTCTCCAAACTTTTTTCTTTCTACGCATCCTCCGCACCTAAGCGGAGTTATACGTTTTTCATGTGTCTGTTGGTCCTTTCGAACGACTTTTACATGACTAATGACCTTATTTAGGGTGTGCCCCAGATTTCTGGCTTAGTTTCTCTGTCATTTAAGTGGAGTTTTATGCATTCCTTCTTAGTTAGTGTATCCACTACTTGGTTTGTTCCTATGTGATCATAAGTTTCTTCTTTTCTCTCTTCTTTTGTATTTTTCCTATCAATTCTCTTTCTCTTTACCTCATCACTAAATTTAATCAAAGATTCAAATGTGATTTGTCAAATGTATCAAACCAAAGGAAATTGGGTCACTTCGGCCATTTTGGGCTTGACCAAAGTGCTTGGTGGTCTTTGGGTATGAGTCTGGCTTAAGTATAAACCTCTTCAAAACTAACTAATTTAGTGCACACATTATCCACTTCGGCCATCTTGAACTTGACCAAGGTGTGAGTTTTCGGCTCCTAACTCCATTCTTGTAAGCTTTGGCCTGCTCACCTTGATCAGCAACCTTTAGTCGGGTTCTTCTAACATTTTTTTACATTCCATGTTTGTCTTTCAACTTTGTAAGTAAGTTTCGTTGAGACTTTTGTTCTTATGAAGTAAACTTTTTTATTTCATATCTTCTACTTTGGCTCTGTAATCAAGTCAAGTATCTTATTTTATTGTAACTTTTCTTTATTGGGGCAACTACAAGAATAGCTGAAACAAGCATTTGACAGTTGAAAAATAGCTAAATAAATTAATAGTTTGAAAATTAGCTAACTCCTATATTTAGATACTAATTTAGAATGTAGTTTGACAAAACTACCCTGGAGTCATTAAACGCTTGAAATACCTACAAAAAAGGAGAGATTTAATAACAAATAATTAAATAACAAAAAAAATATTAACGGTCTTTAACAAATATATACCATTTACTTGAGACCAAACTACCCCTGAGATTTACCGTTGCAAGAGAAATTAACAACAGAACAATAAATTACCATAGCAAAATAGTGTTGGACATGAAATATGAGAATTTAAAATTACTACCAGTGGGTATTGCCAAATATATACCCTGATTACATGCTAAAAAATATAAACACGTTTCATGCAACCATTTAATGGTAAGGTGCACCTCTCCATCTACCTTTAATGATACTAGTTAATGTAGAGAATCGAAACTATACTTGTCAAACAAAAAAAAAAAGACAAAAAAAAATATAAACACAAAATAGAAGTTAGACAATTTAAAATGAAAATCCATGAAATTTTAATTTTGAAAATGTTTTAAAATACAAATTGAGAATTTAGAAAGAAAAAAAAAACCATAATTTAGCAGCAGCAGAAGGAAAAAAAAAAAAAAAAAAAAAAAAAAAAAAAAAAAAAAAAAAAAAAAAAAAAAAAAAAAAAAAAAATTTAACAAAAACAAAATGTTAGTAAAAATCTTAACCCAACACCTCATCCGCCGCAAATCAATCCCAGCACCTCATCTGCCCCAAGCATCTCCTCCGTCCGGCGCACAGCACAGCTCCCGTCGATCCATCTCCTTCATCCGCCGGCGCACAGCCCACTCCGTCGCGACCCTTTCTCCGCCGGCGCACAACAACGGTTCGACCGCCGGGCGTCCCTTCTCCCTTCATCTGCCGGCCGTTCGTGGTGCGGCACAGAGAGACAACGTCTCCGCCTTCATCCGCAGTCCGTCGCGCACGACCATTGCAAATACCTTCATCCGCCGCGACCTTCATTCATCCTCCGGCCGTTCGTGTTGTCCGGCCATCGGCTCCTCCGTCCCGCCACCTTCTCCGTCGAGCACAGCCACCATCTCCATCGAGCACAACCACCATCTCCGTCGAGCACATCCACCATCTCCGTCGCGCACAACCATTGTCAATCTTCCATCGCCCAAACGTTGACAACAAAGGCTTCTATCCGATCTAATCTTTAGATACCTAGACTATAACTAAATTTGTTGGGATATATTTTATTAAATATTTAGTTAGGATCCCTTTTTTTAAGGTATTTTATTTATTCAAATCTTTTTTTAAAACAAATTGTTGTTAACACATACAACTCGGGTTCCTATATAAGTTTAAATATGGTTCCTGTAACATTTTAGTTCATTCACAGATGGCAAGGGCTAGCGAACGTTTGAAGGTTGCGGGTGTAATGTCTACGAAGAAATCAAAGAAGCAAACGTCTCTAATACGCGTAGGTGAAGAGGATGAGGTAATCCCAATTAGATACCTACCATACTATATGTAAATCTTACTATATACATCTAGGTTGTCAACCAAAATTTCGCAATCTAATTTGGTGTATTACCATACTATATGTAAATCTTACTACATACATCTAGGTTGTCAACCAAAATTTCGCAATATAATTTGGTGTATCAATGCTCAGGGTTCGGAACATGAAGTAACGAGTGAATTAAACCGAGAGACAATTGATCCTAAGACAAAAGGGAAAGGGCTGAAAAGACAAAGAGAAACTGGTGGCAATATACAAAAGATGAAGGTATCTCCGAAGAAGAAGGAGAAGGGAAAGGAAAAGGAGTATAAAAACCGTGTTGAATGCAGTGATGTAATTGCCTCTATTCACTGGTTTACAATTGTCGTTATGGTTATCTATGTAATGACATATTCTCTTGGTTTATATACAACATCTGGACTTGCAAAAAGAGGTGATTAGTGGGGAGAACTCGAGATCACAAGAAAAAAAAAGTAAAAGGGAGACGAGATAAGAAAGATAATACTGTCAGAGTAAGCAAGGAAAAAAATAAGGGGACGAGAAAATCGAAAGATATGGCTCAAGAGGCTGCGAAAAGGCACCCTGGATGGTTCTTCCAATTATTTCTCTATTAGAGGAAGTAAGAGATATCTTGCAAGAATGGTTCTTCAAGCGCAGGACCACTTCAAACTTCCAATTAAATTATATTGCCTTTATTTATGTTTTTATATTTGAATAATGAGACCTTTTATTTTGAGTCGACCCACTGCAATGGACTTGCATCATAAACGTGAATGTATGTATCACAATTGATCTTTCAACAATGGTTCAATTTGAGTATCTTTCTGTTCATTATGTACTAGCATGAACTAAAAGAATGTTTATACTTATGGTATAACCTTCCAACAATAATAGGCTTATATCTAAATAGGAGACCATCTCGCATCAATTATATCGCACTCAACTACAATTATATCTTTATACAGGGAGGTACATCTAAATATATACAATCATTTTTTTGTATACAAATGAGTTTCATTCATAGAATAACAAAATATCATCTATCAAAACAGATATGAAACCCACAATTCTAGGATAGTTGTTCAATATAATGAAAGATTGGAGATCTGAAAATGAAAATAAGTTGTGAGATTTGAAAATAATATAATCTAAAACAGAAAAAGAAAACAAAAATTTGTTATCTGAGCAATATAACGAGGGAAAACAGATGAAGATTTGAAAATAATAAAACTTATACAAAAAAAAATTAAAAAATGATTTATGGGGAGTCAAAAAATACGTGTATATACAAAGGGTAAAGATGGAATGAGGATGTTGACTCCCTAGCCTAAAAACAAAACAAAAAGGATAAATAAAATAAAATAAAAACGGTTAGGTGGGCTAAGAGTAAAAATTCGTATATACAAAGGGTAAAAAAGGGATGAAAAATAGAAACTTGACATCCTAAAATATTGGGAGCTATTGGATGGAAATATGAAACAATCCTAGCTATTTTTCAATCCAACTATTTATTCCTAGCTATTTCTGAGAATTCCCCTTCTTTATTTTTGTAATTTATCTTTATTTCTTTAACATATATTTTATTCTCAACTTTATTCTCTCTCAAATTTATTATTTTTGAATTCTTGTTTCTAATCATCGAACAAACTCAACTCATGAATTTCAACTCAAACCTAGCTCAATTGATTCAAGCATATATTCTCGGCCATGAGGTAAGAGATTTGATTCATCCACCTCACATATTTATCAACTCCCCAAAAACTCAACCTATCCAAACATGAATTCACAAATGTCAATTATAAATCCTAATGAATTTAAATGGGTTAATTGCATAAATCACCCCTAAATTTTGGAATTTGATCAATCTCACTCCCTAAAGTTTGATAAGTGTTGCCACGAGTAATTATTCGGGATCAATTTGAGTAACTAGTAGAAGGGCAAATTGGTCATATGTAAAAATAAACCTGAATCGTCCTTCTTCTTCCTCTCATCTTCTCCACTTCTCCGGCCACCTTGTCGCCGCCGCCCAACTCCAACGACGGACAGTGAAGTTCATTCCACCTTCGTTATACGCCCACAAAACAATCCAAGATAGGGAGTTGCCACCTTCGTCAAACCCAAGTTGATTAAAATGAAAACTAAGCTACATTTCCTCTCTCATTTCTCCCCTACTAATTTCTTTCTTCTCTGTATTTTCCTCTCCTGTTTTTGCCTCAGTCGCAGACCCCACCGGCACGCCCCTTCCAACACTTTTCTTTCTTCTCTTCCAATCTCACCAGTTCTCTCGCCCAGAAGCCCCAAGTCAAAAATGGAAGAAAACAATTATTGCATCCTCCTTTTACCTAGGGCTGAGATCGAGAAGGATGAGCTAAAAGATTGTTGCTCTGATGGAAGTTGCAAACTCACGCCTATCAAAACCATAGCATGAGATTGAAGCAACACCCACATAAAAAGTCGAAATGGGGATCGCAGATTAGCGCCAAATCAACTTCAATCAGCGCCACCAAACAAAGGGTTCATCAGGAAGTGGAAAACATCATTTGGGTAATTTCTAAAATTGCTTTATAGATAAGTCACTGACAAATTGAAAGAGAGAGAAGAAGAGATTTGGTAATGGGTAGGTTGCTTCAATTGTTATCAAACTTTGAGTGGATATGGAGCTTAGAATTTACTCATAATGTCATAATCTCAAGTGAAAAGGAGAGGCCAAATCTTACACTGCATATGTATTGGAGTTCTTTCTTTTCATTTACTATGAAAGAAAAGAAGGTAGAAAGGGTTGTTTGTTCTTGTGAGAATGGCATGCTTTCAGAGAGCTTCACCAGCTTTGAAGGAAATCCTCCTTAAACTGTACAGGTGAGAAAACAATTTCATGTGTTCTACATTTTAGGTATTGTAATGATCCATATATTCCTTGAGAGAGAAATGTTGAGATTGGTTGAAACTTGGAGAAAGTTTTAGGCATTAAATTTGTATATGATTGTGCTGGGAAATGGCTCTTTTGAAGATTTTTGTTGGTTATGCTTACAGTTTGGAAAAGCCCACAGAAATTGAGCATCACTTGCATGAATTTGGTTCTGTTCAGTACCATATCCAGGTACAATCATTCTCATTCATCTGGGATAATGCTTGTTTAACATTTGAAATAATGTCCTAATGGCTTTCTGATCGTTTGGTAGTCTTCCCTATCGGAGCCACAGCACATTTACTTATCGATTGCGACTCCATTATTATCACAAGGGGTTCTTTTATCTGATGGGCTCTCGTCGTACACTGTTGAGATGGTGAAACAAATTTGCTCTCATGCTGTTGAGATCATTGAACCTGCAAAAGAAGGATACCAACTTACTCTACTAATCGACTTTGCGAAAATTTTGCATGGGGAAGGTATGCACTTGTAGTTTGCACGCTTGAACAGCTTCATGAAATAGAAAACTAGTTGTTGAAAAGAATTAGTGTCAATGCTGCATAGTTTCAGAAAGAAAACATAACATTTTTTATCTCTAGAAGGTCGAGTTTAGGTTCATACTTGTCCTGTTATGGCACAAGAATCTGATAGCTATAGTATAATATTGAAATGTGGGCTTTTCTTCATAACACTAGTTCTTTGATGTGGATGATCTTTTGGCAGAGTCAGAAAAGATCATTACAGAGATTTCTGCTGTCGAAGCAGTGATCCTAAGTTCTCAGCTGAAAGAAATGTTGAGAAATGTTAATTCACAGGCCCCATTTCAAGGAACGTGCAGACCCATCAAACTTGTATATCATCCAAGGGAACCATTCTTTGCCATCAAGCAGGCAAGTCGAGAATTTATTTTGTTTCATATAATCAGAAACTCTAAATTCGAGAACATCTTAACTGAAGTTCCCATTGGGAGTATTTTGACTCGCTTCAATGTGCCAGTTCTTTATAAACCCCTTCCTAAACAAACAGAGGAATCCTAGCTGACAGAGAAAACCGAGAAATTTGACTACCTTACTTGAGCAGGATCTGTTCTATATTGTCCTTGAGTTCTAAGAAACCGAGAAATTTGGTTGGGGTTATTTCAAAGTTTGAGGAGGAGCAAGACATCTGACATTTAAGTTCCACTCTTGATTTATCTGTACATGATCATATCTCTAAATAGACAAATTTCTTGCTTTCAGCCCCAAAAGATCCTCATAGTCTTCCCAATTCGTTTCAAGGAAAATACAGATGTGATCATTGCAACAGCTTTCTTTCGGGTATGTTTCTGAAATAGCAATGCTAGGCTCTGTTCTTTTTATTTTGAAGACAATATGAATTTATTTGGATAATACAATTGTTGTAGTCAAAATAGGAACTTATGGATGTGGGAAGCTCTGAAAAATGGTCAAAAGCACCTCCCTGCTGTTGGTCACCCATACCCCCTCCGGAACTGAGAGGCGAACCGTTAGAAGAACTGAGCACCAATGGAGGATTTGTCACATTTGGTACGATATGCATTTCCGTAAATGCAGTCTTGTATGTGTGTATGTATATATAAGTATATGTGTGAGTTACGTACAAGTAAAGAATCCAACATCAGTATTAAAGTAAAAGATTTCTAGTAGTAACAATGGATACTCGTTATTTGTTCACATAGTTCAACAGCTAGAAGTTTTTTAATACTCTTGAACCCTGTGTTCACATAACGTGTCAACAGACATTTCTCCACGCCATGTTGAAGGTAAAAGCCTTGACAAGACTGTGTGGAGTTTGCTAAACTTCAATGCATATGTTAAGTACCATGTAAAGGTATCATCTTTGTTCTTTTAATCCAAAACCTGTCTGCTGTGGACAATCCTTTCCCCTTTATTCTTCTGGGAAATTCAATAAGGCACTGTTTAATAGCATCTTTGCTGAACTTTCCACACAGACAACCAGAGGTTTTATACAGAGAAGGATGAGAAAGCGATTAGAAGGGCTTGTTGAGGTAAGTTTAAGTATCTGATATTTGGAAGAAGATATTTCTCTAAAAAAAAATTATGATGTTTCCCATTGCAAATGTCTCTATGTTATATGATTAAGTTTCTTTTCCCAAATTTCTAGATCCTACATCAAAAAAGTTCAGATGATGCACTACTCAACAAGGGTCAAGGTGAAATACCATTGTCCTCTCATTTTTTCCTATTGATTTTTTCTTTTTGTAGATTGAATACTATCTCATAATTGTTACTCTGTCTTTTGTGTCTGGATGAGTTCTAACTTGATCTTGAGTTACTGGTGAGAAAAAAAAAACAATGCAAAACCAACCATTAAGGCCCCGTAGATAACTATTTCGTTTTTTATTTTCTGTTTTTGAAAATTGTGTTTGTTATCTCACCATTTTTTTACAATGGTTTTCATCTTTCTTAAAGAAACATTTGAATTCTTAGTCAAATTCCTAAAACAAAAAGAGTGTTTAAAACTACTTTTATTAATTTTTAAAACTTGACTTGAATTTTGAAAACATATCTACAAAGTAGATAACAAAACAAAGAAACTCACAAGTGGAAATAATGTTTATAAGCTTAATTTTCAAAAACCCAAAATAAAAATTATAATGTTATCAAACGGGGCCAAATGTTATAACGAAGAGAAAAATTGAATGAAAAAGAGAGGTCTTTTAATACCCTTAAGTGTGGATGACATTGAAAAACCGAAAACTGGCCAAATAACAAATGGATGTCAGACAGTCGGAAGGTGTGCATAGCCTAATGTACCCAAGCAAGGAATTATCCTTGATGGATCCCTTAGGTTTGAATTGTCGCCCCCGACTCGTCAGTGTCGGGGTCAATCTGATCTCTATTCTAAATTTCTAATCGACCCCGACCAACTTCCTCTCTAGTCTTGAATGAGTTTCGAAAGGATTGCAGTATCTGTTATCTAGTCAAAGAAGCTTTTCAGCATATGATATTAAAAAAGAGAATTACCTAAGTTTGGTGATTCATGATTAAACCAACTATTTATCTCATAGCTTAATTCTGTGCAGATACAGGCATCATGTATATGAAGAAATTGGTAGCCAAAACTAAACACATCAAACAGAAATGTCGTAGTTTGAGCAAGAAGATCAAGAGAATCCGATTTCGAATTAAAATACCTGGATTTGCACGATTTCGTCGAAGATGGCTGAAGTTCCCAAAATTTTCTTCTTCGAATCGATACACCAGATTAAAATGAAGTGATTGAATATAGGATGTTTAAATCTCTATGACATCAATAAAATAACTTTAGAAATAAGGTATGATGTTGCTAGATACAAGAAAGATAGATCATGGAAGAGGAGTTCTTTTACCATGACTACAAAGTTTAGTTTTTTTATTTCTACATGTGTGAAGGCTTAAAGTTAAAAGCTTAGTATCTATTAGAACAAAAAAGTTCTACTTAATTTATTTTTGCCATTGTCAATTTTCATTGAGAACTTGTGTTTTAAGACTGCTATTAGTCATAATTTGGTTGTAATTTTTCATTTATCGGTTAAATTACAACTTTAATCCTTGAACTTTTAGATTTGTGTCTATTTAGTCTTTGAACTTTTAAGTGTCTAAGGGGTGTTTGGAGCACCAACGTGAAGTTGGGTGGACTGGAAACTCAGTCTACGTTTGGCCCACCGACTATTATAAATTATAATCTACAGTGAATAAAGTAACTATATTGACTTCAATAGTATTTACTATTCACAACTATTATAACTCACAAACTATAATAACCTATCCATCGCCTCAAACAACTCCTAATAGGTTTTGAATTTTCAATTATGTGTTTAATAGATCTTCGAACTTTAAAAATGTCTAAGAGGTCTTTAAACTTTCAGGTCTAATACGCCCCTCGAAGAATCACATCTACTCGATAAAAGAGGAATGTGATCGCTCAAATTAAATTTTCATGTAGAGTCAAAGAATGCTAAGCAAATTTGATCCAGATTCAACTTGCACAGGTGTAGTAGTAAAACTTGAGTAATGGCTAGTGAGAATTCTCTTTTATAAAATTAAGACCGGTCACTATTAGTATCATTAATTGAGTAAAATTCTTGCAAAGAGAAGTTTACTTTGCTAGAGAATTGTGAAATTGATTTAAAATATTGTGATAAGAATGTCATTTTTTTCTTATTAAGTAAACTTGTTTATTCTAGTTTTAGTGGTAAGTGTAGATTTACTAGACTCCTAGTCGCCAACATTAACATAGTTCAGCGGTAATTGACATCTACTTATTCTCTTCATATCAAAAGTTCAAATCTTCATGCTCCCACATTTGTAAAAAAAAATCATTCTTTGTACAACTCATAAAAGAAAATACTAATGTGAAAGTGGGTATTCGAACCTCTAACCTCTTGATCAAAGACATATGTCTTAAACTTCGTCAATAAAGTGACTAGCTATGAAGCACGGATACACATATTATAGGATACGGCGATACAGCGATTTCCAAAAACCTAGGATATGGATATGCAAATTTGCATATCAGATACGTATTCGGACGTATCCGTATCAGATACGAATTCTCTGCCCTATGGAGAGTATCCGAGCTTCATAGGCAGGTAGGATAGGAATATGCTGCCTGTAATGAAATGTGTTGATAAAAAGTAGACAGATGGAAGCAATCAGGAAAAAGGGCCAATTGAAGGCTGGATTCTGATAATTCTCCAAACCAATAGGGACCACAAGTACATCTAAATCCAAAAACCACCAATTTGTGTGGCTCAAAAATTGACTCCTCAACTCTCTCTCTCTCACAATTGCACAAAAATATCCACTTTCACACAGCATACAAAACCCATCATCAATGCTTCCATTACAACTTCCAGCATGCTGGTAAAGATCCTTCAGCCATCACTGAAGATACTAAGAAGAATTGCTCCCTGATCTTCCCCACCCTCTTCATGGCAACTTCAATTTCTGCAACTGGCCTTTCCTCCTCCTTCCATGGAAGCTGGGGGACTTCGATTTGTGGCGACAACGCCGCCGTGCTGATCAAGTCAGTCCCGGAAGTGGTTCGAGTTGCAAAGCCTGTGAGATTCCAGCCAATGATGAAGAATGTTAATGAAGGGAAAGGTGTATTTGCTCCTGTTGTTGTTCTTGCTCGAAATATTATTGGAAAGAAACGTTTCAATCAGTTAAGAGGCAAGGCCATTGCCCTGCACTCACAGGTAATTAGTTAGCCTCCTTCTTCACTTGAATTCTCCTTGTGGATTTAGAGAGTTTTTGTTGAAGGTTTTCCTTTTTGGACAGATAATTACTGAGTTCTGCAAATCTATAGGAGCTGATGCAAAGCAAAGGCAGGGATTGATTAGGTTAGCAAAGAAGAATGGAGAAAGGTTAGGATTCCTTGCTTGAATCTGATCAGTCCTATAAAAATCATAGATTTGTCTGAGCTTCTTCCACAAATGTATGATCATTTGTATATCAAAGAGAAGGAGAATTCTCTCTTTAGCTTCTGCCCTCTTTATGCTTTCATATTCTTCAGTTTGGCAGCAATATTTCCATCCTTGTATAAAATTTGACAGACCCTTTTTACTAAAGGATGATGATTGAAGATCTAGATGGTCAGTCTATATATTGAATCTCTTGTGGTTTTTTCTAGTACCAAGAAATACAACTTCACTAGAACTATTGCCAGATTCAACAACTTAGAAAATGTATTGAGTATCCACTCTGAGTGTAACGCCCCACGTTTTCAAGAAAAGTTATTGAGAGACAGAGAGAGAGCGTTCATGTTTACCGGTTAATCGATCACAATGTTTCAGTTTGCAATCAACCCGGGCTTAAAAGAGTAGATCTGACTTGAATTACTCTACAAATTAACATTATTTATTTGACAACACGAGCATAGTTTAATTAGCATAAAACATGTGTCATGCCCTCGATCAAAAGGTCTGAGGTTCAAATTAACCACTCAAACATCACTAATCGCAAGAAATTCGAGAGAGAGAGAAAGAAAATAACTAAACACAAAGCTGGCTTTATCCTCCATGAATGAAGGAAAAATGACCTTCTCTCTTCCAAATCTTCACAGCAAAACATCCAACATGGTTTAAAACCAAACAATACCAAAACAAAATACAGCTCTTATTCATCAATCATCACAATCACACCTCTCTCTGATCCCTCCTCTCTCTCTAGATCAAAAACTATAAGTCTTGCCCACGATCATTCATGGAGAGATCAGTCAAAAAGAAAAAGGTTAAAAATCCAAAAGCAATTCCAAATTCCCCTTACTCAATATACATAATACACTGGATTTGGAAGCTTGAATGTCCTTCTTCCACTTGGACTTCCCTCAACACTGCTGTATTGATCTCCCACAATCCCCCAAATGTAATACCCTCCATTCACCAATCTCTTTCTCACATCTGACTTGTATTTCCCCACTTCCTTCTTCTCATCTTCAGGGCTCCTGCAAACAAACAAACAACAATCACTCACAAAAATAGAAAGAAGATTATGATTTGTGGACTCGAGAAATTATTCGAGGAGGCTGCCACAATGTAGTTGTCAGTATGTAGACTTTCTAATCCACATTCAACAACCATTAGGAGGCAGCTACATCGTGGCAGCGTCGTTGAATAATTTTTCGTGGACGGTGACTGACCTTAAGATGAGATTGGTCCATCCATGGTAGCCAACTTGAACAAGATTCTCAATGGTGGCTGATCTGAGACCTTCCCTTCTTGCAGAAATCAAAATGATGTCCACTCCTCTTGCTTTCAATAGATTGAAAAGCCTCAATGAATGGTCCAAAATTGGTGCATTGGCCTTGCTCATCCATACCTCCAAATCCGTCAGGTTCAATTTCTTCCCCCTAAACTCCCATAATCCCATTCAACAAACAAAAACAAAAAACCTCTTCAAAATTGCAATCAATCAGAAGTCAGAACAGATTCTACAGACCCACAAACATTCCCCATTCTTCAGCATCAAATCAAAACACAAAACTAACTAAAGGGAGAAAATTGCCCATATTGATCAATCAGAACAGATTCTAACAGACCCATAAACATTCTTCAGCAATCAATCAAATCGACTAGGCCATTGCATAAATCACACAAAACGGGTATGGTGGAAGGGGAAAGAAAGAAAGTTACCCATATTGATCAATAAGAACAAATTCTAATAGACCCTAAACATTCCCCATTCTTCAGCATCAATCAAGACACAAAACTATCTGAAGGGTATGGTGGAAATGAGAAAACAATGTTACCCAAATTGATCAATCAGAAGTCAGAACAGATTCTATAAACCCATGTAAACATTCCCCATTCTTCAGCATCAATACAAAACACAAAACTATCTAAAGGGTATGGTGGAAAGGAGAAAACAAAGTTACCCAAATTGATCGATCAGAAGTCAGAACAGATTCTATAAACCCATATAAACATTCCACATTCTTCAGCATCAATTCAAAACACAAAACTATCTAAAGGGTATGATGTAAAAGAGAAAAGAAAGGTACCCATATTGATTTTTCTTGTAATAGGGCACAGTGGAGATAAGGGTGTCATCAATGTCAAAGATCCAAGCATCAGAGCCATCGCCTTTAAGGGCACAGCCCTTAGTGAGGTACACAATGCTCTCTTCAATCGTCCTCTCGGAATCGACTTTGTACTGAGGGGAGGTGATGTATTTGCCAATGTAACTAACGCATTCTTCAGGGACTACCTGGAAGAATCGGATGTTGTGGAGCTCGACATTTAATCTCCAGCTTTCGCAGTAGTTTTTGAGGGTGATTCTGAGGCCATTTTTGGTTTTCTGGTTCAGAATGCTCCAATCTGAAGCAGTTGCAGAAGCAGTGATCAAAAGGGAAAGGAAAATGGAGAGATGGGGTAGTAGAGATTTCGCCATTGTTGTGATTTTGAGTTGGGAAATGGAATGGTTTAAGTAGAGGCATTGAGGAAGAGCAATGATCCGAAGGGACAGAGTCAATTTTGAGAGCGAAATAAGATCACATGGACCCTGAATCCAAGGTGTAGTGTGCCACCACTTACATTTAATTTTTCTATTTCTTATCAACTTCAAAAAATAATGGAATGTACCCTCAAATAATTCTCAAAAGTTGCCTTTTTTCCAAGTAAAAAAAAAGACAAGTTTTTGCTCTCTTTGAGAGTGGAACTCAAGACCTCGGTAGCAACTGAGCTACGAGAACTTGTTACATTTATAGTTTTGGAAGGTTGAATAATTTGTCTTGGAACTACCAATTTCTTCATAATCAACAATATGCTCTTGTTGAGAGTTGAACTCAAGACCTCCCGCTTACTAAACGGGTGCTCTAACCAACTGAGCTACAAGAGCTTGCTGCTTATATTTTATGAGAGACTGACATATTTTTCGATTCAAAATTACATAACCTAAAATGGAATGAAATATGGAATGAAATGGTATGATTGGTATCCATATATGAGTGAGGACAATTATCTTCATTGGTATGATGAGACGTTTTGGGTGAAACCAAACTCAAAGTCATGAGCAATTATGTTCAAAGTGGATAATATCAAACTGGAGATATGTACTTGTTAGAGGCGATGGAACTACCAATTTCTCCATAGTAGTATGATATTATATCCACGAGCATAAGTCATCATGATTTTGTTTATGTCTTTCTGAAATCACTCAAAATGTCTCATTCCAATGTTCATAGTTGTGAGACTTTTATTGCACTCACAACAATCTCCCCCTCAAGAAAATGATCACAAAGTCTAAATTTAGGGTTAAAAATTGATTTCTTCAATCTAAATTATGCTCTTGTTGAGAGTTGAACTCAAGACCTCCCGCTTACTAAACGGGTGCTCTAACCAACTGAGCTACAAGAGCTTGTTGCTTATATTTTATGAGAGACTGACATATTTTTCGATTCGAAATTACATAACCTAAAATGGAATGAAATATGGAATGAAATGGTATGATTGGTATCCACACGGTATATGAGTGAGGACAATTATCTTCATTGGTATGATGAGACGTTTTGGGTGAAACCAAACTCAAAGTCATGAGCAATTATGTTCAAAGTGGATAATATCAAACTGGAGATATGTACTTGTTAGAGGCGATGGAACTACCAATTTCTCCATAGTAGTATGATATTATATCCACGAGCATAAGTCATCATGATTTTGTTTATGTCTTTCTGAAATCACTCAAAATGTCTCATTCCAATGTTCATAGTTGTGAGACTTTTATTGCACTCACAACAATCTCTCCCTCAAGAAAATGATCACAAAGTCTAAATTTAGGGTTAAAAATTGATTTCTTCAATCTAAATTATGCTCTTGTTGAGAGTTGAACTCAAGACCTCCCGCTTACTAAACGGGTGCTCTAACCAACTGAGCTACAAGAGCTTGTTGCTTATATTTTATGAGAGACTGACATATTTTTCGATTCGAAATTACATAACCTAAAATGGAATGAAATATGGAATGAAATGGTATGATTGGTATCCACACGGTATATGAGTGAGGACAATTATCTTCATTGGTATGATGAGACGTTTTGGGTGAAACCAAACTCAAAGTCATGAGCAATTATGTTCAAAGTGGATAATATCAAACTGGAGATATGTACTTGTTAGAGGCGATGGAACTACCAATTTCTCCATAGTAGTATGATATTATATCCACGAGCATAAGTCATCATGATTTTGTTTATGTCTTTCTGAAATCACTCAAAATGTCTCATTCCAATGTTCATAGTTGTGAGACTTTTATTGCACTCACAACAATCTCTCCCTCAAGAAAATGATCACAAAGTCTAAATTTAGGGTTAAAAATTGATTTCTTCAATCTAAATTATGCTCTTGGTGAGAGTTGAACTCAAGACCTCCCGCTTACTAAACGGGTGCTCTAACCAACTGAGCTACAAGAGCTTGCTGCTTATATTTTATGAGAGACTGACATATTTTTCGATTCAAAATTACATAACCTAAAATGGAATGAAATATGGAATGATTGGTATCCACACGGTATATGAAGGAGGACAATTATCTTCATTGGTATGATGAGACGTTTTGGGTGAAATCAAACTCAAAGTCATGAGCAATTATGTTCAAACTGGAGATATGTACTTGTTAGGGGAGATGGAACTACCAATTTCTCCATAATAGTATGATATTACATCCACGAGCATAAGTCATCATGATTTTGTTTATGTCTTTCTGAAATCACTCAAAATGTCTCATTCCAATGTTCATAGTTGTGAGACTTTTATTACACTCACAACAATCTCTCCCTCAAGAAAATGATCACAAAGTCTAAATTTAGGGTTAAAAATTGATTTCTTCAATCTAAATTATGCTCTTGTTGAGAGTTGAACTCAAGACCTCCCGCTTACTAAACGGGTGCTCTAACCAACTGAGCTACAAGAGCTTGTTGCTTTTATTTTATGAGAGGCCGACATATTTTTCGATTCGAAATTACATAACCTAAAATGGAATGAAATATGGAATGAAATGGTATGATTAGTATCCACACACACGTTATATGAGTGAGGACAATTATCTTCATTGGTATGATGAGACGTTTTGGGTGAAACCAAACTCAAAGTCATGAGCAATTTATGTTCAAAGTGGATAATATCAAACTGAAGATATGTACTTGTTAGGGGCGATGGAACTACCAATTTCTCCATAATAGTATGATATTACATCCACAAGCATAAGTCATCATGATTTTGTTTATGTCTTTCTGAAATCACTCAAAATGTCTCATTCCAATGTTCAAAGTTGTGAGACTTTTATTGCACTCACAACAATCTCTCCCTCAAGAAAATGATCACAAAGTCTAAATTTAGGGTTAAAAATTGATTTCTTCAATCTAAATTATGCTCTTGTTGAGAGTTGAACTCAAGACCTCCCGCTTACTAAACGGGTGCTCTAACCAACTGAGCTACAAGAGCTTGCTGCTTTTATTTTATGAGAGGCTTACATATTTTTCGATTCAAAATTACATAACCTAAAATGGAATGAAATATGGAATGATTGGTATCCACACGGTATATGAAGGAGGACAATTATCTTCATTGGTATGATGAGACGTTTTGGGTGAAATCAAACTCAAAGTCATGAGCAATTATGTTCAAACTGGAGATATGTACTTGTTAGGGGCGATGGAACAACCAATTTCTCCATAATAGTATGATATTACATCCACGAGCATAAGTCATCATGATTTTGTTTATGTCTTTCTGAAATCACTCAAAATGTCTCATTCCAATGTTCATAGTTGTGAGACTTTTATTGCACTCACAACAATCTCTCCCTCAAGAAAATGATCACAAAGTCTAAATTTAGGGTTAAAAATTGATTTCTTCAATCTAAATTATGCTCTTGTTGAGAGTTGAACTCAAGACCTCCCGCTTACTAAACGGGTGCTCTAACCAACTGAGCTACAAGAGCTTGTTGCTTTTATTTTATGAGAGGCTGACATATTTTTCGATTCGAAATTACATAACCTAAAATGGAATGAAATATGGAATGAAATGGTATGATTAGTATCCACACACACGGTATATGAGTGAGGACAATTATCTTCATTGGTATGATGAGACGTTTTGGGTGAAACCAAACTCAAAGTCATGAGCAATTTATGTTCAAAGTGGATAATATCAAACTGAAGAAATGTACTTGTTAGGGGCGATGGAACTACCAATTTCTCCATAATAGTATGATATTACATCCACGAGCATAAGTCATCATGATTTTGTTTATGTCTTTCTGAAATCACTCAAAATGTCTCATTCCAATGTTCATAGTTGTGAGACTTTTATTGCACTCACAACAATCTCTCCCTCAAGAAAATGATCACAAAGTCTAAATTTAGGGTTAAAAATTGATTTCTTCAATCTAAATTATGCTCTTGTTGAGAGTTGAACTCAAGACCTCCCGCTTACTAAACGGGTGCTCTAACCAACTGAGCTACAAGAGCTTGTTGCTTTTACTTGAGAGGCTGACATATTTTTCGATTCGAAAGTACATAACCTAAAATGGAATGAAATAAGGAATGAAATGGTATTTTAACATCTTTTTTTCCCTTAAAAAAACAACAATAAAGGTTTAGTTGTCCATTCATCTTTTTTATTTTTTATTTTTTTTTAATAGTCTAAACTCATTTTTTTCAAACTAATCCATTATTATAATTTAAAAAAAAAATTACAAATCTTAAGATTATACTAAGATACACCCTTCAAAAATATGTTTAATAAAGTATCTCCTAAGTCCCCAAATTTTAAAGTTTAAAGTTTTATCTAAATAGGTTTGAACTTAAATTATTTTTTTCAATGTGTTAATTGCAAATAAAATCTCACATTGGTAAGTGAAAGAAGAGATTCATGGAATATATGTGGGGATAATTATCTCTATTGTTATGACTATGAGACATTTTTGGCCCACCCACTTTGGGCATAGGCTCTAGCCTCATTCCAATAACCTCCCCGATTTCTTAGTCAATGTCCCAATCAAGGATGAAAATATCCGTGGATATGTCGATATATCCGTAAATCGAAAGGTTGGATATAGATATTAAGGATAAATGGATATCTCCAATATCTTTTATAAATACCCGTAAAACATTAAAAAATATCATTTATTAATCTCACTATGGATATAGATACTAATAACCAGATCTATAACTTAATTTGAAAGTAAAATGAACTTAATTATTAATTTAAATAATTTAAAAAAAAAAAAATGATTTACAGAATTTTTGGTGGATATCGATATTTTACCGATATATCAGGGATATATTCGTAAAATTGAACTATCGATATCGATATTTTCGCCATTTGTCCCAACAACCTCCCCTCAAACGAAGGACTGCAACTTTATGTCAATTGAGTTAGGTTCGGTTTAATAACTCTAATTAGAACTTACGACTTTAAAACTAATTTTTTTTTTCCTTAATAATATTATTTTGACATAAAAGGCTATAACCTTTTCTAAATATTCTATTTATATTTGTAAAGTTTTCATTAGAAATTATTTTATTTAATATGAGGCCGGCGGCCACAAATCACATGCGGGACAGGCCAGAGTGGCGGCATCCAATTCAAACAGAGACTTTGTATAAAAATTTGAAATTCTTTGTATTTATATATTCAATGATTGAGATTAACAAACGTAATGACAAGCATTTCCAGCCTCAAATCAGATTAAATCACACACCCATCTGACTTTTTCCATCCCTCAAATTCTCAAAAAAAAAAAAAAAAAAAAAAAAAAAAAAAAAAAACTTTAGAAGTGATTTTGAAATTGTTGAAATGTCTTAATCTGTTATGACCTTATTGGTTCGATACGAGGTCTCGCTGATCGGGTGGGGTATGGGGGCAACGCGAAAAAACTGATTTGAATTTTACTATTTGGTTTGGGTTGTGGCTGATTTTGTATCCGGCCATGGTGTCATATATAAACATTTTAATGACTCCAGCCGCTTCCTAGTATGTCATTTTGTAATTCTCTCGTATTCGTAATAATATTGTTCTCTCTTTTCTGCCTGTTGACGTAATTAACACGACGTTAGCGAACCACGTAAATTTGTGTCGATCTTTTTTTGCGCTTTTGTTCTTTGTTATTTGATTTTATCGTGACAAAGTGGTATCAGAGCTATGTATCTGACTAAGTCATGTATGTTGAATCATCAGGTGTCGAACAAAGATATTGATGAGCCTCCAATGACCCTAATCATAATTAGAGTCATAGTGAATATGTGGTTGAGCTTTGTTGCTAGCTCAAGTGTAATTCGAAGGGATGACTATTTCAAGTGTAATGCGATCATATTTGAAGGGAGGCCGATGTATTTTGTTCAACGGGAGGATTGTTGGGAACGAAATACGGTTAACTGTGGTACTTTGTTCGAGGAGAAGATTGTTAAGAGTACAAACAATATCTCACATTGGCTAGATAAGTGAAAGATCTTAGGTATATAAGGGAGGCAACTATCTTCAATGGTACGAGTCTTTTGGGTGAAACCAAAAGTAAAGTCATAAGGATTATTATGTCCAAAGTGGACAATATCATATTTCAATGGTAGGAAGAAAAGCAAAGTCATATGGGTTATTTCCAAAGTAGACAATATCATACCATTGTAGAGATGTCTGGGTTCTGTTTTCCTTAACAAAAATGGCTAAAATCATTTTTGTTATCTTCACAATCACTTTTGAATATGTCTTAATCGATCAAAATAAATTTAAAGTTTTGTTTTACATTTTTAAACACAATTAGTCGACTTATTAAAAATCACTCTTAAACATATCTAAAAAATTTAGTTGACTCACTAAAATAATATTTATTGCACATTAGTATTATTTGTCTCCATGACCATTATTCCCCATGTGGATTTGATAATGAGTGGAAACCCCAAATGAGCTATGCAAAACGTGGAGTTTTTTAAAAGAAAAATCTGCACCAACACCAACTAGTTTTAGTTTTTTTTCTTTTTATATATTCAAATGTTCTTTTTCAAAAATAAAAAATTGTTAAATCATCCTCTCTATCTTTTTAATTAAAATTCTCGATAGAAGTTAAGAAATCATTAAATCTATCAAAAGTAAATTTGTATGTCCAAAATGGACAATATCACACAAATGTGAAGATGTGTGAATGTCCTTAACTAGTACTAGTAGAATCAAAATCATACACCTAACTTAGTTATGTTAGTGTGTCTCGATGATATATAATCATGGTTGATCCGTAGTTGAACTTATGGGACAGGGGTATGCTCTGATAAAGAGTGACCTGGTTAAATGTGATAATGTTCGAGTCTAAACACTGATAGATAATTATTCGAGGGTAGGCTTTATGATCCTTCGTTCGAGGGGAAGATTGTTGTGAGTGCAACCAAAGTGAAGATATAGACAACATCTCCATATCTCTATTGACTTATGCCCAAAGTGAACTATCATATCAATGTGGAGATGCTCGTTGTTCATAACAAAATCAATCATGAAATTCTTTTAAATGTTGTAGAGATTCAATACCCTTGTCAAATTGGTTGTCCCTTCCCTTTCCTCTCTAATTTTTTTTTTCAAATCAAAAGCATCTCAACAAACAGAATGTTTTTTTTTTATAAGCTCGCAATAGCATAAAAAAAAATGTTATAGTGTACAAAATCCATGAAATATTAAAAAGTGAAAACGTTTATTTATTAATTTAAATATCTTTTTTTATTTTTTTTTCTAGAAATATCCCAAATGAATTTATAAATTTTATCAAACTTCTAAGATTGTGAAAGGTTTAATTCATGTATTTATAAAATAAATCCCTAAACTTTTACGATTGTGTGAGTTTTTTTAAAAGAAAAATATTTACCAACGCCAACTAGTTATAGTTATAATTCTAGTAGATGTGGCGTAGAGTCATACCCTTGTCAAATTGGTTGCCACTTCCCTTTCATCTCTATTTTTTTTTTTTGTCAAACCAAAAGTATCTCCAATAGTTTGAATAACAAGTTATTGACCTTTAAAAAAAAAGTTATTGAGACATTTTGCTTGCTTCATCAATAGATATGGATTTTAGGTTATTTTTACTTGGAAACCCTCTAAGATCGAAGTATTGGGTCGCCCAACTTAATTGTTTGGGAGCCACAAAATTTCCCGTTTAATTTTGCAGGGACAGGGCGGGTATTCCCGCAGATAATTTTTCCCGCGAATAATTTACTTTTTTTTAATTTATTCTTAAGTTGATTAAAAGAAGTGTGTAATTAATTTTTTGATGTGTAATCGAAGATTTCTCGGGTCGGGTCAGAATCAGGGCGGGACAAACATCTCTAGTTACGTTTATTTATAACAAAAGATCTCAAGGTCCAAGCTAACAATTGTAAATAGTAAATACTATTGAAATTATTATAGGTATTTTATTGACGGTAGGCAATGGCGAAAATATCGATATCCATATTCATAGTTCAATTTTACGGATATATCCGGTGAAATATCGATATCCACAAAAAAATCTATAAGTCAATTTTAAAAAAAAAAATATTTAAATTAATAATTAAGTTGATTTTACTTTCAAATTAAGATTTTGTTATTAGTATCTATATTCATATTGAGATTAATAAATGATATACTTTATGTTTTACGGGTATTTATAAAAGATATTGAAAACATTCATTTATCCTTAATATCTATATCCAACCTTTCGATTTACGGATATATCGACATATCCACGGATATTTTAATCCTTGACAGTAGGGGCCAAAACAACTTCTTAATCATTAATATATACACAGTTATGTTCACTTTAGTCTTCAGGCTTTCTTTAGGAAGGAAAGTATATTGTTTACGCAGGAGGTTATCCTTTCGAATAATTTTGTGAAGTTCTAGTTCAAATTTTTGAAGATTTGATATTTTGGGTAGCTGTTCTACAATTGATTTCTTTGGTGGTCCGTTATTGTGGTTTCTTCTACCAATTTTGTCTCTTGAGGATCCTGTTTTTGGAGCATCTTTCACTAGTCAATTGGTTGTTTACTTGGTATCCAAGTCATGCTTTTTTTTATTTTGTCCAGACCAACTTACAGGAAAATACCACTTGACTCTACAACATTTAACTATTAATCTCCAGATCACTTGATACAACATTTAATTGCCAAAGAAACGTACAGAAATCTCAAAGAACTGACTGACCCTACAACATTTAACTCACAAAGAAACCTATAAAAAATTAATCCTTTCAGTAGCCAGCAAAGATTTAAAAAAATTAATTTAAGAAGGCTTAAATATATTTACTAAGCCGTTATTATTTAGATTTTAGTGGTTCACCAGGTAAAAGTTTCAAGTTTGTTCTCTAGATTTTATTAGTTACCTCCTGGCACAGATTCATAAGAGGTGTTCCTTCTTTTGTTTCAATTAGACAAACTTAGGATTTGGATCTTCAATTCAATTTCCTAATAACCTCTTACTCATTTTCTTAACAAAAGTTAAAACAAATAAATAAGATCAGTATTCTTTATTTGAATTTTAAATCAAACAATTCAAAATTCTAATGAGAAATTATCAAAGTCTAAACCCTTTTAAAGTTATAAATCTTCAAACCCCACTCAGATTAAGATACAAAATTCCCTAAAAAAGATAATTAATTTTGACAATGACAACAACCATAATCATCTCAATTTGAAGGGTCGTTTCAATTCAAGAAGATTTCAAAGTTCCCATTGTATTTCGAGCCAAAAACATTCAGACATGATACATTAGACATACATAAAAAGGTTAAGTAAAACGTCTGACCACAGAAAATTTCTAGCGAGAAATATGATCAGCTTGAGAATTTGAAAAGATTCAAACAATGATATGATGTAGATTCCACATGGAACAGATATGAGCTAAAAATGCTTCACATCTGTAACGATGGAGTCCTTCAATTTTCCAGCCTTGTAACTGTATCAAACCATTAAGATTAAGAGAAGATACATGACTAAGACTGGGAAGCATCAGATTTCTCGCGAAAATCATTAGAAATCAAAAACAATTTCAAATCTACTGAGTATCGAGAATCGATTACTTCTGAAACATATCGTGAAACACAGAGTGATTAATCAATGCACATACGAACAAACCAATACAGAAACTCATCGATAAAACATCACAATTAGGGCAAAAAAAATGGAGAAGGAAGAAGAATGGAGACAAGGGAAAAAGAAGCAGCTAATTCGAAATTAGGGTTTTACCAGGTGAAAAGTTTCAGTCTGAAATCTGATATTTTGGGTTAGGGTTTTGCTCATATTTATACACAGTTGTAGATGGGATGACGGGCGGGCTTGGGCTTTAAAGCCTAGAATCCATTGAGGCCGAATATGCGGCTGGGTCAGTTTTGCGCCTAATTTTAGGGTTTAGGTTTCTTTGGTAAATCTTTCTAAATGTCCGTTTTGAAAAAAACAAAAAAAAAATTAGGGGTATTTTAATTAAGTTCATCGTTTTAAATTCTATTATTGGATAATTTTCAAATAAAAAACATGTCAGGTCTTTTTCAAATCTATGATTAAAAATTGTCATTCTTCTTGTTATTATTTCTGGGATGTTGGGGGCGTTCAGTGAATTATTATGGTCGGTTATAATAGTTTGTGGATTACAATAGTTGTGAATAATAAATATTTATTGGTTACAATAGTCGGTGAGTCAAACGTAAACTGAATTATAATAATTCAATTCACAGACACCCCTTTGTGGTTATAATAGTCTATTAATAATAAATACTATTAAAATTTACTTTATTTATCTCGAACTTAAATAATTTGTGAGTCAAATTATAATATTTCAATCCACCAAATTTTAAGTTGGTGCCTTAAACACTTGTAATTTTTTTTCTCACAGATAATTTTCCCTTCAACTTGTCCTTGCATAAACAATTTCATCCTTCCAATAAATCTTATATCATTTTTAAAATTCATTGAAAAAATTATATCCGTGAATGTTCGAGCCAGCTTACGCGCATCTCGACTATTCTCACGGGACAGACCGCCTGACCCTACAACATTTGCTGCCAAAGAAACCCGTATGAAATTAATTTCTAGGTAGGTGGCCACCAAAGATTGAACTCATTCCCTCTTAGGAGGGCATTGAGATCCATGCCTTTTATGACCACTAGTTCAACCTGATTGTTGAAATTTTAAAACATATTACCATTCCATTGAAAGATTTTTATCTATTTAAAATCCATTTGGAAAAATGACAATTTTGTGATAATGTTTTCAAAAGGACAACAAAAATTCAAATAACTTTTCAAAACCATATTAATTTACCATTACACAAAGAACCTTTACAATACTAAAATATTAAATAATTAATAAGGAAAACAAAAAGTCCTCAACATTGGATGTCAACTTCAAAACCAAAAAGTCAAAAGACAGCAACCCAATTCCTCTTCAAACATGTCCCCACTGTTGAAATGAAGAACAAACTCATCTAGTGAAGTCCCCTAGTGTGAAACAACAAAGTTTTGAACTTTCTAAACAAGATTTTCAAATAAAAGTTACACAAATTCAGATTGAATCAACTGCACTGCATTTTTTAATCTGTTTATGTTTCTGGGTTTCATCCAAATGAAAAGCTTGTAGAGGTCAAAAATGGAACAAGCCATGGATGAAATTTTTGTTTGTCTAAACACAATTACAAATCAGTTAAACTTCTAATTTTCATGTGTAAAATAGGCTCAAACTTGCCTATTGCTTTCTGCTATGGAGTAAGAAAAGTTCAACTATTACATCAAACTTACTTCCTCAATCTTGCTTTGGTAGTTACTTTAACTCCTGTACATTTCTGGGTTTGAGAGTGGGACTTCGTGAATGGACGATCGCCACTGCAATCGAGAAAGATTGCAGAGATGATAGTTTCGGTTGAAAATGAACAAAGTACAAGCCGTCACGGATGTTCACCATCCTCAATGTTGGAGGACCATTCTCAGTTCCCTGAAACACATTAGTTGTATGCTCAGTATCCGATGAGGAGAATGTAATATGATCCCTAAAACAGAACTCGTCACGAATCTAGCTAAATTACTAGAATGATTCAGAAGTCAGAATTAAACTAGTACTGTTAAGCGCAGTTTTCGTGCACCGAGAAGCAGCATATTGCACATGAATCTAGAACACACCAAGACAGAGAGGGAGAGTGTATATATACCTTAGTATGTATGTTAAATACCCTGCACTCTTGCATGTCTGCTTGGCGCGAAGTATCTTCGTTGACCGATTGGCCTTCAAGTACTGTTAGAGGACATCCAATGTCCCAACCGCCACAATCACAGAGTCCACCCGATCCCCACCGTTCCTTGAGGGTGGAAGGACCGCCGTTCCTTGTTCTAGGCCCTCCATGGAGACCGGCAGGGATAAGAATATCCATGCTCGTCGAACATTTTCCACTGTTTCGCGCACAACAGTCGGCCTGCTCTGATGTTTGCGGTGAACCATCTGTTTGTTTGGCCTCAATCTGTTTGAGAAAATTTAAACCCCAACCTCCAACTTTACTGCCACGATTTTCCGGGAGATGGTCTCTCACAATGACAGTAGCCAATTCAAGATTGGGGGGAAGGTCACGAGCACGAATTAAGTCATCAGCACTGTTGAGTTTATCCGCGTATGGTTCCCAAGGACAAGAATCCTTCCCAACACCTGATCTATTCAAATTGGGTATGCTTCTCTGTTTAGATGAGTTACTTGTCCTAAATACTTCAGCCACCTTCCTTGAAAATACCTTATTCTTCTTAAGGATAGTATTTGAAGCATTAATCTCTAAGTCAGAATTTTCAATACCACCAAACAACACAAATTCAGTATCCGCAATTTTCGAATTATTCGGACAAACGCTATAAGAAGTTGACACCGTCATCTTACCAACAATGCAAGGTCTGCTATTTTTAGCTTCATGATCCTTTAGGCTGCTCTTCATGGAATGGAACAAATACACATAGTCCCAAGCCTTATTATCTGCCGATGCTACCTTCGATGAGCTAGCCACATAGACCTCCTTCTCATCGTCTACAGAGAAGATGAAGTGAGGACTTCCATCCTTCCATGTGAACTGAAGCATACCTTGACAAAGCGGTGTGGAAGCTGAACCCGAAGAAGACTGATCAGAACATAAAGAATTTCTGCTGGGTGTGAAGAAAAACCTCTCATTTGCTGTATGAGATCCCTCTTGATGACTCCCCTTTGTCAATTTCGCGTTATCTAGCTTCTTCAATGAAGATATATCCACACCATCAGGAGAGACCATAAAATCGCTGCCTGTGAAGCCTTTGATATCATTCAAATCCATTCTTATGAAGTTTGAACTGCCATCTGTGATACCGAGTTGATTCAATAAAGGACTCTTCAATATGTTGATCATGCTCTTACTTCCCATAATTGAACCAACAAACCATAAGTTGCTCGAGCTTATGACTGTGTTGCCATCCTCGCCTGTTGAAGGGCACGCGATAACGAACCTTTCCAAATCATCCATCCCTCTCGTTCGTAATTTAGTCGTACTTAAGCTTTCAGTCAAAGCACCAGTCTTCACAGAGCTCAAGTCTATAGATACATTACATCGTGCAGGCTTTGATGCAGTAATCTGAATCAATTCCAAACATCGTCGAAGATACTTCTCATCTATCGTCACCATATACTTCGGAACCTTATAATCTAACCCTATATTACAGTTAAAAAATGAATCATGAACATAGCTTTTACCGATTCGGTATTGCTTCAACTTCAAATATAATGCCGGAGGAAGCATTACCCTCTTATTCAACCCTCTTGATATTGACTTTGACAGGCCCAAATCACCATTTTCTAACAACTCCTCATCCTTGTTTCTGTCACAGAAAGAACCAATTTTACTTAGTCGATCTTTCCGAGCATCGATAGATGTTTGTTCCATATCCTATCTCCAGTAAATTAAGGATCATGAATGGTTGGAAAAAAAAAACTCTCTACTTCACAACCAGACTTGATTCAAGAGAAAAATTACTCTCCTGGCCTCTCTCTCTCACTGTCCAAAATCCAAATCACATATTTTTTTAAGACCTGAATACAAAAATTGAAAGCATTCTCATCAGATCGAGCATACAATCTAAGAGAGAAGAACATTAAACATCAATCTCAAAACAAAAGAAGAAGAAGAAGAAGAAGAAAAATCAATCTAGGAACTTGGATGAGCTGTATAAGAGTTATGAGTTGTGACTAACATAACATGCAAGGAAATGAAACTTTCATCTTTCCTCTCATCCTCCATAATCTGAGAATTGACTCTTTTAATTTGAAGCTGAAATCTATCTTGAATCTCCTAACTCAGAAACTTAATCAGAGGGCTTGAACTGAGAAAGAAGAAGGGCGATCTAGAGCCAAGAGAGTGGAAAATACACAAAGAATCAAGCAAAAATAACGCCATCAAGCTTAAGAATGGCCTCCGATTGTATCCAGAAGGTGTAAGAAACTCAAGCAAACAAAGAACAAAATGGAAAAATAGGGTAAAAGATTCAATCTTTCTATAACCCCACAAAAGAAAACAGAGCTTTAAAGGCTAAACATGATTAAGAGAGATAAACCCACAACCCACAACACAAACACAAAGGTTTATACAGAAAGTAATCTCAATAAACAAGTACAAAACAAAAGATGGAAATGATGAAAAAGAAAAAAAAGACTACAACAACAATAATAACAACAATAAACAATAAACAAAGCAAAGATCAGCTTTTCTTCACTTGCCTCAAGAATTGGATCCAAGGAGAAGCAAAAGATGAGTCCAGTCAAAGAACCAGAGAGACCCACAAGAGGAAACACCTTAAAATCTCCTCTGAAATCCTCCAAGCCTTGATGCTTGAGCATATATTCAATGGAAGAAAGAAAAGAGAGCACTAGAAAGGTCAATAGCTTAGTGGGGGAGAATAAAATTCTTTACAAAGAACAAAATAGAACCAAGTTCGCACATGGAAAAGCAGGATAAAGCTTTATGACCCTAAAACTGAAAACTGGCAACTATGATAATGCGTGGCTGCAAACTGCAAAATCCCCCTTTTTTTCCTTTTTCTTTGGGAAAAGTGGCACAACCGTTTGAAAAAAAATGGTGGGTGCAAGAAAAAAAAAATGAGCGAAACCCAGTTTCAGAAAGAAGAAAATGAGATCAATGAACACAAATTACAGCCATGGCCATAATAGAGAAAAATGAGCGAGACCCAGTTACAGAAACTACCAAATTTTCACATTGGAGAAGATGATAAAGAAGGAGAAGAGCAAGAAGAAGAAGAAAAAGGTGGGGTTTGTGAGCTGGTGCGCATAGAGAAGTCCACTATGTAAAAATGGAGCCCACTTACTGTCACTACACGAATTGATCTTAGGAACAGAGTATTTTTGAGAAAGAACAGTTTCCTTTTGGGGTGGAAAATTGATAATTGGGGGGTTTCGGATTTTTTTCATTCATGAACTTTCTTTGGTCGCTAAATACTTACAATCTTTCTAAGGAGGTGAAGCAAAATAAATTGTGGATTCAATTAGGGTTTAGATTTTGTGTTGTTTATTACATTGTCATTTTCAATCGTTTTTTTTAAAACACCTTCATTTCTTACCCATTTTGAAAGTAGATTCATGCATAATCAATCTAAAAATTTACTCATTTTGAAAGTAGATTCATGTATAATCAATAGTCTCTGTTCTTCAAGAAATTAAGATTGAGCAGACATAATTTAATAATTAACCAGTAATTTAGAGCAGAGATATTTGTAAAAAAAATAGAGCAAACATAATTTAAATATTTAAATTAAAGCCTATAACAAAAATAGAGCAGACATAATTTAAATATTTAAATTAAAGCCTATAACATTGTTTTTTTTTTTTGCAACGGTATTTAATTAATGTGAGGATTGAACCCATGACCTCATGGTCACGGACATAACCTTATGCCAATTGAGCTATGCTCGATTTGGCCCTATAATATTGTTAACAATTATAAATTATTAAAACAAATGCAAATTTTGATAGTATATATATATAGCTAAATCACAATAGTCGGCATATAACTTACTTTTTCAAGTTTGGAGTTTTAATTGACCAAACACTAATTTAGTTCATATTATTTATTGTTTTTCCTAAAAACACAGTTGTCAATAATTATGTCAGAAGCTACAAACAAACAAAACAAAACAAAACAAAAAAAAAAAAAAAAAAAAAAAAAAAAAAAAAAAAAAAAAAATTGATATCTATGATTTGGGATATATATATATATATATATATATTATAACTAATACATGCGGATAAAAAAAGAAAATACAACGCAAAACAGGGACTCCACTTCATTGCCATCAGAACCTGGCATCGGATTGTGCTTCTCCCCTTCGTACACTCTGAAGATTTCTTCAGGAACCTCTTCGATCCAAATGACAGAACGTCGATTCCTCAATGCTCAGTGAGCGGCTTCGTGGACAACCTTATTTTCGGATCATCTACAATGACGAAAAGAGTAGCACCTAAGTTCGTGAACTTTTGTAATTACTTTCCCAATGATCATTCCAACTTCCGAAAACTCTCTCCCTCCCTTCCGCACTATTCGAAGGGAATCAATTTCAACCTCTAAATCGTAGAAACTTGCGTCCCTCGCAGACTGCCAATGCCTCCAAATCGTCAACATTTAGACTATATTTTAATGGGTTTTTTTTTTTACTCAATCATAAATATGAATACAATCAACTTGCATAATGAGTCCAATAGAATAGACAATACAACGACAATGAATCAATGAACTAATTCATTAAAATCGAATTTATTTATTTTTAAATCATACAAAACAATTTTTCCACGAGAGATATTATTTTTTACCTCTCTCCCACGTAGCAAAAAGTTAAGAAATAAAATTGTTTTTTTTTTTTCTGTGTACCAAAAAAAAATAGTGTTTTGGCACGTGAAAGAGAGAGAAAATAATAGTTAGTTGGAATAAACAACAAGCGGTCAACAACAAACATACCCAACTCTCCTACTCACAAAATCCAATTCCATACTCATAGCCCATAAGATAACTCATCTTTCCAATGGGATTTGCCTCGAACTCTCCCAATTTCGAGACCATACCTAATTTGTATATGTCTAGTTTTTGGTCTCAATTCTATCTTTTTTGTAGTTAAGTTTCATTCATAGAGAAGGAAATGTGGTTGTACACGAGCTAGTGCATATGACTTTAAGTTTTCGACAACGAGTGGTTTGATTGGAGAATGTCCCTTCAGAGATTGAGTATTCTTATTTGAGTGACTTGATCGTAGTTTAGTTTTGTACTGAGTTTTGCTCTTAAAAAAATAATTTTTTTTTTTAGTTAATTTTATTTTTTATTTGGTATTATGTACGAATACAAATTTTAGTCTTCTTTAACTTAAAGTTATAGATCTACCATTGCATCTTCTCATTTCAGATGGGATCTAATTTTATGTAAATAAATAAACTATCAAAATACAATTTTTTTAATTTTGTGTTTAATAATTTTTTATCGTGTTAAGGTCGTCTACGTGACATACTAACAATATTATTTAAGAATTACTTAGCTAACAACTTGAGTGGATTTAGACCTTTGGTGATGTAATGTAGGTGTTAAATTGTAAAAATTGACAATGTGGACTTACCAGACACAAATAAATTGACAAATTGGAAAATCTAATCTGAATTTAAAAATATTTGTAAAAAATGACCTGAAATTATATATATATATATATATATATATATATATATATATATATTACCTAGTTTTGCTAGGGTATCCATTTTTACAACTTTTTTTTTTAATGTGAAATTTTGTTTCTACCCTCTAAAGAAAGTTCATTTGTCTCAAGAAAAAAATCTCTCATGTTTTTCCTCTTCTCCTCCCTTCTTTTTCTCTTTCTTGTGTTTTTTTTCTTATCCCTCAACTCAAACAAATTGTCATTAATCATATTATTTTTTTTTCCATATTGTGTTGAATAAATCATTATTAATCAGATTTCATCAACCAACAAATTATCACATTTAATCCTTCAACAAATCCTCCTTAATTTTGATCTTAATAGTTTTTTTTTCATTAACAAATAAACTAACAACAATTTTGTTGGATGGGTAATAACTTGCAAACATTGACAATAAAGAGGAATATCTCCATGGAGAGGATTTGAAGGAGAAAGAGTGAAGCCATTTTGGAGTGAGGAGAGAAAAGTAGGGGAAAATAATAAGAGAATAAAGAAAGGAAAAGAAAAATGAAAAGACAAACAACAATTTTGATGGGATGGAAGGATTGTTTTTAATGAGGGGCACAAACGGTTTTTTACAACCTAGTGAAATTGAAAAGGTGGGACGTCGGACAAAATTCGGTAAAAATTATCATTTTTTTTAAAAAATTTTAGGTATTTTTTTACAAACATTTTCAAATCTAGGTTAGATTTTGCAATTCGCTAAATTAATTGAGGCTAAAACTCAAATGATCGTGGGAGAATTGTACGACTGACCCCTTATTTTAGCTCATTTGTCAAACTGACCCAGATCTGAAAAATAAGTCAAATTGACTTATGCTGACATCATAATTTTTTTTTAATATTATTTTCTAGTTCTAGTTGCGAGCGCGGGTTAGTCTCGCTCTAGCCGCGGGCTAGTCTCGAATTTAAAAAAAACTTCAGATCTTGAAATTTTTAGATCTTAAATGAAGCTAGAGCTAGAGCGAGATCAGCCCGCAGCTAAAGCGAGACCATCCCGCGCCCATAGCTAGAGCGAGATCAGCCCGCGCCCACAGCTAGAGCTAGAAAATAATATTAAAAAAAAAAAAAAATGATGTCAGCAGAAGGTCAGTTTGCGTTTTTTTTTCAGATCCGGGTCATTTTGACAATCCGCTTAAAATAACAGGTCAATTGTACAATTCTCCCAATGATCGTGGACGACATAAGAGAGTTATGGAGACGACAACGAATGAAGAAGATTGAGCTTGCTCACTCGGATGGAAATCAGGTTGGTCGCCATCTTTCAATCCACACTCGATAGACTGGTCATTCTAAGGCGTGGATTTGGATTGAATATTTTGGTTTATTTGTCAAACTAACCCGAATTTGAAAAATAAGGTAAATTGACCTTCCATCATTTACTTTTGTAAATATTACTTTTCTCACTCTCGCCCTACCTCTAGCCCCATTGCATATTTAAAAATTTTGTGCATATAAAAAATTTTAGATTTTGTAGGTAATTGTATTATGGTTAATATCAAAGTAAGAAAAGAAAATAAAAAAATAGATGATGTTTTAGTGGATAAAAATGGTATGGTTGATTCCTGTGATTTAAGCAAATCAATGAGATCACAACTAATTTTTAAATATTTTTTTTTAAAAAAAAAAAAACTAATTTTAAAACACCAAATTGATAATTTCATTTAAAAATATTTTGTAAATTAAGTCCATCAAATGTAATATTTTTTATTATGTTCGTTTTTTTTTTTTTTTTGGGGTCAAATTTGCGATTTTCAATTTAGAGTAAAATAATTAAAAATATAACATTTTTTTTTAAAAAAATACTGATAGTATAGTCTATCGTTGTTGATAGTAGTATTTTTTATAGAATTTTATCGGTGATAATAGTCTATGAGTGATAAAAGTCTATCACCGATAGAAGTCATATATCAACGACAGAGTCTATTACAGATAGCCACTGATTTTTTTGCCATATTTTAAATTTGGGTAAATTTGCAATTATTTTGGACTTGATGGTTGTTTGTGCTCCTTTAAAAAAAACTCAATTTTTATTTTTTATTTTTTATTATTATAGTTATTTTCAATGATTCTGTGCTGAACTGTAAGTAAAGAAAAATTCAAAGTGAAACTATTCTCCAATATTCAAATAATTTCCCAGGGAACATTCCTCAATTTTCTATTTTTTTCTTTTTTCTTTTACAACTAGACAAATATATATTTTGTTTATTAATTAATTTTGTTTTAAGAATATATGATTTATTATTATAATTTAAAAGGACAGTCGAGTAATTTAACGAAGAGGGGCTAGCTCGTGCTTACGAAGAGCCACGAAGAGCCATTTTCATTGGGCAAATTAACAATTAAAAAATAAATTATTAGTTTCATTTTTTTTATTTCTTAAGCAATATTTAAGTTATATTTATTAAGAAATTATTTACATTATATTTATTGAGAAGCAAAAAGATTATTAAGAAAATTCTACGGTTTTAAGGAGCAATCTTATTGGGAAGACATTATTATCAGGGAAATTGTAGTAAATGACAATTTAAGATTTATTGTTTGCAAATATAGCATGTTTTTAAAAATTTTGCGGATATAGCAATTTCTATCGCTGATATCTTACGACTGATAGAAATCTATCGCTGATCACTTCAGCTTTTTATAGATTTTTGTCAGTGATAATAGTCTATCAGAGATAATAGTCTATCACTGATAGAAGTCTATTAGTGATATAATAAAGTCTATCAGTGATAGAAACGGGTTTTTTTGCCATATTTGCAAAACATTTTAAAGTTTGCTAAATTTGCAATTAGTTTGGGCCTGATTGCTATTTGTGCAACCAGCCCTTATTATCAAGTAATTTTATTTTAATTAGAAGTCTTAATCCATCTATTTTTCATTTATATCTTAAAAAATCAATATAATTTTGTTGAAAATTATTTTTAAATGACGGTTCAATTACAATTTAATAATTGTAGTTTTATATATGTATTTCATATACAATAACCGTCATAAGTTTACAACTTACAACACATTTTGATTAAATTATCGAAGGAACACGATAACAAACTCTTGTAATTTAGTACTTTTATTGTTTGATACTCAACACTTAGCCTCACATAGGGACATTGTTTCTTTTTTCATCCAAACGTCGGGATTACAACCGAATAACACACACCACCTTGCTAAATATGTTTGTTGTAATTACGTCTGATTATTGAGATCAACATTTTCGTCTGTGATTTTTAGATGTCGGTTACTTCTCATGTTCCAGATCAGAGTGACAATCGTTGTCCCATTCTTATTTATGATTTTGGTGCGTTTGATGTTTCTTCGAAAAAAAAATTATTAGAGAACATTTAATTCAATAAATTCTTAATAACCTTTTTGGTTACCTCATCAATCAAAAGCATCATTTTTTTTTTATTATTTTTTTTACTAAATTAGTATTTATAAAAACATAGAGCCAACCTTGATAGGTCACCCATTAATGCATTTATATAACATTATTGTTTATTCATACTCACGTTTCAAAATTAAACTTATTATGGAGTCTATTGAAACAAATGAATTAAAATGTAGCATGACGACCTACATTTTTTTGGTGAACTTATGAAATAAGTGAAGTTTTTTAAATCTTATCACGTGTTAGTTTATAAATGAATTGAACTACCAAAATTTATTAGATACATTTGTTGTTGTATATGATAAGCTAGATCGTACTTAATTTTTTTTTATTATATTATTTCATATAAAGTACTTTCTAACCTATGGTACTTACTTAAATAATTGACCAATGATATTTTTATTTTTTCTAAATAATTGACCAATGATATTGTTATTATTATAGAAAATACAATGTGATGCATATAAAATTGCATTATGAATATAATAGGTTTGTAAAACTATTGTCCTCAATCGAAAGAATCTAATATTAACCATTTAATAACTTAAATAATTGATACAAAACAATATCATTAATTATATACGAATTATTGTGATCAAACAAGATTGTTTTTGCGGTATTCATTTTTATGATTGTGTTAGATCTGAGATGGTAACCGTGCAAGATACAGTCAATTATGTCTTCAATCTCTCTACGTACACGAGAAATTTAAATTAAATTGTAGTCCAAATTTAAGAAATCATATAGGCTTAGAAATTTGCTCTTGTTTGCCAACATGAACATAGCTCCATTGACTTAAAATATGAACTAATGACCCAGAAATTTGAGGTTAAATCAACTCATATTTAATTAATTATCTTTACATAATAATAATAAAAAAAATAAAAAATCGTCGCTTTAGGAAGAAAAAAAATCCTCCAAATTAAATTAGTGCAAATAGTATTTATTAGTAATGACTTTGGGATTTTGTCATTGTTTGGTTTTATGGTTCTAATTTGGATATTTTTGTGTGAGTTAGTTTAGATGCTTTATTAAGAAAACAAAAATAGATGATTAGATGTTAATTAGTTATAAATTAATATAATTATTTAGATGATTAAATACTATTAATTTTTTCATTGATAATGATTCCCATGACTTAGGCTTTCTGTGGGGCATCTTCATTAGAAGCAGCAGGGTGCCTTTTTTTAATTAGTAATGAACACTAATGTCTTTTCAAATAAGCATATGATTTAATTGTTAATGATATAACTTAAAAAAACAAAAAAAAAACAAAAAAATGTTGATGATGCATTAAAGTTGATTCTTAAACAACAATAATGAAGTAATCACATTGTTTAAATTAATGTCATATTTGGATTCGATTCAAGGTGTAACTTCAATCTCGAATGATATATACCATCTCTTATAATGTTCGAGGTTCAAATCTCCTTTATTTTTGTTGTACTCAACAAAAATATGTATAATTAAAAGTGATCCAAAATGATTTGTGGTTGAATTTTCAATATATTCTATGACGTTAGGGGAAGTAACTTGTCTACAAACCGGACATGTTCTCTCCGTACATGTTTAACGATCAAATCTATAAACTTAACTAAGCAAGCCAAAAGAATATTGACATATTTTAAAAATTAAGGCTTCTTAATTTTATTTTTTATTTTTTTTTGAAAAGAAGAAAAAAAAAATTGTTTCTCATGTTTCATTTTCTTAAAAATTAGATAACTATTCAACTACTTTATAAATTTTGAATATTAAAACTATGCAATTTTTTGTTTTTTATTATTATTATAATGAGCCAAATAGATTTTCAATTTAAATATAGATAACTAGAGGAATATTCATGTAATGTGCAATTTTAAATATCGGTCGATTTTTTTTTTTTTTTTTAAATTCCCAAATACTAAAATCTAAAATAATGTCACTAAAATACTCTTCGAAATCCTAGTCCCTAAATCTTAAAACTAAGGGTGTTCAAAAAAGCCGCAACCCACGAAACCCAACACAATCCAACCCAACTTTTTAGGTTGGGTTGGGTTGCTATTTTGAAAAACCGAATTTTCGGGTTGGTTCGTGAGTTGAACCAAATTTGACTCGGTTCAACCCGAACCAACCCGAATTCAATATATTAAAAAAAAAAAAATTATATATATAAAAAATTCAATATATTTTTTTATAAAAAAAATCATTCGGTGATTTTGAAAGAAAAATCAAAGATTAATGATGATTTTGAAAGGAAAATCAAGGATTAAAGAATTTCATTAATGATAATTTTGAAAGGAAAATAAGGATTAAGAAATTTGTGATTTTGAAATTAATTAAAAAAATTAATATTTATTAATTAAAAAAAAGTCAACCCAACAACCCAACCCGAAAATTGAAGGGTTGGGTTGACAGAAATGTTGGGTTGAGTTGGGTTGAGAATTCACCAACCCGAAATCTTCGGGTTGAGTTGAAAAATCCTCCAACCCAACCCAACTCATGTACACCTTTGGTTAAAACCTTAACTCTAAACTCTATTAATAAGGCATTTTTTTTTTAATTATTTATTTATTTATTAGGATTTCTCATTTAAATATGACGTTTGATTGAATTCTACATTAAAAAATGTATATGTCCATATTTTTTTTTTGATGTAATGCAACTATTCGTTATCAAAATTCAAGGATATTATTAAGTAAAATTTGTTGAAACATTAAAGAAAGTTAAAATATTGCGAACAATGTTGACTTTTTTATTAAACCATTTAACAAATTAATAAATTTAAATAATTATAAAATTGAGATTCCCCTTCAACTTAAATTAGTAAGTCGGCCGCATCTTGTCCAATAGAACAATTGATTAAAAATCGTGAAGAAAAAAAAAAGTCAAAGGAGAAGTCTAACAAACAAGATGAAATATTGGGAACTAACAAATGAAAATTACAATTATTATTTTATTATTATTATTATTGAAAACTATCTGAAAACTTCACTAAACCTAGAATAAGATATAGCTTAAAACTTTAAAATTGTAATTCAAATTCGACGACTTTTGATACACAATTCAAAAAATAGTAAAATCAGGTATCAAATTAAAACACTCTATGTTAGCTTTCCAACCATACCTTTTTCGATTTTTTTGAATATATGGGTAAAAACATATCGATTTTTCAATGCTCAAAAAAAATTTCAGTTCTGAAATTTGTAGAACTATAGTCCAATGATCTTTATCTTTTGATACAAAACTCAAAAAATAGTGAAACCAGGTATCAAATTGAAGCTCTCCCCGTTCGTTTTCCAACCATATATTTTTTCGAAATTTTTGAATATCGGGATAAAAAAAAATATCAATTTTTTTTAATGCAAGGAACCTCGTCTTTTAAGAGACGATGTTCATCCATGTGAACCAAAAGAGAAGAGACATTTGTATAAGAAAATGACTTAAAAAAATGAGTGGACCCCACGTAATCTGGTAATCTAATTGAGCACACCAAAGTGATACGAGAAATGGTGTAATGGGATTACAAAATTTGAGGTGAGACCCACAGTTTCATTAAGTTTACAAATTTTGGTAAACGCTCTCAAACGTAATAAATGTAGATTCTACCGTCAAAATTACTGTTGATTCATTACGTTTGGAAGGAAGTAAATCTAATATAATTATTAAACCATCGCATCAAATTTGATTTGAGATTAGAGACTGAAGAAACAATATATACCAAAAATAAACTTTTTTTTTTTTTTTTTTTTTATGAAACCAAAAATAAACTTATAATAAACCATCAAATCCAAAACAATATCTATATATAATATTTAAAAATTCATTTTTTTTTTTTTTTTTTTTTTTGTCAAATGATGATTTATTTCCCAAAGCCCGCCCGACCGGCTTCGATTTTCTGAATGAGACATTTTTGGTTCGGCGCGGGCGGGCGGCCCACGAGTCCTTGAAAATCAAAAGGCAAAATTTTGTTTTTTGAGGAAGCAATTTTTTGTTGTTTTGCAGCACATTAGACATAATAGCCTAATAGCCCATCAATCAATTTCAATCCCCTATTTTAAATTTTTAGGGTTTGGATTCTCTCTTTTGCTTGCCTTCGTTTCTAACCAAACTTAACTTTCTTCACATGCACGTTGTTTTCAACCAATTTTGTTCTCGACTCTTCTTCTTCTATTTCTATTAAGATATATTTGAGCTATATTTAACTCTTTAAAATGATTTGAAGGGAAGAGATTTATTCTCCTTGTTACATATATACTTACTCGTATGATGATTAAATAAGAAAAACGATAGGAATATGTTCAATTAACGATAGGAATATGTTCAATTCATGTGAATTTAACAATTTCACTCCACATAATTTAAGTTTATTATTTGGAGCCGTGTACTTGGGATTGGACCATTTGTTTCTAGTTTTGGTTAGTAGTCATGACCTGATGTTGTACTAGAGTACAAGAAAGTTGTAATAGGTTAGGCTTGTTAGTGATTTTGAAGAAACTTTTGTTGCTTCAAACGACTTAGATTGAACCTTTTTTTTTTAATCGAAAATATGTTGAAGTAGTTAAATAAGTTAAAAGTATCTCAAATCCCATCTAGTTGCTGAACTCGATTCGATTTTTTTTTTAATGCCGACAAGTTTTTTTTTATTAAAAAAAATAGTCAAAATCGAAATTAAATTTTACCTTATTTTTTAAGTTTAAAGTTTAGAATTTGAGAGTTTTAGATTATAGTATGGACAATTTTTCAAATAAAAAAATGTTTGGACATCTTTCAAAACTGTCATTAAAAATATACATTTTTTTAATTATATATATTTATTTTTATTAATTATTTAATATTTTTTTTTCGAGAATAACAAGATTTTAATTTACAACTTTTAAAGAAGTGTTTGAACGTTAACATCGTTTTCGGGTAGAAGCCACCAATCGATTATATGTGTGTCATTTCCAAGAGTTCAATGGGAAATGTTGAAAAGGAGTTGGACAATTCTATACAAGGGGAAGCAATGTCCTTAAGGATGGGAGTCACCATTTGGCTTTATAATTAAACTCAAAAGATGTAGCCATGAGAAAATAAAATATAAGTAGTGGAATGGGGATGATGTTAATAAGTGATTAAAGGAGAAGTGATGTTAAAAAAAGCCTTATTGAATAGGGTTGATTTGTGACAGATGAGGATAAGGGGGAAGCTTTGGCAATTTGTGAGAGTATCAACATTGATAGAGATGTGAGATTTTTGCAATTAGATGTGGATAGGCTTGTTAAAGGAATGAATTAATGTGATTATTTAGATTGTGAATAAGAGTTTAGAAAGCCACCCATAATTAACGAGAGTTTAAAAGCAACGCACAAAACTACACAAATATCGGTGGAGAAGCAGGTACATGAGCTCCATGCTATTTATTTATGTGTGGGATGATGCCAACGAGAGAATGGAATGCGTCAAGGCGGTTTTGTCCCCTTCCCAACAATTGTACCTTGTCTTGGGGTGTCTTCGACTTTACGAGAGAAAACCCACCAGAGAAACAAGTGTCGTGACGTTTACGAAGGGTCAATCCATTGTTTGAATGTATTTGGATTTGATGCATGATTATCTTGGTTAATTGTCCGTATTCTCAGCAAAATAATGTTCAAAGATGCACACCAAAGTTTCTTTGCCATTTTTTTTACATGCGTGGATGGAGATTCAAACATTTGACCTCATGCTCACTTGTTCGTATATTGTGTCAGTTGAATTACCAACTATATATTTTTACTTCATATTCACTTTTGATTGTAAAAAAAAAAATGAAGAAGAAAAAATAAAACTATGTTTAAGTCGGCTAACATTAAACTACTCACTAAGCATGTAAGAGGATGCACAATAAATGTTAAATTATAAAAAATGCTCATAAACTTTGGATGTCGTTTCAATAATACCATTGAATTTTTAAAGGTTGTATTAATACCTTGTTTTTTTTAAGTTCCATTGTCGTTAGCAATTGCAACGAAAATCCACGTGACATGTTAAAAACACTTTGAATCTCGTTTCAATAATACCATTGAATTTTTAAAAGTTGTATTAATACCTTATATATATATATTTTAAGTTCCATTGTCGTTAGCAATTGCAACAAAAATCCACGTGACATGTTAAAAACTCAAAGGTAATTTAAATGTGATATATCTTTTAAATAATGACGAAACAACGTCGTTTTGCTATTCTTTTAATAGAGAAAAAGTAGTTTTATTTAGGGTTAAAAACAAAAATCAAATATGAGAGTCACGGGTAATAAATTGAACCTAGGATCTCCTAATCACTAGTCGATATATGTCCCTTGAACTATATTCTTAATGACAACAACAAAGATATTAATACAATTTTTTAAACATTAAAAATATAATTGAAACGAAACGCAAAGACATCACACTACTCATTCATCAATTGGGCTGCTCTCAACACAAGCCCAAGGTACATATAGATTTGGGCTGCTAGACTAGGCCGAATCATAACCATAGGATATGCATAGGAATCCGGCCCATTTATCTCAAGCAGTTGAAAATCCCTAGCATCAGCTCTCACACTCTCTTTTCCCCGATCTCTCCCTTCTCGCGCTGCTGGTTGCTGACTCTCCAGCAGTGCCGTCCGCTGTCTGAGAAAATCCTGCTCCGCCGAAAACTTCACTCATAAACCCTAGCTTTCCGCTCAAATGAACTGCTCAAGTAAGTCTCACAATCTTTCTTTTCTGTAATTTCTTCGTGTACTTCACTCTTGCTACTTCATTCTGTGTTGTTGATCTCTGTTATTATTATCTTGTGTTGTTCTTCAGTCTCCGGTGAGATTCCGGAAGAGCCAGTTGTCTCCAGGAACTCTGGATTACTCTTCGAGAAGCGTTTAATCGAGAGGCACATTTCAGTATGGCTTTCTTTCTTTCTTTCTTTCCCTCTAACTTCACTTTTTTCTCCATGCTTTTTTAGGGTTTTTGACTGTGTTTTTTGTTTCATTCTGCGTAATGGGAAGCTGGGTTTCAGTTCTTTATGCTTGCTTTTCAACTTTCTTTGGCTAATTGAGAACTACATTTTATGAATCTATGGGGTTTAAGGGTTTTTTGTTCCTTTGTTTTCGAAAGGATTAGGGTACTTCAACTGAGGTAATTCCTCGTAGCTGAGGATTTTGAAACTTAGTGCCATTTCAACTTGTATTTCCGAAGTGGGAATATGTTAACAATCAACACGCACCTTCAAAGATTTGTTTTTTTTTTTTGTCTTTTCAAAATCTTATCATGCTCTATATACGTCAAGTTGGGCATTTTTCTCATCTCAGAAAGAAAAGCGTACTTCCATACTTTCTTGTAGTATGTTTTTCTGCGTTCTTTTTCCTGTTGAAGCTTTTTCCAGGAAGGAATTACACGGGAACTTGGTTCTTCATGGTTGCCTGGAATTGCAACTCATTGGTTTAGCCTTTTCACAAAACATAATTTTATTAGAATTATCATTCTATAATCAAATAAGTTTTTTTGATAATCTGATGGATGTCTGTACTTTGAATTTAGTTGGCTGGTATAGATTTGGGAATGGTAGAACAGAGACATCAGGAGACAATGCTTTAGGGATTCCACATTTCTTCTTATTTGGGCTTTTGATTATTGATCTTTTAGTACTATAAGAATTAGGTAAATTTGAGAGGTGAAGGATGCAAGTAGAGGAAGAAGGAAGGGTGGTGATTTTTGTTTCATTTTGTATTGCCTATAGCTCCTGAACATGAATGTATCCTTCTCTGCCTGATTTTATTTAAAGACTTGATCTACTAATTTTATTTCACGTGGTACAAATTATTTAATGATTTTCATGGGTTATACTCCAATGGATTTTAATTTAAAAATGTGCAATGTTACCTTGCTTTTGTTGTGATGTTTTTAGAATTATTATTTTTCAACAAAATAGATATTGGGTTTGATTAGTGTAACTGTCTGTATTGCATCTTCAGGACTATGGGAAATGCCCTGTTACAGGTGAACCCCTTTCCATGGATGACATTGTTCCAATTAAAACTGGAAAGGTACGGAAATATCTCTAATTCTATTCTAAATATTTTTGGCCTTTTGCATTTCTATGTAAAACATCCATGTGCAATGTTACACGTTAATGTGGAATTGGACAAACAATGTCTGAATTGGAATGTCAAGTGGTCCATAATCTACCTAGCTCAACTTGAAGAGTGCACGCGTTAAATGTTAGAGACGTCAGATAACCTAATATATATTCCTTCTGCATGTTTTTTTCTTCCTTTGCAATGTTCCTTCTATTAACTGCCTTCTTGTTCAATAACTTTTCTGCAGATAGTCAAGCCCAGGCAAGCTGCTAGCATCCCTGGAATGCTTGGAATGTTCCAGAATGTATGGATATTTGGTCTATTATCTATTTTGTCTCTGTAGTTGTACTTTTGATCAATAGCCATGGTGCTGTGTGCTCCTGGACAATTCTATATTCTCCAATCATGTGCTTCATTGTATTTTTTGTTTGCTTGTATTGTTTCGTGTATCAAGTATATAGCAGTATAATATTTGGTGTTACTGTTTAATAAGTTATATTTCATTTCAAACCCTAATTTCTTGACTAAGCACGGAGTATGCTATTATGAGAAAAATGTGAATGTTTCTAATGTTTACTTTCCAGTATTGTGTCTCTATCAGGTTATCCTATAACCTTATTTATTGTGTACTTATCAATCACCATTCTTCAAGCTTAAATGTCACATTATTTTTGGGTGTTCATGCTGAAATTTTGATTGCTAAGCTACCCATATCATACTGTATACATTGTTTAATTTGTATTATTTTTTAGAAACTCTGTTGAAATTTAAGCTATCTTATGTTTTAAGTTCTAGGATGTATTTCCATCATTGTTGTTCCTGTTTGGTATATGGGTTCTAACACAAAATGGTTTTTTACTCTTATTATTTTAATCATGCTATTACATTTACTTTTTTTTTTTAATCAAAGTGGAAATATTTGATTTTTCTCTAATGATAGGAATGGGATGTTTTGGTGCTGTCCAATTTTGCACTAGAGCAACAGCTGCATACAGCTAGACAGGAGCTTAGTCATGCCTTGTACCAGGTATATAATTTTCTTTTAAAAAATCATCAACTCCAATTTTTCAAGGGTGTAGAAAACTAATGTATCTGGTATTTTGACTTTGGAAAAGTTATCATGTTTAATGCTTCTTTGCTGATTTCATCTTTTTGTTCCGTAATCAATTGTATGTATTTTTGCTGCACGATTGTTCAATTTTTTTTCAACTTTCATTTTCGTACTTTTGGGGCTATGTCTGTATACTTGTATGGTTTCCTTTTGTAATCCACGAAAGTTTTTCAAGCTACATATTAGACACATTTGTGTTTTGCTACTTGGTGAAGACATTGCAAGGTGACTTGTGTTTAATGAGCCTAACTGTTTGTTCAATATCTTCTATTTCGTATAGCATGATGCTGCATGTCGTGTGATTGCAAGACTTAAAAAAGAACGAGATGAGGCTAGGTCATTACTTGCTCAGGCAGAGAGGCAGATGCCCTTGTCATCAACTTCAATTTCATCCAATGCTGCTGTCAATGTTAATGGGAAACGAGGTTTGTCCTTTCAATAATCCCATCAACATGGATTTTCATGAATCATCTGGTTCTGATTTGACTTGATTTTTCATTATGCCAGGTAACGAGGATGAGGAGCTGGGTCCTGATGGAAAGAAAATACGTCCTGGAATATCAGGCACTGTTATCTCTGAACTCACAGACTGCAATGCTGCTCTTTCACAACAAAGGAAGAAACGACAGGTATTTTGATGACAATAAAGATCAATTAAAATATTATTATTTCCTTTTAAAGAAAAAAAGAATATTGTTGAAGGGATGATGTCAATGTTTAAGATATTAGTGTTTCCTTTTAATGTGTATTAACTCGGTGATTGACTCTCTGTTGTCAGATACCTCCTACGTTGGTTCCTCTTGAGGCTCTAGAAAGTTACACCCAGATTTCTAGTCATCCACTTCATAAAACAAACAAACCAGGCATTATATCTCTCGACATCAATCATGAGAAGGTATGATTCTCAACTCTCAAGTGCATCAACCTACATTATCCAAAGAGTCTTGCTTTAATGTATTATGTGGCATTCATTAAAACAGTTCTTTGAAGTCATACTTGCGATCGCTTCATGTTCCCCTTGTAGTACTAGTAGTCCGAACTCTTAAACCATGAAATAAAGATAGTTCAAATGTTCAAAATGATTCATCTTTTTTCTTCTTTTCTTGTTTTGGTGAAAAGTGAAACTCATTAATTTTAAGTAGACATTAGTTGGGTAAAATTTTGTCAATAATCAGACAATCATTAATATTCAATTAGTCATGATAAGCTCTTCTAGTAAATAACGCTGTTTTAAGCTAGGGGTCATGTCCACATGCCTTAGAAATAAACAGAGGAGGTTTCATAAAATATATGGTGAATTTATTTCCATCATTTCATTTTGTCAATCCCATGTTGTATCGTTGAGAACTAAACCATGAACACTTGGAAACTATTTTATAGAGTTCTACCTAACACCTAAGCCTTGTGTTATTGTTTATTGGTTTGTTATTGGCTCTATGTCTACATGATGTTGGGTTAAAGGTTGATTTTCGTTCTTAAATTTTTGACATTCTTGTTTCTAGAAGAATAATAGCTATTGCTAAAAATAGTGTACAAATTTACTCCTCAGACAAGTAATTTTATTTTGCTGGTTTTAGGATGTCGTTGCGACTGGAGGGCTGGACACAAATGCTGTTCTTTTTAGTCGATCATCAGGGGAGATCTTATCTACCCTAAGTGGCCATTCAAAGAAGGTTTCTTTGTTGGATAGTTGCATTCAAGTGCTGTAGCTATGCATTATTAATATTATTTGCTAATTGGAATATTGCCCATTGTTTGTTTAGGTAACAAGTGTGAAATTTGTGGCTCGGGATGATTTATTCTTGACTGGTTCAGCCGACAAGGTGAGTTATTCTTGATATGGTTATGAGCTGAAATATTTGCTATTTGCGAATGTATGTTTAAAACTTTGTATTTTGCAACTTTTGAGTCTTCCAGTAACTATTGAAGATCACGTTTCTTCTATATGGCAGAGCATAGTCAATACCTAACCAGAGGAAATTAATTTTTGAAACACAAATGAACTGCTTTCATTCTTAAATTCCTGGTATCGAAGTATTTATAGCTAGGTTTAATAATTTTAGCATATAAATGAACTGCTTCTGCTTTAGTCCATAAATTATTGGTTCTAACTGAGTTTAAGCTTTAAGTTCCATTTACTTTGGCTCCATCAACGTAGTTATTTACCAGGAACTGATCAGACCCTTTTTTCTTTTTTTTGGAATATAAACTCAAGCTATTCTTGTTCACTGCACCTGAGAGTAGTAATGCATTTTCCTGATTGTGCAGACTGTCCGTGTGTGGCAACCATCTGATGATGGGAACTACAATTGTAGGCACATTTTAAAGGACCATACAGCTGAGGTAAGTTGATTTTTAATTCTGTGGCCATCATTGATTATCATAGCTGGTTATAGCTGGAAGCATGGTTAAAAAACCAGCCAAGTTTTATTTGACTTATTGTATTGTCTCAATTACTAAGAGTCTGATAACAATATATAATACCAAAGAATCGTTAAATAGGAGCTTGTAGTAGGGTCAGACAGTTGTCGTGAAATTAGTTGAGGTGCGCGCAAGCTGGTCCGGACACTTGGATATAAAAAAAAATATAGGAGCATATTAATTTTGATTTTGTTTGACTTTAAATTCATGCCTTAATGTACAGTAAAGAAACGTCAACTTTCAAAATTTTACAGGTCCAAGCAGTTACCGTTCATGCTACGAATAACTTCTTTGTCACTGCCTCCCTTGATAACACATGGTGCTTTTATGATCTTGCTTCAGGATTATGTCTGACCCAGGTTAGTAAGTTGCTTACAATTTCATTTCTAAATGCGTTGTGATTACTTTTAGTTGACTACATATTTTATATGCCACAGCATTATGTGTACACTTCAGATGCTAGGTCTTTTTTATGTTTTATTTTTCAAAGATTGATAACAAGCTGTTGATATAGTTTCAAATGTATATAATTCTGTCGATTGGTCATTATAGGTAAAGGTTTTGGACTCTGCTAAAAAGTCGTGCTTTCAAAATCCATTGGGTCATGTAGTAATTAACAATCTATGATCAACACTATTACAAGCTTTTACCACATACAAAGACGCTGAAGACCCTTAAAACACATTTTCCTCAATCCTCTTTAAACATCGATTAATCAAAGAACAGTATTGTCATAGAAGTGATTGAAATATTGATGGATAAAACTTATCTAAATAATGTGCTGCACTGCAGCCCAACATAATTATTGAGAATAAGTTTGTGTTTACCATTTGGCCAATTGGACAAGTTTTTGACTAGTGGTAGGGTCTGGAAGTGTTTCACAGGAAAAATACAAGGAACCTAGTGGATTTTCAAGTATTGAAAGGAATACATGGAATGAACCTTCCCGTATGTTATATAAACCCATGCAAGTACTTTTAGGATAATCAGAAGGTTTTTTCTAGGATACAGTTTTATTTTGAGTCATATATCATGTTATAAAATCTTGGTGCAGTAGTTTATGATGAATGTCACCCATGGAGGTTTCTATGACTTGTTTGGTTGTTCAGCCGGAAGAGGTTCCAAAAGAGCAGCATGTTAATGCTACCAACAATATGTTAGATATACCATACAATGGGTCATGTTGTCTACCTCTGCTGCAATTTTAATTTATCTTATCTTCTGCAGGTTTCAGAGGCGGCTTCAGGAACGGAAGGCTACACATCTGCTGCCTTTCATCCTGATGGTCTCATCCTCGGAACAGGCACGTCAGAGGCCCTTGTTAAAATTTGGGATGTAAAAAGTCAGGTATGAAATTTTCTCTTACTTTTGCATGATATATATCCATATCCCTAAATTTGTACACTCATTTCTTGAATGTTTTTGCTTACAGAAAAATGTGGCCAGATTTGATGGACATGTTGGGGCAGTAACTGCTATATCTTTTTCTGAAAATGGTTACTTCCTTGCGGTATGTGTTGAATTGGTTACAGTTGAAGGTTTATGGGGTGTTTGGGGCACCAACTTGAAGTTGGGTGGACTGGATTAGTATAACCTAGTCTACGTTTGTCCCACCGACTATTATAACCCAGTCAATAAAGTAACTATAATGACTTCAATAATATTTACTATTCACAACTATTATAATCACCGACTATAATAACTCACTCAGCGCCCCAAACAACTCCTTAATGATTTAGGGTGCATTTGTGATTGATTTTACAGGTATTAAAAGTTTGAATTTTAACCGTTTTTAGTGTTTGGTAAAACTAATTATAAATTAATTTAAATCAAATTACTTTTTCAATTACGTTGGTTTGTAAAATCTAGTTAACGTAGCTTTTGAGATCGACTTCTCAAAAAAGCTCATACCCCTTCTAACTAACTCTTAACAATTCCTTTTTTATCTCTATTCCATCATACTTTTCCACGCCTAAGTTTGAAATTTACCAAACATTTATTTACTTCATATTATTGCTGATTTTTTTCTAAAAGCGCACTTGCCAACAATTATTTTAAAAACTACCATAAACCCAAATTAAGCCTTAACATAGACATGGTTGCAACTAATTAAAATCTAAACTGCAGACTGCAGCTCATGATGGAGTAAAGCTGTGGGATCTTCGAAAATTGAAGAATTTCCGTACATTTGCACCTTATGATTCAGAAACTCCAACAAACTCTGGTACGTTTCCTTTGGTAGATGCTAAACGAAGACAGTTTTTACGACTTCTAGTATCTGTTCTATCAGTTTCATAAGATAGCGGCGACGGTTTTTCATGTCTGCTTGTGGTTATAACTGAACACATCTTTTTCTGGATCTGTAGTGGAATTTGATCATAGTGGATCTTACCTTGCAATTGCTGGCTCAGATATAAGGTAAGTGTTTGGCCCTTAAAATTATTTTCAACTTTCCCTCTAATGGAAATCGGTATTCAATTTAGTGATCGCTTATTTTTAGTTCTTAGTAGTTTCTATAAAGTTTAACATCGAGGCGTGCTTGACTCGCAGGGTCTACCAAGTTGCTAGTGTGAAATCTGAATGGAATTGTATCAAAACTATTCCAGATTTGTCTGGCACAGGTACCATAGCCCCCTCTATCATAAAACGGATAAAATTCTAACCCTCAACACAAATGAGGCATTGATGAAAATTTCCGGTTCTACTTCGTTTCAGGTAAAGCAACTTGTCTAAAGTTTGGCACGGATGCGAAATACTTAGCAGTCGGATCCATGGATCGAAATCTTCGGGTTTTCGGTGTGCCTGGGGAAGACGGCCCCATGGAGACATAAGTTGAGTTAAGATTTGAAGATTCCGGAAAAGATGAACGCTTAGCTTCCCATTTCACGATTACAGGGGTTCAAGATTATGTTATTTAAAATCCAGATTCTGAAGCAGAGGCAGAATCTTTCAAAGTTGAGAGAGATGCACCCAGATCAACAAGTTGAGCAAAATATCTTGATCAAATTTTTTGTGTTGTAGTTTGGACTAATCAAATTGATTCTCATTTCTATGAATGTATGATTTTGCAGAGATGTCTGCCGTTGAGTAAAAATATTATGTAGCCATAGAACTGTTAATATACGCTGACATTTTTCATTGACCGTTCTGTTGCATTTTGGTAGTTGAAATACTTTGATAGTTACATCTATTTATGATGTTCCAAGTAACATTTACTTCAAGATGTTCATCTTTAATGTATTTTAAATTGTTTGAATATTCAGTTTGCAAAAATATTTTACTGAATAATGAATCTCTTACAATCCCTACACTGAAATTGTTTGGAAGAAAAGTGTCATACATAAATTTTCTAGAACCAATGTGCTTCATATAAAAGAAGAAAGATGCTAAAGGCATTTGTGGAAAAAAAGAATATTTGAGAGGTAAAATAACGTCTACTGAATAACGTAAGCCACTTCAAAAGCATTCCATCCTTGTCATCAAAGATATTGCGAAGCATGCGCAAATCCCCACAGCTGCATTCATAAGCAAAAGTGGCATAAGTTAGAATTTTGGTAATTGATGAATTTGATTTTTCCATCTTATGCAAACCGTAACAATGACTAAAATTGATACTGAACTAAATTATAAAAATACCCATAAACTTTGTGCCATTTGTTTCAAAAATTGCAATATCCTTAATCTTTCATAAAGGATCAAAGTACCCTAAGAGTAGAAATAAGTTAGAATTTGGGATGAAAAGTTGATGTGGGGATGACTTGGAGCAACGTGACATGACTAAGATTCCATGTATTAAGTCGGAAAGAACGACATTCTAACGGTTATTCTAGTTTTAGGGTAGTTTTAAAATGTTTATGAAAGGTCAAGGATAATATTGCAATTTTTTAAAGTAAAAGACTGCAAAAGTATTTTCAGTAGATAAAATGGTTGATATATGTTAATCTCGTAGTCTTTTCAGGGTTGGAATTTACCTCAACATTCTTCAACTCAAACTCCTGGGTATGTGCTAAGCATAAGTTACCAAATGTCTCACATGGTCCACTAGTTCCATTCAACCTTTTTTCAGATACATAAGATTCAGTCATTGATAAAAGTAGTACATGACAATTTACAGTGGAGTAGATGAGAGAAGAGATACTTACAGATCTTCTTCGAGACGTAAAGCAAAGTTACCGCCACCACCGAGTGCTAGTAAATCATCCGTGCACATGTAGTAATAGCGGTTCGCTCCTACTCATATTTCCAAATCAGGCAAAGAAAAATAGTTAGATAAATCAAAGAAGAAAGGAGTTTCTTCATTCCTTCACTCTTTTTTTTCAATGCAAGAGATTGTTTTGTTTCCCAGATCAGTTACATAGTTAGTAGTAATCTTCTGGTATTTCTCACCATCACAATTCCTTCATTATTGCATGACCACAAATATCTATATTCAAAAATTACAAAATAGTTGTGATTAATACGAAAACTTCAACTTCCCAAGAACGATCAAATTCACGAGAAACTTCCAGGGCTTAACACACTGACAGTCAAAGATACTGGTGGCAAAGGATACACATCCAGTAAAAGAGTAAAGATTGCAACTAAGAAGGAAAAGAGAACTTACCAGTTGGTCTGAAGAGTTGTGGTTCACCATACATGGTGGTAAAGACAAAAGTTTGATTTGTTCCCTAGCACAATAAAATTAGGCAATACTTTAAGCACCAAAACAAAAGTTAATTGGGGTACAAAGTGGAAATTAGCTTCCTCAGAGGACGATAAGTCAACTAACTTGATATTTTCTCTTTGCAGTAGGCTTCAAGGGGCATTCGAGAAGACCGCCAAACACGGCACCTTGCCTATCGCTGACAACCTATTGATCGCGTGGAAAAAAACTCCATTATTAAACAAACATGAAGTTCTGCAATGGTTTTAACTTTTCTTTTTAATGAATTTAAGATCTCATTGGACATGGAGGAGTCATATAATCAACATACCAGCAAACAAGGACCAGATAGTTCATTACTTTTGCGGATGAGGGTTCGAAGAGATATGCCATGTCTCAAGGTACTGCCCTTAATTAGAAAGAAACTCAAGTTAAGGTCATAATGCATCAAACTACTATCTTCATAGCTCAACAATCAATAACATAACTACTTTATTTCCTTTGTATTTTTCTTTTTTTATTTTGGTATTGTACCTTGTATTTGTCTTCATTATATCAATGAATGGTTACTGTTTCTTATCAAAAAAAAAAAAAATATCATTTCAAATAAATTACCTGTATAGCAAGATCCATTGTCGCCCTTTCACGATATTAGGAAGACATTGTAGCAGGAAATTGTAAGTGACAGTGGAAATCAGAACAGAGTCAACTGTGAGATATGTCACAGACTTTTCTGGACTAGGCTGGCAAGTTGCTTCTTCAAATACATCAGAACTACCACTACCAGTACTTCTTCCAGATACAGACTCATCAAAATCTTCGAAATTGTCTCGAATTTCCTTGTTCTCACAAACTAAACTGCATTCTTTATTTTCTACCTCAGAAATTGTTGTTCCCTTCCTTCCACATGTTGTGCTATACTCTTTAAAGTCAACCAAGGGTTCTCGAGAATCAAAATCGACAATATCATATTGCCCAGGGTGAGGTCGGTGAGGCCTGTAATTGTTCTGGTGTTGGCCTGATTTGGGTCCTTCAAAGCCTGCAAATGGGATAATATAGGAAAAGTAGGAAGACAAAGCCTTTCCTCCTTTAGAGAATGAACTGACCTATACATCACAACAAACAGCATAGTAAAACCATCTTAAAATACAATGTAATTCAATAGCACAAAAAAGAAGATGGCAAAAGAACAAGGAGAAATCAATTGCATCTAAATAGCGTCAAAGTGATCATAACTCAGTAATTGACATATACTCCTCCGCTTGAGATCGGAAGCTCAAATCCACATACCCCACATTTGTTGTACTAAAATAAAATTATATCTAAACAGCATAATTGAGCCAATGTAGTTCCAAAGAGAGGAGAATGAAATACCCTAGTCCCCTACATTGTGATATAATATAACTAAGTAATCGTTATTATTAGTAGAAGATTAAGATTGAATCAATCCACGAGCTGATACCAACAATACTAATTGATAAACATATAGCTAAAAGGGGGTAATTATATATGAGTTCTGAGCAGAGTTAAATCAAATGCCAAAATTTTCCCATAGACCCCAAAATTCCAACCCTTAACATGGAAATCTCAATCAGTACCAACGCAGGAACAAAACAGAACAATCAAAGAAAAATTGGGCAAAATACATTGAGACACAAATCTCAAAAAACCCATAAACATTAAGATAACAGATCAACAATGGCGGCAAGATCATAAAAGCTAAAAAAACATGAACGAAATGAATCGAAAGAGAGCAAATCAGAATATTACAGAAGAAGGGTCGTCGTGAAGTGGGGTTAAGGAATGAGAAGCGGAATCTGGGGAATCGGCGAAAAGACGGGAAAGGCTCTCCGTAACTTTCTCTTTGAAGGCGAACATGGGTAACAAACAGTGATGAAAGAACAGAGAGAGATTTGCGTTCTGTTCTGTTCTGTTCTGTTCCGTGGAGAGCTCTGCTTTCTTTTGATTCAAATTTCGAATCTACTTTTGCCGAACAGAGATTAGAAGAGAAGGATCAGAGAGCTGTCGGCGGAGAAAGACGGCCGGAGAAATTGGAAGGAGCGGCGACAAAGTGAAAAATCTCAGATTAAATAAACAAATAAGAAAAAGAAAATAGGAATAGGAATTAAAAAGTGGTTTTTTTAGGGGCTGTTTTTATAAGTTAAATGTGGTTAACGAAAATAAAATAAAAATCAAAGGATCTTGTTGTCAAAAAAAAAAAAAAAAAAAAAAAAAAAAAAAAAAAAAGTCTTAACAAATCACTTATATATATATATATATATATTTAAAATTTTTATTTATTTATTTGCAAAACAAAATATTATTAATAAAGTTATTTAAAGGTACAACTATGACTTTAAATTAATAAGAAAAAACACCAAGTCTTATTTATTTATACCAAACACAATCATCTTGATTTCAAATATCTAGTTAATTTTTTTCAATATTTATGTTTCTAATTGCTTTATTTTTTAGAAAATAAAGTTTAAAATATAATTATTTTAAGTTTGCTTTGAGATAAGTTAGGCTTCAACATCGACTGATCAAGAAAGCTCGAGTAGTGTATTTGTGTTGGTGCACTATCCGCAAGAGAAAATCTTATACAGACAACTCTTACCACTAAATTTCTCCTTTTAGTAACTCCTTTAAACTTAGGCTTGACATTGTGAGTTTTTCGACGACTGTCCGAAATTTCAATGGTGAAATGATGTCAGCAGTGCCAAAGGTTCATAAATTGGTTGGATCGGTGGAGCTTGAGGCAGCGGCTCTTTTGGAAGATATTTCTACCGCAGTGAAAGATGGACTACATCATTTATGGGTCGAAACCGATGCTTTGATTTCATAGAACCTCTTAAAAGGACATTAACGTTTCAACAATGAAGTGCAAATTCTTGTCGATGAAATTAGATCACATCTTCAGAACAACTATGCTAGAGGATTTGTTTTTATTCTAAGGAGTTGCAATACAGTCGCACAATGTTTAGCGCTTGTCATGCGAGGAAGATCAATACTTATGGCATTTAGATTGAAGAACATCCACCATAGGTGTCTGAAGATGCGTCTTAATTATCCATATTTATATACAAATATACAAACCGAATAATTTGAGGGGGGCACGTGCCCCCTGGCCCCTACGTGCATCCGCCCCTGCGTCTAATGACGATTTTCTTTTCAATTTTCTGTTTTAAGGTTCAAAAGTTGCGTGGAATAAAAATCTTATCGAGTTAACTATATTCGGATGATTAATGAATTGAATTTATTAACTTTATAACTATGTATTTTTTATTCTTTTTAATAGTGAAAAGCACATAATTTGTTATTTATTAACCAATCAACTTGAAAGTATTATCAAACCATCTCATATTCAAATTGGCTATGAATTCTCATATGAATTTCTTCACTTATAAATTAGAACTAACAAAGTCAACATTAAGGCCCACATGCAACCCAAAGAAAACTATTTTATTTCAACTTAAATGCTTCAATTTCAAATTTTTTTTTGAGATTGTTGACTTCATATTGGGAATCTTTTTTAAAAATCAAAAGATATTATTGCTTTAGTTTTGATTTTTGATTAACTTACATTTATACTTCTATAGTTTTAATGAGTGTGATATTAAAAACATTAAAATATGGACACATGGGTCAAATTTTAGCAAATTTTATTTGACATTATTTTTTTTTCTCTTCCAAGCTAATTTATTTTAGAGTTATTTAGATTTAGGGTTATTTTTTAAATAAATTAAAGTTAAGTTTTTTTTTTTTTTTTTTTTTTTTTTTTTTTTTTTTTTTTTTTGAACTTGCTCAATCCATAAAAAGTGAGTCCTTGAACGAGGTTAAAATTGAAAATGTTCATCCTATTATTACTATTATTATTATTATTATTATTATTTTTTTTTTTATTTTTTTTTTTTTTGTATGCACGCATGTGAGAAGTTGAGGAGATTCTTTGGAAACAATCTCATTTGTCTCTCTACGTCTTCAACCTCGTCATTTGTTTCCAAAGACGAAAAGAAATAAATGAGATTGTTTCTAAAGAATCTATCAAACTTTTCATTTGTGTGCATAAAAAAAATAATAATAATTAGGAATAGACATTTTCAATTGGACAAATTACCCTAATAGGTCGTTCAAGTTTGAGTTTGGTAGCACTTAGGTCCCTAACGTTTGATAGCACTTGGGTCCCTAAGGTTTTAAATCCAATAATTATACCCATGAGGTTTGAGTTTAGTTCGTTTTTTGTCATTCCGTCAAAATTTTTGTTAAGTCCTTAGAATGCTGACGTGACACCTATTTTTCATTAAAAATGTTTTTTTTTTCTCTTTTCTTCTTCTTCTCCAATTTTTTTTTTTCTTTTTAAAATAAAAAATTATTTTTAATGAAAAATAGGTGTCACGCCAACATTCTGTAGGACTTAACAAAAAAAATTGACGAAGGGACAAAAAACAAACCAAATTCAAACCTCAGGAGTATAATGGTTGGATTTGAAACTTTAGGGACTAAAGTGCTATCAAACCTAAACCTGAGAGACCATTAGGATAATTTTCCCTTTTCAATATCTCTCACCCCTGTTATCAAAAAATAATAACATGATAAATATTAGAAATTATGGCATCTGAGTAAATGATAAATTAATAAAATCAAAATTTTCTAAACAACTTGGGGATGTAGCTCAAATGGTAGAGCGCTCGCTTTGCATGCGAGAGGTACAGGGTTTGATCCCCTGCATCTCGTGGATGAAAATAAAAATAAAAAATGTTTTCCCGTTTTGATTATATAATCGAAAACAATTTTCATAAAATAGAATTCAGATTTCACTACATATAACATAATAAAAATAAAAAATGTTTTCCCGTTTTGATTATATAATCGAAAACAATTTTCATAAAATAGAATTCAGATTTCACTACATATAACATAATTCTAATTGTCAGTTAAACATGTCCTTATATTTTGTTAGGAGTTATTTGGGTGTTAAAATAGTAATTCTAATTGTCAGTTAAACATGTCCTTATATTTTGTTAGGAGTTATTTGGGTGTTAAAATAGTAACTATTAAAATAATTTGTGAATGATAAATATTAACTCAGCCCACCTAACTTGGTATCGGCCTCGTTTGGTTAGATATCTTTGAAGGTGAGAATGGTTTTCTGCATGGCCACGATGACCATGCTCATATTTGGTACATGAGCTTTAACCTTTGCCTGTGAATAATTTATTTTGATGCATAAGTTTTAGTGACTTTCTATGCCCACCAATTTCCATGACTTTCTCCACATGTTCATAACTTTCATTTTTTTTCTTCTTCTTCTATTTTTAAATGCATTGGTTTAATATTTTTTGTTTTATTTATTTTATATTTAACCTAGTTTATTAAATTTAAAAACCACAACCAATTTTTTTTTTTACATTTTCCATTAGAAATTTGTACTATTTTTTTTTTGTTTATATATAAAATTTATACGGTATACAATCATATTGGATTGTAGTTAAATAACACTTGATCATTGTGCTAAAATTCTAAAATATACCTAAAATTTAAAATTTTATGTGATTTATAGTTAATTAATTAACTAAATTTTATTTTGATATAAATTAATCAATTAAAATTGACTACTAACTAAAATCAATTCAATGTATTAATTAATCAAAAATAACTTAGATTAGGTGGTTTAAATTTATTATTATTTTTTTGAGAGGACTTAAAATCAATTTAACTAATTAAACTTAATTGATGTGAATTAATTTTCATTAGTTAATGAAACTAAATAAAAATAAAAGCCAAATTGAATTGAATGATATGAAATTTAATTATATAGAAATAATTTAATAATTAGACCTAGTTAATATAAAATGTATTTTTAGAATACTAATATAAAATAAATCATAACTTAAATTAATTTTTTTAACAAAAATTTTATTTGACATTATTTTTTTTTTTCTTCCAAGCTAATTTATTTTAGAGTTATTTTTTAAATAATTAAAGTTAAGTTTTTTTTTTTTTTTTTTTTTTTTTTTTTTTTTTTTTTTTTGAACTTGCTCAATCCATAAAAAGTGAGTCCTTGAACGAGGTTAAAATTGAAAATGTTCATCCTATTATTACTATTATTATTATTATTATTTTTTTTTTTATTTATTATTTTTTTTTTTTTTTGTATGCAGGCATGTGAGAAGTTGAGGAGATTCTTTGGAAACAATCTCATTTGTCTCTCTACGTCTTCAACCTAGTCATTTGTTTCCAAAGACGAAAAGAAATAAATGAGATTGTTTCGAAAGAATCTATCCAACTTCTCATTTGTGTGCATAAAAAAAAAGAAAAATAATTAGGAATGGACATTTTCAATTGGACAAATTACCCTAATAGTCGTTCATGTTTGAGTTTGATAGCACTTAGGTCCCTAAAGTTTGGTAGCACTTGAGTCCCTAAGGTTTCAAATCCAACAATTATACCCCTGAGGTTTGAATTTAGTTTTTTTTTTTTTGTTCTTTCGTCAAAATTTTTGTTAAGTCCTACCAGAATGCTGACGTGACACCTATTTTTAATTAAAAATGTTTTTTTTTTCTCTTTTCTTATTCTTCATAAAAAAACATTTTTAATAAAAAAAAAATAGGTGTCACGTCACCATTCTGTTAAGACTTAACAAAAAAAAATTGACGAAGGGACCAAAAACGAACCAAATTCAAACCTCAAGATGTTGGATTTGAAAGACTAAAGTGCTACCAAACCTAAACCTGAGAGACCATTAGGTAATTTGCCCTTTTCAATATCTCCCACCCCACGTGTTATCAAAAAATAATAACATGTTAAATATTAGAAATTATGGCATCTGATAAAATCATAAATTAATAAAATCAAATTTTTTTAAACAACTTGGGGATGTAGCTCAAATGGTAGAGCGCTCGCTTTGCATGCGAGAGGTACAGGGTTCGATCCCCTGCATCTCCATTTTTTTTTAAAATTTTATTTAATATTTTAAATTGTAATTATACTCGAAGATTTGTTAAATCAAAAGAACGGATAGGAACATATTTTCCTTTGTTTAAACTAACTTTGTTTAAATCCTAAATAAGAAGTTATTACTAACTTTGTTTAAATCCTAAATAAGAAGTCATATTTTCTTTATACATTATCAAAAGAAGTACTAGGAACATATTTTCCTTTCGGATTTTGAAAATTTAGAGTTTAGGGATTGAGATTTTATGGTGTTTTTCTTCCACAATATCGACTTTTCATTCAATATTTTAACGAATTTCTACTTTAATGGTAGTTATTAAAATATTTATGAAAAGTTAAAGATAGTATTGTAAATAAAATAAAGATATTTTTGAAAATAATTTACTTATTTATTTAAATTAAGCCTTTTAAATTCTATCTCCATCTCATTCTTAATCTTTGATTTTGAAAAATCCTATGAGATACCTAATCAAGAGTTTCTTTCTACTTTAATTTCATTTTTTTTATGCAAAACTAATGAAGTATTAGTAAGACATTTATATAATATACATTTTAAAGCGAAAATTAGTTTTCTAAACTATCCATATATTTTTAATTCTTAATTCCATAAAACTATTTCAATGTATATAATAAAATAACAAAAAATTAAAAATTAAAAAATTAAAAAATTAAAAGTAAAATTGAATGAAACTTTCAATTTCAATAAAAATAAAAAACATGAGGGTGAGATGTATTTTTTTTTTTTGAATGAGGGTGAGATGTAAGTAGAACTATATTCATGTTGTTTTCAATTTCAAATTAAATGTTCGCAATTCAATTTTTTTTTTTTTTTTTTTTTTTTTTTGAGATCACCGACTTCATTTTGTTTCATTGTATGATGATTTTTTTCTTTGGAATCTTTTTTAAAGACACTTTTCTAAAAATCAAAAGATACTATTGCTTTAATTTTAATTTTTGATTAACTTACATTTGTAAGAAAAATCATAGTGTTTATGCTTTTATATAGTTTTGAGGACAAAATACACTTTTGATTTGAAGTCTATTTATTTAGTTTTGAAATTTGTAAAGACACACTTTAATCTTGGAAGTTTTAAAAATAATTCCAAATAGTTCTTATTATTAGTTGACTTAATAAAACGTTGATGTGACACTTAAATGATGTGTCAATTTTAGTTTATTGGACTTTGACATGGCTATCTCATCATTCATTCCCCTCTTTTTTCTCTTTTTTTTTTTCGACAACCTACCTCTGCCGCACGTCTTCAACACTTGAATGAGGGAGGAACCGAATATGGAGCCGTTTGTTTCTCAAATCTAGAAATGATCGCCTGGCAATAATTTATAAGGCGAGTCACCTCTCATTCTCAAACCTCAGCTCAGTGCAAACAAGCTCTCACCAAATTCGATCTCAACGCTGCGAGTGAGGCCATTGACAACATTGCCCTAAAAAACCCTGGTGATACGACCACGATTGCGAGCACTATGAACGATGAGAGAAACGTGACACGATTCGTGGTCCTGGCACGAGATTCAGTGGATTTGCGAACGAATCGATCGTTCAAGACGAGCATAGTGTTCGTAGTCGAGAAAGGAACACCGATTTTATTCAAGGTGCTAGCGGAGTTCACGGTGAGGAACATTAGCTTGACAAAGATTGAGTTGAGACCGCACCAGAGTTGTTCGATCCGATTAGTAGAGATTGTGAAGCCCTTCGAGGCGTCAATGAAAAAACTCAATGCTCAACAACGATAACAACAAAGATGTAAAAGAAGAAAAAGAAAAAAAGATGAAGGAGAGAGAGGAGGAAAAATGACCACGTAATAGTCCTATCAATTAGAATTGACACTCATTTAACTGCCACTTCCACCTTTTTCAAACTTGGAGGCCAAATAAACTTCAACCCCAACTTCAAGGGACCAACAATATATTTTGCCCTAATTTTAATGAGTGAAATATTAAAAACAACAAAACATGGACATATGGGTCAAATTTGACCAAAATTTTTGGTTTTTATTTTCCTTGACAAAAAAAAAAACAAATTTTACTCCTAAACTTAGGAGTTGTATCAACTCTAAATTAATAATTATATAAATTAAAACGTTGAACTTTTACAAGTGAATCAACTCACCCTTAAGTTAGATTTCGTTTGAAAGACGTAGTTAAGACACGACAACTTAAAATTATATTAATTAATTAATTTATTTTATTTTATTTTATTTTATTTTATTTTATTTTATTTTATTTTTTTTTTTTTTTTTTTTTTTTTTTTTTAAGCATGCTCAATTTAACTATTGATTGGTCATTTGTTAAAAAATCAGCCACGTGGGTTGACTTCACCATGTTTTATGACCTATTAAACAAGTAGTTAATCTTTATCCAAATATTTCTGAAAAAAAAAAAAAAAAAACTTTATCCAAATAACTTCATAAATATTAGAAATTATATACCTAATTCTCGCCTTGAAAATGAGATGTCTTTCTCTTTCTACTCTAATTTAAAATTCTTAATGCAAAAGAAATGTAACAAATATACATTTTAAAGCGAAAATTAGTTTTCTAAACTACCTATATATTTGTAAGGAAAATTGTAAGATAGGTCAATTTAGAGTAAAATAATAAAAAATATAGTTTTTTTTTTTTAAACAATTTCTATCACTATTGTCTATCGCTTATAGTAGTCTATCACCTCAATTTTTTTTTTTATAGAATTTTGCCAGTGACTATCACTGATAGTCACATATTAACTCTAGTGATAGCTACTGATTTTTTTGCCAAATTTACAAAATATTTTAAATTTTGCTAAATTTATCATTATTTTGGGCGTTTGTTCAACCAACTTTATTTTTAATTCTTAATTCCCTAAAATTATTTAACATTTTTTTAAAAAAAATTAATGTATATATTTATATAATAACTAATTTAAATATTACTTTGCAAAATAAAAAATAATCAAAAAATAATTCAAGAACAGGGACATTCCCATTCTCATCTGTAAAATTATTTTTTAAATATTTTTTTTTTTAGAAAACTGCACAAACCACTTTTGAACTATAAAATTTATTAATACATGTTGATTCAAACAATTCTTATAGTTGAGTCGTTTGTACAATTTTTTATTTTTTTCATTGAAATTTTTTTCATTTCATTAAAAGTGGTCCATGTAAGAAAAATTGTGATGTCTACATATAGAAAATAGACCAGGACTAGTCGCAAAAACAACAATCAGATTCAAAATAACGACATATATAGTAAAATTTAAAACATTTTGCAAATATGACAAAAAATCAGTGACTATCACTGATAGACTGCTATCGCTGATATATGATTATCACTGATAGACTACTATCAGTGACAGTTACTGAAAAAATTCTATAAAAAATTGAGGTGATAGCCGTGATAGAAATTGTCATATTTGATTTTTTTTTTTTTTTTTTTTTTTTAATAAAAGTGCTACATTTTTAATTACTAAATTGACCAATTTCCCCACAAATGTTTTAAAATGACTTCTAATAATTTCATATCTGCAGAATATTTAATTACTCTCATTTATGAAAAACAACAAGTTTAAAAACAGTAGGAGACAAATAACTTTAAATTTCCACCCACTTTAACACACTCAATAACTCCTCATCCCTTAACAAAACATACCCAAAATAACATTTTTATTTAAAAAAAAACTCATAAATCTCTCTCTGTTTTTTTTTTTTTTTTTTTTTTTTGGCATTGATAATTATTTAAGGAAGCTTTAATTGATTCATGAGTGAAGCATGAAGTTTCTTAAAGTTTAAATTATTTTGCATAAAAAATAAAAAAATAAAAACTTCAAAATTTAAGATCTTCACCTATTTATTGGACCCCATTCAATTTATTATTAAAACTTCTGAAAAGAGATTATTAAATAATCTTCTTCATAGTCAAACTTCTTCTTATACACTTCATCAAAACTAAACAGAGTCCTTCTCTGTTCATAGAGGCCTATCTCCTCTAAGCATTCAATGTTTTAAAATTGTTTTCAATAATCTCTTATTCAAAAATAAAAGAAAATTCAATTTCCAACAAACCCATTTCACTATTTCAATCAAATATCTATATTTTCACTTTTGTATTTTTTTTTATCCATTATCAAATGGTAATCGTTGTAAATCACACTAAAAGTTTGGAGTGGAGGGATTCGAACCACAGACCTCTTGGTCCGTCAACACATATATATGACCGTTGAGCCATGCTCGCTTTGACAATAGTTTTCATGTTCTTTTTCGGTAACGATGGAAACCAAAAAACAAAAAAAAACGACCCTTTCTTTTTTACTGGTTGATCTTTTGTTTCCCGGTCATAATTCTGGCGGGAGAGGAAATTGAGAAACAAACGATAAGAGTTGTATTATCACTTTTTTTCGAGGTTTCGAGAAACAAACAATAAGACTTGTATTACCATTTTTTATTGGAGGTTTCTTTTTTCGATGGCTTTTCTAATCGGAGTCGGGACCGAGAAGGAGTATGAAAACTATTTTTCGAGAAATGAGTAGGTTTTGTATAACCGAAAACTTGTAGAGTCATTTATAAAAATTAACCCTTATCAAATGTGAATTGTACTCTTTTTTGGAGTGAAGAAAAAGATGCCCTCTGCACATCTAAAGAGGCAAATCCAGCCAAAAATGAAGAGGGAAAAAAGCAAATGGCTGAGCAGTGAGCATCAGAAATCCAAAACCCTCCGCCATTTTTGAGTGAAAAAGAGCTTCAATCCAAACTTTCAAACGATTCCCATTTCACATTTCTCTCTTTAGAACAAAACCCATTTCTCCAAATTCCCCCAAATTCCAAAGGGTTTTACAGTTCCATGATTTGATTCTTCAATGGGGTTTTCTTCTTCCACTCTCCTCTCTGTACACTTCTTCTTCTTCTTCTCCATTTTTGCCCTAACCCCACCTGCAAAATCCGCCCCTGATTACACTTCTTTAGTCTACAAAGGCTGTGCAAAACAAGCCCTCTCAGATCCAACTGGTGTTTACACTCAATCCCTTTCAGCCCTTTTCGGCTCCTTGGTTTCACAGTCCACCAAAGCCAGATTCTACAAAACCACCTCAGGAAATGGCCAATCCGCCATTAATGGCCTCTTCCAATGCAGAGGAGACCTCAGCAATGGCGACTGCTACAACTGTGTAAGTAAAATTCCTCAAATCGTTGAGTCTCTCTGTGGGAAAACCATAGCCGCGAGAGTTCAACTCTATGGCTGTTATTTGCTGTATGAAGTTTCTGGGTTCGCTCAAATTTCTGGGTTTGAAATGTTGTATAAAAGTTGTGGAGCTACGAATGTTGCTGGGAGTGGATTTGAAGAACGGAGGGACACTGCGCTCTCTGTTTTGGAGAATGGTGTTGTGAGTGGCCATGGATTTTACACTACGAATTATCAATCTGTTTATGTTTTGGGGCAGTGTGAGGGGGATTTGGGGGATTCAGATTGTGGTGAATGTGTGAAAAATGCAGTTCAAAAAGCTCAAGTTGAATGTGGGAGCTCCATTTCTGGGCAGCTTTATCTTCATAGATGCTTTATAAGTTACAATTATTACCCAAATGGAGTGCCCACAAGATCATCATCATCATCTTCCTCTTCCTCTTCATCAGGTAATTCACCAATGCCTAGTAGATTCCATTTTTTGACTGTAAAAACTCTTTTAAATCACCCATCAATCCAATTATGAGTTATCTTCACTTGTGAGCTTGAAACTGTGTAGAAGACCAATAAGTGGAAATCAATATTCATTAGTGAGTAAATGACATTACACGAGTTCGAACACAGGACCTCTGTACTCTGATATCACGTTGAATCATCAAAGTTTATCAGGTTGATTGGTGATTTAACGTAGTAGGAGAGTAGTAGTTCCTGAATTCGAACTTCGAACTTTGTAATGTCAGTTCTCCGCTTGTTGAGACTTCTACAAATTTTAAAGCTTAGAAGTGACGGTGCCGGTAGCTTTTGAGCTGATGGGTGATTTATCGAATACAAAGAGTTTTTGATCTGATATTGGAAGTGAAACAGGAGGGAATATAGGGAAAACAGTGGCTATAATTCTAGGAGCAACAGCAGGAGTTGCATTTGTGGTTATTTTCTTGCTTTTTGCAAGAGGGTTATTTAAGAAACATGATGGTAAGTAGAGAAACAAACACATGAGATTGTTTTTTACTTCTTTTTCTTTCTTTCTTTCTGAAATGGAATGATGGTTTTGTGTGCAGATTATTGAAAGAAGCAAGTGGGGATATGAGATCTTCAAAGATGCAAAAACTATTCTTTTATGAACTGAACAGAATGTTCCCTTTTTTTCTGAAAAGGAGAGGTGATTTTTTTTGGTGGGTCAATAGGGTTTTTGTTTAAATTGAGAAGAGAAATGAATGAATGAATGAATGAATCAAACTGAAATTATTTTTACACAAGTGAAGAAGAAGAATGTTGGATGGATTCTTCTCTTTTAAACTTATTTGCTTCTTTTTTTCCCTTTAATCTAGGCCATTGTTCTCTGTTTTCTCACTACTTTTTTATGCTTTTCACAAAGTTGCTACCTCCATTCCTCTCTCTCTCTCTCATCTCAACATACTGTTTTGAATACTTTTTTAGTTGGAGTTGACAATGACACTAATGAATTGAATAATCAAACAATTTTCATCAGGTTGCCTTTTGAAACTAGTGAACAAACAGTATGTAAAACCAGTATTCACTCTGGCTTTTACCTTCAATGTTTCAAGTTCCTTTGGTTTAAAGCAAAATGGTTTGGCGGTGAGTGAGTTAAAATAGTCGGTTAATTATAATAATCTGTGAATAGTAAATATTATTGAAGTTAGTGTTGTTACTTTATTGATGGTGGATTATAATAGTCGGTGAGACAAACATGTGGACTGGGTTATAGCTTAGCTCACCCGAGTTGGTGCTCCAAACACCTCCTTAGTCTTTGTGGTTTGTGGTTTGTGTCTAATTGGTCCTCCAACTTTTAAAATTAAAATTTTAGTTCCTGACTTTCATTTTTCTTATAATTCCCAACTCTACTCGACAATCGACTGGTGGAATACATCACATCAATCTGGGAGCATTAGCGGATCTGGTACATCAATACATGTTCTACAAAATTGAAATTTTAGAGTTCTATTAGACATAAAATTCAAATTTATATCTAATAGATAAATTAATTTTTAAAGATTTTGAATTTGTCTAAGACCTATTAGACACTTTTAAAAGTTTAGTAACCAAATAAACACAAATCTAAAAGTTTAAGGATTATACTTGTCATTAGTTTTTTTAAAATAATTTTTAATAAAAATAAGTTAAAATAATTATTTTATAAATAGACGAAGTCGTGAATTTTTTAATAGTGAAAGACTTTTTCACAATTTTGATTTTTTTTTTTAAAATGGCTTTGAAAACAAGAACATAAAATTATTGTCAAAACTAATTTTGAAATAAGTTTGAAATTTGTTGAAAAGAGTTGTACTGCTTTTTGTGTTTGTCCAGAATATGCATCACATGTACTGTAAAATAAAATATCAAGCTTCTTATCTTTATAACTTTACTAAACTTCATGGTGCTCTCTTTATTTCTTTTATTTTGTATTTTGTAATTAGTTTTTTTTTTTTTTTTTTAATTGAGTTATAATTTGAGTGTATATTCGACTTCCAATTTTTATAAGTCTGTTTTAATTAATGGGGAGATTAAACTCATGACCTCTTAATCAATGACATAACTTTAAGCCAATTGAGCTATGCTCGGTTTGACAATTTTAATAAGTCTATTGAAATTAGAAAGTATAAATTTGTGTAACCTATTTTTCAATTTCATTTCACATTTTTCTTACTCTAACAAATATTGATGCCATAGAAGCTTCAACTTTAAAGAAAGTAATAGGTGTACTATTTATTGGATTACACTTAGATCTCATTTTATTTATTGTTATTTGTTGTTAATTAAATCTGGTAAGTAAATTTGATAAGATTAGTGGAACAAACTGAACTAGAATTATGGAACGAGCTCCTCAAAGAAAAAAAAAGGTAAGTTAGGATTGATGGAGGTTATCTACACCAATTCCAAAGCTCAAATTAGCTCTAGAGAGAGAAACAATAGAAAGAAATAGTTGAATATGGAAAGTTTATGAATTATGAAATTTGAATCATATATTTTTGCTTACCCCTTGAGTTTATGGATCTCATTCTTATATAGGGAACCATTCAAGGTCATTAACATGAGCATTCATGACGACCATAACCTTCATGGAGTTACAAAAGAGGTGTTACTCTCGGGGAGGCGTTATCTTCAACTGGCCTGCATGTTCGGCTGAGCCGCCAACTCGAGAGGTCGACTCCTCCTTATTTCCGAGAGGTCGGGTTGGCCTTCTTAACGATACGAGGTCAACTCTTTCTTGTGTGCTATCGACCCGACCCGAGGGGGTGATTGACCATTTTGGCTGGTCGAGCCGACCTCCTCGAGGGGGTCGACTCTTGTGATGATCAAGCTGACTCGAGGGGTCGACTCCTCCTTTTGCGTTAATTGTCGTGGTTGGCACCATCATTCTTTTGCTTGGTCCTTCTTCGTGGTTAGTCGACTTCGGCCAAGTGGGTCTCTATAGTTTTGGTAAGATTATTTCGAATAACATTATTTATTTATTTTTACAAAAAGACTATCAATTATTAACGTGTAGCATTTCTTTAATACATAAATACACTCTTTAATACATAAATCAGTCACCATTCTAGAAGAAAAATAAATAAATACAATCATAGTGGGAAAATGTTAAGATAGTGAAAGGAATGTGAGAGTTTTTAAAAAAAAGAAAATAGAATGTGAGAGTTGTATGGTAAAATAATGGTCAAATGAGGAGGCTATAAAGGAGTTGTGAATAATTAAAAATTAAAAAAATAGTGTAGAAATGAAATGGAAAGACATATCATGTGGTGTATGGGGATGACAGATTGGAATTTGGGATCCTTTTCTTAGGCTTTGTTTAGGCCTTTTCTCCATTTAGACTTCATCATTCCTTCATCAATGCTCCAACCTATAATTGCATGACAGCAATGCACTACCCACCAAAAAATATCATATTCGATTATTCCCTTTCTTCTCTTTTCTCCGCACGTGACATCCAATTAAACTATATCATCGCTCTTGTGGTAAAGACGACTCATCGTGTTGACACACGAGCATAGTTCACTGGTTAGGGCAAGTGTATCTCTTCTTAAAAGTTTTAGAAGTTTGAACCCTCTTCTATTTGTTTGTGACCTAATATTCTAAAGAAGAAGAAAATAGACTTGTTGAGAAGCTATCATTCCGTGAAACTCTAATTCTATCTAACTCTATTTGATGCACCAAAATGAGGATTAGAGTCTACGTCATTGGTAGATGGTATTCCTATACAAGGGATTGTGCCACTAAGTTGCTCGTGAGATTCATGTTGTTAATACTTTTGAAAGAGAAGAATATTTTAGTTCGTCGGTATTTGAGTCAATTAAAGCACATCTCAATTAAGTCTTGTGGGATGACTATTTGATCATACATTAGTTTATTGTTAGTATGTACTAAAAAAGAAGTTTATTGTTAGTAAACTCTAATAACATAACTAGGGGATCACCATTAGATTTAAACCCTCCAATAATTTACTAGATAAACCCTTATGGAGTGTTTGGGGTGCTGAGTACTGAGTTATAATAACTCAGTCCACCGAACTCCAAGTTAGTGTCCCAAACACCCCTTAGTGATTAAGAGAAGAGCAAGATGAGGAAAGATGCCGGAATATGAACATAATAATCCAATAAGATCTCTATGTTATCTTAAATATAGAATTTAATTCTTGTTGTCAACTCATGACCAATGTGAATTTGAGCATAACTCTCAAAACCAACAATATGTTGAACTACTTCAACAAGTTTATGTGTAAGATATGAAACATTTGGTGTTTGTACAATAATATCCACAACTCATATACGTCCCCACGAATAAATGACATATTTGTTAAGAACACCTCTCAAATAAATTTTAGATTTACTTAGAGAATGAATATCTACAACGGGAATAACTAATCCTTGATTGATTATTCTCCCTAAATTTCTCTAGGGCGAATACATTGCATTTACTTATACTTGAAATTAAATTAAAAGATAAGTGACCTAAAATTTCCATTCAATGCAATAAATGAGTTTAGTGATATAAAAGAAATAGCAAATAATCTTACCTTTAGTCTCTAAACTTTCAACTATTATCCATTTTGGTCTCACAACTTTCAAAATGTTTGTTTCCAGCCGAACTTTTGAAAAATAATCAATTTGGTCCCATCGTTAACTTGTTATTAATGGGTTAAGGGATTAATAGGAAAAAAAATACACTTTTACCACTTGAAAAGTGCATTGTTGGAACTGGATTGGAATGCCAAATGGCTCGAGATTTAGAGGTCCAAAGACAGTCTCAGGTACTCAGTTTCTATAGGCGGTTTTTAGTGCTCGTTGTCCAGTTACATGTATATTTGATTCAAAATAATGAATCAGAGCATACATTTGGACATTTTTGTTAATACATGAACAAAAAAAAAAAAAAAGGACAATTAGGATTTGACCCTCAAATTTTCGAAAAAATATTTAACGAGCTAGGCCGTCATATTCAGCATAGTTATGTCACATTAAAGGTGTGTTTGGATTGACTACTAAAAAATGTTTTTCAAAAAATGCATTTTTTTAAAAACATTTTTTCCAGAAATGTTTATAATTAAAACACTCATGTGTTTGGTTACATTTTCTCAAAAGTGTTTTTATCTACAAGTGTGTTTGGTTTGTTCTACACTAAAAGTGTTTCTCTTAATGTCAAATTACTATAAGGGCAATTATTAATAAACAATATGAATTAATAAGTTTAAATTTATATTTGTCGTTTAGAGTTTAGGGTTTACTATTGTTGATGGTCGGGGTCGGGGTCAGGGTCGGAGTCTGGCGGTTAGGGTCGGGCAGTCGAGGTCAGGGTCGGGTGGCCGGGGTCAGGGTCAGGCGGTCGGGGTCGGGCGGTCGAGGTCGGGGTAGGGGTTGGGGTAGGGGTCGGGGTAGGGCGGTCGGGGTCGGTGTCGGGGTCGGTGTCGGTGTCGGGGTCAGGGTCAGTTTCAGGGTCGGGCGGTCGGGGTCGGGTGGTCGGGCCGGCGGTTGTCAGGGTCGGGTGGCCGGGGTCGGGGTCTGGGTCGGCGGTGGTCGGGTGGCCAAGTCTAGGCCGACGGTGGTAGGGTCGGGGTCGGGTGGCCGGGCTGGGGCGGCGGTGGCCGGGGTCCGGGTCGGGGGTGGTCGGTGGCCGGGTCCGGGCCGGCAGTGGTAGGGTCGGGGTCGGGTGGCCGGGGTCGGGACCGAGGTGGGGTCGGGTGGCCGGGCGAGACCAAAATGACTACTTTTTTTTATAAGTTCATAGATCAAAATGAACATTTTAAAAGTTTAAATACCAAACCAAAATGAAAGTTCATAGCTTAAAACAATAATTTAAAAAACATCATACAAGTTTAAATGTTTAATGACTAAAATAAAAATTATTCTTTTAAGTTTGTTCCATTTTAGTTCTCAAACTTTCAAAATGTTTATTCTAGTCTATAAACTTTAATTTTTGTTCTATTTTGATCCTTAAAGTTTTATAATTTCTATTTTAGTCCATGAACCTTTTAAAAATCGACCATTTTGGTTATTGTTATATTATTTTTTAGTCTAAATTACACTTGTCTAATGCTCGACTCTAACCTATGTGACTTGAAACCACACTCTTATTAACATAACATGCTAGTACACATACTCAAAGTTACATTACATCATTAATTTGTTGGGAAAAAAATAAAGATAAATGATTTGTTTTTTTGAAAGTTTAGAGACTAAAATAAATATTTTAAATGTCCATGAACTAAAATTAAATAAATCTAAAAATTCAGACTAAAATAAATATTTTAAAAGTTTAGAAATTAAAATGGAACAAATTTGAGAAAAAATAAGATTTCAACCTAAAAGAAAATATTTAAAATTTAAAAACACAAGATATAAGATTTAGGGAAAAATAAGGGAATATTTGGCCAAATGCCCTTAAATTAATGCCCTTAAATTAAGTTCCATTCGAGAGATTGACCCGCAATTTTAAAAATGAGTCAAAATGACTGACATCACTCTAGCTAGGATTTTTTTCGCTCTCGGGAAAGTAAGAAAATTTTAGTTATAAAATGGAGCCCCCAAAAGGACGAGAGCGAGAGCGAGATAAATCCCCGGGAGAGTGATGTCAGCAAAAAATTCATTTTGACTAGTTTTTAAAATTACGTGTCAATTGATAGCTCACAAAGTGAGCTATTTTTAGGACTTATTTTATGCTAGTTTAAAGACTTACATGGTTAATTTCACGTTTATATTTGATTATCTTATAGATATCGAGCATTTGGAGCAAACCAGAGCTTTTAGAAGATTTATGATGAAAAATAAGCTAATAGAATGCAAAAATGGGATCCCAATTGAAGAGGATGAAGAAAATCAGCCAAAAACCCGAGGGGACAGCGTCTAGACGCTGAAAATAGCGTCTAGACGCCCAAAGCGAAAATAAAATGTAAAATGTGCAGCTGCCAGGTTTCGAACTCAGGCCAACGAGCGTGCTTCAAATACCAAGTCAGCAATTCACCAACTCAGCCAATTCATGAATATGCTATTTATTCTCACCGAGTTTTATTAATCCATTATCGTAGCCTGATATTCATCCCACTCCGCACCTCTATGAAGCCTCATGTGCGTGCCACACTAGATTACAACCCACAGACTTGCCATATTTGCTTTATACACGATTTTTGCCCTATTTTATATTATTATAAATACATCTTTTTGAAGAATGTTTGGGGAGCCAATTTGGAGAGTTATTCCCAATTTCGAAAATACATAATTTTAAGAGTTAGAAGTGATTTTTGGGAGCAAAAAGAAGGCAATTACATGCTCGGGATCGTGGCGATTGCAGCGGGAACGTGGAATCGACACTAGTTTTATTTCTTCTTCCCTTTTAATTTGTAGTTTCCTTATGAGTTTAATTTTGAGTTTAGATTTTATAATATTGAATATGTTTGGCTAAACTCATTTATCTTGGGGATTGATGTAGCCTTTTAGTTTTGATGTTTTAATTAATTGAATGCTTAGATTGATTGTTTATTATTCATTCATGCTTCTACTTTCTTAATGCTTATAATCTTTTGGCCAAGGGTTGTATGTCGTCATGGTTTAAATTATGCTTGGAAGAGAATGATTTAGACTAGATCTTAATTGCATGACTAAGAATAGTTCTAACATGGGAATGATTAGGCTATCTTAGAAGTTGTTTTAAAGAAGAGTTCTTAATGCCTTGCATGTCTTTAAAAACTAGATTGGAAAATTAGTTTTATTACATTGCATGAGACCAATTGCGCTCGGAAGAGGCAATTGTTATTTGTGTCCTTCTAGACTTATGGAAATTTGCATGAATAATCTAGGTATTTGATTGATTGAAGCGTCAATCTAATTGGCGAAATCAACTCCCTACGATATCTCTCTCCTTGTTGTTCTCCATCTTTTATTTTATGTTTTTATTTTGTTTTAATCCTATCTTTTATCGCTTTCTTTCTCTAAATAAAATTGGGTGACTGTATTCGCGGTACTTAAGTGAACTAGAAAACCAATCCTGAGGACGATACTCGTATTTACATACACTTTATTACTTGACCCGTACACTTGCGGTTTTGCACCTGCATTAAAAGTGCGCAACAAGTTTTTGGCGCCGTTGCCGGGGATTGGTAATTATTTAGTTCGCTTAATATTGTGAAGAACTCACTTGATCTTACTTTAGAGCTTTATTTGTTTATTTATTTTTTCTTTGTTATTTTATTGTTTTTATTTCAGTTTTGTCTTTTTATCCTGGCTATATATTTTGTTGATTGGTGTTTGCATTTACTCGTAAGCCGAATTTTAGTTCCTTATTTTTTTCTTTATGGCTTTTAATAATTATGGGTGGCCTTATAGGGAGTATCAACATACCCAAGAACCAACACCATCCTTCAATTCCTACCCATTGAACTATACCCTTTATGACTATGTGAATTATAATGTTTCCAATGGCTTTCTAGGATATCAAATGCCTAATCATTACTATTCTGAATCTATGAGTTATGGAAATTATTTTTATGGTAATGACGAGGGCATTCATAACCAAATTTTGTTTTGTCCCAACCAAATTGAGGAAAAACCTTCCCTTGAAACTTTAGTGCAAGAATATATTTTAGAATCTAAAAGGCTTTGTACTATTGAATTAGAGAGGTTAGATCAATTAAAGGTTAAATTTGAAGAAAATGAGGTTGCTCTAAATCGTATAAATGTACAACTTAGTCAAATGGTTGATACAGTTAAAGTCTTACTAGAGCAAAACTATTTTGATGCCATTGAAGTCGATAATACAAAATTAAAGGTTAAGGTAGAAGAAAATGAGGTTGCTTTAAATCGTATAAATGTGCAACTTAGTCAAATGGTTGATACAGTTAAAACTTTACTAGAGCAAAATTATTTTGATGCCACTGAGGTTGATAGTAGAAAATATTGTGAAGCCATAGACACTGATAGTGGGGATGAATTGAGAAATTGTGAGCAATACCAGGATCAAGTTTGTGAGATAAAGAAAGAAAGTGAGTCTAATGTGGAAAAAAAAATTCAGGTGATAAAGTATGAGGCTGAAAAACCTCACCTTACTTTATTTGCCGAAAATATTCTTAATGCTGAAGTTTCTTTTCCTTATTCTCACGAGTCTTTTAATTTTGATTTTGATTTTATGTCTTTTTCTTCTTTTATTTCTATAAACAAAAATTACAAAAATATTTCTCTTTCAGGTACCCATGAGAAGAACGTGATCCTACTAGACTTAGTAGGATACATTGATTCAAGCAAGAAGGGACCGAAGAAAATAGAGGAGTTTTATGTACCTTGATGCATATATTCCTTCCGTCTAGCTAAGACGTTAAATAAAGCGCTTCTTGGGAGGCAACCCAAGTTTAATTTCTTTAAGTTTTTTTTAAGTTTTTCATTCTTTTATTCTCTTTGTTGTTGTGTCGTTGTTTTTATGTTTATGTTGATTTTTTTTTATAGGAGCAAAATCATCATTATTCGCTTCCACAACTTTGAAGAAAATGTTGACTCTCTCATTTATGAGGGCAGTATTGTTCACTCTTGTTTTTTTCTTTGTCCTTTGCATGAGTTAGTAGTTTATACATTGAGGACAATGTATTCTTTAAGTTTGGGGGTGAGTTTATGCATGTTATGCATGTTTTTAGGAGAAATTTAAATTCTGAGCATGATCCTAATGGTTGAATATTTGTTGCATCGCTCATGATTATGACAACCTAGGAAGTGTTCTAGTTTTGATAATCTGTATTTGTTGGACTATGAGACCATATCTGAAATTTGAGTTAAATTTATTTTTTTAAATCCCTCTTGATATCTTTGATTACTTTCTAAGCTAATGGTACATCTTTGTTTTGAGTTTTAATGCATGAGAGAGATAAGCATGATTGATATTTTAATTGAAAATTTATATGATGGTATCTCATTGTTTTACAAAATGAAGAATGTATAAGGTTTGATGCCAAAATACCCTGCTTTTCTGTGAGTTTTTGAGCCAATAAGCACACTCATTACAAAGTGCTTTATTCTTTTAAATTGAGTGATTACCATGCATGATTGATTTTTTCTAGAACTTGCTTTGTTATGCATGTCTGGAATCTCTGAATTTGACTTGAATGCTTTAATTTCACAAGGGCAATTAGGTAAAACCACTTCTAGCTTTCTCAAACAGCCTACCTTGATATAATCCTTTAGAAAGCCAAATTTTGAGCCTTAGACCCATTTTCATTGGAAAATTGTCACATTACAAGCCTTATATTCATTCTTTTATTATTTTCCTTTCTTTGAACCCTGAATTGAAGATTTATAAGTGTTTACCACACGATGTTTCCATTCATCAAAAGGAGAGAGTTGAACTGTGTCAACAAAGTATTAAAAAAAGAGAAGAAGCATTCCTTTCATTAGCTTCTTTTAGAGAAAAAGGGAAAAAAGTTATATATTGAAAAAAAAGAAGAAGAGCAAAATAGTACACTATGTGAAGGAAAGTTAATGTTTCAACAAAGATCATAAACGGACACATTCATCAAGAATCAACTGAAAAACCGAGCTTCATGTGGTAAATATTTATAATTTCTTCCAATCTAGTAGCTTAAAATTTACATCCATCTACCCTTACCTAAGCCCAATTACAACCAAAGCAAGCCTTGAAATTTTGCATTCATTTTATTCATTGATGATGAAGATGTGATATATTAGCAAGCTTATGGTTAAAAATCTTTTATGCTTTGGTTTGAGCGTTTATCATATATATGCCATAAACAATTGAGCGTTTTGAGTGAAATTATGTGAAGGTATCAAGTCTTGTGCATTCAATTTTGATAGCTTAATGAGATGCTTGAGCTTTTGTTATAAAATTGTAGCCTATGAATGCTTAATCTTTTGATTGCTACTAAGACTCAAGTCATTGATGTTTGTTTAGTTTTATTTGTATTCTTAGATATCAAGAGAAGTTAAATTGCACACACTCACGCAAGAGACACAAAGATTTGTTTTTAATTGTCTTAACGATGAGTTGTGGTCTAATATGTTCTTCAATTGTGGATTATCTGTCTTAAGAACACTGAGATTTGAGTCACGGACATGCTTTCATTGATTCATTTAATGATCTTGTTTTATTTTGCTCGAGGACTAGCAAAAGCTAAAGTTTGGGGGTATTTGATAGCTCACAAAGTGAGCTATTTTTAGGACTTATTTTATGCTAGTTTAAAGACTTACATGGTTAATTTCACGTTTATATTTGATTATCTTATAGATATCGAGCATTTGGAGCAAACCAGAGCTTTTAGAAGATTTATGATGAAAAATAAGCTAATAGAATGCAAAAATGGGATCCCAATTGAAGAGGATGAAGAAAATCAGCCAAAAACCCGAGGGGACAGCGTCTAGACGCTGAAAATAGCGTCTAGACGCCCAAAGCGAAAATAAAATGTAAAATGTGCAGCTGCCAGGTTTCGAACTCAGGCCAACGAGCGTGCTTCAAATACCAAGTCAGCAATTCACCAACTCAGCCAATTCATGAATATGCTATTTATTCTCACCGAGTTTTATTAATCCATTATCGTAGCCTGATATTCATCCCACTCCGCACCTCTATGAAGCCTCATGTGCGTGCCACACTAGATTACAACCCACAGACTTGCCATATTTGCTTTATACACGATTTTTGCCCTATTTTATATTATTATAAATACATCTTTTTGAAGAATGTTTGGGGAGCCAATTTGGAGAGTTATTCCCAATTTCGAAAATACATAATTTTAAGAGTTAGAAGTGATTTTTGGGAGCAAAAAGAAGGCAATTACATGCTCGGGATCGTGGCGATTGCAGCGGGAACGTGGAATCGACACTAGTTTTATTTCTTCTTCCCTTTTAATTTGTAGTTTCCTTATGAGTTTAATTTTGAGTTTAGATTTTATAATATTGAATATGTTTGGTTAAACTCATTTATCTTGGGGATTGATGTAGCCTTTTAGTTTTGATGTTTTAATTAATTGAATGCTTAGATTGATTGTTTATTATTCATTCATGCTTCTACTTTCTTAATGCTTATAATCTTTTGGCCAAGGGTTGTATGTCGTCATGGTTTAAATTATGCTTGGAAGAGAATGATTTAGACTAGATCTTAATTGCATGACTAAGAATAGTTCTAACATGGGAATGATTAGGCTATCTTAGAAGTTGTTTTAAAGAAGAGTTCTTAATGCCTTGCATGTCTTTAAAAACTAGATTGGAAAATTAGTTTTATTACATTGCATGAGACCAATTGCGCTCGGAAGAGGCAATTGTTATTTGTGTCCTTCTAGACTTATGGAAATTTGCATGAATAATCTAGGTATTTGATTGATTGAAGCGTCAATCTAATTGGCGAAATCAACTCCCTACGATATCTCTCTCCTTGTTGTTCTCCATCTTTTATTTTATGTTTTTATTTTGTTTTAATCCTATCTTTTATCGCTTTCTTTCTCTAAATAAAATTGGGTGACTGTATTCGCGGTACTTAAGTGAACTAGAAAACCAATCCTGAGGACGATACTCGTATTTACATACACTTTATTACTTGACCCGTACACTTGCGGTTTTGCACCTGCATTAAAAGTGCGCAACATCAATCTATCGAATGAGCCTTAATTTAAGGGCATCCGGCCAAATATCTCAAAAATAAGGAATTTTTACCAGTTTTTTAGTTCAATAAATTTTAACTTCATTGTCATTTTTTCTTTCTTTCTGAAATTCTATTGATTTCATGTCATATTATAATAGATTGGACCCATATGAGATATTTGTTTAAACATCATTTGAACACTTCAATAATTACAGGATATTAGGATGGGGAGATTGAGCCATCTACTTTTAGAATGTTAATAAATGTCTTAACCACTAAGCTATGTTCGAATTAGTTCAAACATAAATTTATTAGAAAGTAAAAATTAAACACTTTTTCAAGTTTAAGGTTACTACAACTCACCATTGCAACACTTATTTAAGTTTGGGATGCAATTGAAAGTTTAAGGTAACGTATATTTTTTCCTCAAAGATTTAAAATTATTAAAGAAAAAAGTTAATTATCAAAAATAACTCTAAACTTTCAAAAGTTTCAAAAATACTCTTGAACTATGGAAAAAGTTAAAAAAAAAAAAATAACCCTGAACCGTGAAAAACGTTTCAAAAATACCTTCGTAGTTAACACCATACACAAAATTCTAATGTAGGTGGTTAAATTTGAACTTGTACTCTTGTGACATGAAAAAAAAGAAAAATGCGGACGGTGTTAAAACAAATCATGAAAACGTAGACATCTCATCTATTCTCTACCCATTTTGCACTATTTTTGTTCTATTCTCTTGCGTTTTTGATTGATCAAATTTTCATCATTTTTTAACACTTGGGGCGTCTACGTTTTCATTTTTCCATGTCAAAGAGGTACAAGTTAGAATTTAACTATTCATATTAGAATTTTGTGTAGATTATTAATTACGAGGGTTTAGTGGAATCTGACCTCCATGTTTTGTGGCAATGCAAGGGAAGTAGGAAAAATTGGAAAAATTGGCCTTCTAGCTCTAAGTTGTTTGATTTAATTTTTGTTGATGTTGCTTCTCTTTTTTGCAGCGTCATTCAGATTTTTGGCCATCATGAGCTCCGAATTTTCATGCTTTCTGCAATCTGGCATAAGAGAAATGAAGAGGTCCATGGACACCATAACTCCATCGTCACAGATCCGGTGGTTGGGCTATGAACCTGTTGGAGGAGATGTTGCTTCTCTTTTTTGCAGGGCCATTCAGGTTTTTGACCATGATGAGCTCCGAATTTTCGTACTTATCGCTTCTGCAATCTGGCATAAGAGAAATGAAGAGGTCCATGGACACCACAACTTCATCGTCACATATCTGGTGGCTTGGGCTATGAACCTGTTGGAGGAGATGGATGCAAGGAAGCCTGGATCCTTAGACGCGCCGCCAATCAGACCTGCTCCCTCTGGAGCTCGGCCCAACGTTTCCCCCTGCTCCCTCTGGAGCTCGGCCCAACGTTTCCCCCTCGTTCGACGACCACACTATTCCCCATAATGTGATCCCCACCCATGACCTAACAAGGTGGCAACCCCCGCTTTGAGCTATTATAAACTCAATTCTGATGTCGCTATCATTGGAACTGAGGTGGGGTTAGGTGTGATTGTCTGAAACTCCAGAGGGGAGTTAATGTTAGCCATGGAATCATACCTCGCCATGGATGTTACTGTTGAAACAACCGAAGCAATGGCATTGTTCGAAGGGGTGTCTAAGGCTATTGAAGCGGGCCTCCACTCCTTTTGGGCGGAAACTGATTCATTAATATTCTGGAAGCTCCTTACAAAGAAGGTTAAGTTTATGAATGAAATTCAGGCTTTCGTCGATGATATTCTTTCCCTCCAACGAAGCGATCACATTCAAGGCTTCTTGCACATTCCTCGATCTTGCAACTCTGCTGCCAACGATCTAGCCCGACATGCGCAAATCTTTCATCACTCCTAGATATAGATTGAAGACCACTCCACTTAAATGTCGACAGCTATCCTTCGAGACTCTTAATTTCTTATTTTAAATTCTTGTTTTCTTGTTTCATCTAAAAAAAATATATATATTTTTTAAATATTTTTCATAGTTTAAGAGTAGTTTTGAAATTTTTGAAAGTGTCGATTAGTTTTGAAACGAAACTCATAGGTTTGTAATATTTTTTAAACTTCTGAAAATTCCGGTTTATTTTTTAAAAGAAGCCCATAGTTCATGAAATTTTTTAAACTTTTGAAAGTTGGGGTTTAATTTATAAAACAAACCATAGTTTAACCAAAGCAAAAACCTGAATGGAAAATTCTGAAAAGAGAAACCTCGCCGCCGCCTTATTTTCTCCGATCGTCTCTTTCCTACGACAAAATTCTGCCATCCGAACGCTATTTCTTCAATCCTTCTTCTTCTCCGCCGTTCGCCAGCCGGAAACCTCTAATTCAGCCGCCGATCCAAACCTCCGTCCACCTTCTCCATTCCGTTTCACCCTTCCAAACCATGTGTAGGTCAACATTTACACGTCATTTGACGACGTTTCTACCCATGCCCATCCAAAGCTAAATAGCGAACATGAATGACTTCTTCGTTTCAGACCCAACACCACCACCAGCGCCACCCCTGGCGGCAGCAACAGAGGCGGCGGCGAAGTCGGATCCTCGCATCATCCATGCCCAAGCAATCAAATCCCCGGCCACCGATCGTTCTGTTTACAACAATCTCATAACTCTCTACTCCAAATCAAATTTGCTCCACTACTCCGTTCGTCTTTTCGATCAAATCCCATTTCCCAATGTCGTTTCTTGGACTGCTCTAATCTCTGCTCATTCCAACAAATTCCTCTCTCTCAGCCATTTTGTTTCTATGCTCAGATACCCAGCTTTCCCCAATCAACGCACATTAGCTTCTCTCTTCAAGACCTGCGCTTCTCTCCCTTGTGTTTCTTTTGGGATTGCCCTTCACTCCCTTGCCTACAAACTCTCACTCTCTAATGAACCGTTCTCCGGCTCTGCGCTTGTGAATTTCTACTCCAAATGTCGGTTGTTCGACGACGCTCGTAAGGTGTTCGATGAAATTACTGATAGAGATGAGGTTTGCTATTCGGCTCTCGTCGTTGGTTTGGCGCAGAATGCGCAGTCCATTGATGCATTGTCCATGTTTAGGGAGATGAAAGCTTCGGAAGTTGCGTCGACGATGTACAGCGTATCCGGTGCTCTTCGTGCTGCGGCTGATCTTGCTGCGTTGGAACAATGCAGGGCTTTACATGGCCATGCTGTGATTACTGGATTGGATTCTGATGTGATTGTTCAAACTGCTCTGATTGATGGGTATGGGAAATCGGGGCTGATCATTGATGCACGGCAGGTGTTCGATGAAAATTTGGGATGTATGAATGTTGTTGGGTGGAATGCGATGTTGGCTAGTTATGGACAGCAGGGAGATAAGAACTCTGCGCTCGAGCTTTTCAATTCAATGGAAGCTCTCGGGTTTTCTCCTGATGAATACAGCTTCTTAGCCATTCTGACATCATATTGCAATTCACGTTTAGTCGGTGAGATTGAACAGTGGCTGAGAAGGATGACAGTGGAGTATGGAGTGGAACCTACTCTAGAGCATTTTACTTGTCTGATAGATGCAATGGGGAGAGCTGGGAAACTAAAAGAAGCTGAGAGGGTAGCCATGACAATGCCTTTTGTGCCGGATGCGGCGGTTTGGCGGGCATTGCTATCGAGCACTGCAAGCCACGGTGCAGGCGATATGGCATGGATCATGGCGAAACGGTTACTGGAGCTTAACCCGCATGATGACTCCGCTTATGTGATTGTTGCCAATGCTCTATCTTCTACAGCCAGATGGGAGGAAGTGGCAGTGGTGAGGAAGCTGATGAAAGAGAGACAGGTGAAGAAGAAAAGTGGGAGAAGTTGGATTGAAGTGAGGGGGAAAGTTCATGTGTTCTTAGCAGGGGACAGAAACCATGAAAGGACTGAGGAGATATATGCAAAGCTAAAAGAGTTGATTTGGGAGATAGAAAAACTTGGGTATGTCCCAATTTGGGATGAGATGCTTCATGAAGTAGGGGAAAAGGAAAAGAAGGAAGCACTTTGGTACCACAGTGAGAAGTTGGCGCTGGCGTATGGGGTGGTGGCCGGGGTGGCACCACCCGGAAAAGCTCTACGAATTGTAAAGAATCTAAGAATATGCAGAGATTGTCATCAAGTTTTCAAATATGCAAGTAGGGTACTAAAGAGGGAGATTATAGTTAGAGATGTAAATAGATACCATAGATTTTTAAATGGTAGCTGCACCTGTGAAGACATCTGGTAAAGTTGCAAATTGCAACCAAACAAATCCCCAAAATTGAAATGCTTTGGAGGCTCAATTGCTAATAAGATTAGTTGAGTGAATTTTTCCATCTTAACTTGACCTTGTGGAGTTGAAAGTAAATGAAGAAATGTAGAAATACCTGTTTTGTGTATGATCCAGCAAGGAAGAAGTATTTGATCGACGTCTTCTGATCTCGTCGAAATGGATCTTTGCCGAGTGCTTCGCGATATAGAGACTGTCCGACTGTCCATCTTGACGACGGATGACCAAGTAACTTCTAGACCTTGTGATGATGGGAATAAAGCCAAGACCTGATGTAAAACGAGCAAATCCTGTATGTTGTCAAGTCGTACAAACAATAAATGTGTAGGTATGAGAATTTGAATGTCCGACCTCAACAGAAAGAGTATATGTCAATTACAGCTGAGATATACTCATTGTTGGTGTATGATGCCAAGTCAATATATTCACGACACGGCAGGGGAACTGAGCAAGGTGGCCTGCTGCAACTCGAGTTCATTGAGCAGCTGTTGGCGATCCATCTCGATGATAAGCGGCACGACGAGGATGAGGAATGTGGTGTCGGCGATCCAGGCGGCTTTGCCGGTGCTCCGCAACAGTTCATTGGTGACGAAGGCGTCGTTGTTGATGAGCGACAATGGGTTCTTGCCATTGACAGCCATGAGAGACGCAGAGAAGAATTTGGCTTTCGCGGGATCGAGCGCCAACAAGTGCATCACGTTTGCTTTCACGGAGGCCCCACCCAAAAAAGTGTGTTCTTAATTTTTCAAAATTGAACCATCTTTTCGTAAGTTATTGGTCAAAACTTCACTTTTTGTTTTTGGACACTTTATTTGAGTCAAATTCTAATATAAAATTGCTAATAATAATAATAATAATAATAATAATTATTATTTTAATAGGTAGGGAAAATTTGAACTCAACCTCAAATGAGGGATTACATTTATTTATTATTATTTTTTTTTAATTTTTTTTTGCCTTTACAAATATTTTGATTATAATAAAAATGTTAGATTATAAATTTAGTTCTTTAATAGGCAAGGTTTAAAATGTCAAGAATGTGGATGTTTCAATTTTATTTATGGAATGTCAATGAAAATATTGATAAAATGTATAAATATTTTTGTAACAAAAAAGTATTTTAAAAAGAAAAAAAATAATAAATAGATATTTTACACTATTTAAGAGTTAAAATACTTATTATCAATATTATATTCACATTAATTACATTTTGTTGTTATTTTTGTTAATATGTTTTTAATTTTTTACGGTATGATAAAACTATAGTTCCACTTCTTATATGTCGATGTCAAATTCATAGACATGTGAATATAAATGAAAATGTCGACGAAAATTTAATGTCTTAGCTTCTATGATAATAAGTTCCTAAAATTTATTTTTTTTTATCTGCCATTTTGATCGTTTAACATTTAAGTGGACGGTTGATTGTATCATTTAAAGATTACATGGTGAACAGCTAGTTGTCGAGTAAAACATTGTTTAAAAACTCAGTAGACTAAAATGGAAATAAATGTAACAGCTCAAAAAAAACTAGTGTTTGAACTATTAATCAATAGTCAAAATGAGCATAACTCCCGGTAATTAACATATATTCTCAACCATTCCTTGTATGAGATTGAAGGTTCAAATCCTCTACCCATTTGCCGTAATAAAAAATAGAAAGAAACAAAAACTACTAATCAACAAGTACAAAACCTCTCTTTATATATTCCAAACAAGAAAATGGCAACTTCAGAAGACGTTCTACTTCAAGGGATTTGGATATCAGCCTGTTCATCAATAAACCCCGGTCGAGATACTCACAGTTCATTTGGAAACCTTTGCACACAACTAAAGATGTGTTGCAAACCCAGGGAACCGCCACTGTGAATCCCAAACCAGAACTGCCATCTCCCACCAAAACATCCTTGTACGCTCGGCCGATTTGGGATACATACTTCCCCATTGGCAATATATGTTCGAGAACAGATGGGGCAGAGCCATCGGGATTCAAGAGATCGGAATCCGAGTGAAGATTCACCACCACAGTGCCATGTTCAGGATGAAGCCGCTTGCTGAGAGCTTCAAGAAATGTGGAGTTTGGATCCCAGAGTTTACGAGGGAATATGTCGTCTCCATCGTAAGCATCGATGAAGATCATGTCGTATAGATTGGTTGTGGTGCAGATGAAATCCTCTGCGTCTAATTCGTAGAGGGAAATTCTTTCATGGATGCCTTTCCACATGACGTCGTCGATGAATCCAGGTTTGGCAGATGCACGCTCTCCTGACGCGGTCATAACTGAGAAAGCTGGGAAGCCCATGGCTTGGATTGAAGCTGAGATAACAAGAGGGTCGATTTCAACTATGTCGACCTTCGCACCTGAAAAAACACAAGTATTTGAGCTAGCTTTGTTATTAATCCTTTATTTTAAAGATTCCAATTCTATGAACCAATATGAGCATAGCTCCACCAACATATTGTAAGAACTAGTAACCAAGAAGTCACAGGTTCAATCCTTTACTCCACATGTTGTCAAGAAAAAAATAATAATAATAATTGGAGCAACGTGTTATAATAATGGACAAATAATGACAATCATAAAGAAGAAGCATATGAAGTGAAACAACATTTCGCCATTGACATTTATTGTAACTTTACATAGGTAGACAAGGATGAAGCTCAGCCAAAATATACAATGAGAACCAAGCAAGAATTTGAAATTACTCTATTTTCTGAGATATGCAGAATGCACTTAATACATCTTGATTTTTTAATTGATGAGATAATTTACTTGGAAATCAGCCCTTAACATAATTCCTTCACCATCCTCTATCTACAAGTAAGTGACAATGTGACATTATTTGATTATTGGTTTTTATAAAAAATTAAAGTTTCATTGAACAAAAAATGACAGAATACAAGTGCATCCAAAAAAGGAATCAAGCCCACAAAAGGGAATCCCACCGAAAGAAGGCTATAGAGTAGTTACAAAATAACCGAGTCACCGACGCCCACAAAGAAACGTAAAACCTAACAAGAGACCAAAGAATGCAAGGCCTCTCTAGACATTATTAGATGAAACACAGTTCTACATTTATTCAGCTAAATTATTATAGTAATGATTTTTTTTTTCTTCAGTTCAACGACATGTGAGAGTGGAGAGTTTGAAACTCTGACCTCTTGGTTGAGGGCATATGCTTTAACCAGTTGACCTATGCTCAAGTTGACAATTATTAGCATAATGATCATGGACTAATAATGCATCACAACTCATAGATGCAGAAGAAAGAGAACTCTCACCTTGAATTTTACTTGCTAGAAATAGAGGTAAGCTCCCACCACCATGACCAATGCATAAAATACGAAAATTCTGCTTTCCTTGTACTGCATTCAAAAGATCATACCCACAAGATGCTATAGTTGTCAACCCAACTGAGACCATACTCTTAAGATCTGAAATTTAGAACATATGATTACATTAGTCATGTTGACAGCAGGTAAGATTTCATCATACATATAAAGAAAGAGACGCAATTTAAAGAGGGTGGATTGGGGGAAGCAACATGAAGCAATAGTTCAGAGTAGGAAAATTTGCACAAATCACCCATGAACTATGAGGTTTATTACAATCGCACCCTTGAACTTTTAATTATATCAATCACCCCGGTAGTTCAGGTCATTCGTTGTTAAATTACCGTTTAATTGGACTTCATGACTTCACATGTGTGACTCAGGCGTGAGTTAATATCAATCACCCCAGTAGTAAAAATTTCCACTTTTTTTCTAAACTGTAAAACCATTTTTTTTTTCTTTTCCAGATCTGCCAAGACAAGTTTGCCCTTACCTATTCACATATGAGTCAAACATGTACAGTCGTGAAACCCAATTAAACGGCGAACGGGTTCATTGCAACTTAACAAACTACATGGGTGACCGATCAAATTAAAAGATCAAGGTGTGATTGTAACAAACACCGTAGCTCACTGATGATTTGTGCAATTTTACCTTCAGAGTATTACTTGATCAAGTTTATGAAATGGGAAAAAAATTAGATAGAGAAAATTACAAGGAACAGCCAAGCAATGCGCCTGCTGCATGAGGAAAATTGAGTCGGGTTCTGATTCCTGGTAAGCAGCCATAACTTTAGCAGTGCTTTGGCGAGTATTGTCATTGAAGCGAAGCACCCGCCATTGATAACCAAGAATCCCAAACCGTCCCTCGTTCTTGCAACTAGGGCATACCTCTGCATATCTCTGCTGAAGCCACCTTCCAGTTCCTGGCCAATGAAGCCCATTCTACATGATTTCGAAAACTAATATCATCTCAGCAAACGTCCAAACTAAAACTTAGACTATTCGAAGATTTTAAAAGAACACGCAGCTAAAACTATAACAAAAATGAACGAATGGAAGAACAATCACAATCGACATTGTAAATGAAAGATCAGAAAACAAGATTACTACAGAGCAAGCGAATAGCGTTCTTAAATAGATAGAGAGAAAGAGACGACTAACAGGCCTGGAAGAAGGGTATGCAAGAACAGAGACGACTCCATTTCCCTTTTCAGACGTCGAAGAGAAAACAGAGCGGCCTTCACCGTCGTCGTAATCGCTCCCCCACCATTCGGAGGCGTAAAACCAGTCTCCCTCGTCCTCGATACGACGGCGAGTCTCCGCCGAAAACCGCCGGAAACCTAGCCGTCGCACCAATCCGGCTCTGCGCCACATCACTCAGGAAAATCCAGAGCCCAGAATGACGGCGAGCTTCCTTCATCGATCTCTGCAAATTCTCTGAATGGAAGGTTGATGGAAGAATTGTATCTTGATCTCGAATAGGCGGATATTCCTAACCCGGACAAGAATATGAGGCTAAATGCGTAAATGTATGTTTATAATTTATATTACCCAATTTAACTAATTCATAATATATAACTATTTTATTTATAAAAAAATTATCAAAATAAAACTATGTTGAATTACATGTTTAAAAAATCATTTATCTATTAGTTTCAAAAAAAAAAAAAAAAAAAAATCATTTATCTATTAGATAAATTCGATTTAATATAGTCCCCCAATGTAATAGTAGACAAATTCCATTTTTTTAAAAAATCATTTATCTATTAGATATAAATTAACCTTAAACTTGTAATTTTGTGCCTAGAAAAATTGTGAATTTTAACTAATGTCGAATAAATTTATAGTTTATTAGATACAAAATTGAAAATTCATAGATCTATTGGTCACAAATTTGAATGTCTTAGAAGTGATTTAGTGGCTAATTATTGACTCCTCCGTAATTATATTATCGGAGTGGGCCAAAGGAGTGATGAAAGTAGCCTGTTGTAAGTCGGAAATGACTCGAGAGGAGAAGGCGGAGCATCGGGATTTTAGTTGCCCCTCATCCCATGATGAAGTGCATAGATCATTTTTTTGTCGAACGAAATCGATTCAACTAGTTGCTCGGCTACTTTTCCTTTCTTCTTATTCTTGGGGTCCTTAAACTCCTATTAGACCACGAAAAAAAATCTAAACCCTAAATTGAAATAACATTTTTGTGATCAACATATGAAAATATCTAGACTAAATACAATTAATCCTAGCTTTGCTCGGCGATCTCCTAAGGGAGATGTGTAGTCTAAGTTGACTTGCAAAGTTAGAATATTGTATTTGTGTGGTGCTCGGTCCAATCGCCCAATGTGTACTCTGGAGCTTAAGTCAGGAGAAGGATTGTAGAAAATTGGGCTCAAGTGTAGTAAGGTTTGATAGTTTATCGAATATGAGGGAGGAACCCTCATATTTTAGTGGGAGGTGTGTTGGTCATGGTTTCGTCGTACGCTTAGTCTAGCGTGTCAAGGGAGTAGCCAACGGGTTGGTCGCCGGTTAGTCAGGTCATTGCCCCTCTACGAGCAACTGGGCCTGTGAGCCTTTGGAACTCTGCGTGGCTTCCTGAGATTCGCGCCTCAACCAATATAGGGCTTTTACACACAATATTGTAATTTATATTGTATGAAATTTAAATGAATTATCTTACAAAAACTTTGAAATTAAATATCAACATAACATTATGCATTATTGAAATATTATATGTATTTTGTTTATTAGTTAAGTTGTAATAATTTAGTATTAATTTACCAAGCAGTCTAACATGGTTTTTCATCTTTAAAGTCAAAACTTACCAAACACTGATTTACTCTCCATCATAGCTTATTTTTTAAAAAGCACGACTGACAACAATTATTTTAAAAGTTATCGTAATCTCAAACTAAGCTTAAATTTGTAATTTAACCTTAAAACTATTATAATGATCCAAAACAATGTTTGACACATAAATTGTAACGAATCTTATTTAAAAGTAGATTACAAAACAAATAAAATTGTTACAATATAAATATGGTTTTTAAATCCAAAAATAATAAAATTAAGGTAATTTTTTAATATTTAAACTAAAATTTGAAGACTAGAAAAATATAGCCATTTGATTTTTGAAAATTAAGTCTATAAATTCTGATTTTACATATGAGTTCCTTTGTATTTTTTTTTTTTTTTGAGTACATTGGGGGTGGGGGATTCGAACCACAGACCTCGTGGTCGTCAACTCATACATATGTCAGCTGAGCTATGCTCGCTTTGGGAGTTCCTTTGTATTGTTAACTACATTTTTTCAATGGTTTTTTAAATTGAAGACAAGTTTTGAAAAACTTGTTTTTTTTTAATTTGGTTACGAATTTAAATGTTACCTTAAGAAAGATGAACATCATTGTAAAGAAATGGTAAGAAAACAAGTAGAATTTTCAAAAACAAAATTATTATCAAACGGGGTCTATACATTTTTAGAACTCAGGAAAGCTTTCTATCGTCTGTGAGATCAGACGGTTTTGATGTACCCAAACATCATCAGTGAGCTTAGTTTCATCATAGCATGTATATGATGCACCAGCCGGGAATCGAACCCGGGTCTGTACCGTGGCAGGGTACTATTCTACCACTAGACCACTGGTGCTGTTGAAAATATGATAAAACTATATGTATATAAAGGCTACAATTCATAAATGGCACCCACACTAACCCTTGGTTGTGCATGTAAATTTATTGTTACACCTTACACGTTTATACATCACTGGCAAAATAGGAGTTAGCTTAAGATAAGTTTAAGTCTAGCGGTAATAATTGATATGCACTTATTTCCTTAAGGTCAGAGGTTTAATCATCGTTCTACATATTTGTTGTACTAAAAAAACTAATAGATTTAAATTTGCAGATCTACTAGACACGAAATTTAAATTTTAGGATTCTATTAGACATAAAAGAGGAGACCACCATTCAGACAAAATATTGGACATTCAACATTGAACGAGAATCCAGATAAGAAGTAAGAAGCTCCCGTCATTGAGCAAAACAATCAGAAAGTCGGAATCCAGAGAATTCAGAAGCATTAAATATTCATAATTCAGAAGATTCAAAAGCTCAGAAGATTCGAAGATTACAATACCTTCATAATAAACTACAAGTTAAGACCTTTAATAAACTACAAGCCGAAGACCTCTGAAGACCTTCAAGAAGCTACCAGCTGAAGATCTTTAATAAGCTATAAGTCGAAGACCTTCAAGAAGCTACCAGTTGAAGACCTTCAATAAGCTACAAACCGAAGACTTTAAAAAGATAAACAAGTCAGAGGCCGATCCAAGAAGATCAACAAGCTAGAGGCCGATCCAACAATATTAATAAGTCAAAAGGTCGATCCAAACAAGATTACAAGTCAAGGGTCAATCCATTAAGATCAACAAGCTAGAAACCGATCATCCAAGAAGATAAAAAAGCCCAAAGGCCGATCCAACAATATTAATAAGTCAAAAGGTCGATCCAAACAAGATTACAAGTCAAGGGTCAATCCATTAAGATCAACAAGCTAGAAACCGATCATCCAAGAAGATAAAAAAAGCCCAAAGGCCGATCCAACAAGATTACAAGTCAAGAGTCGATCCAATAAGATCAACAAGATAGAAACCGATCATCCAAGAAGATCAAAAAGCTCAAAGGTCGATCATCTCATAAGATCAACAAACCCAAAGATTAAAGTTTATATACTCGAGAGAAAGCATCAGAGGATAAATATCAGAGACTGTAACACTCATATATATCAAAATCAATAAAAAAATCAAATTCATTTCCACGTTTCGTCAACAGTCATCCAACGAGACCTATAATTTTTTAGAACTCATTTGTAAGTTGTACAATTGGTTAAAAATCCAAATGTGTTTTAAGAATGGTGAAAACACACCGACAAAATTGTGAAGAAGCAAACATTACAAAAACAATTTATACCTCTAAACCTTGAGAATTGTATCACCTAAAACTTTAAATTAATAATTGTATCAATTAAAACTCTGAACTTTCACAATTATATTAATTTACACAAACTTTATTTGAATAAATTTAATTTAAACGTGTGAAGACTTATAATTGTAGAAATTAAATTTATAAACTTTCATAAATACGAATGATTTGAAATTTTAGGAATTTAATTTATATAATTGTAAGTCTTTTTTTTTCTTTTTTTTTTTTACAACATGTAGGGGTGAGGGATCGAACTTATGACCTTTTAGTCTCTAGATCATGCTAGTTGAGCTATACTCTTGTTAACTTATACAATTATAAGTCACATACTTGTGAAAACTAACATTTTTCAAATGAAGGGTGTAAATTGGTGAAGTTAAATGTTCTAATTCATACAATTATATTAATTTAGAATTTTAATTATACTCTAAGCCCCAAAATTTAAGAGTAATAATTGTTTTTTGCTCTTAAAATTACATAAAGTAATTGGATTGAAGGGACCTAAATGAGGACTGGAATTTATGTCACTCATATTTACACAAAAATAAAAAAATGACAAGCTCAGCAAAGCTCTATATCATCTGTGAGATCAGACGGTTGTGATGTACCCAAACATCACTGTGAGCTTAGTTTCTTCACAGCTTGTAGATGCACCAGCCGGGAATTGAACCCGGGTCTGTACCGTGGCAGGGTACTATTCTACCACTAGACCACTGGTGCTATTGAAAAATAAATAAAAGTAATTGTAAATAAAGGCAACAATGCATAAATGACACCGACAACCCTTGGTCCTACTCGTAAATTTATTGTTACGCGTTGTCTACTTCACCGACATCACTTGCAAAATAGGAGTTAGCATAAGATAAGTTTAAGTCTAACGGTAATTGACATGCACTTATCCCCTGAGGTCAGAGGTTTAATCATCATTCTACATATTTGTGTACTAAAAAAAACTAATAGATTTAAAGTTAAATTACAAATTTAGCCCCCGAACTTTTTTTTATTTTATTTTTAAATTTACGGATCTATTGGACACAAAATTAAACTTTTAGGGGCTGTTTGGCCCCCCGAGTTGGGTAGGGTGGGGTGGGCTTAAATAGCCCACCCCGTGTTTGGAGCCCCAACTATATAAGTTGGGGCTGGGGGTTATTATAACCCCCGGTTTGCTACAGTGTTTACTGTAGCAGTTCTACAGTAACACTGTAGCAGTTCTACAGTAGTTTTTTTTTTTTTTTTTTTTTTTTTTTTTCATTAATTTTTTCGGGTTTTCTTTTCTCTTTGTTTTTTTTTCGAGTTTTCTTCTCCTTTTTTTTTCTATTTTTTTTACTCAATTTACCGATTTTTTCTCTCTCTTTGTCTTCCTCACCTCACGATTTTTTATCTTTCATTTCATCCCAAATTTCTCTCTTCACCGAACTTGTCGATTGTATGTGATTTCCTAAATAATATTTATTTTTTTTAACTTTTAAAAAATTAATATGTAATATACATTTAACTATACAAATATAACAAAATGTTGTAGAAAAAAAATAAACTAACATAAACACATATTTCAAACTTCATGTTAAAGAAAACTGTATTATTTCTTTCTCCACTGAGTTCTTGTTGTCGATTATTTGTGATTTCCTAAATAATATTTATTTTTTTAATTTTTAAAAAATTAATATGTAATATACATTTAACTATATAAAAACAACAAAAAGTTGTAGAAAAAAAATAAACTAACATAAACACATATTTCAAACTTCATGTTAAAGAAAACTGTATTTTAAACTCACACTATACAACTCTGCACCCCAAACACAGACTTACTAAACCCACACTATACAACTCTGCACCCCAAACACAAACTATTATAACCCACAGATTATTATAACCCACCAACTATAATAACCCACCCTGCGCCCCAAACGCCCCTTTAGGGTTCCCTTAGACATAAAAGTCAAATTTATATAATAAATCAATTAATTTTTTTTAAAATTATGATTTGTCAGAGACCTATTAGACACAAAATAAAAAAAAATTAGGGTTATTATACACTTTTGAAAGTCTAGGGAACAAATAGACACGAATCTCAAAGTTCAGAGATTAAATTAATTACTTTTAGTCGGTCCATATACTTTTAAAAGTGACCAATATGCTCTACGTTTGCAAAATTTAAACGTAAATTTATACATAATGGAAACTCATTAATACTTTTTATGACTGCATAAATTTGTATTGAATTTTGAATACATTGTCTAAAAAAAAAAAAAAAAAAAATAGTAAGTGAAATGTCATGTTAAAATTATGATAAAAAGAAATAGGATAAAAATGAAAATGAATTGACTAAATTGATCAATTTTTTAAAAGTATAACCAAAATGATTTTTTTGAAAGTATATCGACGAAATAAACCAAAATCATACATACATGGACCAAATAAACCAAAATCATATGGACCAAAATTGACGTTTTAAAGGTACATCAACCAAACCAAAAAAATACAATAACCAAAATAGTATTTAAACCTAACTAATAAATCAACCCTTCATTTTGATTGAAGAAATGAAAAACATAAAACACAAAATGTTGCTTTTTTAATTTAACTCAAAATACTTCAGGTTAATAGAATAACAATCACACTAAAAATAATAAGATTATTGAAATATGTGATCTCTTGATCGAGAAAATATATCTTAATCGGTTGAATTATGTCGATGCTTGAAAATCAAACGATATAAATGACTGTTTGTTTTGAGATTTTGTAAATGCATAAGAATAAAGTATGTATGAGGATGATATGTCTCATAAGTCATAATAAGATTATAGATAATCAAAGAGGTTTGTGTTTCGTTGTGCATGAAAATGATAAACTTGTAATTTAAACATTATTTTGGTTTATGTACTTCCAAAACGTTTATTTTTTGTCCCTATCTCTTAAAATGTGGCAAATTTGATCTATGTTTGCAAAATTTAAACGTAAATTTATACATAATAAAAACTCTTTAATACAAATTTATAACTATATTTTAAGAAATTTAGTAAGTAAAATGTTGTGTCGAAATTATGATAGAAATAATTGAGATAAAAAAGAAAATGATTGAACCAAATTAGTCACTTTTTAATAGTACATAAAAAAAATAAACATTTTGAAAGTATATAAACCAAAATAAACTAAAATAAAGAATACAGGGACCAAAATTGACGGTTTTGAAGTATATAAACAAAAAATCAAAACTATATGGACTAAAATAGTATTTAAACCTAACCAATAAGTTAAACCTAAAAAAAAATGATTGATTTTTTTTTTGTTACTTGAAAACATCCCACACAAAACTTTACTTTTAATTTAACTTAAAAACACTCTAAGCTAATATACTAACAATCACATTTAAAAAAAAATAAAAATAAATAAATTATTCGAAGTTCTAACTCCTTAATCGATGATATATATTTTAATTTTTTTTTAAGTACATTGGAGTTAGGGGATTCGAACCACAAACTTCTTGGTCATCAACATATACATATGTCAGCTAAGTCATGCTAAACGAAGATATATATCTTAATAATCGAAATGATGTTCGAAAAACCAATTGTATTGGATAGATATTCTATTTTCCTTAACTGACTTTTATTTCTTTTAGGTGAAAAAATAGCCTCCATTTGTTGACTAACTTTTGGCTTTTGCAATATATAAAGAACAAGTGTCCCAAGCACTTTTCACCATCTCATATACATACACTGTTAAGCAACAAACAAAATCAAAGATGATTTGCACAGATTCAAATACTCCAAACAAATAGGGAAGAAAACTATATCATTTGTGGGAAACTCCTCATAAAGTTCAAAAACAACTGAAACCCCACCAATCAAAAAATTGAAGAATCAATGGAGGAAGATGAATGAAATAGCATCATTGAGTATTCAATAACTTCTCTTCTGATTCTGAACTCAGCAGCAGCACAAAAGCAAAGCAAAGGCCAATTGGGGTCCGCCACCACTGCGAGTCTGCGAAGAAGGTTTCAGGCAAATGCGGCCTTTGGCGCTCGTTGACTCAACACACGATCACTTACACGTCCCATTTGAATCATTTCCATTTTCCAATTCAATTTCTCGAAACCCCAAAAGCCATTTCTCAATTTTCCTCCCATAACTTCGCTCACTACTCGAATACTTTTCTCTCTTTGAACACACGCATTGAAGAACTCATTTCTGGGTTTCTTCTTCTTCTCCTACTGATTCCTTTTGATGGTTCGAAATCCAACACCCATTTGCCCAATCTCTGTTCCTGAGAAGATGAAGGACCAATCAGCAAGTGGGTTTGATCTAATCTGGGTTTGTTTTTGTTTTTTGGTTCTTGATGTTTGTATTGATTTCTTTTTGTTTTTGTTTCTGTTTTTGTTGGATTTTTAAGTGTATCCGAGGGTGAAGGTGAGGGAGGAGAAAGACCTCGATGATCACCCTGTTGTATGTGAGCAGAAGAGAAGTTATCTGTTGTCTTTGAAAGATTTGGAATCACTGATTCTTCAGGACTCCTCCAATTCTCCAGGTACTCACTCACTACTTTCTGGAAATTGCTATAAACTTACGGGTCCTTTTGTTAAATCAACGATCAACCTAAAAGGTAAAAGCTTACGTTGATGGGTTATGGTAAATTTAATTGTATCAATACTCTAACATTGTTCTGACGACGTATCTTGTGCTGTCCTCGTTTTGTATGTGGTTTCTGTCTGTTGAAAAGTGATAGCTGATCAACCAACCATGTTTGTAGTCTTCTCGTGAATTGGAGCCTGAGAATGAAAAACCAGAAGTTGATACTTAGTTTAGATATCTCATAAATTTGAGCTTTCAGTGTTAATTCAAGCATTTGTCTCGTGTGTTCAGGGTTCAGCAGAATATTTGAAGTCTTTCCATAATTAGAAAAACAAGATAGAACGTCTAGAACACTTCTCTTAGACAAATTTTGCCAAAGAAAGAAAGGAAAAACATTTCTTCATTGTTGATCAAGAAAAATCATTCAACGAGGCTGTCATTCATTGATCAAACCCTTTGCAAAAATTGTATGCTAAATTTGTGCACATTGTTTTTCCCTTTGCGTGGACGGGAGAATAATTACAGAACTCTTTTAGGCCTAAAACTTCAAAGAAAAGCAATAGAAACTTTAGTATCTCAAAATCTTCGAAAGGTCTTTACAGAACATACTTGAAAGGTCCTCCAATTTCCATCTAACCAAATATTCCTGAAGGTTTGGAAAATCCCTAAAAGCATTTAACCAGAGTCCAGAACATATTAGCTTTATTTTTTAGAACTGCAAAGACAGATTAGAAGGGCATCTTGCACTGATCTAGGGAAAGCAACCTGCAGACCTAAAGTGTGGAGTAAGTTTCCACCAAATCTGACAGAAAATGAAGGTTCGAGGAAGCAATGATTGTAATCTTCAAAAGATCTCTTGCAAATGGAACACCAATTTGGTGGGAGGGAACTACAAAATTGTCACACACTCAAGATATCTGGAACTCTTCAACCATTATGGGCCAAGTTGGACTAGTGGTCAATAAGAGCCTTGGAAATAATAAAAATGTTTAGGGAGAATGAGTTCAAACCATGGTGGCCACCTACCTAAGATTTAATATCCTACGAGTTTCCTTAGCAACCAAATGTAGTAAGGTCAGATGGTTGTCCCGTGAGATTAGTCGAGGTGCGCGCAAGCTAGCCCGAACACTCAATATATATATATATATATATATATATATATATATATATATATATATATATATATATATATATAATCCCTCCAACTTCACCGATACCTTACTTACCTTGCTTAGAGAAGTCTCCCATCCTCTTTAACTCCTAAAGTGCGATAACATGCTCACTCCCTTTTCCCACCTCCATGAATTTGTATTGTCATGCATCGTCTTCTTCGTTCTACCATACATGCAGACAACCTCAAGTTCCTATCAGATAACAAGGAAACTTAGGAAGTACTGCATTTCAAAGTTTCCCTTTGAACTTTATTTGAACTCAATTTTTTTAGTTAAGATCCTATCGATTAAAGTCAATTGGGGTTATTTTTTATAACCCCTTTGGTTTTCTGAAGTTCATTCCATTTGACTCGTATCTTTTTACCTATGCTTCTTATCAACAACAGTAATTATAATAAATGTAGAACATTTGACCCTCTGAATTTTGACCCGACTCTTTTATTGAAAAAATGTTGGTATTCACAGGAAAGGAGCATCGTGTTTCTCCATCATCCACTGCTAAGATTCCAAAAGTTCACAGTCCCAATGTAATCAGGCCATCCACTTCTGAATCTCAAGGTATGATACTAACATTATAGATTAAAAATAAAAAATGGCTCCTCTCTGATTTATTGGTGAGAATGCTCTCTCCTCTCTCCTCTCTCCTCCCTCCCTCCCACCCCCTTCCGGCCTAATCCTCCCGCCCTCCATGACCACTGCCCCGACCCCAAAACAACCATGGAACCGGCCAACTAAATCCATCTCCATTGATAGGAAGACTTTTGACATTGCTTTCGATGAATTTTTCCAAGGAAGCCGAGCAAAAATCACAGAGAAAGGAAGATACTCCACTTGCTCTGTTTCCATTACTTGGAGATCACTAACATGGTTGGTCTCTTCTTTCAATATTCTAGCCACGACGCCTTGTAACCACAGGTTTTTTGATAAGCTAAGAAGTGACGATTATGATCTTTGGCTGGAGAAACTTAGTAACAAAAATGGATACTTTGTTGAATTCAATCAACTACTAAGCTCTGGCAAAAGAAATAGGTTGATCATTCCATCGGAAATCAACAAACAAGGATGGATCTCATTCTTCTCCCTGATCTCGGATTATCCCAAAAAGGCCCAAACCAAAGTTCCTCTAAAACACCAGCCATACAAAGTAGCCTTATTGAAATCAAAGTCTGCCCTTGCACAACCAACCCCTGTCATCACTCCTTCGGCAGTGCACAAACCACTTTCCGAGCCTCCATCAACCTCTCATCCTCCGGGTGGAAAAACTATTGTTCTTCAACGGAAAAATTACAAGGATGATTGGCCCAGCATTCGAGCAGCCATTCTCGCAAACACCACTAATCGATGCTTAATCAATCCCTTTGTGGACAACAAGGCTCTTCTCCACGTTTATGATCCACTTATTGCCTCGTCCTTGTGTGCCAAATCCGATTGGGTCGTCGTTGGAAATTACCAGGTTCGTTATTTACCTTACATTTTGAGTTCTTTTCAACAGGATCTCATGACTGCTTCCTATGGTGGATGGATTAGAGTGCACCATCTCCCTCCTCCACTTTGGACCGAGCAAATCTTCCGATACATTGGGGATGTTTGTGGAGGTTTCATAGAATCGGCCAGCGACACAGCCCGTTGGATCACCCTCTCGGAAGCTCGATTGAAAATCCGTGCAAATGGAATTGGGTTCATCCCATCGGAGATTTCCATCCCGGCTACCATGACCGGCGGCGGAATTGACATCAAGGTGCTGATTTCAAACCTTTCCGGCGGCGTAAATAAAAAAGGAAACTCATTGAATGCCCCCAAATTGACGGCTGCAAAGAATTTATTGCTTGCCCCTCCTTTACCGGCAAAAATGATGTCAGGTTTAAAAAATAAGGATTCTGTTTTGAAGAAGAATAATACAGCTGCGCCATCTTGTGCGGAAATTGAGGATTTTCCTTTAACGGCTGCCAGTTTGTTATTTGAGGATTTTCAGGGACCTCCAGAGGATTTTCAGGGACCTCCTTTTTTGTTTGAAGATCTTGCCATTATTGAGGATGTGGAGAAATATCCTCCTCCCCCAGATCTTTTGCCTTCAATTCCTTGGCCCCTACCAAATATTACCATCCGTGGACAAAATCTCCAGCAAGATTCTCTCCCTTTCCCCACCCTTTCGACTTTACCCTTAGTTATCCCTGCAGCCGCCTTTCCTCACCATTCCCTCTCTCTTCCAGTGGGGCCCACTCTTTTAAAATTGGGTAACAAAAAATCCACATCACCCAACCTTTCTCTCTCCCCCGAATCCGACACCGAAGCCTATCTTTCCAGCCCAAATGCAGTATCCCCTCATACCTTGACAGCCGATCCTATCTCCCCCTCTCACCTTGAATTAACCATATTCGATGACCCCACTACAACCCTAAATGACCTCTCCCCATTGGCTATTCTTCCCCCCTCACCCTCGACTCTTTTAACCCCCCTAGCTAATCCCGCGAACAGCCATCCCTTAACTCCTCCTATACCCGATCCTTCCCCCCAATGCTGCCCGTCCCGATTACCTTCCCTTAGCCAACTTGCATCCGTTCTCCAGGAACATGGTCTCTGTCTTATGCCTTTCCCACCAATCCCTCAACTGCCAGCCCCCCAACCACCAAAGAAGAAAGGAAAGGCCACCACGGCAAAGAAAACAAAGTATAATCGCGAAGTCCAAAATCTCCTTTCATCAGTGAATTATGATAAAACAGCAACTATGGACACATTGGAGGGAGCTTCTAGTAATCAATGAAATTTATCTCTTGGAATGTTAGGGGTTTGGGATCTTGGAAGAAGCAAGCTTTAATTAAAAGTACCATATTGAAACACAATCCAAGCTTTGTTCTTCTTCAAGAGACTAAAAAGGAAGAAATGGATTTGCAAACAATCCAAGATATCTGGAGCTCCATTCACATCGGTTGGGCTGCCCTTGATGCTGTTGGTTCAAAGGGGGGCGTTCTTATTATGTGGAACGAGATGGACGTCACCATAACTGATATTGTCCAAGGTCTCTTTACCATCTCTCTACAGGTCATTCTTGTCGATGGGTTCTCCTTCTTACTCTCAGCGGTTTATGGCCCATCCAAAAAGAAGCACCGCGAAAAATATTGGCTGGAATTACATGAATTGGCTGGTTTAGGGGGTGATCGTTGGATCATCGGAGGTGATTTTAATGTCACTCGATGGTCATGGGAGAAATCATGCAACCGATCAATCACCAAAAGCATGGGCATTTTTAATGACTGGATCGCCGATCATAACCTTCTCGACATTCCGCTTCAAAATGGGAGTTACACTTGGACTAGCTCGGATGGTAATTACTCATCCTTAATTGATCGTTTTTTTCTCACTAATGTCTGTCTTGATAAATTTGGTTCAGCAAACCTCAGAAGACTTGCCAGAGTCACATCAGATCACTTCCCCTTGGGCCTGACTTTTGGGGATATCTCTTGGGGCCCTTGTCCCTTCAGGTTTGAGAACTCCTGGTTACAAATTGATTCTTTTCGATCCCGATTGGAAGCTTGGTGGATACAAAACCCCTCTCAGGGTAGACCGGGCCACAGTTTGATGATGAAGCTTAAGGCTTTAAAGGCAGAATTGCGTAGTTGGAACCTCAACCTTAGTCACCTCACTGTTCAGTTGCCCTCCCTTTTGAATAAGCTCCAGGAATTGGATAATTCTGAGGATTTGGGCTTTCTTAGTGTTGACCAGAGAAATGAAAGGCGTCTTATTCGAGGCCAAATTGAGGATATCACCGCCCAAGAACATGTTCTCTGGCGTCAGCGTTGTAAGTTAACTTGGCTAAAAGAAGGTGACGAGAATTCTAAATTTTTTCACCGTATTATGGCTGCCCGTAAGAGGAGAAACTCCATCCTTGAGGTCCTTTCCAGAGAAGGGACCAGCCTACTTAATGCTTCCGACATTGAATCTGAGTTCATCGATTACTATCGCTCTTTGTTTACAAAGAATGATCAAGTTCGGTCCCTTCCGACTAATTTAGATTGGTCTCCGATTTCTAGGAACCAAGCAGAGGTATTGGAGTCTGATTTTTCGGAGGAGGAGGTCAGAATTGCAGTAGCTTCATTGGGGTCTTGCAAATCCCCTGGTCCTGATGGGTTTACGGCAGAATTTTTCAAGTTCTCCTGGAACTTTATAAAGGAGGAAGTTATGAATATGATGCGAGATTTTTTTAACACAGGAATCATTAATGTCTCGGTAAATGAAACTTACATCTGTATGATTCCAAAGAAGGTTGATTCCTTAACTGTGGCTGACTATCGCCCTATCAGTCTCACTTCTTGTGCTTATAAGATCATTGCTAGGGTTCTATCAAACAGACTAAAATTGGTGCTTCCTTCTACCATCGCCGAAAACCAATTGGCTTTTGTGGCTGGTCGACAAATAATTGATGCTTCACTTGTGGCTAATGAGATTATTGATGACTGGCAAACATCAGGAAAAAAAGGAGTGGTTATCAAGTTGGATCTTGAAAAGGCCTTTGATAAAGTGGATTGGGATTTCCTTGATGCAATTCTTCTTGCTAAAGGCTTTGGACCCCTTTGGAGGAAGTGGATTCGTGGCTGTATCTCTAGTGTTAACTATTCAATTATCATAAATGGTCGGCCTAGAGGCAAGATAATACCAAGTCGCGGCATTCGTCAAGGTGACCCCCTCTCTCCTTTCCTGTTTATTCTTGTTGCTGACTGTCTAAGTAGACTTCTCATTCATGGAGCCAAAATGGGGCGCATTGTATCTCATGCTGTGGGCATTTCAAGCTATTCTTTGAATCATTTACAATTTGCTGATGATACGTTACTCTTCTCCACTTATGATCCTGCTGCTTTATCTAATTTATTTGACATCATCAGAATTTTTGAACAGTCATCAGGCTTAAACGTCAATTTAGCGAAAAGTGAGATTTTGGGTGTTCACCTAGCTTCTGAGGAATTGGATTTTCTGCTGTCTACTTTCGGTTGCAAAAAAGGTTCTTGGCCATCGGTGTATCTTGGACTCCCGTTAGGGGGAAACCCAAAAAACTCTTCTTTTTGGCTCCCTGTCATTGAGAGAGTTCAGCAAAAGCTCCATAATTGGAAATATGCCTTCATTTCGAAAGGGGGTAGACTCACCCTCATCCAATCGGTCTTGTCTAGCATGCCTACATATTATTTTTCGATTTTCAAACTGCCTTCATCGGTTGCTAGTTCGCTTGACAAGCTTGTTCGAAACTTCTTTTGGGAAGGCTCTCGGGGTGAGGGAGGTATGCATAATGTTAATTGGCGCCAAACACAACTTCCTAAATTGTTGGGAGGCCTTGGCATTGGTAATTTCCAGCAGCGAAATTTGGCTCTTTTAGCTAAATGGAATTGGAGGTTTGTTCACGAGATTGATGCTCTTTGGCGCAAAGTTATCATGGCAAAGTTTTACCCAACCATGTTGGTTTGTTGGCCTCGTCCAGTTCATCAAGGATCTTCCAAATCTCCGTGGAGGTACATTTGCTCTATTTCTAATCTTATCTCTTCCAGGGCTCAAAGGATTTTGGGTAATGGAATCTCTATATCTTTTTGGCTGGATTCTTGGTTGGACCGTGGTATTATTGCTTCTGTGTATCCTCGGCTTTTCCATCTTACTAATCGTCCGGATTTGCGAGTTTCCGAAGCTTGGGTGCTTGAATCACACGCTTGGAATTTGTGCCTTCGTCGTAACCTGAATGATCTGGAAACTATTGAATGGGCTTCCCTTTCTAATGTGCTATCAGGGGTAGCTTTGTGCCAATCAAATGATTCGTGGAAGTGGCCTTTGGATCCCTCGAACATTTTCACTGTTAAATCTCTAGTTGAAAGCATGTTGTCTACATCCGAAAATGTGAGATCGGGCCTTTATAAGGCAATCTGGACTGACTTTTACCCTAAGAAGATTAAGGTTTTTTTATGGGAGCTTAGTCTTGGTGCTCTTAACACGGCTGACAGATTACAGCGACGGTTGCCTCACATGCACCTCTCTCCATCTTGGTGTGTAATGTGTTCTTCTCATAATGAATACCCAGCTCATCTCTTTCTTCATTGCCCCTTTGCCTCTCATTATTGGGCCTTTATCCTTCATGCCTTCGATTGGTCTTTGGTCTTTCCAAACAATATGAATGATTTCCTGCTTACCATTTTTGTCCACCACCCTTTCAATGGAGAGGCTAAGACTCTTTGGCTTGCTTTCAATCGAGTTTTTCTTTGGTTTCTTTGGAAGGAGAGAAATGCTCGCATTTTTAAGGATGAGTTCTCTTCTTTTGGAAGAGTTTTGGATTTAATCATTTTCAATGCATTGTATTGGTGTAAATGTAAACACCCTTTTTCAGATTATAGCTTTTCACATTTGACCGCTAATTGGTCCGCTTTCTTGTAATCACCTCTAGGTGCTCGAGCTTTTGCTCCTTTTTTCATACATCTATGAAATTGTTTCTTATCAAAAAAAGATACTAACATTATATTTTCATCCTGTCCTGAGGAACTCATCCTACTTGTTGCTGGCCTGAGATAACTTTACAGCTAACACATCTGCTTTATTTGGTTTGCAAAAACAGAAAGGTGTAAAATGGTTGATGAGGATAACAAAGCAAGTATTAGAGCTAGTCCAATCCCAATGCCACGTGCCGTCGTATCCAGCCCTGGTATTTCCTACCTGCTATGAAGTATTTGTGAATTTAAGTTCTATTAATATTTCTTTAAGTTTATCATGGATATGTTTTGGTACAGACTGTCCTCTGGACATTTACCATGTTCGAACTATTTTTACTAAATTGTAAAAGTGTCCAAATTAAACTCCATTGGTTGAGGCCTTTTGCCTTTTTTTCCTCTTTTTTTTTTTCAATTTTAATTTTATTCGTTCAATGAAGAGAATTCCAGTTTCCTATCCCAGAAAGAGAGAGTAGTACAGGCATCCATGTTATTTTATAAACATGGAAAGACATTTGAATTAGTAATAGTGATCAAAGTCCAAAATTTCACTTTCATAAGCACTATGAGTTCACCTATATGTTTGAGTATGTTGTAGACTCATGCATTTTTAATTTACATATGCCTCTTGCGAATATCATTTTATTAATTGAAGCTTTCAATATTATTTTTCAGAAAATGATCTAATGATTGGGAAGAAAAACAGAAAAACAACAGAAAAACCATCAGTTTTGAAGAATCACAATTCAGTTCAGTCCAGACACTCACAGTGTAAGATCATCGCTAGCCACAGTGGCAATGAAAATCCCATTTCCTCGAGGAAATCCAAGGAGACTGCTGATAGTAAATGTCGATACGGAAAGAGTGGTACGACCTACAGGGGCGGCGGCGGCAGTGGCAGTTTTATGTCAAAGAAGACTCCCTAGAAACAAGAGATCAGTCCTTGGGGTGATGATATTGAGCATGTAATTACCTTCCAATAGGCCATATATATCACTTGAGTCAAGGGTTGCACTGGCTTTTAGTATCGTTGTGGTGCTTTTTCTAATTGCTCACTTACGCAAGAGATTCCTCGTTCATATCATAGCTTGGAATCAGCTTCCTCGCTAACATGAATTACTTTATAGTTTATACCCATGTAGCCTGAGATGTTTTGAACTAGAAAACTTGAGATGAATGAAGTTCTAGTAACAGCCAGCAAAACTCTCCACTGACATTGCTGTGAAACCGATCTAGACATACATTTTTCGTCACTATGTTGTTTGCAACTCAGCTTCTATCATTTTAGAATTTCATTTTCCATCTCCAGATTCAACAACTTTACAACACAACAGATTCTATCGAAATGCGGATTTGAACGATCTCCAGAAAGAAAGACATGCCCACTATTGTTTATCTCAATCCAACTACACCCTGGCTGTTTCTTAACTCCATTATTCTTCATTCTTGCCAAAATCCTTAAAGCATCTTCTCTTTTCCCATTTCTCAAATACATTTCTGCTAAAATCAAATACACTCCAGAGTTATGCGGCTCTTTCTCCAGGACCTTTTCACCTGCAATCACCCCTACATCATAATTCTTATGGATTCTGCAAGCTCCAAGCAAAGCCCCCCAGACACTCGGAGGAACTTCAATTTCCTCTGCTTTCATTTCGACTAGAAAACTCAATGCCTCGTCAATAAGCCCGAATCTCCCAAACAAGTCAACTAGGCATGTATAGTGCTCAGTCAATGGCTGAATAGAACATTTATTTTTCATAAAATCGAAATAGTACCTACCTTGGTCCACCAGACCTTTATGGCTACAGGCAGACAGAACACCAATAAAGGTTATATGATTAGGTTCTATGTTAGCTGATCTCATTTTTTCAAACATTTTTAGAACTTCTTTGCCATTTCCATGGTGAGCAAACCCACAGATAATAGAATTCCAAGAAATTACATCCCTGTTCGGCATGGAAGAGAACTCCATCAAAGCACAATCCATGTTTCCACATCTTGCATACATAGTAACCATAGCATTTGAGATTGCAACAAAGCCATTGAATCCTGCTTTAAGAATAAGTGCATGTGTTTGTCTACCGAGCTGCAAAGTTTCCAGGCCAGAACAGATTGTTAGAACACTCGTAAATGTAGCTTTATCAAGACCTGGACCTAACCTTATCATTCTAGTAAAAAGCTTCAAGCCTTCCTCGCCTCGATCGTTTTCTCCTAATCCAAATATTGTAGCATTCCACACAGTTGCATCCTTGTACAGCATCAATTCGAAAATCTTCATTGCCATTCCAACTTCACCAACCCCAAAATATCCCACGATCAAATTAGTCCACGAAACTACATTACCATATGGGGTTTTCTCAAGAAATGCATGAGTTTCTAAAACCAGTCCATTTCTTGTGTATGCCAGCACAATATTGTTCCATGTTTTTTGGCATTTCTCTGGCATTTCCATAAAAAGCCTCCTAGCATCATCAACCCTTTGGCTTCCAACCAACCCATTCACCAAATCATTCCATGAATCAAAGTTTCGTTCAGGCATTTTCTCAAACAACTCCCCGGCCATTTCAATCTGCCCATTCTCTATATACCCGGCCATCATCGCATTCCAAGCTCGAGCATCTTTCACAGGCATGTTCTCAAAAAGCTCCCTGGCTCCATCGACGCGTCCAGCACGGGCAAGCCCCGAGATCATGATGGTCCACGACACAAGATCCCGCCTACTCATTTTGCCAAAATACTCTTCAGCCAAATCAATTTGGCCGCAATTTACAAGCCCCCCAATTATCAAGTTCCAAGAAATTACATCTTTCAGAGACATTTCATCGAACAGCTTAATCGCTTCCTCAAGTAACTCATTCCGAATACATCCCGCAATCATCGAATTCCAACTCACAACATCTCTAAACGGCATTACATCAAAAATACCCTTCGCACCATCAACATCCCCACATTGCATCAACCCAGCAATCACCGTATTATAAGAAAAAACATCACGCTCGGGCATTCGACGAAACAAGCTAATCCCATTACTACACAGCCCATTCAAGAAATACCCCCGAATCATCGCGTTCCAAGTCACAACATTTCGTCGAGGCATTTCGTCGAACAGTTTCTGGGCTTCTTCCACAAACCCATTTCTCATACAGTTTGAGATATGGGAATTGAGAGGCTTTAGATTTGGAAGCGTCGGTGGAGCATGGTGGGCTTGCAAGCGGGAGGTCGAAGTTGCGAGAGAGATTGATGTCCTGGGATATAGAGAGAAAATCCATGTGGGTCTGAGTGCGAATGAGGGCCGAGCTGCACAGAACATTCTCCATTAATTTAGAAACCAGAGCAGAAGGGAATCAGAATCGAGTGGGTAATGTATATAGTTTTCGCCTGAAGTTTCGCCGATTTCAAGCATGTCAATCTATGAACAAGAATTGCCATTGCCTTGTTGCGGAAGCCTTCAGACAGGAGAGAAGATGATATAGGCAAAGATGTCGACAGATACGTTTAGGAAAATTGTGGAAATTCACAAATTCATTGTAAAAGAGTAAAATTTCATATAGAATTCGTCATAAATTGTGCCATATTGGTAATATTTTTAGATTCCGCTACATTTGTTATTATCTTATTTTAGATTGTCGTATATACAATTGCTCTTATAAAATATATAATAAATGTATTCAAAAAAAATTAGTAGACAAGAAACAAAGCAAAACACATCCTCTAAGAAAACGGTAACTCTTCTAGGACAATTGTATCCACCCATGGCGGGTGTCCTTCAATCCAAAATCTTTTAAAACTTTTAATGGCGAACATGGTAAGCCAAAGTATGAGCAACTAAGTTTGACTTCCTATTAACGATCAGAAAACCATATATGAGCTCGTTGCGATGATGTGATAGAATAACATTCACAAAGACTTGTGCTTCATTTGAATAGTGATCTTTTCTAGTCAATCACTTTTATAGGATTAAAGAGTCAACTTCAGCCTAAATGGGAGAAGACCGGCTTCTAAGGCCTTGAGCATCCCTCATAGGAGCAAAAACAACTAATTTGACTCATACGTCCATGTCGTGTAAGACAATCATTGTCAGCATCATTTCACCATAAGAGTTTCTAACGATTGATCTCAGGCCTACTGAAGTATGTTCTTGTTCGTGCCCGGAGAGAGAATGGGCGCGAGTAAAAAAATCTAATAGTTCTCTTTTCCTTCTTGTTCATCAATCGGAAATCAAGACAAACTGGGCACTACGGTGAGACGTGAAAACCCTCTATCGACATTTTTATTGAGGAAGAGAATCCAGGATCCACAAGCAAGCTATTATTTTGGGGATCCCCATTGCTTCGATTCCGCCCCTACTCTTAAAAAAAAAAATTTAAAATTTTTTTTAAAAAAAAAAAACTATTTTTTTCTTTTATGTTTTTATCGAAATGAAATGTTGATAAGTATTGCATCCGAGTTAAACTTGAAATAGTACATGGATGGAGGATGCCACTGGTGATAACCCTTGTCTGTGACTAGGGTTTGATGGTCACGACCCCGCGATTTAGAGCGTCCAAGGATTAACCTGCAACTCCTCCCCATAATAGCCATAATTTAGAAGTCATTGTATTCGATCTAGTAATCTTCGCTCAAATTCTCTGTCGAGTTCTTCCAACAGCTTGTGCGCCCATCTCACAGGATCTATCCCCACAGGTTGAGGGTCTCGAAAAATCTGAGCATTACGTTGATAACATACTGAAGAAGCGATGATGACGAAGGCTCGTAGCTCCATCGTGTCCAAAACGTGAGTGACCCTACAAATCAGAGAAACAACATCAATGCAATATTTAACATAAACTTAGAGTTTGGAGGTACTTTTTTTAAACAAGCCTACTTCCCTTGCAACTCCATAAAGCATGGATGTCAGGGCCCATTGACATTAATCTTTAATTCTCATCGTATTCAACCTTAGATTTTGATCTAACTTTGTAGCGAAAATTTTGCAGCTTGTTTTTATTCATCTATGTCTATGACATTCTAATTTAACAAATAAGTAGATTCCTAAAAATAAAGATTAGCCATAAAAAATGTACCACATGAGAAAAAATATCCTACTGACAATAAGAATGCAATTTTTTTTCAAGTGTTAGAATTGTTATGTCAAATGCCAACGATAATTTACATGTACTACTTCTCTTGGAGTCGAAATTTCAAATTTTCGTACCCTCGTGAAAACAAATTTGACATGTTGGATTTTATAATTAGAGATTAGAAAATCGAGGTTATGTATAATATGTAAATGTACTTATCTAATATTACAAATTTACAAATCTATACAAACTTAAACTCTATAAACTCTATAAACTCTATGTTGTCTATCAACTTTTATAAAAACTACAAAATAAATTTAAATTACACAAATCTGATATATTATTTTTTCAGCTTTACTATGACTATGAGCTAAACATCCTCCTATTTTATTTTTAAAAACAATATAAAAAATTTGGTTAATAACTGAATAATAAAAATAATGGTAAATAAAAGTGGATATACTAATCCAAATGGGGATCTAACATTATCTCTCACCATTGGCCACCAAGCCGCCACGTCTGCATGGACTACATCAACTAACTTGAGGCTGTGAAACTGGCACCGTCACTTCTACTCTCCACCGCTGCTACTCAGCTCCTCCCTATCAGATTCCACCACCATGGCCGCCGCCGCCACCGGAGCCTCCTTCTTCACCACTCCCCTAAGGGGTTCACGGTCCAAGCACTGTCTCTCTGATTCTCTACTCGCAACCCCATCGACCCAAATGCTGCCCATCTTGTCCCGCTCTCTGCCCATTGAATCAGCTCCGCTCAGAGCTTTCTCGGAGAGGTGGCGGCCGGTCCTGGCCATCTCCGCCGCCGTTGTGCAAGGAGAGGCGGCTGTGACGGTGGGGGTTGAAGAGGGTGTGGAGGAGGAGACGGCGGTTGATGGTGGTTCTCTGGTGGAGCCCGGGAGTACTAAGCTGTATTTTGGGAATTTGCCTTACAGTGTTGATAGTGCCCAGCTCGCCGCTATCGTTCAGGATCACGGGGTCGCCGAGCTTATCGAGGTAGATTGCCTGTTAATGTCACTGATTAGTTTCTGTAATGAATTCCAATACATGATTTCACTTCTATTCAATGACATGTTATGAAAACTTTGCTTTAGAAGTCAAGCTCATGAGAAATCTGGTGGAGAACCCAGTTCATATTTAGGGCATCAAATCACAATGGGGTATATGAGAGAAACAGTTCCAATTCCTTTTGTACAATAAATGCTTGATTCCCATATTAAACAAATTCACTTGGGGCAACTAAGGGACCAACTATATGACTATAAATCTAGATGTTTTTGAAGTAATGACCTCAAATCTTAGTGGTCACCTATCAAGATTCTACCTGCTTTTGAAATGTTGTAGGTTTAGGCGATCGTATCATTAAGTTGGTTTAGAATTGGGATGCATATAATTAGTTCAAACATCCACAGAAAACCCAAGGGGCATATATGTTTGGTATTTTGGGGCAACTATATGTTGATCTAAGGAGCTATTTCTTTTGTTACCAAATAGTTGCAACACCATGAGACATACAATAAGAGTTTTTCATGTGCCCTTTGTTTGCACAATTTTGGGGGGTTGTTTGCATAAATAGCTGCTAACCTTCATTTTCCTTCATCACCACTAAAACTCAAGCTCATAACATTAATCTTAATTAATCATAATAGGTTGGTCTAGTGGTCATTAGTGAGTGATGACAAAGCAAAAGGCTCAGAAAGAATGGATTTAAACCATGGTGGTCATCGACCTAGGATTTAATATCCTACGAATTTTCTAGGCATCTAAATGTAGTAAGGTTAGGCGGTTGTTCCATGAAACTAGTTGCAGTGTGCATACATAGCTGGTTCAGATGCTCCAAGATATTTGAAAAAAAAATCCGTTAACCTTAATTAGAAGTTATAATATGGAGGATCTACTTTCATCCTCGCAATGAAGGCTTGGGTTTGATGGAACTCTGTAGCTCCTTATCCGTCCTAGTTGAAAATTTTAAAGATGCTGTTTGTGTTGTGCTGAAGAACTGTGAAGACTCTCTGCTCATCGTCTTTATTGTTTTCACCGTGGCCACCTCTTAATAAAAAACGAAGAAACAAGACATCCCTGTACAAGGAAGAGTCGCAGATCTTTTATAATATTAATGACCATTAAACTTATAGAAAGTCCTTCGCTGCTTTAATAAAAGTTCCAATGTTCAACTGTCTGCATTTGTCTAATCCTTCAAACAGAATTCTCAACTGTCTGCATTCAATCTTTACTTTGAAGTAATCCACTGAGAGCATATTTTCATATTAAATCCCATGTTTCTTAGAGTCTCTAATCAATTTGAGTGGTATAAGGTTCTGTATGACAGGAATACTGGAAAAAGTAGAGGATTCGCATTTGTAACCATGAGCAGTATTGAAGATTGCAAAAAAGTCATTGAAAATCTGGATGGAACTGTGAGAATCTCTGTCTCTCACATTCATTCTCTCCTTTTTGTTGCTATCCTGAGATTATTTTAAATACAGAAATAATTGGAACTATTGGACTCTGATGCTAAATATGAGTATCACTTGTATAATCAGGCTTACATGGGCAGAATTTTGAGGGTTAATTTCTCAGACAAACCTAAGGCTAAGGAACCTTTATATCCAGAAACTGAGTATAAACTTTTTGTTGGAAACTTATCCTGGTCAGCAACATCTGAAAGTTTGACACAAGCATTTCAAGAATATGGAAGTGTGGTAGGAGCAAGGGTCATCTATGACGGGGAGACCGGAAAGTCTCGTGGTTATGGCTTTGTATCCTATTCAACAAAAGCAGAGATGGAAACAGCTCTTGGAGCTCTTAATGAAGTGGTAAGAGTCTTTCTTGGTTCTCCTGTATCTTTTTGTTCACATTGTTATTATATCATATGATATCATGTAGCTAGCTCAATTGTGTCTGTTTTTTCGACTTCATAGGAACTTGATGGCAGGGTAATACGTGTAAGCTTGGCTGAAGGAAAACAAGCACAGGGGTAAATGTAAAACTGGCATACAATGACTAAACAAGAAACGGGAAAGAATTTTTACCTCGAGTGACTGAATCTTCTCTCTTCTTTCTTGTTGTATATATCCCATTTCCCACTTTTGTACCTTCCAAGCTAAACTCAACGGGATTTTTTTTTGGTCTCCGGCAATTGTGGTAGAGATTTCATATCAATCCTGATTCAAACTGATGATCACAACATAAGTTTAAAAAATGGTTGTATCATGACTAAAAAGGAAATAGGAAAGAGTTTCTACCTTGTTGTTGCTGCTCGAACGCTGCGACAAATGGTTGAAATTTCTTTCTCATTTGTTGTTGTATGTACTTCATTTAGTCATATTTCACTCCTATACCTTACAAGTGAAACTACAAGTGAGAAAATCATTTGATGGTCTCTGACGACTGTGGTAGAAATGTTGTATTACTAGTAATCTTCATTCGGTTTGTTGATACCTTGACTAATCTCACGGGACAATGACCCTACTATATTTGGTTGTCAAGAAAAAAAAGTAGGATATTAAATCTTGTGCAGGTGACCATCATAGTTTGCGTTCTCTCTAATCCCTTTACTATTCTTGTGGCCCTTATTGACCACTAGGTCTCCTCACCCCAATTTGAACTAAAAAAAGAAGTGTTGTTATCGAAATATGGTAAACAACAAATTTGATTGTATTGGTGGAACGAACTTGACTTTGCAATACCTGAAAGCAGGAAAGAGCGTAAGCTAGGACTGGTGGGGGACTTTCCACACCGACTCTGACGCTTAAGTTAGCTCTGGAGAGAAACAGAGAGAAAATATGAAAAGTCTACGAATTATGGAATTTGAATAATATAACTTGCTTACCAAATGTGCTAAGGATCTTTTCCTTATTAGGGATTCTTAGATGACCGTTAGAGGACCATCACGAGAGGTATTCATGACGCCCTTAACTTTCGGAGGGAGTCGTTTTCATCCATTAATGAGATCGAACCGACTCCACAAGGGGGTCGACCCTTTGCGGCGGGTGGAGCCGAGCTCCTCGAACGGCTCGACTCCTTTGGTGGTGCCGACTCGAGCCACATGGTCGGATCCCTTCCACGTGAGACCAAGCCGATCCGAGAGGGTTGACCTTTTTGGTTGGCTCCTCGATTGCTTTGTGCCGATCCTTCAAGTCGGCGCTACCCTTCTTTTGCTCGATCCTCTTCGTGGGCTAGACTCTATTCTTGAATGCCCCCCCCACCCCACTCCAAAAAAAAAAAAAAAAAATTAATTATCATCAGCCAACACTCTTTAATTAGCAGCGGCCGCCATTTCATTCATTTTAGGCAACCTCAACCTCAAAGCACATAAATGCATAATAATTTCGGCCTTAAAAGAGAAGCCCACGTTGCTCTCCTTGTCTGCCGACACAATTATCACCACGTTTTTCTGCTTATACGGCGAATTCTGAGTTTTGGGAGACATAGAGCAGCACAATCTAGTGGCTAAGTTTGTATTTCTTCCCCTCATCAGTACCTGCTACTGCCCTACAGCCAACCCTTTTGTTTTCTCCCTTTTTGAGGTAAGAAATCCTTGGAAGATTAGGTTTGTTTGGTGTGGTGCACACCAAATGTTTGTAGAAAGTCCTCAAAGATGAGTTTTTTAATTTGGGTTTTGTTTTTCTTCTTGGCATGTGGGTACTTTGAGATCAATTTCAAATGCAGGGTACTTTGAACAGATCAAATCAACCTTTCATTACCTGAGATGAGCCGTGCTTTTGAGGAGCAAATCTTCAAAGAGCTTCCATGCTCTTCGAGTAGTGATCCTTAGTCCCTACTATAGCTGGCACTAATAAGATTTAGTGTCGAATCATCAGCTTCAAGTTCGTTCCACCAATACCATCAAATAATCGATAACGAACACTTCTTTTTTAGTTTAAATTAATATTTATGGTCGAAGACACACTCGTATGTTAATTGATATTGTTTGTTTATCTCTTTATTTTCTTCGTATATTTATGGTCGGAGACACATTCCTATGTTAATTGATGTTGTTTGTTTATCTCTTTATTTTCTTTGTATTTTTGTATTGCCAATTGCTGACAAACGAACAAATGAGGTAAGGTAATGGTGGATAAAAATGTCTACTTTTTCTATTTTTGTTAATTTTAAAACCTACTAGAAAAATATTTAATTTGGATTATGACGTCAAACGAACAAATGAGGTAAGGTAATGGTGGATAAAAATGTCTACTTTTTCTATTTTTGTTAATTTTAAAACCTACTAGAAAAATATTTAATTTGGATTATGACGTGATATTCTAAATCTTTAAATCAAATCTCTCTCTTTGTTGGCAATGTTTGATTTGGAATTGAGAATCATAATGAGGCTCGAGGGATGCAACCAACTGAATGGAGTTTTTTTTTTTTTTTGAAACAAACAACTTCCATTAATCAAGAAACGAGGCTGGAAGGTCTAACAGAATCACAAAGACTACAATAAGAGAATAATAAAAGTTGAAGCCAACTTGGTATCGGGCCCTCCCAAGAGGAAGAGTCCCCGTGAATAAAAGCTTGAGCTGCCACGTTGTGAGCAACCCGATTTATTGTTCTCGGAATGTAAGTGAGACCTTTAATCTAAAGAAAAATCATCCATGCACTAATCTCAGCAAGCACAACTCATTGGGGTGAAGACTGCAAATCATGAGATTGAATAACCTTCACAAACAACTTCCATTAACCAACTGAATGGAGTTGCTTAATTTGTTTGGTTTTCTAATTATAAAACTGAAAAATAAGGTTTATACTTAGATAAAGAAAAAAAAATAAGGCATTCAATTTTTTTTTATAACGCATTCAATTTTTTGTTTTTTATTTTTTATTTTTTTAATTTTTAATTTTTAATTTTTTTAATTTTTTATTTTTTTTAAAATAAAAAACATATATGTTTGATAACTGTTTTTGGTTTTTTTTTGTCAAATTTTAGATAATTACTATTTATTTCGTATTTTTTTATAAAATAAAAATTAATTTTTTTAAAGTAATGTTAATTTATTATAATGTAAAAACTGCAAGATTTATCAAAATTTAGTTAAGGTACAATTATTTGATGAAATTGAAATTTTAAGGTAAAAAATGATTTTCTCTAAAATAAAAAGAATTTGTCGTGTCGATACTTTAATATATTAGACAATTTTTAGTTGAAGTTTATCATCACTAAAGTTAGGAAAATAAAATAGGTTGATTGAGTAAGGTGATTGAGTATATTGGTGGAACATCACAATAATATTAAAATATAATATACTAAGAAAAAAATTATTAAAATAAAGTTATAATATATTATATTAATAATATTTTTTTAAGTCATGTTATAAGATATTATATTAAGAATTTATATTCACGACGTTTTCGAAATGTCAATAATTTTAATTCATGACATTTGAAAGATATTAAACCAGAAATAATTTGACACTTCTTTTTATTTTTATTCACACATATCTTCTAGTTCACACACCCACTGCAACGGAGACATTTGATATATGGATATTTGTTATGTTAATATATATTTTAGAATTCTTAATTAAATCTCAAAAATAAACTTTCTAACCATAGAATCTCAAATACATGTTGATATTTGAGATTTTGGAGGTGAGAAATTAATGTACCCGAATGCAAAAATTTAAGCCAAATAAATTAATAAACATTATCGAACAATCTTTAATACGAGAGTGTAATAAATCTCATAAATTAGGGAAGATTTTTTTTATTCAACATTTTAAAAGCACACAAAAAAATAATGTTTGATGAGCATACATTCAGCCATTCAAAATAATTCAAATATAAATTATGAGGAAAACTTAAACAACTGAACTCAAGGAGCTCTAATCCACGCTCTACGGATTGTTTCTATAATTAACTCTTTTTGCTTTGTTTTGTTGTGTTGTGTTTTTACACTGCCATCATGCCGGAAGTGTACGGTACTCCGGTGGCCTTAATCCATGAATCGCCGTGAATAAACTTTTCGGCGGTGAACTCAACGGCGCGCTCCTGCGTGATCTCTTTAATTCCCTTCCACTTGACTCGTTTGTCCTTGGCAGCCCCAGGTCCCCTATTATTGATCTCTGCGTAAAACAAAGTGTTTAGAGCAAAGTTTCCCGTCCATGGGAGCCACCCTTCAGGTTGGATTAAATCATCAATTTGGCTCTGCATGATAATGGTTCTTGAATATTCCTTCCATGGGCGGCCGAGGTACGCCTTGTGGGTATGACGGATGGGGAAGTGGTCTTTGTCAGAGGAAATGGTGCAGTTTTGGAGGACAATGCCGGTCGGTTCCTTCTGTTGGGTTCGACCCTGAGCGGTGATAGGACATACTTGATTCTCCTTCGGCTTCCTCACCAAGATCTTGCAGTTTTGCAACACCACGGCAGCGTTGCCAAAGATGAAGTCGACGGTGCCAGAGATGGTGCAGTCTCGATAGAACTGACGGTGCGCGTGAGTGTAGAGAGTGTCTTGGTAACCGTCCATTTGACAATTGTAGAAGATTGACATGTCAGATTGACTTCGGAGTGCCACTGCCTGACCCTTTGCTGCTCCGGCTGAGTTCTCGAACCACATGTCTTTCGCTATGAAATTGCTCCCGATCACCGCTGTTTTGTTAAGAATATGAATACAATATTAGAATAACTTTGGAAAAAAAATGTTTTTTAAACGAAATTGAGAAAAATTATTAAAAAATGACTTACCAAAGGTAGCAGATTTGAAGGTGGGTGATCCGTCAACGTTGTTCTTGCTATCCGTGATTTTGGTCTTAGTCGGACCATCTCCAATCATCATGACATAGGTCATGGTTTTATCAACCATCACTTGCTCTTGATAAACTCCTTCCTTAACATAAATCACAAACGTTTGATTGCTTTTCTTTGGGACATCTTTAAGAGCTTCAGTCACCGTCTTGTACTTTCCACTCCCATCTTTAGCCACCACGACATCCACCTTGATGTTGCCCGGAGTGGCTTCAAGTAATCCTCGTCTATCGTTGACCCACGATGGCACTTTTCCTTGTTCATTGGATTCCTCTGTCAGTAGTCGCTGCCCAGCCGACGACAACCCGAATAAAGATGTCACAAGGGATTTAATCTCACTCACCATTCCAAGCCCATTGATTGTCATTTGTCTCGACGTCTTCAACAATTTCTTCATCGTTCTCCCTGTATTGCCGGTAACATTTTCAAATCCGTCGAAGCAAGTTTCTTGAAAAGTCAATGCGCCACTCAACCAAATCTTAAGATCCTCGATGTAATCCTCGAGTTTGGTAATGTCGAAATTGTCGGTGACTCTGTCAAATGAAATTAAAAGATCGTCGATTGCGTAATCCATGAGCTCGCCGCAAGCTTCGAGTGCTTGTTTGGCCATGGGATCTTTGGCAGATTCTTTCAAGGTAGTGGAATTTCTGATGGCTGATTTTATCTGTTCAATGGCAGCGTGGAATCCGACCTTGATTAGCTCACGTGGGTCGCTCGTCTTGCTACCAGCTTCCGCGAGGGTTTTCTCGCAAGTTTCTCGATAATCAGTAGGTTGACAAAGGGCCTTAACCGCTTCGGTGGAGGTCTCCGTCGTCGCACCGCCACTAACGTTGCCTTGGCCGTCCTTTTGCTTGTCGTCGACCGCCACCGCAACTACCATGGCAACAAAAAACAACACAGACAAGCGGATGAAGTTGTTTTCTGTCATGTTTGTTTTTTCTTTTTAGGAAAAAATCTCAAATAAGTTTTTTTAGCTTGACTAATGGTTAATGGCAAATGAGAAGTTGCAACATTGTCTTGATTTTTATATTTCAACAAATGACATGTATTTATATATGTGAAAATTTGAGAAGAGATCCGAAATGACAGTTGATAGCGTTATAGTTGGAACATTATGAGGTAGTAATTTGATGGAATTGGAAATAGAACCCTTTTGTTTTTTTGTTTGACTTTTTCCCACAAATGACATGTATTTAGCCTTGAAAGATCGGGAGACTACCAACCTAATAATCTTAATTTATACATTTAAGTGTTAGATTTTTAATGGGCCCTTAGCATATGATTTCACACATACACTAATTATGAAAAATAAATTCGCTACAATAATCAAAACTTTTTTTTAAAGGGATCTAAAGCTTGCAAAACAAAAAATTCTTACCTTGCAGCAAAATTGACAAAAATAATCAAACCACGAAGAAGCAGAGCAACTATTTCGCCCTTCATTTTTTGGAAAAATATATTTTTGGTCTCCCAGTTTGAGTTCGGTAACATTTAGGTCTTTGAGTTTTCAAACTCAATATTTTAGTCCATAAATTTTGAGTTATCATTTTGGTTTTCCGTCCAATTTTTCTTGTTAAGGTAGCAAGTTGACGTGACATTTTATTATTATTAATAATATATTATTTTTTAAATTTTGTTAAAATAGTTTTTTTTTTTTTTTTATAAAAAAAATCTTTTTCTTTGTCTTCTTTCTTACTCCTCCTCATTTTCATGGTTTTTTTTTTTTTTTTTTTTTTTTTTTTTTTTTTTTTTTATTATTATTATTTTAGAAATATGGTTCTCATCTTCGTTGTACGGTAACTTGTTAGAGCAAATATGCACTGCAACCGATAACTTTCAAGCTTCTCGATCGGCGAGGTCGACTTCCCAATTCAACCGAATATTTAATTAGAATAACTCAAAATTTAGGATTGAATAAATAAAATTAAAAAAAAAAAAATGAAGTCTCCCATTAGTTTCTATTTAAGGTGATTATGTGCACTAATTGTTGGGTAATTTTTATCCTTAGTGGTAGAAAACCCAAAAGTAAAAGTCAAAACCAGCATTTAGGTTTATTTTATTTAAAAGTAAAGAAGTCAGTCTAATATGTTTTGTTACAAGCAAACCGATGAGAGAGAAAACATATTTTGAGAGAGAAAAAATAAAAGAATTCTACCTCCGTACAATTTTCGTATTTCAGTTCATTGGGGTTAATCTGTGGTCTGATCGAGTTGAAATTTTTACCGTGTGTTTTTTACATAAGGGTATTCAATCTGAACGGTGTAGATTTTGTTTGAAGCTATCTACAAGCAGATTCCAGCGGGTAGTTTGTTTCCATTTTAAGTGAGACCTTTCTTCTTTACTTTTTGAATTATTGTTGTTTGTTGTTGAGATTGGTCGATAGTTGTACTCCAGTTGTGACTAATGAGACCTCGTTGTAGCCCATTATTGATTATAGTGGAGATTTTGGGGTTATTATAAAAAATAACCACACTGCCAAACAATTTATCAACACTAACGTCGTTTTTTTGTCACTATCAATTTTAGCATTTATGAGATTCTTTTTTTTTCAATTTTCTTAAATTGGCTAAGATTGCAACTATCATCCCGAGATTGACTTGCAATTTTTTTTTTTCTAACTTCAAATCTAAATATTTTTTCAAATAATGTCGAAAGTATTTGGGTATCTACCATCTATAAATAATGTTTCATAGGTCAAACCGATCATAGCTCAATTGACATTAATGTTTCATATGTCAAACCAATCACAACTCAATTTTGTGCCCTTGACTAAGAGGTTATAGGTTTCGCATTAATTAAAATACCGTTGCAAAAAAAAAATAACGTTTCATATGTTTTTCCTTATAAAATATTATTCCAAAGAACAATGAGAATTTTTAAGGACGACTGGATATGAATTTTAGATAAACTTTGAAATAAACACTCACACTAATTAATTTAGCATTCTTATTTTTATAAGGTTGTTGTTTTTTATAAGTATGTTTTTTTTTATAAATACGTTCATTCTAAGTTTTCGCATCTGTTTACAAATTATGACGTTTTATCGAAATGGTTTGTTAAGAAAATTTCAAAATATATATAGAGAGAAAAAATCTCAAGATTGTCAGATCTTTACGATTTTTTTTAATTCAAATTCTCCTCTATAATTTTTGGTCCATTTTAAAAAGTCAAAAATGTCAGCCATATCCCACTAAGGGATTTTTTTTTTTAAAATGTAAATCTCGGTGCTGGATCCTGACCACGATTGCACCTAGAAATGCTGGATTGTGATTTTTTTTTTTTTTTTATTGATTATTTTTGTAAATGGAAATCTCCCTGCTCGATCCTGGCCAGGCACCTAGCTAAAATTGATAATGGCTAGTCTTGATAAAAAGTTTGGGAGGAGGGTTATTCTTGATAATAACCCAGATTTTGGCTTCGGTCCGTGGTTTGTTTACTCTTCGCATTGAAGAAGTTTTTCCACCTTAAAATTGTTTGTCTTGTTGTTGCGCACTTTTAATGCAGTGCAAAACCGCAAGTGTACGGGTCAAGTAATAAAAGTGTATGTAAATACGAGTAATGTTTTCAGGATTGGTTTTCTAGTTCACTTAGTGCGAATACAATCTCCCAATTTTATTTAGAGAAATAAAACGATAAATGATATGATTGAAATAAAATAAAAACATAAAATAAAAAATGGAGAACAAAGAGATATCTTAGGGATTTGATTTCGCCAATTAGATTGACGCTTCAATCAATCAAATGCCTAGATTATTCATGCAAATTTCCATAAGTCTAGAAGAACAAAAATAACAATTGACTCTTTCCAGCGTTATTGGTGTCATGCAATGTAATAAAACTAATTGTTCAATCTAGTTTTTAAAGACATGCAAGGCATTAAAAACTTTCTTTAAAACAACTTCTAAGAGAGCCCTAATCATTCCCATGTTAGAACTACTCTTAGTCATGCAATCAAGATCTAGTCTAAATTATCCTCTCTCAAGTATAAAGTTAAACCATGAAAACATATAACCTTTGATCAGAAGATTATAAGCATTAAGAAAGTAAAAGCACGAATGGAAGATAAACAATCAATCTAAACATTTAATTAATCAAAACATCAAAACTAAAAGGCTACATCAATCCCCAAGATAAACGAGTTTAGCCAAACATGTTCAATATTATAAAATCTAAACTCAAAATTAAACTCATAACGAAACTACAAATTATAAGGGAAGAAGAAATAAAACTAGTGTCGATTCCACGTTCCCGCTGTAATCGCCACGATCCCGAGCATGTAATTGCCTTCTTTTTGCTCCCAAAAATCTCCTCTAACTCTTAAAATTATGTATTTTCGAAATTGGGAATAACTCTCCAAATTGGCTCCTTGAAAACTCTCCAAAAAGATGTATTTATAAGGTAAGATAGGGCAAAAATCGGGTAAAAGGCAAAATTGGCAAGTCTGGGGGCTGCGATCCAGTGTGGCACGCGTCTATGGAACTTCATGGAGGTGCAAGGCAGCTGGGATCACGCTAAACTGAGGCTTAATAATATAATCGCGTCTATGGAACTTCATGGAGGTGCAAGGCAGCTGGGATCACGCTAAACTGAGGCTTAATAATATAATCGCGAGGTAATGTATAATGTTTAGCATCTGACAAAGTTGGTTAGATAAATTTGGGTAAAGAATGAAGCGCGTGATGGCCTGAGTTTGCCCTGCGTTTCTTTTACATATAATTTTTATTTTGAGCGTCTAGACGCTGTCCCCTCGGGTTTCTGGCTTCTTTTTCTCCTTCTTTCTTTTACATATAATTTTTATTTTGAGCGTCTAGACGCTGTCCCCTCGGGTTTCTGGCTTCTTTTCCTCCTTCTCTTCACTTGGGACCTCATATTTGCATCATATTAACTTATTTTTCATCATATATCTCCTAAAAGCTCTGGTTTGCTCTAAATGTTCGATATCTATAAAATAATCAAATATAAACGTGAAATTAATCGTATAAGCCTCTAAACTAGCATAACATAGGTCCTAAAGATAGCTCATTTTGTGAGCTATCACTTGTGCTTGAATTCTATTGTGTTTCTACTTGTTTAATTTCCCATTAGTTTCATACAAGAGGGAAATAATTGAATTATATAATAGAGTAAAACTTACACTTGCATCCCGAGGGGAGAATTTCTAGTACATCGGTGGTATGGAGTTTTTCAATACCACTGCCTTTAGATAAAACTTGGCCAATCAAACTCTGCCACATGACTAGGCTGCAAAAGATAATTGTAGCTCGAGATGCAAGTAAGTTTTACTCTATAAAATATAGTAATTATCCCAACAGTCACTGTTTAAGCATTTGATCCAATAAACAAGACATTTGTCGGTATTTAGTTCGATTCTTGTTGATTTGTTTAATAGACTAAATGAGCTACTTTCAAAACTATAGCATGTGAGGCGACATGAAAGTTCCATATGTATATTTTTTTGTATGACTACTTTTTTCTTAAGAATCTGTTATTAAAGGTGGACAAAGTTTGTTATTTTGAAGATATTTCGAAACATATGGTAATATAGATATTTTGCAATTTTGGAATGGTTCATGAGTTGACCGTTCTTGTACTTTTGGAATTGATGATAAGTAGTTTTGCAATTTTGAAGTTTTTAGAATATACAATATGCATGAAATTCAAGATAGTAGGGTATAGTTATATGACACAAAATGTGTCAAGAATTAATTAACATGATACTTAAAATAGGTCAAGAATTTATATTCATGGCGATTTCGACGTGTCAATGATTTTAATTCATGACATTTGAAACCATATCGACGAATAACTTGACGTTGTTTCTTTTTAGAAAATGCACTAAATTGAGAAAAATGGTAGAGAATTCGCAATATGAATTTGACAATAAGGTTGTTAAAAAACCCGCATTTGAATGGAATCAAAATACTATTTTTTCCTTTTTGTGAAGGCGTACTCTGAGGATTAAAATTATGAGTTGAGAAATGGCGGAGACTGAAAATGTCGTTGTGTCTTTGAAGCGCTCCAATTGCTACTTTAATATTTGAACAAATAAATTGCCGGAACAGGTATGGAAAAGATCTATGTACATTGAATGAAATTGGAACTTCAAATTTTCTGATATGATCTCAAATTTTGAAGAAGATTTAAGACTCTACATGGATAAAATTGGAAGACTATGGTAAAGTTGGAGTATGATTCTATCACATGTGGCGTCTAGTTTTGGCCACATAGAAGGATTTCTTGCTCCAACAACCTATGTGGTGTCAAACCGGACATAACTAAATTGACATAAGGTTGTGTCATTGAATAAGAGATCATATTCAATCCCCGCATTAATTAAAATATCTTTAAAAAAAAAAAAAATTACGTGACTCTGATATATATGCATGTGTAATACACATATTTCTATTTTTTTTTTTTTTTTTTTTATTATTATTTTTTTTAGAAAAAACATAACAATTTTAATAGTGACTAACAACATTTTGTTTCAAATGAAGGGATCATTATCTAAAAAGTTTGTAACCCAATTTGAAAATTATTCACGAAACCATAAAGCAAAGGTTTAGGAACATCTTGCTTAACTAACATATGAGTCATGTTTAAGAACAATTGATTAATCTTCCTAATTTTGATAATCATATACACGTAACAAAAATATTTTAATGGATTTTATAAACCCTTGCAATTCAGTGAATTCAAATACCTAACCCATAAAAAATCGCCTGTGTTGAAAAATAATGTCAATTAAAAACCAGCAACAATCTGAATTAAAATTCAGTGAATGCAAATATCTTATTTTCACAACCCATTGAATGCAAATATCTTATTTTCACAACCCATTGAAAGTCGTCTGAAACAAATAGTAGAAAAAAAAATGAAAAAAAAAATAAAGTTTGTAATTGAGTGAATGCAAATACTTTATATTTGCACTAAACCGAGCATAACTCAATTGACATAATTTTTTTTTTTCCTATTATAAGGTCTGAGATTCGAAGCCTCCCACTCCAAGTTGTCCTACAAAAAAATTAAACAAAAAAAACTTGCAATTTAATAAATGCAAATATCTTGTATTTGATAATTTAGGTTATATTTTTATCTTAGGTTTACCTATAAGGATAGACTAGTCTTCTTTTAATTTCATTGTCTTTAGTATAAATAAATTAGGTCTGTATTTCATTTAAGCAATTCTAATATAATTTAAAAAGTATGATAAAAATGACGTCATATGTTGACTTTAGAAAGAGAGAAAAGAACAAGGAAATAGACATTTTTGGGAAATAAATAGAAAAAGGTTGTTTTTTTGCTTTTGATTTTCCCCCCTTTCCTTTTCCATTTGATTTAATTACGTAATGGATTGAAAATTAAATGCAGAAAGAATAGAATCGAAAGAAATATGAACCCAATGTTTTTTTTTTTTTTTTTTTTTGGAACATTCTGATGATGCAATTTCAAACAACGGCTGCCACAGGAAAAAGCAAACAGCTTTGAAACCAAAATCATAAAAAAAATAAAAAATAAAAACAACCCAAAAATCAGTGGCGGAGAAGAAGAATTCCCATTGTAAATTTATCCCGCTTTATCTCTTAAACCCTTTTGTTATTTCTCTCTCTACAGTCTTCCCTTACTATTTTACGCCTCTTTCTCTCTGTATATCTCTCTAAATCTTGGTATTTGCTAGTAGTTCATGTGGTTTTTTAATTTTTCTCTTTGATGGGTTCATAGATGAGAATGAATCTGAAATGGGTTTTGTTTTTCTTTTACGGTGGAGCATTGTAGATCTAAGATTTTGATTGTGGGACTTGTGTTCTTCTTTCTTCTCGATTTTTAGGGTTTAAGGGTTTCGATAATGGGGACGCCCTTTCACATTCCGGTCACTGCTGCTCAGGTTTCGTTTGTTTCCTTCTTTGTTTGGACATTTGGTCATTTGGGTTTTGTTTTTTTGCAGAATTTTGATGTGGGATTTTGTTGGTTTAGGTGGGAACGTACTTTGTTGGGCAGTACTATCAGGTTCTTCAGCAGCAACCTGACTTTGTTCATCAGTTCTATTCTGATGCGAGTACTATGCTTCGTGTTGATGGCAATTTCAGAGAGACTGCCACTGCAATGCTGGTATTCTCCTTTTTCTTGTACTCATTTTTTCCTCTTGGCTTCATGTTGTTTTTTGTGAGTGCATAATGTGTGTGTGTGCTTGTTTCGATTTTCCATTTTGATGTTTTTTTCCCTCAATAAAGGAGTGCCAGTGTTTTTTGACAATATGTGGGGCGGGGATTCAAAACTCCGACCTTTTGGTCAGGGCCATGTTTTATGCCAGTTGAGCCCATGTGGGCAGGAATGGAGTGTTTTTTTTCCCTCAATAGTGGCTTATGACTGTTATTTGTCATTGATATTTTGCTGAATTGTGATAGACAATACATCATTTAGTCGTTTTCATGGCACATTTCTTCTTGTTCTGCTATCTTCTTATGATTCATATAGTTTTGTCTTTGCTGTTTGATCTGCAGCAAATACATGCACTTGTTATGTCACTTAGTTATACCGGGATTGAGATCAAGACAGCACATTCATTAGAATCATGGAATGGTGGTGTTCTTGTGATGGTTTCTGGCTCTGTTCAAATGAAGAATTTCAATCGAATGAGAAAATTTGTGCAAACTTTTTTTCTTGCACCCCAAGAGAAAGGCTATTTTGTTCTGAATGATATCTTTCACTTTGTTGATGAGGAGCCAGTGCACCATTATCCAGCAGTCTTATTAAGTCAGAGCAATCTCGATTCCACCTTAAATGCTCCTACCACAGTTCCAGAGACAGGTTTGATTTATTAACCACGTGGGGGGGAACAAATTTATTTGCTTCTCTGGATGTATTGGATTATAGAACACAACCTTTGAGTAATCTTCATTGAAACTATGATCACACTCGAAATTATGTATCTACGGGATGGTCCCCTATTGATCGATGAATCAAATCAGTTGTTAATATTGTTGAGGTGTGTCCTATTAAATTTTCTTTGATAAAATTTGGTCTTTTGGATTATCTTTTGATTTTTTTTGTTCTGGCTTGGAGTCTCCCATGGAGTTGATTTGATCTTGATTTTTCTTTTTAATCTGTTTTTTTATATCTTTATTATTTTGGAAGTTTCATGTTGATCACTCTTCCCTGCAATACTTTGCTGAATGAAGTTTTAACTCTTGTAGTGCCCAATTACTCACTCAATGGAGCAGTCCAGGTGCGAGAGTTTGCAGCCCCTGTTGTCAAAGAAAATGGTCACATTGATAACCATAAGTTCGTAGAGCAGCAACTGCAGCAAGTTCCAGAGCCGAAAAGCATTATTGAGGAAAATACAGCAGAAGTAAATTCTATGCATCAGAATGCATCAACTGTTTCGCAAGATCATTTGCCTGTTTCTGTTGAAGAACATGCTGAGGAGCCCCAAAAGCACACATATGCTTCAATTGTATGATTTGACATTAATAATTGATTCACCATAGATAATCTTATACAGTTTTTATCGATATGCATAAAACGGAACTGACTTCATTTATTCTAATTTCTTTAGCTAAGAGTTGCTAAAGGACAAGATGCTCCCGCTCCCATTGCTGCTCCTCAGTATCCTGTTAGTAAGAGCACACCACCTGCTTCAGAGCAAAACCACACTCCACCTCCAACCAGTCAGCAATTAACTCCAGCTCCCCAAAATAACTATGAAAGGGAACAGACAGGAGGCGAGTTCCCTTCTGTTGATGATGAAGGTTAGCCATGTTGTATTGATTATTATTCGTATCTTAGCTATTTATGTGTGAAGTATAACCTTTCTTATTCTTAATGTTTGATGTATGAAGGTGAAATAAAGTCTGTTTATGTAAGAAACTTGCCATCCACTGTGTCTGCTTCAGAAGTTGAGGAGGAATTCAAGCATTTTGGCAAACTCAGTTCTGATGGGGTGGTTATTAGGAGTCGCAAGGTCTGCAATCGTTTTATCTTTTCAGTGCATATCTTGATGCCTGTCTTAAATTATTTGATTGCCTAACTATCTCTTGACTTCCAGGATGTTGGTTTTTGCTATGCGTTTGTCGAATTTGAAGACGTCAGTGGTGTCCAAAATGCAATCAAGGTTTTGCTTCACCTGAAATCCTTGGATCTTAATGTTTTCTTGTTCTTTCTTCTTTCTTTTTAAATTGAACTTTACTTTCTGCTCTAAAAACATTTATGATTTCATCCCCCAACCCCCTCCCACACTAATTTTGTTTTAGAAGGTTAGGAAAGTTTGTCCCCAAAAACATCCACCAGTAACTTTTTTTTAAGCAAATACTCTCTATATTACGGCTTTTGTGATCCTTTATTAATTTGAAGGAGCTATTTTGACCAAATTTCTGACCCCATGGGAAAAAAAAATGTTTTCTGTTTTGAGAGATCACACCTTCACTTAATAGAGATTCTGATTAATAGTTCTTTTTTCCCCTTTCCAGGCGGGTACTGCTCAGGTTGCTGGGCGTCAGGTATACATCGAGGAGCGGAGAGCAAACAGCAACATCCCACACCGAGGAGGAAGTATGCATTTTTTCACATTGTGTCTCTTTAGAATTTTGATGTTGATAAATGATAAGTCATATCTTCCAATTCAAAGCACATGCATCCACTGCTACTCTGATATGATAAACTAGTTGAACGGCTTTGGAGATGCATTGTTGTGAACTACTTGCTATGCATGAACTGATGAAAGCAATCAAAACAAGTGTGATAAATAAAGCTGGCTTTTGTCTTTCTGCATACATACGTACTTTTTCTGCATGTGTCGTGGTAGCGTAGATTCTTGATTTAAGCGGACATGACGTTTTTAATATCTTATTGAGTTTTAGTTCTGAGTTCCAATTTCAACTGGCTTTTTATTCCTTGCTCCCAAATATTGAATTGTGAGCAGGAAGGGGTAGAGGAAGAGGAAGCTATCACATCGAGTCTTCTAGGGGGCATTATAGCTCTCGGAGTTACAGTATGGGAGTTCGAGACGGAAGCGACCGTGAGTACATCAGACCGAGAGGCAATGGCTTCTATCGACCTACTACTCGACAGGAGAAAGGGAACCTAAGCCATCAAGTATCAAGAAATGGAGAAAGTCCATCAGAGTCATCATAGCTCATTTAGCAAAGCAAAAGTTTTGGTTCTAGAGCAGCATTATCAGCAGAGCACACTCACCTAGTTTGAAGAATAATTTGAGTCAGTTTAAGTATTTGTCTATGGGAATATGAATTGCATTATTTTTTCTTCATTGGGTTTCTTGATTCAAGAACATTTCATGAAACTCACTGTTTTTTGCCTGTGGTATGCTTAATTAATATTCTCTGTTTTAGATAGAATCAAATTTTGTCTCACTCACCAACAAAGCCTGTTGAGTTGCAGATTTTGTGGTACTCATTCAATTATTTTTATGCAATTCAAATTTATTATGAAACGTTCTTTTGTAATTATTTGTGATTGATTGGAGCCGTATTTTTTTTTTTTAAGATGCTCTTGTATTCCTTAAATTGTTTTTTGGTCCCTTATAAAAAATAAATTATGATGCGTTTCTATAAATATATTTACATAGTGGAGTTTTTCTCATTTTCTTTTTAGATATTTGCCATAGTAATGAAGATTAAGCAACAATTTAGAACAAATTTCTGATTCAATGAAGACCAACTTTCTGCAGGTTATCATCATTCAAAGTTGATGCCATTTCGTATATTAGAAATGGAACAATATTATTATGCTTTGAGTGCTTCACTTAATACATTATATCATTGATTATGCTATGTTGAAAAATTTAAGTATTTCCTACAGAAACTGCCTCTGTGTTTGAAGGCCATTGAGAGTCATTTTTGCTCGGCTCATCTTCCTCGTTGTTGTATTCGTCCGTCTCCCAAAGGAAGCATGCATATGCTCCAAGAACATAGCTGAAAATGAAAGAATGAAAAGTTAAGAAGGCAATAAAAATGTCGATGCAATTAAAAGATACCCAAAGCTAACAATGGTCTGCAGTATAGGGAGCCTGTTTGATGTACCTGTTTGTAGGAGAGGCTTCTACTGATCTCTCGAAGTAATTCGATGCTTTATTGAAGTCATGATGAAGCTCCCACACCAATTTTGCACATTCTGATAGCACTTCTCCATCGCTCGGGTCTGCTCGGATGGCACGGTTGTAGTATTCCTCTGCTCGTTGGAGATCTACTTTAGACTGTAGGCATCAACAAACATGCATCAACAACTCAAGACAATGCTAGTTGCAAAACAAATAGTTTATAAAGTAAAAAGAAGCATTGCAAAACAGTCTCAGCAGATTGCAACCTAGTGATACAATTTTCAAATTGTGAGCTGAATGCATGCTCAGAAAGAGTTAGAGACTTATTTTTTTCCTCTCTTAATTATCGGTATTTAGATCAATCAAACGACCAATGCTGAAAGTTCAACCAAAGTCTTTTGACGGCAGAGAGAAGTAGACAAGTAAAATGATCTCATTGTGATTAAATACCAAAAAAAAATGACAAAATAGTCTCACCTGTTGCAAGAACCGAGCGTAGTTTTTCAGAAGCAACGGATCAGTGGGGTTCTCCTTAAGAATCTTCTCATAATACTTCTGCATATCACTCTCACCAGAATCAGCTACCGGTTCAATTCTTTCTTTGTGGGATGAGCTACCAACTGTATTCCTGTCTTCTTCCCCTGGTATCTGCAGATAATAGGAAATGAGTCCAATAATACATATTAGCTCTGAAAACACCATACAGAGAAGAGTGGCAGCACCATAGTTTCGTCCTCCTCCTCATCACTGTCCAATTCCCACAGGAATTTAGCTCGTGCCGCAAGAATATCGCTGCCAATTAAGAAATGAAAACATTCAGTTCAATCAGACGAATATCCATTTTAGAACTACAAACTGCATTTAGATTATCTAATGAAGAATGTCTGCAGATATTTGGTTATTGAGGTAACTATTTCATTATTCTACAGCCAAATGAAAGCGAGAAGCATTAATTTACCTATCATTTGGAGCAACAAGAGCTGCACGTTCAAAGTAACTTGAGGCTTTAGCTTGATCGTGATGGATTTCCCAAACCAACTGAGCATACAGCATCAGAGTTTCACCATCTTCAGGGTATGTTAATGTAGCTTGATAGCACTGTTCTTCAGCTTCATCAAGTTTTCCCTCGGACTGTCATCGCAATATTAAAAACACATGGTGGTGTTAAGTAAGGCCTCGTTTGATAACCATTTAATTTTTTTAAATTAAGCTTATAAACACTATGGATTTCTTCGTTTTGTGTTTCAAGTGTTACTTTTAGAAAGATTAAAACCATAGTAAGGAAATTGAGAGAAAACCGGCATAAATTTCAGAAAACTAAAAGCGAAATCATTATCAGACAGGGCTAAAAATTGTAAGATTACAGTAGATAGATTCTCGCATACACAAATTTGATAGAACAACAGCTAAAACAAAACCAGGCACAGAACAGATCCACCCTCACTGCTTCACTTCATAACTTAAGAATTGGAAAATCAGCTCAGATTCTGAAAGAACAAGGAGTTCAAAACAAACCCAGAAACGTAATTTTTACAGAACGGCCAGAAATTCGATGCATCAAACCCATAATTCATTAGTAAGATCGATCCAATTCACGAAGATTAAAACTAAAACATACCCACAAAGACTGCACACAGTTCCTCAGAATCAACGAATGATGAATGGAAGGCTCAACCACAATCGTCTCGTCAAAAAAATCAACAGAATCATACCCACCGCCGAGAGCACCAGAGGCGTCCATTCCAAGCCCCGCCGCTAGATACAGCGGTGGACTGGCGGGTCTGAGGTCAAAACCCAAATTGAGGGCATCATCATCTTCAATTTCTTCCTCTCGAATCAACCCCATAGCCCCTTTCGAAAAACTGAAATCGTTACCGCTACCCAGAGCTTCTTTATTAACTTCAATCGTGATACGCTTCTCAAATTCTTCTAATCCCACGACTTGTTCCTGATTTTCATCATCTGTGTATATCGAAAACGAAGCCGACGAGTGCAACATCGAACAAATTGATCTTGATCTTCCTTTTTTTCCGCCTTGCCACCGAAGAACTTGGAGTGGAAATGTGAATTTATCAAATTTCTCTTCTTTTTAGCCAAATCATTTTTAATTTTAATAATCTCACTCGGGATGATATGATTTTTCAATTGGATAATATATATATATATATATATATATATATATATATATATATATATATATATTTTTAGTTCAAACCTCGTGGGACTTAGTGTCGAGTACATGTCAATTACTGTTTTATTTTTTTAAACAACATGTTTGGGTAAGGATTGAACCTAAGGTTTTATGGTCACTAGACGATACTTAATGTTTGAACTAACTTCTGGTTGGCACATGTCAATTACGGCTCGTTGGCACATGTCAATTACGGTTAGTGCTGAAATATATTCATTCTACATAAAGTTAAGAAGTACATATCAATTCTGGGTGAATCATGTTCATTTTGTCGAGAATAATCTTCCTCTAAAATAAATGATTTTTCAATTGGATAATATATATATCTATATATTATTTTTTTTAGTTCAAACCTGATGGAGTTTGGGTGTCAAAACCAGAACTTCAAAAGGTACATGTCAATTACTGTTGATTAGATTAGATAAGCTCATTTTGTCACTTTTTTTTTTTTTTTAAGGGGGATAATTTCACTTTTTTTATTAATATAAAAAAAAAAAATCGACTAGACCTCAAGTTAAGAAGTGCGTATACATCATTGGAATGAATAATAAAGAAATGATTTTTGAATTGGATGATATTTATTATATATATATAGTATTTTTTGTGGTTGTAAAATGGTGGCTAGTTAGATTAGACTTGGATATTGACAAGGCAATTGGGTGAGAAAGAGCAAGATGCATGTGACAAAGATGTTTCAAATACTTTATAGTCACATGAAATCAATATTATTGGAAGAAAAGAGAAAATATTAATATATTATGAATTTGTGTATTTTAATAAGCTAGAAATTAAAATAAAAATCATCACTATCATTATATAAAAAAAAAAAGTTAATATAGGACTAGAGATGTCCATTTGACTCGCTCGCCCGATCCCGCTCCGAATGGGACGAAAAATCTCCGATTATATGGGGAATAGGTCAGGGAGCGAAAAAATTTTTTTGCCCCGTTTACCCGTCCCACCCCGTATACTTTTATATATATATATATATATATATATTATTCATAAAATAAAATTAACTACACACTCATTTTTTTTTCTAAAAAAAATACACATCTTACCGATAGAGTTCCAAAAAAACACACAACTTTTATTGAATTAAATATATATAATATTAATCAACTTAACAAATAACAAAACTTAAAAAAAATGAATAATAATAAATTAAAAAGTAAATTATTCGCGCAGAAAATTACCCGTGGAGAATATTCGTTATCCGCGAATTCCCCGCGAGAAATACCCACCCGCAAAATTAAATGGGGAATTTCGCGGGGACGGATAATGAATGGGGGACGGGGACGGAGACGGAGGCGGAGAAGGCCTTGCCCGACCCCGCCCCATGGACATCTCTATATAGGACAGGATGGAGATAAAGGTGCAACTAGTTGTTCTTAGCCTCAATCATTTTCTAAAGATTTTTGGCATGAATGGGATATAAATCATAGTTTATGCACATAATCTCTCTTTCATACATAGATTAAACATTATTTGCCAACAAGAGCATATTTGTATCGTCTAGTGACCATGATGTCTTAGGTTCAATCTCTCACCCCAACATGTTGTAAAAAAAAATAAAAAAAAAATTAAATAGTATTCATTTATTAAAAAAAAAAAAAAAAGTCACATGACCGGGTTGATACAAAAAAAAAAAAAAATGGTAAATAACATTGCTTAATGAAGTTTGGATTTAATAACATTTTAGTCCCTAAAGTTTCAAACTCAACAATTTTATCAATGGTATCAATGGTAGCAATGGAGTTTGTATTTGGTAGCATTTTTTATCTCTCCATCAATTTTTTTTTTTTTGTTAGTCCCAAGAGAAAGTGACACCTATTTTTTAATTAATTTTTCCCTATTTTTTAATTTATTGAATAAATAAATAATATTTTTTAATTTTTCTTTTCTTTTCTTTCTTCGTCTTTCTCCCTCCTCCATTCATCTTCTTCATTCTACCATCCATGATTGTTCTTTGCCTATCGCCGTCAATTGCCATCCTCCACCTGAAGCTGGACATTCATAAGTAGAAAGTCACTTCGCCTGGAGGAAGGTTATCTAAACGATCGTTAGGACCCGAAGTTCGCATATGGACATCCCTATTAATATTGTATTTATTTTGAAGATGTGCCAGATGAACATCGGTCACTAACGAAGGTAAGGTTTGGGAAGGAGCACTAGATCTCGACAGCTCAAAAGAAGAACTGACTTTCCAATAGGAAGCATTGGAAGACTCACAACTAAACTCGAATCACCAAAGTTATAACACATCCCACTAGAATTACTTTCACCAACCATGGACAAGGAAAAAAATATGAGAGAATGAAATTTTACCTTGATCTTAGGGTGAAGATAGATAACCCAAATGGGTCGCATTCATATGGGTGAAAGAAGGGGAAATTCATAAGGGAATTTTGAATTATGGAGAGAAGCTCGGACCACGAGGCCAAGTCTTACCCGTGAAGCCCTCCCAGCTATGGCTGAAGGCGCCAGACTTACGACGACAGAGGGAGGCAGAAGATGGCAGGAGAATCCATGTCTCGGCAGGCCGATGTCGACCCCTAGTTGGATGACACATGTTCGACATGTGGTCGACACACGTCACACTTTTCCTTCCTTGTGACACATCAAGAAGTGTGTCAAACTCATGAAAATACCATAGAAGTTACACTCCAAAATAAAGTTACTTCTCTTTTTGTACAAAAGAAAAATGGGAAAGGGCAAATCGAGTCATGCACAAACACAGTAAAAATACCGAAGAATAAACGGTTCAAGTGTGTAGGGATAAACTCTAAAAAAAGGATTAAGCCTGGTGAAACTCACGGAACACCAAAACAACATAAAACTCTGCTTAATTGCAGAGAATATGTCACAGAGGTGGGAAAATGTCAACTAAGCATCAGACTCTGTTTAACTGTAGAGGATATGCGACGAGGGACTAGGGGACTGAGGGAACACCAGCTGGGTACATCATTTCGCTTGAAAGGTGAAAGATGTACAAAAGGGACTCATAAATGTTTTCACCGCACAAACTTCGGTTAATTGCAAGAACAATCATATTGGGAAAAACCCAATATATGATTATTAAAAAATAAAGACATTTAATTCAAGAACAATAATGATAGAACTTTTAGGATCTAAACATGGAAGAAAACTAAATTAAAGGGGATTAGAATTACCGGGAACCATTAGATGTTAGGGATCCACAACATGCAACACTTTGTGGTTTGTGGTTTTCCTCATCTATGCAACTCAGACCAATCATGACAATCCTCTCTATTGGGAATAAGAGGCTAAAGCAGCCTAGCCTATTGGGGATCATAAACAAGTTGCTCAGCAGCTCACACCATTATATGGAAAGTCTTGAGCTCATAATCAAGACCACACAATGCCTATTAAATAGGTCAGATATAATTGATATTGAATTTTTTACCCATATATGAATTAATTATTAAATTAATTTCAACAAGAAATCCTTCCATCACCTCACGATTACCTATCACTCATTGGCTAAATGACTAAAAACAATGAAAACCAACGGATATACCCTTCCAAGGATTTTTGGAAGTGCCTTTGAAAGTCTTGTTCGAGGACCATACTTGCTCACAATGACCCTGTTCCATTAGGAGTCAGGCTTAGGAGGAAAGCGTCATAGCCACTTAGCCAAGAAAGCCTAGTTACGAACTCTTAAATTACCTATGCCTAACCCCACAAAGCTCGTTCCTTTGTTTTTACTAAGGTTCCTTTCCATTAAACCAAATATAAAACAAAGAAGGGAGGGAGACTTGTTATTTCCTTACTAGACATAATTTGCTCATTGTTCAAACTAAGACGATTGTATATCTAACAAGTACCATATAGCGTTGATATGAAAAATCTATGATAATTAAGTAAAAGATTTACCAAAACTCAATAGTTAATTAGATGGAGTAAAATAATGTGTTTCAGGTGCCAATTTGTTTAATTTGTAGTTATGAAGTATGAGTTTATGTTGACGGTTCTTTTTTCTTACATTATTTGTTGTCCTGTACAAGTAAAACTATATTCCAATCAATTTTTTAAATTTAAATAATAAATAATTATGAAATGTCATCTTCTCTTCTTCCACTATCTTTCTTTGCCAATTTAGAAAAAAATACATAACAATTTGGGCAATAAAATAGACATGTGATCGTTTTTTACATTTGTAAGAACTGTTTCAATAACTTATATACTTCATTTTTTACACATTTTTCAATCACGTGTTTTAGAAATGGAATACCCAAAAAAACATGTTAAATAGAGAGAAATAAATAGTCACTTAAATAAATGTACAAAAATAAGTTAATTTGTACGTGTTAAACATAAACCCAAGCTAAATTACATTCGTTTAATTTAGTTTTACTTTCAAATCAAGTCAAAAAAAAAAAAAAAAAATAGTCGCAATTTATCTACTTTTAAAGAAAAAAAACTTTTTTAAGTTCGCGTATAATGTAAACAATACCCTAGTCGATGACGTCTAAATTTTACAAATATTTTATCATTTTCATGAAACATCTTTAGAACTATCTTCACTTCATTCAATTTATGATCAACTCAAATTTACCTAAATAACATTGTTTTCTCCAAAAATCTTACCAAAATATTTATATATATAAAATTATTTCTAATAAAGAAAAATAGGAGAAAAAAATGCTAATTTCGTTAATGCAACATTTGAAAAAGTCTACACATGTGGGAATTGATGCATAGAGATAATTTTTAAATGAAGTGTCTTAAATTGATTCACTTATGAAAGTTCATGGGTTTAATGGATACAACTATAAACATCCACATGTGTGAACTAATGTTTTTTAAATGGACGATGTAAATTGATATACTTATCAAAGTTTTGAATTTGAATTAATATAATTATTAATGAAGATTTTTGTTACCGACCACCTCAGCCTGAGGTCAGCCGTTGACGTCACGACCCGCTTTCCAGGAAGTCGAAGCCACAACAACAACGTCGGACGAATCAATAACCTGGGGCTAACCCCAAGACTCCGAAGGTCCGAGCTTAACAGCTCACCCGAGGATCCGTCGTTGTCAGGCTGCCTCTCGATCAACGTGAAAAGTGATCGACAAGACACCCTGACGAGACGAATGCCATCATCATGACAAGGTACACAGGTCGGCTCGGTCGAGCCCTACCTCCTCACCCCGGTTAGAGGACTCATGTGATGACGGGCAAGCAGAACCGTCCGAGGAATTCTCCTTTCTCATCACCTATAAATACCCCTCATGTTCAAGGATGGGGGAGGTACGTAACAAGAGGCGTAATTCTACGCAATTCTCTACACACTACTGCTCTTACTTATGCTCGGACCTCTCTGACTTAAGCATCGGAGTTGTGTGGGCCTAGCCCCACACCAGTGCAAGTTTACCATTTCCTTTCTTGTGCAGGTACCAGTTGATCATGACGATCGCGGTTCGGGGACAGAGCACAACGGAAGAGAGCACTCCCACTCCCAAATCTTGCACCAACAATTTTAATTAATATGGTCCAAACTCGAAGAGTATAAATTGTTAAATTATTAAGTTTTCATACAACTATTAAAAACATAAAAAAAAGATTATAAAATATAATAACCTCAATTAGCTCCCTTGGTATTCTCAAGTGTTGAAGGTCCACAAATTCCCACTAACAAAACATATCTTTTAAGTTTCACTTTCTACAACCAAGATGTCTATGCCATTTTTCTAGCAAGTGGAAGACAAAGGCAAAAGGAGAAAGAGAAAGGGAGGATGGATTTATAATAGTATAATTTTGTTGGTCTCTAAAAGCCACAACCTTGAGAATAATAAAACCCTAAATTCCTTTTTTCCCCACTAAAGATGGAGACACTCATTTCACCCTCAATCTTTCTTTACTATTTCTTTTCATTACTTTAGTTTACCCTTTGTCTTTTAGGGGTTTTTTTTTAATCAAGATTTAGGGTAGAATCTATGTATCCAATATCTATCCAAAATCTCACTCTCTCATTAATCTTTGTATTAGATTCAAAAATATATAATTTATATATATTTAACTTAGAAATGTCTTCTTGTTGTGACAATAATATTCCTTATATCATCTATCAATTTATGAACTAGTTCAAGTTGCATCCAACAATTTTCGCTTTAAAATATTAAAAGATTTAAAAAATAATGTAACATAAATGTTTCAACCTCTCCAAATTTTGATTCTTCACCATTATATTTGTTGGACTAAAAAAATACTTATTTCAATTCTTGATTGTTTTCAAAGGTATAATTAAGGCACGATGATTGAACTCTAACCTCTTAATCAAGTGCACAACTTTAGACTAATTGAATTATGTTTGGTATGACAATTTTTTAAAAAAATTAAAGTTTATTCTATGGTGGTCATTCAACTTCAAAAATGTTACTTTAAGTATTTAGACTTTTAAAAATAAATTATTTTAGTCTTTTAAGGATGTTTCTGACACCAACTTTAAATTTGATGATTTTTTTTTTTTTTACAACATGTAGGTCGAAGTGAGAATTAAACCTATGACTTTTTATTCACTAGTCGATACATCATACAAACTATGTTTGTTGACTTTTTTTTTTTTTTTTTTTGAGTACATTGGGGGTGGGGGGATTCGAACCACAGACTTCTTGGTCATCAAATCATACATATGCCAGCTAAGCTATGCTCGCTTTGGCCTATGTTTGTTGACTTGAATACATGTTAATTAGTCAACACATTAAACCTCATATTTGATGTTTTTTATCCATCTTTTAAAAAACTAACTAAAATGAAAATGCAAAAGGGCATAGTTCAACGTTTGACATGTACTTCTTTCTTTGATAACTAAAGTTCAAATCTTCATTCTCTACCAGACATAAACTTAACTTAAACTTATATATTTAAAAGCAAATATATTTAAAAGCAAATAGATTAGAATGTCTCACCTCTATCAATCAAATACGAAAAAAAAAAAAAACTTAAAATATTTAAAAATTAAAATTAAACCAAATAAGGTTAAATTATAAAAAAAAAAAAAATGGACAAAAACAAGTCCACTTTTTGTCCAATTTTTTACTTGAAGGATATTTTTGAAATATCAAGAATAATATTATAATATTTTATATTTTTAAAACAAACAGATTTTTTTTTTTTTTTTGGTATCGTTATTGGTGGAGGATTCGAACCTCAAACTTACACCACATTTTTATGCTAATTAATTGAGTTATGTTGGGTTTAAAGGTTAATTCATTTGTCATTAAAAAAAAAATATATTTTTATGCTAATTAATTGAGTTATGTTGGGTTTAAAGGTTAATTCATTTGTCATTAAAAAAAAAATATCTTCTTAAGTTTGAAATATAATATAATATTGTTTTAAAAAAAAGATTGAATGTGGAGAGTTCCAATGGTGGCAGTACAGCAACAGGGTACAGGCTAGAGAGAGGGACAGAGAGATCCCTGAAGGAGACAATGAATCGCGTTGAGATTCAGCTCAAAAGTGAAATTCCTGTCGACAACAATGGAGAATCATGGTGGGTAACTGCTATCACTGGTAGCCGCACTACCAGACATCTGGGTCCCTTCTTCATCACCATTCCCACCTTCTCCTCTTCCTCTTCCTCACACTCATTTCATCTTCTTCTTCCTTCAAACTTCAATCCAACCATCTCTCTCTTTGACCCATCTCGATTCTTTCCCCCATGGAACCATCCCTAGCTTTACTGGGTATCGGCGGCGGCGGCTCTTCCGGGGCTTCCAACGATGAATTTTTGGTTTCCGAGGCGGAGGCGGTGGAGAATCACCAGACGGATTTCTCATCCGAGGAGTCTTCTTGCGATGTTGAGGCGGAGCTCGAATTAGGGTTAGGGCTCAGCCTTGGAAGTGGGGTTTCTGTCGGAAAGGGTAAACATGGTGGTTGGGGTGAGCGCGGCCGGATATTGACGGCGAAGGATTTTCCCTCGGCGATCTCTCCTGGTGGGTCTTCTTCTTCGGTTAGATTCTCGGGCAGAGGTGCTGCTGTTTCTGGTGTCAAGAGGGCGGCGGAGCCTGTTTCCCACGACGGCGGATCTCCTCCTCCGGCTGTCAGGTTAGGGGGATGCTCTGTTTATGATTGATTGTTTAAACAGGATGGAATGAGTTAGGTGAATGTACTGTGAAGAGTAATGAACTTTTCTCTTTATAGAAACGAGGACTAATTAGAATCTATGATTCCAAATTCCTCAAAGTGAAATCCTGAACTGTTTGTTAGTTTCGTTATTTTAATCCTAATAGTTAACAGTAGAAAAGGGATAGTCTCGTGTTTTTTTTTTCTTTTCTTTTTTGAGTTCAACACGTGGGTGGGTGGATTCGAATATATGGCATCCCGATCGGATTCGGGCATAAGTCTTAACTAGTTGAGCTATGTTCATGTTGCTTGTTTCGTTGTTGCAATATTAGGAATGTGTGGTGTGTGTAATCCTGTTAAAGTAGAAATAGAAATCTATGAACTGGTGGCTTTTAATAGGATCTTCTACAACTTTCATATGAAAAAGTTACAGTTTGGTCTTTATATTTCGTTAAATCTGAAAAAATGTCCCACTGGGTAGTGTCACTAAGATCCGTCTAACTAAAGATTGGCTGCACAAATTCATGGCGATACCAACCAAGTCTTGATTGTCTTGATAGTGGGATGTTGATCAAAACATTTCCCTGATGCTAATTCATTGCCTTTACAATACCGATCTTGATGTAGTAGGGTTAGTTGTCATGTGAGAATAGTAGAGGTGCGCTCAAACTGGCTCGGACACTCACGGATATCAAAAAACAATACGGGTCTTGTCTATTATAACCCAAAGACGTGTCTTGTCTATTATAACACAAAGACGTACGACGTGGAAACATTTGATAGTTGCTTATTGAAAAGGAAAATTGGATACCCTTTTTCTTTTCTTTGAATGTTCATTGAAGCTTGTCTTTCCTATTGATTACCATGACCTATTCTATTGCTCTTTTAAGTCATATGCTGATGCATTGCCTGTTTTTCTATTTGTTTTCTTTTTTACTTTTGGATGAACCGGAAGCAGTCAGGTGGTGGGATGGCCGCCCATAAGAGCTTACAGAATTAACAGCCTGGTTAACCAAGCTAAGAATCAAAGGGCTGGAGATGAAAAGGAGCTGTTTTCTCTCAAAAATAGGTCCAATGGTGTTTCAGAGAAGATCCATGATGGCAAAAATACGAGTGCCACTGATACTGAAAAGGGACCTCTCGGTTTTGTGAAAGTGTATATGGACGGAGTTCTAATTGGCAGGAAAGTGGATTTAAATGCCCATTCTTGCTATGAGACTTTGGCCCTGATGCTCGAGGACATGTTTTTTAAGTCTGCAGGAAGCGTCCCGTCCACTGGTTAGTTTCTTCTCAAGATCATCATGCCCATCTATCTATCTATTATATTCACACGCACATTAACTTTTCTTCTTCTTTAGGGACCTGAGATTATTTGTACTGACAAAGAGTTGTCTTTCTTTTATGGTTAGGCTTAAGTCGAGGTCACGATAAACAAGCACCTAAACTCTCTAAACTTCTGACTGGCTCCTCCGAGTTTGGGCTCACCTATGAAGATAAAGAGGGAGACTGGTTGTTGGTTGGGGATGTTCCTTGGAGGTATGTACTCACTCATGGAAGAAACTAGTTTGTAGTTCATGATTCACTTTTTTTAATGTCTGTTTTTGTTGATTAGGATGTTCCTTGGCTCGGTTAAGAAACTTCGAATCATGAGGACGTCTGAGGCAAAGGGACTCGGTATGTTTTCTCATAATCCAATCCAATCTTGTAGTTGATTTGGATGTCGTCGTTTTAGTTTCTGGTTACTCCATGTCGAAGTCTAATCAGTAAAATCATCCACAGCTCCAAGGTGTCAAGGAAGAAGTGAGAGAAATGGAATCAAGCTCATTTAGAACCATTGTTTTAACCCTGGCCATGTGAAGATAATGTGAAATGAAGTTGGTCAACATGAGTAGAGATAGAAAAGAAAAGAGAGTGGTTTTGATGATCTTATTCTTTTTGCTTGTTTTTTTTTGTTTGATTCTCATTTATGCTTCTTGATTTTTTGAATGGTTCTCCAAACCATTAACCCCCACCACAAAGAAAGAAAGAAAGAAATCATCTTACACAATGCTTACCATACAGGCTTATGAACTCGAGTACGATTTACTCTCTTCGCTTAAATCGACTAAAGTTGTTTTCTTCGCAAAGAGAAAGCTGGTATCGGTTTCGAACCCTACATTGGTCGACTGTCTTTTACGAGTGAATTTCTTGTGTTTGTGAATTGAGTCTTAATGTATCTTTCTGTTTTGATGATTAACATGTTAAGAAGGTGAAGATGGTTTCATCTTTTGCTTGGTGTTTGTCCTTCTCAGTTTGAGACTTCATTTGGAGTAATGCTAATATGTTCTCTTTTAAAGACCTTTGCCCATGACCCTGACTCGATTAGTTTCTTCTTCTCATTGATATCATCCTAGGCCTGTTAAGTTGATGGATTCGACCCCATTTCGATGACTATATTAAGATTGAAATGTTTGGATCTTATAATCGAAATAGAATGGTTTTGATCTTATAAACCAATACCAAATCGAAAGACTTATAATGTGTTTGGAATAACTTTTGAAAAAATGATAATCGAATAGGATTTCGTAGGTGCAATAAATTATCTAATGAAATAATCTTAACATAATTTTTAATCTCAATATGAATGAACATAGCTCAATTGGTGATATTATATCTTTGGCTAATTCGAGCATAACTTAATAGGTTAGAGGTTTCAATCTTCACTTTTACAGGTTGAATTGAAAAAATAAAAATCTATCATTCTTAATATATTCATGTTTTTATAAAATAATTGTAATTGTTGACAAACTTTGTTTTTATAGTTTAACAACACGTGAGGTTGGAGATTCGAACTTCTAACCTCTCAATCGAAAGTAGGGATTCGATCTTCTGACCTCTCGATCAAGCAAGGTACCTTAACTAGTTGGTTATGCTCATAGTCGACTATTAACATGTATAATCAATAATTTATTGAATACAACCTACCAACTAATTTATTATAACGATGATATTTTGTTTACTTAAACAATTTAGTGTATAATTTTTTTTAGTTTAATTATTTAAGACGTATGTTTAACAATTTAACAATTTAACGAGTTGAATTATGTTAGAGGGTTGATATGTTTTTTTTTTAAGAATATCATGTCATAAATAGGGAGAGCGTCAAATCTAAGGTCTCTTAGATGAAGTTGAATTATCTTAACTACAAAGATATACTCATTGTCATCATAATTGAATTTGATTCATTCATTGTCTAATAACTTATTGGTCAATTTACAACTTAAATATTTTATAATATTCCAATACTTAGACTCGATTGACGACGTGAACATAACTTACCAAATAAGTAGATAAATTTTCTCATAATGTTGGAAGTTGAAATCCACACATTCACTTTTTTTTAGTACAACAAACGGGGGCATGCACACCCGCCATTTCACATTCACTTGTATTTGTTGTTCGTACTGAAGAGAATACTTGATTTGATTAAACTCGACCCCATTAACACCATAATGATGACATAAATACAATATTCACATATATGATTTTGAAAAAAAAAACACAATAATCATTTAGACGGTATGAATTCAAGGTTTCCAATATCAAAATACAATGTATCAATCAAAGCGAGCTTAACTCATCGACAATAATTGACATGCATTCCCTCCACTAAAGTCGAAAGTTCATTCAACCATCCAGGGTTGACCTAGTGGTTATGAAAGACCCTAATACTATTAAAACCCTCTTATCGGGAATGAGTTCAATCCTTGGTGGCTACCTACTCAGAAATTAATATTCTAGGGAATGAGTTCAATCTTTTGTGACCACCAATCTAGGAATTTACGTCGTACGGGTTTGCAGCCAAATATGGTAGGGTCAAACGGTTTGTACTGTAAGATTAGTAAACTAACCCGAACATTTAGGGAAGTTGATGTCTAAAAATATTTATGAACTCAATAACTTTATTCAGAGTACAAATTCATGACAATTGAACTACTCAAAATATATATTTTTTTTTAACTACTCAAAATATTTATGAACTCAATAACTTTATTCAGAGTACAAATTCATGCCAATTGAACTATGCTCGGTTTAATTATTTGAGTAACACTTATGTATGGTCAGCTAAAAAAATGTGAATTTTGAATTTATTTTTCATGGGATTGGTACCAAACCAAAAGGTAATTTGGAATGGAGGGATATCTACAAATGGTCTTTGTTCCATTGTGGCGGGAAGGATCAGAAACCAGGGTTTTCAGTTCCGGCAACGACGAGTTACAATACAAACTTCCCCATTAGAACGAGATTGAAGCTCACCACCATGTACTGGGCGGCGACCCGAAACGTCGTTTCGTTACCCCGCTGGCGTTTCTTGGCTCTTTTGATCGGCTTACCTCCGCGCAACTTCACCTCATTTACTCACTCGCCGTCGTTTCTGTAATGACCCTTTTCTCTTTACTCTCGTTATCTCTTCCATGGTTACATTTCATGCATTATGGGGTCTCGTATTCGTCTTTTGTGTCGTATTTCTGATTTGGGTCTCTGTTTCTTCATCTGGGTATGCTTGATTTGGTGGGTAGTTTGTATTTTCTACTCCTGCTTTATGTCCACGGAGAGTCTGAAAGATTCCCATTGCTTATGTTCTGAAGAGCTCGAGAAATGTGATATGGCGGTTGTGCATATTCGAGATGCTTTGAAATACTCTTTATCACAGTTGGGTTTTTTTTATACTCATAGAAAAGACAAGTCTCCACATTATTCAAAATTTCATGAGTAACTATAGAGTAATCATCGGTTGTGTTTTTTGTTCGATAGGAACAATTTCATTGGGAAAAGTTGCCTGTGTGCATTCTGTTTTCTTGTTTTACAGGACGTTTGAACTTGTTGAATTGAGAGTCAGGGAATCAAACTACTTTTCTGTCTGTAAACATCTTCGTTATTGTATACTACTTTTTCTTTGTATTCTTTGGTTGGTAGAAGTAATATATGAATGCCATTGAGTGAAGTCACTGCGTTTTCTACATTGGTTATTCTATTGAGTAGAATTTTTTCACGCGTAAAAACAGTGAAAGGCAACGGCTTGAAAAGTTGCAGTTTGGAAAAGGTAGAAAATATTCGGGAGGAAGCATCAAAGCTGCTAAGAAGTTTAAGGATATTAATAATGTCCAAGACGATAAGTTCCTTTCTCACATTTTATGGTGGAAAGAGGTGAACTACTAGCCTATATTAAGAATTGTCTTTTGCCATTATCTTTTCTTGATCCATTAATTCTTGTTCAGATGCTGTGTGTCATGGTACTTTTTTTCCTTGAATTTGCAGACGGTGGCATCATGCAACAAGCCGTCATCTGTCCAGCTGGTTAAGAGGCTTGACTTTTCCAATTTGCTAGGTTTAGATATTAACCTGAAAAATGGGAGGTGAGCTTGTGAGATAGGCTTTTCTTTGTGGCACGTGCTTACTGAGAATCATGTTTCTGTTTGGTGGGCTTAAAGGCCTTCCTTTGCTCATATAGACTTATGGAGATGTTATGTCATACTATTTAGATAATTAGCAGCTATGCTGACTGTTTTGCAGTCTTAAAGAAGGAACACTCAACTGGGAGATATTACAGTTCAAGGCAAAGTTTCCTCGAGAAGTTTTGCTCTGTAGAGTATGATATTTCCTTTCTTGCTTCCTGATTTTATCTTGCCAATTGCCTGATGTCTATTCTAATTAGAATTATTTTGAACCCGTGGTTCTCGGTAGTTAATGAAATGACAATGCAACATGTTTCTCTCTTTCTCTACAGGTTGGAGATTTTTATGAAGCAATTGGATTTGATGCTTGCATACTTGTCGAATATGCTGGTTTAAATCCTTTTGGAGGTCAGCGCATGGATAGTATTCCAAAAGCTGGTTGCCCTGTTGTGGTATTGGATTTCTTCCCATTTGAGCTTTCTGTATTCAAATAATTGAAAGCAGTATTATTCCTTTCTTACTTGGCTATATGTTTTCAGTGTCTGAGTGTTTGTGTACTTTTCGAAGTTGTCAAATTAATGAAAGCATTATTATGACTGAGACTCACACACGGCCATATATTTTCAGAGTCTTTATTCCTTTATTTAGCTAAACGAAAGCATTATACTGCCAATTCCCATTTTTATTTTGATGATCACATGATGTAAGTGTGGGGTCAATATCCTTTTATTGAGTTTACATACTTGCAATGACAGTACTGTGGTAAGGTCTTCAAGACCACAGACAGTCCTTTTCTTTTTCTGGTTTTTGACTCACTAGGTTTTCAAACATCTGGTTGTGTTTTAGTCTCAGTCACAGGTTCCTTTTGAGCTTGGTAATTATGTGTTTCATTTTTGATCCCCCTTTATTCTTCATTATTTCAATGAATGGTTACCGTTTCTTATAAAAAAAAAAAAAAATGTGTTTCATTTTTGGTCTAAGTTGGAAATCTTGTCTGTTGATCCTAGATTAAAATATGCAAGTTAAATGTCAATGGGTGCATTTCATGCCTCTGCGGGGTCCATTTTTTTTTTTTTTGTTGATTTTCATTTTTAAAGTTACCCACACCACAATCGAGGTGCCTAATAATAATAATGTTGTTTTTATTGACCCCTTTTAGTGCTCTTTTTGTGGCCACAATGCTTTTTTGTGCTGCCAATTGTTTTCTTTGTGACCTCAAAGATTGTCATTGATAACAAAATATTTCACGATTTTTAATCTTGGACATATTTTTTGGACATCTTATCCTTGTTGATCTAATCAAAGAATCACTTTGCAGAATCTTCGTCAAACTTTGGATGATCTGACACGTAATGGGTTCTCAGTGGTGAGCAATTGTGATGATTTGATACTCATCTTTTGGTATTTTTTGGAAAAATTATACCCATATGATTGTGATTTTTTCATAGGGTGTTTTTTTTTTTTTTTTTTAAATCTTATGTCGTATGTCAATGAGAGTGACCCATTGAGCCTACATAAGAATAGTAATTCATGTGCAGATCATCAAGTCAATAAGGAAGATAACTGTCTTCCATTTTTCCAATCCAGAAAAATATGGCCTTACTTTTATCTGATTATCCCAGTGACTTTGCCATTTGAGGCTGTTGTCACAATTTGAGCTTTGGACCGTTCTTCCTAAAAAAATGTACGACTAAGCTCACAACATATGGGAAATATTGTGATACCAAGACCTGGGATTTCATACCTCTTTCTTTCTATGGACTCCATTAAGTTTGACTGTGCATCTTTCAAGAAGTATATTTTTTAATCATTCTTAACAGTTTGTTTAATTTGGTTGTGTAGTGCATAGTGGAAGAAGTTCAGGGACCAATGCAAGCTCGTTCTCGCAAAGGACGTTTTATATCTGGGTAAATTTATGTATTAACTTGGTATTGTCTACTAAAATTTCATGTTTTATCATCCTAAGGTCGATGGTTCGATCCCCCACCCTTGCTATTGTTGAACTCAAAATGTTGGTTTTACATTACCGCATGTGCAATACAGTAATTGTTGTAAAATGGTGCTCTAGCACTTGTTCATAAGGAAGTTTCAATTGTGAATGAAAGAGGAAGAAGAAGAAGAAGACAAGTATAATGCTTACACTTCATATGTTGGATTAAAACTGTCTGTGTGTACAGGCATGCACACCCAGGCAGTCCTTATGTCTTTGGGCTTGTTGGGGTTGATCACGATCTTGACTTTCCAGAACCAATGCCTGTGGTTGGTAGGTGATTTAGTACATTCAGTTGTTATTTAGTAAGATATTTTGTATGGAGTAATGTTGTTTCCTGTGATTAATATGATGTACATGTACTTTTTCTTGTGTTATTTTGTGAATTTTTTTCTTGTATGGATCTAGTACTTCCGATGTATACGCCTTTTCATTTGTAATAATTTGACTCTTATCAGCTCATTGTTACTTACAATGTTGAATGCAACACATATAGGAATATCTCGATCTGCAAGGGGCTATTGCATAAGCCTTGTCACAGAGACCATGAAGACATTTTCATCAGAGGATGGTTTGACGGAGGAGGCCTTGGTTACCAAACTGCGCACTTGTCAATACCATCATTTATTTCTTCACACTTCATTAAGGAACAACTCCTCAGGTTTATATGGTTTGAATATGTAGAACTCTTTTTTATTTTGTCAAGAGGAATACATTTTTTTTTTAATAATCCTCATTACAAACCTTTCTTTTAATGTTTTCTTGTCAATATGCCTTATTGTTTCTCACCCCCCAAAAAAAGATTCTCAAATTATATTAGTGATGGCAAATGTCAAATCTAGGAGAAGAGCTTTTTCTCCCTCTTCTTGGATTTTCTTTCTTATTTTTCTTTTTGAGTTATTTTCATTTTGATTAAAGCCTAGCCAATGTTAAGGGCTGTTAGGTTAATTTGATGGTTGTACGATATAGCCAATTCTGTGCCTTTATTACATTGTTACAATGTTAATGATTGTCACTTAACTTGGCTGGTTTTGTTTCCGAGGACAAACAATAGCTTAGGATACTTTGACCAGTGTTTTAAAAGGCGCGCCCAGGCGCGAGGCACAAGCTTGGCGCCTCGCCTTGAAAAGGCGAGGCGCACTTAAGAAGGTGCGCGTTAGGCGCGCCTGGGCCGTTTATGCCCTAAGGCGCAAGAGATTTTTTCAACTATTAAAAAAAAAAATTTGAAGTAACCAAAATCTGATTCAAGGCGAGACCCCCGTACCGACTAGTCGTAGAGGGTCATAATAGATTCAAGGCATTCCAACTAATCCTAAAGGTTTTTTTTTTCATATTTTCACTTCAACCATGCTATCTCTTCTTTATAATTTTTTATATTTTTTTTCTATCCAAAGTGCGCCTCGCAAAATAAAGCATGCGCTTTATTGTGCGCCTTGCGCCTAGGCTCCAGAGGGTCTTTGCGCCTTAGTGCGCCTTGCGCCTTTTAAAACACTGACTTTGACTATGGAATGCTTCGTGGTTGTTGATTTGTGTAATTATTTGAGGAATTAACCTCAAATTAGTTAGTCAATTAAGAAAATTATAATGGAGACATGAATAAGAAACACTGGAAATGATCTTTTTACTGTAGCATAAATTTGATTGAAGCCATATCTAGAGGTTGTTCTTGTTGTAGCAAATGCTTGGAAGAAGTATGCTGCCGTGTCTGTGCCATATAAGAAATTTGTTTACTGTAGAGCATAATTTTGATTAAAGGTATTTGGTTATTGATGTTTGAAAGAAGGATGCTGCTGTATCTGTGCCATTTAAAGAATTTTTATCTTCTTTTTGATGTCATGCGCAAGCTTATCACTTCATGAGAGCCTTCTTATAGGCACTTGTCGCTGGGGTGAATTTGGTGAGGGTGGCCGGCTATGGGGGGAATGTAATTCCAGACATTTTGAATGGTTCGATGGAAATCCTCTTACTAATCTTTTGTCTAAGGTCTGCACTGCATCTGCATCTATTTTATTCCTGTCAATAGCATAGCCTGACTTTTTATTTGTTTTGATATTAATTTACTTTATTTTCTGATCATTCTCAGGTTAAAGAGCTTTATGGTCTTGATGATGAAGTTACTTTTAGGAATGTAACAATATCGTCAGAGAATAGGCCACATCCATTAACACTAGGAACTGCAACGCAGATTGGTTAGTTTTATTTCACTTGGATCCCATAGAAATAAAAACAATTTTAAATGATATTAAGCTGCATGTTCATACAACGAATGCATATAGGTGCCATACCAACAGAGGGAATACCTTGTTTGTTGAAGGTGTTGCTTCCATCAAATTGTGCTGGCCTTCCTGCATTGTGAGTCAGAACCATTTTTAATTGATGTTGAGATAGTGTTCTGCTAATAACTTTGCTAGATTGCTTCTTCGTGGTTCTTTGAACATTTTAAGTTGCAACTGATTTTTTATTTTTATTTTTTTCAAATTTTTGTTTGTTAATTCCCATGAGGTGGCATGGGGTGGATGGGAGGTATTATCAACCATAGTCACGGTTCCAATTTCAGTCTTTGGAACCTTGGTCTCACACACACATACACATATTTTCATGAGAAGCATACATTTAACTATTGGGGTTTTAGAGAGGAATAGCAGAATTTTTAGGGATCTCGAGAGGAGGTGTGGTCGCTTGCCAGGTTTAATGCCTCCGTCTGAGCGTCTGTTTCTAAAGACTTTTGTAATTATTCGCTAGGTGTTATTATTTTGAACTGGAGTTTTGTTTTAATAGTTAGTCTTGGCCTCTCTTAGAGGGTTATCTTTTTGTATGCCCTTAATTCTTTTATTTTCTCCCAATAAAAGCACGGTGTTTCATTAAAAAAACAATACTGGATTAGTCACTGGTTAGTCCGGTTATTTTATCAAAATGTATATATATGTATATATATATTTTATTTATTTTTTTAAAATTCTTAAATGCACAAGAAAGATGTGGAACAAGCACTTCGAGGTATTCAGAGTTCTGATTGCTCTTTCAAAGCAAACGCGCTTTAGTGTCTCATTGGTCCTTATGCGGCTCCTAAATTTTTTTTTTATGGCGGAATGCGGTTAAAGCTCTACTTTCAGATTTGTGGTTTGAAAGAAATCAAAGGGTTTTTCAGAACAAAAGCCGTCCTTGGCTCGATTGTTATGAAGCGGCTCATCTGAAAGCTTCTTCTTGGTGTTCTCTCTCTAAGTTCTTTGAAAACTTATCTTTGCGAGATATTAATCTCAACTGGTCCTGTTTTATTTCTCCTATGTAATTTTATTCTTAGTTTTTGATTTATTTTCTCCCTTGTGAAGTTTGTTTTTTTTTGAGCGTTAGTCTCTTTTCATTTTCTCAATGAATTTTCTTGTTTCTTGTGTCAAAAAAATGCAAACTGTGTTTCTCCTATGCTTATTTGTATAGGAAGCTCTTGCATTTGAACTCAGAAGTAAACTCTTAGATCTACTTGTCGTCAAGACAAATTAGTTAAAAAAGAAGATTTATTATACTTGGATGATTTTATTTTTGTATTTAAGCAATCGGTGATAGAGACTTCTTTTATTTATGAGTTCTACAATCCCAGATTATTATTTTTTTAAGAAGAATTGGAATAAGTTAACTACATGCAAATCATGTAGTTATGATGGTTGTGTTCCTAGGTGCACTTGTTGACCAAGTCTGAGTTCTTCTTGCTTGTTGTAAGAGGTGCTTGAAATGTTGAATGTACTGAGTTATGGCAATTATTTTTCATCTGGGGTTTCCATTTTTATGGCTTTTTTCCATACAAAATAAATTGCAATTTTATAGGTAGTTTCTTTTGCAGGTATATTAGGGATCTTCTTCTCAATCCTCCTGCTCATGAGATTGCGACCACTATTCAAGGTGATTCTCCTTATAAATTCCCTTCTTTATTTTCTTGTTTTTTTAGTCGTGGCTGCAGTGTTTTAAAAGGCGCACCCGGGCGCGCGCCTAGGTGCAAGGCGCAGGTGACAGGTCTGAAGCCCAACATATATGGGCTTGCGCCTTATGACTTTTTCAACTATTAAAAAAAAAATAAAATTAACCAACTCTTAATGCAAATATCCTTGCGTTTAGGGTTTTTTCTTCTTTATAAATAAAAAAAAATGATATTTTAGGATTTTTTCTTTATTATTAATTAAAAATGAATAAAATTTACTAATCCTAAGAGTTTTTTTTTTTGTTCATATTTCTACTTCAAACATGCTTTCTCTTCTTTATATTTTTTTCCTATACATAGTGCGCCTCGCAAAATAAAGCCCGCGCTTTATTGTGCGCCTTGCTACTAGGCTCCAGAGGGTCTTTGTGCCTTAGTGCGCCTCGAGCCTTTTGAAACACTGTGTGGCTGATGAGTGGACGATATTTCTTGCTCTGGTTTTCAACTATCTGTTGATACTTTCATATGACTTTATTTCTTATTGAAAAAAAAAATGCCATCATGTACTTGTTTATTTGTTCCCAGGACTGAGCTCAAATATAGCTTCACTGGTATAAGTCCTAATTCTTGTAAATTCTCTCTTAGGATTGTGTCAACCATTTTATACTCCTGTTTTGGTTTAGTTTATATTAAAAAATGGACCTTGAAAACAATATGATTTTGTTTCTGGATTGTCTTAATGAGATTTTTGTGTGCACTTTTCTCATCTCTATGAACTATTTATCAATAGTGATAAAGGAGTTCATTATTATATTTGTTTTCAGAAAAGCTGGGATTGGCAGTTCTGCTGCAGTCTTTGCACTGTGAGACAAACTGTAACTCAGTTTTTCACGTCATTCCGAGCTCAAAATTTTTCAAACTCAAGTTTCTACAAAGATTAGCAAATGTGTACGATTGGTTGGATTCCTGGTATTATTTTTTTTATGTTTCTGCAAAAAATTTCATGTCTATTGATTCTAGTTGAACAGTAGAAGAGACCGATTCAATTTATTGAATCTCATATAGACTTGATAAAAATGCTATCAAATCTTCCTTTTTTTTTTTTTTTTTTTTTTTTTTTTTTTTTTTTGTATATAAGCTGTTTATTTGGTCCATGTTTGATAGATGACAGCCTAGGTTCTGCATTGATGTTTGGGGGTGCAAGATTGGGAATATTTTGGAAATTGTGAAATTATTTTCCACCTTTAAGTTTACATAGTTATGGATGAAATTATATACAGATCAACTTTTTTTTACTGCTATTTTAGAGTTAGCCAAATCTTCATGGAATATGCTAGCTAACATGAATTTGTAGAACACTCTCTGCGGTTTCCTTTACAATTCTTCTCTGTTATGTTTGAAATCCCTTAAAACGTTTTCTTAATCCTATTCTTTTGGCCAGCATCATGCAGGCTTATGAGCAATGTCACGTGCGCAATTCCAGACTTCACTTGTTTTCCGCCAGCAAAGGTTTAATCCATTTTTATTGTGAATGTTGGAGCGTTCGACTTAAATACATTTGACATGCTACAGGCAGCATTCTTTTTCTGGCTTTTATCAGATATTTGTCGTGGATAATTCAATATAATTTTTTATGTGTGGACTGATATCAACACAGGGACTTGATTAAATGCTTCCTTTCTTTCTTTGTGGGTTTGCAATTAATTATTTGTTATATTTTCTTTCAATCTTTCATTCTTCCCTCCCACGTCTTTGTACCATGCTTCTATTTATATTTTATTTCTGTCAAGAGCTATCTATTTCTGTATCTTGCCAGTTTATGCATCTGTATAATGATAGACCAGGGGTGCATTGACATGTGAGGAGAAAGTGGAAGGACGATAATAGGATTGAAGAATGAAAATGAGGGGAAATTGTTTTGTTTACATTAGTTTGTTGTTTAAGTCATTAGATTGGGACCAATGGTCTTAAAATGGCGAGTTAACTATGTAGAAATTACTAGTGAAAGATGTGTAGACAATTTGGGGGGTATGGAGACAGAAGGGGGTATTGAAAATTTAGCTTTGGATTGGGAGAGATTGCAGGACTTTCGAGTTTCCTGCAGATTTTATAAATTCTCTGGTTTCATGGTGAATTCAGTAAAACCGTTCTGTTCTGTTCTTTCCGATTGAGGCATAGGCTATCACATAAGTTTATTTGACTTGTATCTATATGTTTTGCAGCTTGTGAAGTTATTGGAAATGAGGGAGGCCAATCATATTGAATTCTGTAGAATGAAGAATGTACTTGACGAAATATTACACATGCATAGAAATCCCGAGTTAAACAATATCCTGAAATTGTTGATGGATCCTACATATGTGGCAACAGGGTTAAAAATTGACTTTGATACATTTGTAAGTAGCAATTCATTTTGTTCTATTTATTTTCACACCATTCTCGTGCTATTTTCCTTTGCTGGTATTAATTCTTAACTGCAATTTTAATGAAAGAATTTGATTAGCCACGCTGGAAAAGATGGCACTCTGCTTAATCAGTAGTGATTGTGAAATTATGTTATTTGTTTATTTACATTTATATGCCTTGAAGGAACTTTGTGTTGCCTTATAGCATGGTTCCACTTTTAAATCATATAACTTCCTTTGTTCACCTTTTATGTAATTTTTTGTTTGTCAACTATGTTAAATTTTTTTAATCTACAACTGGTAGCTAAAAAATCATCATAGCTATCCTCGCTGCTATTTTGAACGTCAAGTATGGCCTATTGGTGCATGAAATTTATTTATTCTCCTAACTTGAACTGTTCTACATTCTAACTTTAGGTTCTGCTTTATTAGTAGAACACTTCACTTTTAGCAGGAATCAAAATTGGTATTGTTAAGACAAGAGTCCTTCTTTAGTCCGTTACATCTGTTTTCCTTGTTTTTATTTAGGTCAACGAATGTGAATGGGCTTCCAGTAGAGTTGGCGAAATAATTTTTCTTGATGGTGAAAGAGAAAGTGATCAGAAAATCAGTTCTTATTCTATCATTCCTAATGATTTTTTTGAGGATATGGAATCTTCTTGGAAAGGTCGTGTGAAGAGGATTCACATTGAAGAAGCATGTACAGAAGTGGAAAGGGCAGCTGAAGCACTCTCCCTTGCAGTATGTTTCCATGGCTCAATTTTCCATTTGTGGTTTTGGATAATTTTATCTATTCTTTTTGTTCAGTTCTTTTCTTTCTAAAAGTTGAAATTTGATATCATTCCTAGATATCACAGCATATTTTCCATGTTTAATAATTATGCAATTGTGATGTCTATTCATGGTTAATTTTTTTCTCAATGTTGGGTTCTATATCATTATATAGAAGTTTATTTAATTAGGGATCTTCTTCGATAAGGAATATTAAATTTTTTGGGGCCTATGGTATCAATGGATTTTCAGGTATAATTGGTGTATAATTCTTTGTAGGTAATCTAGCTGAAAGTAGTATAAATCCAGCTCCAGCATGATATGAATTACAGCTTAGCCTTCCCTACTTTCTGGTGTGGTGATTACGGGAGTATATTGTTTTTCCAATAGAAAGATGATTTACATAAAATGGAGCTGCTGAATAGATTAAAGGTCATCCAGAGACTTCCCCATACGGCCATAAGTATCTTTTGAATGGACGATGAGTACATTAATAATAATAAACAATTCCCATGCTCTTTTTTTTTTTTTTTTTTTGATATCCGTGAGTGTCCGGGCCAGCTTACGCGCACCTCGACTATTCTCACGGGACAGACCGCCTGACCCTACAACATTTGGCTGCCAAGGAAACCCGTAGGAAATTAATTCCTAGGTAGGTGGCCACCAAGAATTGAACCCATTCCCTCTTAGAGGGCATTGAAGTCCCAAGGCCCTTTATGACCACTAGGCCAACCCTTGATGGTTACAATTCCCATGCTCTTTAACAAAGCATATATATTAGAGAAACAGGATCAGATGAAGCTTCTTTTCTTTGGATTTACTCATTGTATTGATTTTATGAAGTATCTATGACCAATCAATAAACTGGATCTTGATCTTTGGCATTCTAGTGTTTTATTTCAGTCTAGTCTAACCAAAACTAAGGTCGCCACCCAACCATCCTGCCTTCAGTACCTCATTGTGGATTTTCAAGATAAATCACATGAACTTTGACTGAATTTTTGCATGATGCATCGTGTCTTAATGTAGTGATAAGGCCATCATTCTTGAAATTTGAATACTATCAGTTAGTGTTCTTGTTATTATCTTGTTTTCCCGGAGCTTTAATTCTAGCAAGTACTAACCTGTGTTTATTGCTTGTCTTATATACAACCTGTGTTTAGTCTTTATTTTATACATGCACAGTGTGACCATTTATTTAATTTTATGCAGGTTACTGAAGATTTCGTCCCAATCATTTCAAGAATTAAGGCTATTACAGCGCCATTAGGAGGTCCAAAGGGAGAAATATTGTATGCTCGGGAGCATCAATCTGTCTGGTTCAAAGGAAGACGGTTTGCACCAGCTGTATGGGCTGGAAGCCCTGGAGAAGAAGAAATTAAACAATTGAAACCTGCTCTCGATTCAAAGGGAAAAAAGGTTGGGGAGGAGTGGTTTACCACGAAGAAGGTGGAGGATGCTTTAACAAGGTATGTGGTTTGTTTTCAGTAATACCCTAAATTCTCTCTCATCATCTTTTGGTGATTAAATAGTGAAAAAAAATATTTTGCTCTTCAGGTATCAAGAGGCCAATACCAAAGCAAAGGCAAGAGTAGTGGAATTGCTGAGACAACTTTCTTCTGAATTGCTTGCTAAAATTAACGTTCTAATCTTTGCTTCCATGTTACTCATTCTTGCCAAGGCGCTGTTTGCTCATGTGAGGTAGAGTCTATTTGCTTTCAGCATCCTTTCTTTCTATTGTTTAGAGAAATTAGGATCCTTCAGACTGTTTCAAAGATTATACAGTATGTATATATAAAGTGAAAAAATGAAAAGAAAAAAGCGAACCAGAAACTTTTCTAGGAAGCTAAAATTTCTGTATGCTTAATGAACTCTATAATACAATTGATCTTGGTAAGTGATATTAAGCAGATGAGGCAATGTTGAATTTGTAATTAAGTTTACTAATCTTTTAAAAGAATACGATTGTATTTGTGTGTAGGCTTCATAACACGGTCTATCAGAAGTTTTGAGAAAGTTGATTTACCAATTTTTTTCAAAGGTGTTGAATGTCATTCTAAAATCCACGATTCACTCATTTATTTCATTTATCAATGAATTTCGTTTCTCATTTAAAAAAAATAAAAAATAAAAAAAACAAGTCTTTCTAAAATCCACGAGCTTTGACTTACTGCTGTTTTGGAAATTAGTATCAGTAATATAGCTTTTTTTAACATATATGTATATATGTACATATAATAATTAAATTTACTTTTATCTCACACAATTAAGCTTTTGGATATAAGGGTTTAATGAAGCTTTTAAGTCTTATATTAGTTTTAGTATGTCTTATCTTGAGTTCAAGCTCTTACAACATTATAACCCTATGTCATGTTAATGGTCTATGCAGTGGGGCTTGCCATGGGAGAGTGAAAAATATATTGAAAAAATCAAATACATCTCAACCTATTAATTTAGACTTTTGAGTCTATTGAGTAGTTTTCCCCCCATGTCTTTATATGAGTTTTCTATGTTTTCTGTTTACTATTTAATGAGATATTGATGATGTTCGGTTTTCTTTGGTTCTGATAATAATCTTTCTTGTTGGTGATATATCTCTTTGTAGTTTGTATTGCCTTCTGGTTATTAGTCAGTGTGGGTTAATACAATTATGGAGAGTTAAGCCGATAATATTCTTTTGTATTTATTTTTTATTTTTTTAAAATAGTGTATGTGTAATAAGTAATCACCATTATGTGCTTCTGGTACTTTTTTTTTTTCCTGATAATGACATTAATTTCAACGAGTAATGATTCCTGCTGATTAGTGTTTTTTTTCCCTTAAATATTTTGAAGTGAAGGGAGGAGGAGGAAATGGGTTTTTCCTACCCTTGCAGCGCCCAATGATAGGTCCAAGGTATTCTTTTGCGTACCAACATTCCAGCTCTACATATCTTCATGCTGTCAATTTCTCTATATTTTGGATAAAAATTAATCCCAACTGATGTGCTATCCTGTATTTTTTTTTTTTTTTGAATAAGAAACAATTTCATTGATGAATGAAAAAAGGAGCTAAAGCTCGAGCACCTAAAGGTGATTACAAGAAAGCGGACCAATTAGCGGTCAAATGTGAAAAGCTATAATCCGGAAAAGGGTGTTTACACTTACACCAATACATTGCATTGAAAATAATTAAATCCATCACTCTTCCAAAAGAAGAAAACTCATCCCTAAAAATGCGATCATTTCGCTCTTTCCAAAGATACCAAAGAAAAACTCGATTGAAGGCAAGCCAAAGAGTCTTAGTCTCTCCATTGATATGGTTTAGGTCCGAGAGGCCTTGCCTTCTGGCTTTCCCTGATGCAATGGTCTATCAATTTCTACTTTGTTGTTAGGCTAGGTTACGTTCATGCCCAACAAAGTGGCTAATTATTTGAATAAATCCTCCAAGGACTTTTTTTTTTAGTTCAACATATGAGGTGGTGATTCGAACCTTACCGGTTGAGGTTGCAATGCTTTAACCATATGAGCTATGTTCAGGTTGGTTTCAAGGACTTCTTGTGGACAAAAAGTAACAGTGGATGCCATTGGTTAACGGGAAAGAAACTTTCCTCCCTTGCTGAATGGACTTGGAAATATCATTATAATGAAGTCCTTAGGACAGTAGTGCTCGAAGAAACGAAAAATTAAGAGAAAAAAGCTAAAGGAGGTGACAGAAATCTCTTCAAATTAGCACAAATCTCACCAATGGAGTAATTAGTAAAAAATGTCTAGCTTGCACCAAGTGGCTGCTGTGTACAAAATAAGATAAAAAAAGGTAAATGTAGTTCCTCTCCTTTCCATTGAAAGTTATTTCGTTCTTCTCAAGCCAAGTTATCCGAAGGAAACTGATGATCCAGTTCAGCCCACAATATTTTAGATTACCTTTTGAAGGGATGGATGAGCCACCAAAATTGTATGGAGGTTAATAACAATGTCGCTGTGAGGAGGGTTGTTCCAACCAAAAGACTGCATAATAGCACCCAGAATATAGAGGCATAATGAAAGCTCATAAAAAATATGGTTTAGGGACTCACTGCTCTCCTTAAAAAGGCTGCACATATTGGGAGAGAGAAGAGCAGAAGGGCTTACTTTTTTCATATAATCCATAGTGTTGATCTTGCCCAGATCACCTCCCATAGAAATATTTTAGGTTAAAATATCATTTTGGTCCCTATACTTTGAGTTTCGTTCAATTTTAGTCCCGGTACTTTCAAATGTCCAATATTAGTTCCTACTGTTAGTTTGAAGTTGAATTTTCTAACAAAAAGTTGGTCACTATTAGTCTTCTCTCTATAAATTTTGGAAATATTTTTACATTGTCTTTTATTGCATGGAAATTTTCGATAAAAACTAAATTCAAACTAAGAGTAGAGACCAATTTTAAGTTTTATTGAAAGTATAGGGACTAAAATTGGAGATTTGAAAGTATAAAGACTAAAATTGAACGAAAGTACAAGGACCAAAATGGTATTTTAACCAATATTTTAACTTTCTTAGGGAATTTATCTTTCCAGATAGCTTTGATAAAATCATGATGGAAGGAGAGTTTTTTTGTAGCGAAGAAGTGGTGGAGAGACTTGCAAGAAAAGGAGCCTGTTGGGTTAAGATGCCACTTCCATGAGTCTGGTTATTAATGTAATGAAATATACAAAAACTAAAGAAGGTTGCGAAAATCCCTTACAATTAGCACAAATCTGCAGAAATGTTTGTGTTTATATATGTTTTCTGATTAGGTTTTACATTTTTAAATGCAGGGCATGAAATCATTGGAGGGGAAAGTTGGGATGAAGCTTGTTGGATTATCTCCCTATTGGTTTGATGTCGTAGAAGGCAATGCTGTGCAGAATACCATTGAGATGGAATCATTATTTCTTCTGACTGGTCCAAATGGGGGTGGAAAGTCTAGTTTGCTTCGATCCATTTGTGCTGCTGCTTTGCTTGGGATATGTGGATTTATGGTGCCAGCAGAGTCGGCCCTGATTCCCCACTTCGATTCAATTATGCTTCATATGAAATCTTTTGATAGTCCTGCTGATGGAAAAAGTTCTTTTCAGGTGAGCAGCTATTTGAATGTTATATATATGAACAAACCATGTGGTTTCATTGAAAAGGGTAATTTACAACAATTATTAGGAGACATATCTTCCCAGGAGATATGATCAGTTAGACGTTGGAAATTAGTTGAAGGTGGATGAAAATAGAAATGTTATCTGTCATAAGCTTGGATATCGTCTTCAGGAGTGAAATGATTTAGTATTTCACTAATATTAGACTTACTACTTGGAAAGTATTTTAGTTTGCTTTATTATATTGAAGTTAAGAATTGTTATAGAATACTTATGTCAAATTAAAGCTCAGTGAGATAGTGTTCAACCTTAAAGACTTCAAGCTTTAAATTAGAAGGTACTCGAGTGGCAGTAAAATAACATCTTTTTCCTTATGGAAAAACCTAATGTCTTTTAATCAGCTTTATTTATGATTGGTACAATTCTTTTAGACGGAGGTCATCTTATGCAAGATTTCTCTGTTTGTATTTTTTATTGAGAGAAGACTTGAAAGACTTTGCATCGATTTAAAAAATGTTGCTTTTGAGTTTGTTCAGTGTGAGCTCTAAAGAGAAGTCGTGAAACTTGCTAAATTCATAGATCTCAATTTCTTGGAGTTGACATGATCCTTTTGATTAGAGTTTTGTCAGTCCTGGCTTATCTTTACAATGTCAAGCATCAAAAGTTTAGCAAGACTTGTTTCCGATATTACTTATCATGTTCAGTAAAGGCGTCTCGTCAATGCAGTCACTTGTAAATATTCCTTCGTTACATGTTTATTTCTCAGGTGGAAATGTCGGAGATGAGATCCATCGTCAGTAGAGTAACGGAAAGAAGTCTTGTACTTATCGATGAAATCTGTCGTGGAACAGAAACAGCAAAAGGAACTTGTATTGCTGGGAGCATTATTGAAGCTCTTGATAAAGCAGGTTGCCTTGGTATTGTCTCCACTCACTTGCACGGAATATTCAATTTGCCTTTAAATACCAATAACACTGTGTACAAAGCAATGGGAACCGTTTATGCTGATGGACGAACAATTCCCACTTGGAAGTTAATTAATGGAATATGTAGAGAGAGCCTTGCCTTTGAAACAGCAAAGAATGAAGGAATCTCTGAAGCTATAATTCAAAGGGCTGAAGACTTGTATCTCTCAAATTATGCTAAAGAAGGGATTTCAGGAAAAGAGAAGACAGATTTGAACTTTTTTGTTTCTTCTCATGCAAGGCTTAATGACAATGGCAATGACAAATCCCATCTCCAGTCAAATGGTGTTATAGTAGAAGATGATCAGCAAAAAACAGAGATAACTAGCAAAACAGATGTCTTGTGGAAGAAACTTGAGGGTGCTATCACTGTAATATGCCAGAAGAAGCTGATGGAGTTTCACAAGGATAAAAACTCATTGAAACTTGCAGAGATTCAGTGTGTTCTGATTGATGCAAGAGAGAAACCACCTCCGTCGACAATAGGTGCTTCGAGTGTGTATGTGATTCTTAGACCGGATGGTAAATTCTATGTCGGACAGGTACGTCTTTGACTTGTTAATTTATTTTTTATCTTTCAAGCTTGTCATGAGTGTAGGAAGCATTGCTGGATTCATTTTTGTGAAAGTGAAACATACTGTTTAGTTCTATTTGAACTTATATATCTCATACTGAACTATCACCTCTCTCCCCTATCACAGACTGATGATCTGGAGGGTCGAGTCCATTCACATCGTTTAAAAGAAGGAATGCGGGACGCCACATTCCTTTATTTTATCGTCCCGGGGAAGAGCTTGGCTTGCCAACTTGAAACTCTTCTCATCAATCGACTTCCTGATCACGGGTTCCAGCTAACTAATGTTGCTGATGGAAAGCACCGGAATTTCGGCACGTCCAGCCTCTTATCAGATAATGTGACCGTTTGTTCGTAATTCAACAATCTTTTGTTTTCCTATGTTGTACAAATTGGTCAGATGATGTGATGAGAGCCAAAAATTAGTCGATCTTCCTGGTGGATTGTATATTATAGAAGGAAGAAATGAGTTGTACTGGAATGAACACTGGCTGCAGTTCCTTTTTGTTCTCTTCTGCAGTTATTATAATTTACTCCAACAGATGGGATCAAAATTTTGATGCAGGAAGTGTATAGTATTGTACAACTTACATTAATTTTATTCTACAGCAGCCTCTGTTCCTTTGCTTGATTTGGTTAGTATTATTTTGCTGGACAAGCTTGGTAACTTGGTAAGATGAGAATGCTTGAAGCCCTTCTCCCATTGGTTTTTTTTCTTCAAGTTCAAGTGGGGTGAGAATTCGGGTTATTTGTATGGATGACCCACCCCACCCATGGGTGAAATGCCATTTGACTCTATCTTTTTAAACTAATGAAGGATGTCTTTTTGCTAGAGTCATCAACACTCTTCATCGTGTGAAAAGTCTATAATAGATCATGATACTCCAAAATGTGATTTTTTTTTTCCTCAGAAAATCATCGGGATCATCCCTCTCCCTCTTATGATTCTCCAAAACTTAAATCCCGTGATTTTCTCTCGTACCAAACAACGAAATCCAAACCCTAGTAGGGCGATTCTCTCTCTATCGTACAAAACAACAGAACCAGAGGAGCTCTTGGAAGTCATTCTTGTTGATGCTATGTTAGAAGTTGACGACTAAACATGATGTTGGTCTTCTCTTTGGATTTCTCAAAATTGCCTGCATCTCTGTTGCATTTTTCTTCCTTCGTTTCGACCAACGATGCGTTGTTGTTGTAGTCTCGGTTGCGTCAGAGATGACAGTCTACTGATGAAGAAGAGAACAAGGGAGATAGAGATGATCACTAAGGGATAGAAGGGAGAATCACGAACTTTGCATTTTGGAGATTTGGTGAGAGGAGAGAGAATCACAAATTTCTCTTGTTGAGGGACATTATGGACTTTTCACTATTGTTGGTGATAACAAAAGGACATTATACATTAGTTTTAAAAATGTGGAGCAAACGACGCTTCAAGAATATTTGAACCGGTTTAGCTATGTTTAGGTGGACAAAAATAATTGTCTTTGTCGTGATATAAGCTCATACTTAATTTAAATTTTGTACTAAAAAAAAAAAAGTTAATTTAAATTTTATATTAGTCAGTTAATCAAATTGGGTATATAGATCATTGATTTCCTAATAAATTTGATATCAATCATTGATTTGATTAGTTTTAAAAAAAAATCATTCATTTGATTTATTAATATATTTGATGTCAATTAAATTACAACTTTTCTAATATCAATTCTTAAAAAAAAAAAAAAATAATAAATAAATTACAATTTGGCTATATTTGTAATTTTACAGTTGGCTTTAATATTTATTTAATTTTACACTTTAAGAAGGTCATTGCTAAATATAGTAGGTCTATGTCATAAATATTTTAATAATTAGATGATTTTAACCACCAATGTTAAATATTGATCGAATGGGGATGAGAAAAGTCTTTGTTTCCTTTTTTTTTTAAACCATGAAAAAATCTCTCTCATTCATAGCAATTCAGGACCACATTCAAAATCATTAATGAGTAGTGTGCATTCAATGCAATTAATATATATATATATATATATATATATATATATATATATATATATATATATTTGATAAATGTGGTTAGGGAGATTTAAGCTTCCGACCTCACTAGAATAATAACAAATTAACGCTGAGTTGTTCATGTTGACACTAATAATCGACCTTATTGAGTAATTTTCTTTTTCAATTTTGTGATTCCTTTAACTTTTACCGTGATGATTTGAATAATCTTTCTTGCTCTATAAGATCATATCTACAAACTTTGAAACTTCATTTTATTTCAATATGGATGAGAACAATTTTACACAAAATGATGAAACAAAGAAAAAGAGAGTTTTTTTACTTCTATTTTTTCTTCTTCTTGTACTTCTCTAAATGAGTCAAATTTAACTTCCAAAGATTTAATTTCCTCAAATTGAATCATGAACTTCAATGAGTGGTGAAATATATACTTTCTTGGCCACTAAGTTTCTGAGATTTGGAGCTTTAAGATCAGATGTGAGCATTGTTGTTACTATGGAATTGGAGGTGACTAAGTTGGCTTTTGGACAATTTTGTAGCTGAGTTCATAAGAAGAGTACTAATTTCACCACTTATACAAACTCGAGCTCAAATGAACAAAATTACAATTTCAAGGTTAAACCGACTCGCCCAACACGGTTAACAAACGAATCCTTTCGAGCAAAAAGAAAAAAGAAAGCATCAAAGAAAAAGAAAAAAGGAGAGTGGATTAACTCATTTTCAGTTGGTTAATTCTGTGGGTTCCAAAAGTATGTACAAACAAATACATGTTGAATCAACACTGCCTGGAAAGAAAGAAAAAGAGGGTGTGGACCAATCCAATCCAAACCAACCCAAGCCAAGCCTAGAAGAGATAAATGAATCAACAAATTCAAGTGGGAGAGGTTGCAATGCAAATTGATCTCAATGGGGGGGAAAGTGAGGCAAATAGAAAGACAATGAGTTTGATTTCAAAGAGAATGAGAGAGAAAAGAGGGATGGAATTTAAAACAATGGTGGATTTTGTGGAGAATGGAAGAAATTGATGATGATTGTGATATCAAATCAATCAAGCCAAGAGCCAGAAGTTTCTGTGGGTTTTGGTGTTCAAAAGATAGCCTGCATTTTGACCCTTCTTTTGTACAGCAACACAAGTGCATTTGCTGTTCTCAATCAAATACTCTGCTGTGTCCAACATTTTTGCACCTTTCATTGCCCCTCCTCCTGTCCGTCTATATCTGCATTTCGTAAATTCACAAACAAAAACTTTTCATCAACTCCATCGAAACTAACTAATATAAGTCGATTATTGAAAGTCTAAGGATATATTAGACACTATTGATAATATGAAATGTGTTACAAAATGAAGACCTATCAAAGAGCAATTACAAAATGTATCTCCATTGATTAATGAGTGTGGTGAGATCATAATTACAAAAATGAGGATATAGCTTGCTCCAAGATAAGGCTTCCAAGATAATGGCAAAATAGAAGTAGAATCAACAAATGAGCTAATATCTTTAAATGAATCTCTAAATATACGCGTGTTTCTCTCCCGCCAAAGATTCCAAAAGAAAGCTCAAACAAAACATAAACAATGAGTCTTCTTCTCCTTAAAGGGACCAAATAGACACAAATCTCAAGGTTCAGGGACTAAATTTATTATTTAACCTACAATATTCTATTGAAAGAAACATCCTAAGGTCAATCAACTAAACTTCCAATATTCAATTACAAAAAGACCCATGTCGCAAAAGGGTCCAAAAAAAAGAAGTCAAATTGTCACTTGGAACTAATCTTGCCCAACTACAGAAACACTTGGCATTAAGTTATGGATCTTCAAGAAAATAACTCAACTGATAGAGGGTATTGATTTCACTACATTGTATTCAAGTTTTGAGGGTTTAATGTGATGAAATTAATGTTTAAATCTCATTCTAACCTTTAGCTTTCTTATTCCACTGTTGTTTTGAACTATCAAAATTATCTATTTTAATCTATAACTTTTTCAAAAAATAATCAACTTTGCCATTGTCTTCATTTAGTCATTATTTTATCATCAATTTTTGCTCAGCCCAATATTCATCTTAACCAACTATACTCTACTCTACTCCAATACATATTCAAGTCAATACACATTGAGGAGGTACTCCCAGCTCGCCTTTTTGAAAGAAGGACAATGTTTTATGACATGCTAGCTTTTTTGCTACCTTGTGGGAGGTTTGGATTGAGAGAAACAATAAGATTTCGAAAGGGCAATGTTTTATGACCCCCATGTCGCAAAAGGGCAATGTTAGCTAGATTTAATCTCTTTGTGGGTGTCGATCATGACCTTTTTGTAATTATGATCTTGATTTGATTTTGTTGGATTGGAGTCCCTTCCTGTCGTTGGGTTTGTTTTTCGAATGTTCTATTTTTTCATTATTCTCAATGAAAGTTCGATTTCTTTCACATTATCTATCTAGACGAACCTAAGATACTTGACAAATCTAAGTCCTACTTGAATTCGATCCTATTCAAAACTATCTAATTCATCTATCTATCAAGTGTAGACCACAATCAGTTTAGGAGCTGAAATAGTTTATTCAGAAAGCTCAAAAATCAAAGGAGAAACAAGTAAAATTGATGGACCAAAATGGATTTGAACCTACAATAAAAAAATTTAGATGAAGGGGGAAGAAGACGAACCCTAAGATTGCATTGGAGAGACTTCGCCTCTGCCCTATGATTAGCAGATCAATACCGAGAGTCTTGGATTGAGCGATAATCATGGTAGCTTTGTCTTTGCCTTCCGAATCGACCCTCGACGTCCGCACTTTCAGTTTCGGATGAGCAATCTTGCATGCCATCTTCATCTCATCAAGAAAATCCACCTCCACCGCCTCCGCCGCCGCTGCTGCTGCTCCTCCTCCTCCTCCTCCTCCTCCTCCTCCTCCACCAGCTCCGCCTGCTCCTCCTGCTCCTGCTCCTGTGCAGCCGCCGCCGTCGGACGCAGATCCGGTATTGGGCCTCTTGAGGAACGTAGTAATAGCGTTCTTCCAAGAATTAGGATTATCGACATGGAGGAGAATGACCTCGTCGTTGTCAATCAAAGCATGCGAAAGAGCGTACTGGAGTGCGGCGGCGGACTCTCGGGTCAGATCTACAACGACCATGACCTTTCTGGAAAGTGCAGTGGTCGAAGCAGTAATAGTAGTATTCCGGCCTCCTGCCATGGCTGCCGTCCGGCGATGCTACCATCCACCGCAGCTGCCGCCGCCGCTGGAGCCAAAACAACAACAACAACAACAAAGAGGGGAACAATCAAGGTGTGGATTTGAAGAAAAATCAAAATCAAAATCAAAATCAAATTCAAATTCAAATTCAAAAGTGAGAAGGAGAAGCAATATGAGGTGGTCATTTTGCTTTTAGATCGTTTGAAAACACAACTATATTAACAAATTATCATCTCTTTGGCTAACCTTTCCTTTTTCCGTTTCGTTTTTTCTTCCTTCAGAATTCCTCTGGTTTTTGGCTATTTGCTTACCATCCCCCATTTCTTCCGACTTTTTTGCTTCCTTCTGATTCGGTCAACGCCGTTCTCCCATTTCCATTACCGTCTTCTCCGATCTTCTCTCCCTTCCTTTCAATTTTGCCCTAACCCTAATTTTTCTTCATTCTACTTTTCACGTATTTGAAATCAAAATCTACTAACAAATCTTGTGAGCGTGCCGGAGTGGTTATCGGGCATGACTAGAAATCATGTGGGCTTTGCCCGCGCAGGTTCGAATCCTGCCGCTCACGATTTTATAATTGTTTATTTTACGACATATATCATTGGTATTACTAATATATCGACATCTATTGTCTTTGCGATTTTGATGTTGGAAATTCTAGAATATTAGTTTGAGATTGTTTTTAGTTTAATAAAATGACATTTCATGTCCAAAGGATTTAAACAGTTGAATGACAAAATTTATATTTAAGGTATAATTGTGTCATCGTGTTTAATCCATCATTTATATGTTAAGGGTATGCTTGTGTCACCGTGTTTAATCTACCATTTATTTTTTACAATGTCAAAGTCAGACATTGATTGGATATCTTATTTATAAAGCTTGGTTGTAACCCATTAAAGAGTCCCTCCATCAAGCAAAAAATTATGTACAACATTTTTCTATACATCAGTTTTTGCTCGATGGAGACTTGTAAAAATGGAGAAGTATAAAAAAAAAATTTGAAAGTGTGAATGTTAGATATAATGAGGTTTCATCCTAAAACCAATTGGTGTTAGGAGGAGTAACTCATATATGTTATATTGTGAGTGAGGTCCCTTCATCTTTCCGATGTGGGATCCTCAACATGCCCCCTCAAGATGGTGCATCTTTGGGTTCACTATCTTGGGTCGGATCCCATTTTTGGACTGAATACCCGTTTGGGCTTTATGGGCTCTAATACCAAATACTCAAATTATACTCTAGAATGTTCTTCCAACCTGGCAGCCAAGTCACTGCCATGTTGATGTCCAGGTAGACGTTGCTTATGAGTGAAGAGCTTTGAAGATGGGAAGGGAATGTGGAAGGCTAGAAAGAGAGCAAATATTGAGTTGGTGATAGAAAAAGATTACAACAAGAGGTAAGAAAGATAATGGAAGGCAATAAAAAGGAAAAGAAAAAGATGTGAAAAGAAAAATAAAGGAATAAGAAGGTGGAGGGATAACCCTAGAAGGAAAGAAATGCAGAAAAAGAACGAAGAAACAAAGGTAGAAACGTCGCCAACAAGAGTATAGCTCAACGACATGATGTATCGTCTAGTGACAAAAAAAAAAAGAAAAAAACCCTCAAATAGGAGAGAGGAGAAGGAGATATAATGAGGGATTATTAATAACTTTGAATTCAAATTTTACAATCCTAGTGAAATCAAATAAAGGAGAAAAGGTAAATATAAGAAAGAGGGGTATGGACAAATTAATAAAATAAATAAGGTCGGGTTTGATAACAATTTTGTTTTTTTATTTTGGAAAAGTATGTCTATTGTTATGGATAAAATAATCATTCTAAACTTGTAAAGACTCAAAAGGCTAAAACGTTAAGGAGGAACAAAGCTCTAAAGGAGCTCGGCTCGACCTCAGCTCGTCTACGACTCCACATGAAGGAGTCGAGCTCTATTGGCTCGGTTACGATCCCGCATGAAGGAGTTGAGCTTCAAAAGAAGCTCGACTCAGCTATGGCTCCACATAAAGGAGTCGAGCTCCTTTCTCTTTCGAGAACTAACTTGAGCGTTGAAACTGGTGTGGAAAGTCCCCCACTGGTCCTAACTTACCCTATTTCTTTTCAGGTGTTGCAAGATCAAACTTGTTTCACCAATCAAATCAAGTTTACGGTTGATTCTAAAATTCGGTATCAACACCTATAAACACTACTTTCACTATTTTGTTATCTATCTTTTACCAGCGTTTTCAAAATTCAAGCTAAATTTAAAATAATAATAATTATTATTTTTTTGAAATTTAACTAAGAATTTTAATGCTTCTTTGACAAGGATGAAAATAATTGTAAGGAAATGACAAGAAAATAATCACAATTTTCAAAAACCAAATGGTCGAGCCTAAATGATATATAATTGTATTTTATTAAAGTTCAACGCAATTACGATAATCAATACTTTATTTGTTAAGAGAGCGTTTTCAGCCCATGTAAATAGGTAGTTAAGACCCATTAGGCTGATGGTTAGTTGGTTAATATTATGAACTTCTTGTTACATCTGTTTAGAAGTTATGAGTGAGTTAGTCGTAATTACTTACTAACTCTCTATTACAGTAGAAGCTATATATAGGCTCTACTATTTTTTGATCTTTTCAATGAGAATCATTGCTGAGCAAATCTAGGTCAAGAGACCCTCGTGGAATTGTTTTTGCGATTCTCATTTCTCTCCTCTCATGGCGTGTCTTGCTGATGTTCTGATGTTCTTCAATCGTTAATCCGGGGAGTAAGACAACGATTGTCAAACTTGATGAAGATAATTTTTTATTTTGGAAACTCCAAGCGTTTCAGACTCTTAGCGGTTATGGATTGGAGGATTTCATTGATCCTAATGCTGAAATCTTTAAAAATTTCTTGGTTCTACAGTTCAATTCGCACTCCAAATTTTGAGTATAAATCTTGGGTGCGTCAAGATAGTCTCATTACGGCTTGGCTACTTAGTTCATTGTCGAATTCGTTGTTATCTGAAACGCTCGATTGCACAACTGCATGTGAGGTCTGGCAGGTCCTGAATTCTCGCTTTTCTTCTCGCAATTTGGCGCGGGTTATGGATCTCAAATCTCGGCTCGAGAATATGAAGAAAGGAGAGGTTTGAAATTAGAAGAATATTTTGTCAAGATCAAAGCTCTCATTGATTCGATATTTGCAGCCGGGCGAAAGGTTTATTTGGAAGATCATATTATGCATATCTTGCGCGGATTGAGGTCGTCGTAGTATGATTCTGTTGTTTCAGTGATCACTGAGAAGGATGTCTCTCCATCTTTCCAACACGTGTATTCTCTATTGCTCACTCAAGAAAGTAGGATTGAGCGGAATTTGACCATCAACCCCGATGGATCTTTGCCTTCTGTTAATCTTACGACCCAACATTCGCCAAAACAAAGTGGTTCTTCCAATCAACGTAACTCAAATTCGAAAGGGAAGAGCTCGAACAATCGGTCAGTGAAGCGTTTCTAGAATAATAATGCCAAGCCACAATGTCAAATGTATACCTTCTACTGTAATAGAGAGAGTTAGTAACTAATTACAACTAACTCACTCATAACTTCTAAACAGATGTAATAAGAAGTTCATAATATTAACCAACTAACCATAAGCTTAATGGGCCTTAACCACCTATTTACATGGGTTGAAAACCGAGTCTAGTGAGCTCTCTTAACATTATTCACTAAATTATACTCGAATTTAGCGTAAACTTTTTCTAAAACTTTTGAAATGTGGGTCTACTCTTTCTTTTTATTTGGTATGACATTCTTTGCTTGAAAAGTAGCTCCTTCCTCCTATCATTTTCTCTACCTACTTTAATATTGGTGTCAGGCCTTTTCTTCCTTTACTTTGTTTGATTGTTAAATCTCATTATATATATATATATATATATATATATATATATATATATATATATATATATATATATATTCTAAGTTAACTTTTTTGTTTTCAAAGGCTTTTTTTTTTTAATTTTCAAAGTGTATTTTACTTGATCTCTATTTATTTTGTTTAAGAATATGACATTCGAATAGATGAATACATCAACGAACTAATATTACATTCAATAGTTGAGATGTTAAAGCTTTGCAAGTATGATTAAGAAATACTTAAAAGTCACTATAAATATTAATAATGTACATTTTTTTCGATGATCATTGATATCAACTTTAAAGTTATCCCGACATAGTGGTAGGTCCATGTCACATGGGGCATAGAAACATTTCGCTGAATTCATATTCTAAATTTTGGACTAGGTTAAACATTATTATACTTTACCAAATTTAACACCGAAATAGAATAAATTTCAAAGTAAAAAGTGACACGAGATAATATATTTTTTTTTCCATCTTCAAACTCTCACTTCTAATCTCTCTTTTCCATATTTGACTTGACCCAAGATTTTATGAACTTTCTTGTAAATATCCCTAGATGATATCATTTATTTTTTTTTTTTTTTTTTATTTATTTATTATTATTATTTTTTTTTTTTTTGCATATACCGTAATAAATCTAAAGTAACTTTAGTAAATTATAAAAGCACTGTAAATTCCAACTATAATAAAGTGATATGGTCCCATTTATTTAATGAGAACCAGACACAATAATGAAACAAATTGTCGAATATAAATAAATTTATAATATTCTATTTGCTAAAAAGAATTTGAAATCGAAATAAACTGGAGGTACAATCAAATTAATTTACCATCCTCACACAAATAAAGATAATATAGTTCAACTGACATCAAATTTGTGTTAACGACCAAAATGTCAGTAATTCGAATTCTCCAATCTATATTATATTTAAAAAAAAAAACGAGTGCACAAGTTTAGATATTGGAATGAATTTCGTTTTCTTATAAATAATCTCGGTCTCATTTAATAACTATTTAGTTTTTGAATTTTGAAAATTAAACTTCTAAACATTACTTCCATCCATCAAATTTAGTTAAAAAAAAATAATTTTAAATCTATTTTTTAATTTTTACAAATGTTTTCAAAATAGTCAATAAAGTGGGGTAAGATTAATGTAATTTCATATTAATACTAGGTTAATCTTTTTTTAGTCTCTTTTAAATTTAGTTTGCTTTTTAATTCTCTATAAACAGAAAATCATTCTCATCTATTTATTAACTCTGAATTTGATTTTTTTTTTTTGGAGAAGATTCTCTTTAACCAAATTAGGCTACACTATATCACAATATTTGAAAATTTTGTTTCTGTTTTTAGAATTTAGCTAAGAATTCAAATATCTCTTTCAAAAAAAAATGTGTGAAAAATCGTGCATAGCTCAATTGACATAAGGTTGTGACATTGACTAAGAAATTATGAGTTCAATCCTCGCATTAATTAAAATATCTTTGCAAAAAAAAATGAAATGGTAAATTTGGAGAGATCAATGAGTTCAATCCGTGCATTACTTAAATAGGATTTTTTTTTTTTTTTTTTTGAGTACATTGAGAATGGAGGGATTCGAACCACATGCCTCTTGGTCGTCAAGACATACATAATACATATGTCAGCAATAAATTCATGTATTAAAAAAACAATAAATTCATTTGAAAATATCCCGTATTTTTGGGATGGTAGTTTTTTTTTTTTTTGCAACGGTATTTTAATTAATGCGAGGATTGAAACATGACCTCTTAGTCACGGCACAATCTTATGCCAATTGAGCTATGCTCGGTTTGGCAAAAAATATTTTAATTAATGCGAGGATTGAATCCATGACCTCTTAGTCAATGGCACAACATTATGCCAATTTGAAAGTTTTGTTAAATCTCAAATATTATTAATTAAATTTATTAACATATTTACCTTAAATTTTTGTATATTTGTTATTTTAATACAAATATTATATAATTTATAACATATTATTATGCACGTTTAAATGAATTAATTAATATCAGAAGGAATTAAGGGAAATTGTAGTAAATGACAATTAAGACTTATTGTTTGCAAATATAGCATGTTTTTAAAAATTTTGCGGATATAGCAATTTCTATCGCTGATATCTTATGACTGATAGAAGTCTATCGCTGATCACCTCAGCTTTTTATAGATTTTTGTCAGTGATAATAGTCTATCAGAGATAATAGTCTATCACTGATAGAAGTCTATCAGTGATATAATAAAGTCTATCAGTGATAGAAACGGGTTTTTTTGCCATATTTGCAAAACATTTTAAAGTTTGTTAATTTTGCAATTAGTTTGGGCCTGATTGCTATTTGTGCAACCAGCCCATTAATTAATGTATAAACTTAAAAAAAGGAATACCATAGAATAACAAAATTGATTGTGATATTTGTAAATTTGTTATGTAATGTAACAACAATTTTTTCCATCATATTTACTGGTTTAACATTTTGTATCATTATAAAATATCACTTATAATATAAATTACCTCACTCATATTCGTAAATCATTGAAATACGAGTTTTTATATTTGTCGGTTTACAAAATATTTTATCATGGGACAAATCTTTAGCGTTTATCACACAAAAGCAATATTTTTTTTTAATATTGTAATTTTTTAAACTATTTATAAAAATATAGATATTTTAAATCAAGTCTACCTCAAAAGACTATGTGTTGGACACGAAAGACATGTGCATACACAAAAAGCAAGACATGTGCGTCCACAAAAAAGGAATTTTTTGGATAGTGTACATTCAAAAATCAATATTTTATTACTCAAATATGCAAAAAAAAATTAAAAAATAATATGCATGAAAAGCTAACACAGAAAGCCTCAATTTGATAATTTTTAAAGTTTATCGAAAGATCCAAGTTGTTGAGGTTAGGCTAGAATTCTTCAAATTTATACTTGGATTCACTTTTTTTTTAAGTTGTATATCGAAAGATACAAGTCATCAAAGTTGAGCTATGGTTCTACAAATTGCAAGTCAGCACATCGTCGACTTTTAAATAGTGTGCATTAAAAAATCGATAACTTTTTACTCATATATGCAAAAGTTTCGAAAAAAATATGGTTGGACTTCAATTTCATATCCGATTTCACTATTTTTGGAGAGGTATATTGAAAGATAATTGTCCAAGTTGGGCTACGCTTTTGAAAATTTTCTACAATTTGCAGAACCATAACCTAATTTCGACTATTTATATCTTTCGATATACAACTCCAAAAATAGTTAAACTAAGTATCAAATTAAAGTTCTCTTGACTTTCAAGATGTACTTTTTTTAAAAAAAATTTGCATATCTTAATAAAAAGATATTAATTTTTAAATCCACCCTATTAAGAAGACGTGCAGTGAACCGTCTTTTCACAAATCTTTTGAAAAGATGATAGACTTGATTTAAAACAACTAAATAGATTGATTTTTTGCTATATTTTTATAAATAATTTAGAAAATTACAATATTAAAAAAAAAAAAAACGCCCACAAAAGCCCTTTTACAAAGTAACATTTCAATTACTTGAACTTTATAATTAAAATTCAAACCAAACCCCGAACTTCTCAAGGTCAAGTATATAAAAAGTCCGTCAATCCAAACATAGTTCAATAGATGAGGTAAGTATCACTTTTCTTGAGATCAAAGCATGGATCTCCGGCCCTGCCCCACATCTGTTGAACTGAAAAAAAAAAGTATAAAAAAAAAAAAAAAAAACCCATGCATTTGATTTGAAAGGATATCCAGATACCCAAAATTCTTAAAATTTCAAATTTCAAAATTCAAACATGGATATTTAATATCAATCTCATTTTCAACTATGACCAACAAACAAAACAAAACAACCCCATTCATTAAATTAAATGCATGCATTGAAGAGCATAGTAATAGCCCTCACTCAAAAGCCTAAAACACTCTGAGGAATGCCATCTGCTACATAAAACATCATTCATTTTGTTTTTTAGTACAACAAACGAAACCGGAAAGAAAAGAAGTACACGACAATTACCGGTGAGCTATGCTGACGTCGGCTAAAACATCATATCGTTAGTAGAGTAGACTCGACACTATGAACCTTTTACACTTATGAATGCATACCTTTTTACAGAGTGCTGATGATGCTCATAACACCATGATTACAGATAAAACCAGCTTCCTTCTAACAAAATAATAGCCAAACATATGAGAGAGAAAAAGAAAAGAGAGAGAGTTTAGAAGGAACAAAAGAACCAAGACTTCAGGCTGTACATCTGAGAGAAATTAACTGTACAGAGTACAAATTTTTAGCCGATAATGGGCTTTTGTAAATTACAAGCTATAAAAAAAGTACAAAATTTTTTCAATTTCATGCTTACAAGAGCTTGGGAAACAGTTTTTCGCCTCAAAGTTTCCCAGGAAAATTCTGTATCTAAAGGCTTGATCCAAAAGCCCAAAATCTGTAGAGTATTAATGGACTGCCATGGACTGTGTTCAGATGCAGAAATTCATACTCTTTTTTTTCTTCTTCTTCACCCATTGAAAAACTTGACAGTGCCATTTTTTTAATATGTCTGAGCTAACAACATTGAATACAACAACGACAATACAGTATTTAAGTCAAAAAGGTTATGAATTACTTGATATGGAAGCTGAAACAAGTTTGCAGTCTACTTCTCTCCAGAACAGGCCCGTGCGATAGCTAGGGAACGTCCTAGCTCGCGACTCCAAAATTTTTAAAAGACAGACAATATTTCCAACTCCCATCTGCACAGTTCATTTGAGGGATTGATATTAGTAAAGAGAACAGAATCAACACCTAACTTCATTGTGGAAAAGAAAAAAATGGTTTGATGATGTTGGCTTTAATTAAAATATGCATATAAAATCAGCATCATTCTGCTATTAAGGATCAGTACTGAAACTCAGGGACTGTTCATTCATCCAAGACAAAAAAAAAAAAACTAGCAAAATCAATGATGGTGTATCAGAATGGCTATCAATCTGATGATATGTACAATTACTAACTGAATGAAAATGCTTTCCACAGTTTTACCTACCTTAGCTCCATAGCTTAAAACACAATCAAAGAAATCATTGACATCAAGATTCACCTTTGCAGACAGAACAAATCTTGTGCATAAATTAATCGAGTCTTTTGGTAAAAATTCATTTTGTATACCACAATGGTCGTCTACTCTAATATTTTTGACAACATGTTGGGGTGGGAGATTGAACCTAGAACCTTTGTTAAAAATTCATTTTGGTAAAAATTACAAGCTATAAAAAAAGTACAAAGGAGGAACAGAGGGGGAACCTATACAAAAATATCTTTGGTAAAAATATAACAACCAACATTCATTTTGGTAAAAATTACATTCAATATGGAAAAAGAAATTCTCGGTATGCCATAATCTTAATCTCCTTTCCATCATAAATGTATGACAGTTTGGTGCATGTCCTAAAACAGGATCAAGATCACAGTTAAGCAAATAATGCTGATATTGACGAAAATCAAATTGATTAAAGGCTTTTATCACTAGCATAGTAATACCTTGGTATTTTGAACCTGGCAAGTTAAAATTCTGGTATGATTTACCTCTAAATGAATTTTGCTGTCATATAGAAAATCATAACTGCAAGTCTTGGTAAATTATTAACAATAATCGAACTTTCACCCATTCCTTTAGAAACCTTCCTCGTCATTAGTATCATCGTTAGATCTTCTAAATATCACAAACTTCTTAGTCGTACAATTTTTTTTATACCATTCCATTCCATTCCTTTGACGTAGTTTGACCTACGATTATGTTGACAACATGTTGGGGTGTTGCCTAAATAATAACAGATTCAGATTGAACTTACAGAGTACTTGGTCAGTTAGTTATTTAAGACATCAAATCTCCAAATGGAATGGAAACATGCTGAAAAATTCTGGGATTTTCCTCTTTTTCTTTCCTTTTTTTCTCTTAAGTATCAAATAACTAATACAGGAAAATGGATGGCATTATAAATGTAGTAAAGAGAATCATTTTATGAAAAAGCATTTTCACTTCAGAATCTGAGACTGTCCTAAGAGAAACAAACTCATCACGCACAAATACAGAAGAAAATCATAATAAAATCAGTCCTGTAATAAGAATATTATGATCAGGTAAATTAAGTAAACTTCAACAAGATATGTCAACTCCTGAATAGAAAGGTGCTCAAAAAAATATAATTAACCAAAAAGGTATAACGGCCAACACTATAATAGATCTTATCCTACAAGGAGTGTAGAACGAAAGAATGACAAATGATGGGAAAGACTACCTAAATCTCCAACCAATTAGAACAAGAAAATTGAACACGGACCAAAGATATCAGCCGTGGATCTATAGCCCCTACCATAAATGTGTTCAAATCAAATTTGATGGGCGCATTACTAATATAACATAAAAAATAGCACTAGAAAGATAAATGCATATAAAAATAACACTATGAATAAAAGTTATGTAGTTAACACTAAAACAATGTCACAAGACACACAAAAACACAGCAGAAGTTGATCAACCTCAATTAGAGAACAGTAGAAAAAGAAGTATAAGATGATCCAAGAGTCTATTTTAATAATGAACGATACAAAGTGGGGAAAATTTTGGTTACCTTGGTTCATTGATCTCGGCCTTCGGAGCTGCTCAAACTCAAAATTAATAACCTTTTCAAAATTAGTTACAGATAGCAAGTTTCCCTGACCATTCATCAGCCACACCATAGTCAATGCTAAGCTCCCTCAGAGGAGGGATATTTTCCATTGCAAACAACATAAGGTGAGGAAACATTAAATTATTATGATCATATAACACGAACTGCACCAACACGTTTGGAGATGTACTATGGCTTATATAACAAGCAACATTCCTCATTCTGGATACATCCATTGCAAAATCCAAAGGAGGAACAGAGGGGTACGACGGCCGCACATAGTTAGAATCTATTTGAGATAGATCTCCCCATTCTGCCCATCTATCTGAAAAACGATTCGGATATATTAATGTATCACCATTCATAGAAAGAACTTGAGCTTGTTCCCTCGTGAGGACGACTCCTGCATATTCACATATAAAAGAACCTGCATGTATCAAGTCCAAAGATCTAACGCCCCAACCTGTTTCCCTGGACCTAAACACTTCAAGTCTGTGCTTCAAGCCCTTCTGTGAAACGCGATTCCGACATTGAGGGGGGCACTGACAAAAGGGTCCGCATTCAAATATTATAGGCTTTCCTCTCACTAGATATCCATTTTGATCATAAACAAACTCCCCACCATTTTTCATAGCACAAAAGCAATCATGAACACAACCTGAAATGCAACTACACCCAGTACCACTTCCTGATTGATGGAAGGCGAAAGGAGGAAACACAGTCCTAACAAGATACTCATAATACAATGGTTCTTGATCGTTGTCAATATCATTGAAGAGGAGAACTGGAACTGCCTCCTTCTTCAGTGAAATGTCGAGACTGAGATAACCAGACGGCCTCGCACACAATGGTTTAGCCCTGAGATTGTCGGCAAACTTCAAAATGGAGCTACCCATTTCGGGTTGACCATCAATTCTTACAAGCTTAAACTTGTAGACACCAAAACCCGACTTCCCCACATCAAACCAACAATCAAGAATTCTATATAGACCATCGTATACATAAACCTTACTTGCTACACTGCCCACGTACTTCATACCTCGAATAACCCTCACTTCAATCCCGTAGTGCATGCTTCTCTCCATTGCAAGATTCCCACCTTCAAGTTTCTGGTGCATGCATTGTTTTGAAAACTTGTCTTGGCCACCATGACCCGTATAGATTATCATGTCCCCAGCATCCTCATCGTCCTCATATCCACCAGAAACAATTACACTAGTAGCAATCGGCTCGCCATTCGAGCTCTGACTTGCAGGAACATAGTCAATTCCAGCTTGAGCTTGACCATGCAATCCAACAACACACAATTCCATCCTAAAGAAGAACAGATCGCCAATGTGCACCCCCGGAATAGAACCAACAATCCGTTTATCTCGATTCAGCCACAGACCGCGCTCTCTCATCAACGAAGAAGCTCTCAAATCACCCCGAAGCCGCCGGATTAGTCCCGAAGAATTCCTTTCCTCGTCCGCCGCCGACAACACACGCAACGAATCGAAAATCATCCTGGTCCGTCTCACCACATCGCGGAAGTACCTTTGATCCTCAACCCCAAGATCAGTCACTCGCACCAGCTCAGAAGACCTCTTATCGTACCTCCTCTTAGAGACGACCACAGTAGAAATCTGATTATCCTCCGGAACTGGTACAATCGCACGAGCATCAGGATCCACAACTTCAACATCCGCAAAGCTCTGATGTCCTTTGCTGCCAAAAGCAGACCTAAACAGCTCAGAAATGCGGTAAAATTCGGAGTAAACATTGTCCTTATCAGGAGAAATGGACGAAGACTGAGAAAACGGGGTTAGATTCTGAGCAAATTCAGAGTTGGGGGAGAAGAAGTTGGAGGTAGGGGTCGACAACAAGAAAGATTGCTGGATTGGTAGGGGTTGTTGCTGTTGGTGTTGTTGTTGTTGCTGCTGTTGTTGATGATGGGTCTGCCGAGTGTCGAAATGACCGTCAAATGGCTCGTGTTTCGGCTCCAATTTGGGGGTCAACAACCGGCCGGCGTCAACAAATTTGTTGAGAGAAGAGTTGATTGCGGTGGGTGTATTGGGTGAAGTAGCGGCACCGGCCGCCATTAGAGCAGTAGATGATGGGTCGGGGAGAAGATTGAGGTCTTGAAAAGGAATAGGAGAATCCATTGGAGATAAGAATCTTTTCCAAGAACTAGAATTACGGAGGTCTGGACATGGGGAAGAAGATCGATTGACGATTCCGGTCAGATTCTGCTAGGGTTTTGATGAAGAAAGGTCAGTCGGAGCTTCCATGGCGTAATTTGAAGGCATTAGCAAAATTCGAGCACGATTTGCAAGAACGCTGCTCTCTTAAATTTATTTTATTATTTTTATTTTTTTAACTTTTTCTTTTATTGTAAAAAAAAAAAACAAAATTACATTTTCAAGGCACAATTGCATTCATTGGTTCTAATTCTCAGACGATATTTTGTCTTAAATCTCGTATCTCGCCCTAGCTAAAATCCATTCACCTCTACTCCAATTGGCGAACATATTACCTGACTTTTACTAAAACATCAGAAGTTCAGATGTTTACACGTGTTTATAAATATAACAACAAGATCAGACGTTTAAATCAAGACGCTCAAATATTTACACGTGTTTATAAATATAACAAAATAAAATATGACAACAAGATCAGACGTTTAAATCAAGGCGTTCAAAAACAGATCAGACGCTCAAATCAAGACGTTCAAAATTGTACACGTATTTATAAATATAACAAAATATGACAACCAAATCAAACGTTTAAATCAAGGCGTTTAAATCTTTACCAATGTTTATAAATATAACAGGATCAGACGCTCAAATCAAGACGTTCAAATTTTTACACGTATTTATAAATATAACAAAATATGACAACAAGATCAGACGGTCAAATTTTTACACGTGTTTAAAAATATAACAACAAGATGATAAGTTCAAATATTTACACGTGTTTATAAATATAACAAATATAACAACAAGATCAGACGTTCAAATCAAGATCAAATTTTTAAATGTGTTTATAAAATATAACAACATGATCAGACGCTCAAACATGTTTATAAATATAACAACAATTCTTTACACCTGTTTATAAATATAACAACAAAATCAGAAGTTCAGGTTTTTACCTGTGTTTATAAATATAACAACAAGATAATGGTTTTGAAAATATAGTTTTTTTTATATGTCTATATTTGATCGTATATCATTAAATAGAGACTTCAGTGTTTATCAATATGACATATGTCTATCATAGATACACGTAAATCAATGTATATATTAGGGATAAACATTAATCGGTGATAGACATATGGATAGGTTTTTAGGTTATTTTAATCTTTTTCGTGAGTGAAGCTTATTTTGTCATATATGCAAGCACTTTAGACTAAATTAACCCAAATTGTTTTTTGCAACGGTATTTTAATTAATTCGAGGATTGAACCCATCACCTTTTAGTCACGGGCACAACTTTATGTCAATTGAGCTACGCTCGATTTGACTAAAATTTAACTTGCTAGTTAAAGGTAGATAATAAAACATAGAAATTAATGGATGAAGTAGTATTTATAAGCTTAATTTTCATAAACTAAAAAATTAATGGTTTAAAAAAAAATATCATTTTAATCTTACTTTTAAATTGTTTTAGGGTGCGTTTGAGATTGATTTTGAAAATGTCAAAAGCGGAGAATCTTAACCGTTTTACATGTTTCGGCTTAGGCTCCGTTTGGATTGCGGTAGTTTTTTAAAATAACTGATTGCGCTTTTAAAAAAATCAACTGTTTTACAAATCAAATTAGTGTTTGGTATAATTATTGTGATCGAAAAGTGATTTTAACCGATTTTAAAATAATTTGATTTACCAAACCCAAAAACCAGTTAATATTTTTTTCTTCCTTTAAAAACAACTTTCCTAAAAATTAGTCATAATCTCTAACTAACTTCTTGGGCTGGTTGCACAAATAACAATGAGGCCCAAACTAATTGCAAAATTTTTAAAATGTTTTACAAATATGGCAAAAAAAAATTATTTCTATCCGGAGACTTCTATCAGTGATAGAATTACAAAAATCTATAAAAAGCAGCGAAGACTTCTATCAACCATAAGATATCAGCGATAGAAAAAATTGGCAAAATTTATCCGCAAAATTTTTAAAACACATGCTATATTTTTAATTATTTTATTCTAAATTGACATCGGTTACAATTTAGATATCAGCGATAGAAAAAATTGCCCGCAAAATTTTTAAAACACATGCTATATTTTTAATTATTTTATTCTAAATTGACATCTGTTACAATTTCTCTCTCTATATATATTATTTTTCTTTCTGATCTATTTCATCGTTAATAAAATTTTGTTTGATTCAATTTTTTATAAGATATATTTTTTTATTTTGCAAAAATATTTTAATTAATGCGAGAATTGAACTGACCTCTTAATCACCGGACACAACTTTATGTCAATTGAGCTAGGCTCAATTTGTCAATTTTTTTTTTAAGATTGTAGTTAAATCACAACAATTTTGTATTATTTTACAAAATATCATAATTTTTTTTTAAAAGTAAAGGTTTCTAATATATATTTGTTGTGTTAGTAGATTTATGTGGCTCCAACTCAAGTAGACGCACAAGGAGGACTAACAACTTCTTTACCACTAAGCCAAGGTAAGATCTTATTATTTTATTCAGTTTTTAATATATAACTATGACAGGGGCTCGAGCTCCTGGACCTACTGTAGTTTCGCCTCTCATATGAGCATAGCTTGACCGACATATTGTATAGACTAGTGACCAAGAGGTCACGGGTTCGATCCCCACATTTATATGTTGTAAAAAAAAAAGATAGGTACAAAGTTTGAAAACATATTAGTAGTTCTTTCAAGTAAGGATACTAAATACGAGTACTAAATTATGTGTTGACGACCAAGAGGTCTATGGTTCGAATCCCCCCACCCCCATGTATTCAAGAAAAAAGTAAGGATACTAAGGTCCCGTTTGGGGTTGCGTTTGAAGGTGATTAAAGTGATTTTTAAATAATTTTAACCGTTTTTTTGTTTGGTAAATCCGATTTTATATTAATTTAAATCAAATCACTTTTTTAATTCCTTCCTTTTCTAAAATATGATAGGGAGTAGTTTTGAAATTGGATTCCCAAACAATCTAGTGCCTTTTCCAACTAACTTTCATAATTCCTATTTTATCCCTCCATAACTTCCATCTTCTCCCACGATCCATTCGTCCAAAACAAATTCATCCATTTTTTTTTTTCCTACTTTCAACTCTATTTTTTGGGAAACTTTTTTCGAAAGACAACTCTATCTTTTTGTTCTATAATTTTATTGAAATAATATATCAAGTAATTTAAAATGGTGGATAAAATTAAAATTAAAAATAAATTAACATTAATTTATTTTTCTTATATATTTTTTTAATTAAATTTGGAATAATAAAAATTATTTCTCACACCATTTTATCAAAATAAATTTAATTAAAAAAATTATATTTTGTAATTTTAATTATTATATTAAATTTTGTTTTTAATTCTTTGAAATTATATGTCTATTTTGGTTATTATAGTTAAATCTCTCAATTCTGTATTAGTTTACCAAACATTACCACCTATTTTTTTAGGTTTAAAATTGAAATTTACCAAACACTTATTTACTTCTTAGTACAACTGATTTTTCTAAAAGCACAGCAAACAATTATTTTCAAAGTCACCGCAATCCCAACGAAACAGAGCCTAAATACGAGTACTAAATTTTTTTGACCATGGATAATTATTTAATTTTTTATTTAAAAAATTCGGTTTTTTTTTTTTTTTTTTTTTAAGGAAAGAATTGAATTTCTAAACCTTTTTGAAAACTACTTTTACTTGAATTTTGAAAACATTCATAAAAACTACGTAACAAAACAAAGGAAAGTAGGGTTTGTAGGCTCAATTTTCAAAAATCAAACACCAATTACCTTTTAAAAGTTTATTGAATCTTCTATTAGTTATTCAAGAAGAATCCAAATTCATTTTAAAACCACTGCACCTGATCTACTATATTCTACTTCAAATATTGGATTTACTTCAAGTAAATAAATAAGTGTCTATTTTAGATTTTGTTAACTAATTTTATCTAGAAACAACCCAAACTAACTAAAATGTTTTTTAATACAAAATTTAATTATTGTAACATAATATTTTAAATTACACAAACCAAATTAAATTAAAATAAAGACATGTTTTCTTCTATGTAATCGCAATCTGTCACCCGTAATTCAGATGATTAGACATAAAGTATCGTGTTTGATGTTGTTTATAAAAATCTGCAATCGTAATGACTTGTGGACCTTACCTGTAATCGTGCCGTCCGATTACGTCATTTGATTAATCTCATTTTAGGTGATCAATCACATTCTGATTGATTATTATGTAGGATCCATCACTTTTTTACTAATTATTGTGTCTGACCCACTTTTTTTGACTAATTTTTGCGCCTGGCCCAACCTTCCTTACTCTAGATAAACAATATGATTTATTCCCAAATTAGTTACTAGAGTCCTCTCACAAATACTAGACTAAGAATACGAATGATTAGTTACTATAGTCGTCTCTCAAATACTAGATTAAGAATACGAATTCAAGTCAGATGTCAAGCAAGTGGTCTCGCGCGACTAGAAACTTTATTTTCAACTAGATTTATAACAATCACATATTTTTCATGCAGAATTTTATGGTACATGCACATAGTCGTGAATATTAACCATAGTAAAAACATGTTGGGCACATACAAGTGACAAAATTAGCTAAAAATAAGTCGTCAATTCCACATGTTTGTGCTAGTTCGGGTGGAGGTGGTGTACTAACATGGTGAATAAGGCGCAACTAATCTTGTAAATTTTTGGGATTATCGTTACTCATTTTGTTCCTGAAAGTGTACCTAAAGTCTTGTTTTATGGTATATTTAATCAAGTTGTGTGATACATTGGTTTAAAAGTAATGATGTTTTTGTACCTATTTTGTCGTGCTTAGTTTATGTTTGGCACAATCGCGTAAGATGTGTGTAGTCACCGTTAAGTTGATTACTCGTCCATAATTACTAGATCTAGTACTAGATATTAGTAATAACAATAACCTCGAGTGTGGAGATTTACAATGCCACCTTAATCAGTGTTGTAGGGATTGTACAAAATCAAAGAATGTGGTAGAAAATTTAGCGTGTGAAACCAGACGAGACCGACAAGGCAAAAAAAGAAGGAGAAATACCAAGATTTTTCAAATGAGATGGAGAGAGAGACAAACAATTAATTAAGATGCAATTTTTCATTGTTGATATATTTTTTTTTTATTAAGTAAGCTCATTATCATAATCAGTCAATTGTGGTTATAACTGATTATAGAAAAGTAAACACAATCAATGAGTTTATGATTATGATTAAACGAGGGAGCAAATCAACATAATTTCCGTAAACCGATTACGATTACAAGATTTCCATTACGATTAATAGGGATTTTCATCATGAAGAAGTAAACATTCCCTAAGTACAATTGTTGAGGACAAAACCTTGGTATCATTGATTCAAAGTGTTATTGAAGTTGACCAAATTTATGAATGTTATAAACCAAATCTATAATAGGATGTCTTGTTTTAACAACATATAAATGTACAAAAGAGACAAGTTTACTCAAATTTTCAAACATTATTAAAGAAACATAATTTTTGATCCATTTTATCAAACACTTTCAACTATAATAGAAGAGTTGGATTGTTCATGAATAGCCGACAATCATCTTAATAACAATGTTTTTGGTTGTGCTTATAATGTTTTGTTTTCTTTTTACTTCTTAGGTATAATTGTGCATTTTACCAAATTCAAAACTTTTGATATGCAAACAATATGATTTTGGTCCAATTTTCATTATCATTAAAAGAAAACATCACATCATAAAATTATTGCATAAAATAAAAGATATCCTAAGTTAAAATATCAAACTTGTCATCTCTTGTCGCAAATCACCACAAGAAAAACTATAACCAAAATTCGTTTGTATTATACACTAATTCAATGAATGATCTTTGTCGGGTAGACGATTATTTATTGAATGAGCCAAAAAGTTAGAATTCGAGATAAAAGCTTTTATTAGTTTCTTAATGGTGATATAAAGCCTATTAATCCTAAATTGAAATAAGTTGATAAACTTTCTTTCATCAAAAAGAAAAAAAATTGATAAACTTTCTTGCTTTCACCATCACATTCCTCTCATTTACCAATTGCTTGTTACTTTATGCTTTTGTTATAAATGTTGGATAAACCCTAAAATTAAATTAAGTTAAAATATTATTTTGGTCTCTATATTTAGGATTTCTTCTATTTCAATCCATGTACTAATTTCAAATGTTCAAATATTTTTTGTCTAAATTTAGTTCTTATTATTAGTTCTTATTATTTTCTTTTTAATTAAATTAAATAATAATAATAATTTCTATGAAAAAAAAAAAGACACCATGTAAATAATTTTCAAAATTTATAGATGGAATGCTAATATTTTTTTATTTTGAAAAGTCGACAATAAATTAATAGTAAGACTTATTATGAGTAAAATCAATCATGACAAAATAAAGTCTCAATGGATTAGAAGTCAAAATTTGTGAGGATTGACCCAAAGGAAGATGGGAGAAGATCTGAAATAATAAGCCTACGATTAAAATCGAGGAGCCCGACCCTTCTTTGGGTTGGGCCGAGACGCCAAGTGTCGACCCTAAGGGTCAGTAGAACCGAAACGAAACCACCCCTCATTTGGGCGGTTATTTTGTCATTAATCCCTTGAGTGTTACAATGCTCATCAATGGACCACTCAAATGAAGAAAACGGTTTATAACGGCTATCTTGAGAGTCTATAAAAAGATAAAATGAAAGATGAAAAGGGTAATTGAGATTTATTTCATATAAGTTATTTCACCAAAATATTTTCAAACGTGACTTGATCGTCAGAGTCTGTGTGGTTAGCACCACACCCGATGCAAGACATCACTTTTATTATATCCTGCAGGTCCGTACTCGTTCTATCAAGATACAAATTCATTGTTGACCAAATTATGGCATCAACAAAACAAATTTTAAGATTTATTGGAAGTATATGAACTAAATTTGGACATTTGAAAGTGTAATACCTAAAATAGAAAAACTTGGTATTTCATTACTTATAAATTTTGTAACTCTTGGTTTTATCATTTTTTCATGGATCGACATGCAAATTTTAAATTCAAAACAATCTTTCACAATAATAACATTTTTTTTACAACATGTAAGTTGGGGAATTCAAATCTCTAACCTTTTGGTCGATGATACATATTTTATGTCAGTTGAGCTGTGTTTATATGGACAATTCACAATAATGATATTAATCCTATGTTATAAGTTAAAGTAGTTAACGAGTAAAAAAAATACATAGTTAATGGAAAAAAGAAAAAATAGGACATAGCATAAAGATAGAAATCCTAAAGTGTATCTAGAATATAGCATAATGATATTAATCTTATGTTATAAGATAAAATTCTATAAAAATAAAGTGTATCAGTAGCTATCATTGATAATCATTTATTTGCTATCAGTGATTATCCCTTATAAAAATTGACATATTTACAAATATTTTTAAAAAATATGTTGCAACCGCTAAATAGAAATCTTAAATTGACATTTGGTGCAATTTCTTAATGAATGAGCATCATACATATACATTTTTTTTCATGTAAGTAATGAATCGTGTGGCCTGCTATGCAATTAATGATATTTCTGATGGATGCATTTCACTCTCTCCCACTTATCATTTCTGTGGGACTTATTTAAAAATTAAATATTTTATTTATTATAATTCATTTAAAGTTAAATATTATTCATTTTATTTTAATACATTCAAAATTGCAGGGTTGAATATTGTTAATATGAAAATAAAGAATATATATTTTTGTTAAATCGAGCCTAACTCAATTGACATAAGATTGTGTTCTTAGGTCATGAGCTCAATCCGCACACTAATTAAAATACCGTTGCAAAAAAAAAAAAAAAAAAATAATAATAATTTTGATACGTTAACTTAAAATTAAATATTACTAAATTGGTCTAAAATATATATATAAAAAAAAAATGAGAGAAATGATGAGACTACAAACAAAAATTATGAGAATAAATTGAGAGAAAAATGATGAGACGCACCAAAATTATAATAAAATTAAAGAGAAAAAGTGTGGGTCTCACGAACTCTATGATGAGTTTAAAGTGAGTTGAAAGGGTGTAACTCATTGGTAGGAGGGGATAAATTCGGGTAGCTTTCTCCTTGTCCGAGTAGATTTGAATTTGGAACCCAATCTCATCAAATTTCAAATTCATAATCCAACACAAAATTAAAATCTGAGAGACATACTAAAATCTTTTTAAGAGATTTATTTAAAAAAAAACTCGATAATTAAAGAACAAAACTTGTAATTTCAATTTCAAGTTAAATGAAACGAATAAAAATTAGAAACCAGTCTTCAAAATGAAGTTTCTTGAAAGGGTCAAGGAGGAAGTTGAGTTCCGACCTATTAAAATACCGACTAGATAATGGAGTGGGCCTAATGAAAAAAGGGTACGGACAAAATTGTGTCTCATTATTTGACGGGTTGCGTATGTGTATGTCCACATGTTAATGACTAAAATTTTATTTTGTTTTCTATAGTTTGATTTCATTCCATATTTACTAAAATATCTAAATTTAGTTTTTATATTTTTAATAAATTTTAAATAATAATAATACGCAATCAAAGACGATAGGAATATATTTCTAAAATTTATAGAATGAAGACTAGTATAATTATTATTTTTAGAACAAATAATAATAAACGAATTGAAATTTAAATAAGGTTATTGGTTATAAGTTAACAAAAATGTATTTACTTCTGAAATTAATATGACGTTATTAAAAAAAAATAGTATCTCATTATTAAAATTTTTAAAACAATATTTCAATACAAAAATTAAAAATGAAATTTTTTAAAAAAATATATTTATTCACGATGTTGAAATTGAATATAAATACTAAATCATTATTTAAATATGATGTGAGTATTTTTATTATTGATTATTGTTGTATAATATTTTTTTGGTCAAATGATACAAAATACTCATCCACTTTAAAATAGGTTTCAATTATACTTTTAGACTTTGAAAAATATAATATTAACCGTACTTTAAAATTGTTCCAAAAAAAAAAATCGAATTTTTCCACTAAAATAAAGGACCAAAATTGATGTGACAACTAATGTGTAAAAAGTAAAAGGTATACGTGACATCAATTACAACTCAATTTATTTTTACGACATTGATACCTCAATTTTAACTATATACAATATTGATAGTTGTTTGTCATTTATTTCAACTCAAATGATATTAGTGACATCATTTACAACATCATTCACAAACTCGATTTTAACGTGAATGATTTGGTAAATGATGACACATATGCATCAAAAATTTACCCATCAACTTAATTTGTTAGTTTTATTAAGGGCAATTTTTGTAACAATATCAAAGTTCAAGGGTAAAGTGAGACTTTTTAGGGGGAGTTTGACCCCCTGTTTTGGGTTCAAAACCGTGAGAATCAAAACAGTTGAGAGTTTGTTTGGGAGGGTTCTGAACGCTGGGAATTAGAAAACAGTGTTTGGGGTGCATGTTAGGAAGCTTGGGAATCAGAGGTGCAGTGTTCTGAAACCCGGGTTTGGATAATTGTTTTTTTTTTTTTTTTTTTCCCTTTTTCCTTTTGTTACTTCGTTTTTTTCTTCTTCTTATTTTCTAATGGATGTTTTGTGAATTTTAGAATTTTTTATGCAACATGTGATTTTTTTAGACGTTTGAATGAAACATTTAATTTATGTTATAGTCTAAGAGTAAGAAAATTATTTTCAACAATCAAGACATTGCTTACCAGAATAAAAATATATAATTGGATAAAGAATTAAAAAATAAATGCATCATTCAAACGTCTCCAAAACACATAACATGTCATGTCAATCATTTTAAAAAAAAAAAAAAAAAAATACATATTTGGATGGGAAATAAAAAAAAAAAAATTTAAAAACCTAAAAGGTATGAAAACAAGAATAAAATAACAACCTACTATTATATTTGGATAATATTCCTCTAAATATGTGTCCTTAAATACAAATTGAAGTTTATAATTTCAAACATTTCCTAAAATTCGCATGAATTATGAAACGAAAAAAAAAAAAAAAAATTGTAATAAGAGGAAAATTACATCCTATTTTGAAATAAATTTAATATTGTTATTCATTATTATTTTTTAATTTCAATTTGTTAATATAATTTTTTTTTTTTTAATATTAACATGACTAAATCGCTTAAAATATATATATATTTTTTTATCTTACCCTTACAAAAGTAAACATATTTTAAACTATTGTTAGATTTTTTTTTAGTATTGTTTGATTAAATATGGATTTTTTTAGTATTGTTTGATTAAATATGGATGAATTAAAAGAATAATTTTATTTAGATAAATATAATTAGAAAACTATGTAATTATAATTAAAGATGACAGAATTGAAAGAAAAATAGTAAGACATACTATAATAATGAGAAAAATGGAAAGATAAATGTTGGGATCCACCTAGAAAAAAATGTAGAGAGAGAAATGGTGGACCCCACAATATATTGTAATTTTAAGAAAAACCATATATTTGTGGAGTGTTTGAGAGAAGTAACCCATAGATTTGACTTCCCAAATCCCGAGTTTTCAATCCGTTGTCCCAAGTATGGTTTTGGATCCTAAAACCAAAACCACCTCAATTTAAAACAGGGGCCAACGCCCCTTAAAGTTTCAAAACAGGGGGCCAAACGCCCCTTAAAGTCTCGGACAGAAACATAACTCAAAATTTTGGAGTATTTTGTATAATTTAAATATTTTTAATTCAAAATAGTTTGATTTTTCGAAAAAATGGAACTTTTGTTTCTTCTTTAATTAATGACAATAATTTTTTTTTTTTTTAATATGTACTGCACAATACCCGATAACATTGTCAAAAGTACTTTCGCGAAAAATTAAAAACAAAATGTAATAAAAGGTAATGAAAATTGAATATTTCTTGTCACGAGAAACCAATTTATTTTTTTAATTATATAAAAAAAAAATCTAATTTTAATATGCATGCAATTAATAAAGTGAAATATTTTAATGCATGTTTTTTTTAATCTAATATTTATTAATATTTGATGAAGGTTGTTTACGGTTCCACAAAGACTAAATGGAAACATAATCTTAAGTGAACCATTTGATAATAATAATCATTATTTATTTATTTATTTTTTTTACATCAACCCAAACACTTAGTAGATAAAATTAATTAAAAAAAAAACTTAGTAAATAAAAAAAAATTATTGACATTTCAAAGTAGATAACTAAATTATTTACCTTCCCAATGGTTGAAAGGAAAAGAAACAAAATTTTTACTTTTGATGTTTTTTCACGTCATCAATTACGAGGTGAGAGATGAAACTCTCGATATTTGAAATGATAAATGATATTTTGTTCAATTAAAGTATGTTTGAATAGATACATTTTGACGTTTTCTACAATAAAGTAAGTGCTCTTTTATAATTGGACCGCTATAAAAATGATATTTTTTTAAAAAAAAAGAATAGTACTATTTTAAAGGGTAGAGAATACTATTCTGATTTTCTCAACATGTTTGTAGGCCCTTTTATTTATGTGTTTTTAACTTTTTCTTCTCCTCTACTACCATAAATAATAATTATACTTTTTTTTTTTACACTAAATGTAAATTAAACATTAATTCACAAATCAATAAATACTATCAATTTTATAATTAAAAAATACTATTCGACAAACTTATAAAAAAATAGCATTTGAAATTTCGGGTAGATTTCAATTATGTCTTTAAAATTTGAAAAATTATATTTTAATCATCAAACTTTGAAATTGTTTAAAAAAAAATTCAATAAAGAGTTTTTTAAAATAAAAATGGCATAAATTATACCCATTAGGATTCAGATCAAATATATAACATTTACATTCTAAAAACAACTATTTTTTTTTACATGTATACAGATTTTGAATTTTAGATTTTAAAATGTAAAATTTTACTTGAAATGATAAATTTTTTAACAAATATAATATTTTAAATTATAAACTCAATTCAATTTTGCTAAATTAAAATATCTATAATATAATATATTATAGATTATATGATATAATAAAATAATAATTATACAAAATTTATAACATAAAATATGCTATAAATTAATTAGTTTATATTCAACCTAATATTTAGTTGTAACTATTCCTAGTTTTATAATTTTTAACTCATTTTAAATAATTAGTTAAATTGTGATTCAATTGTTAAATCTGTTAAAAAAAAAATATACATATTTAAAAATATGAAATTTCTTTTTATTGAATTTTTTGTTTATATTTTTTTAGAATCAATTTCAAAATTAGAAGGGTATTATTGAAACTCGTCCCAAAATTTAAGAGCATTTTTGTATAATTTAAGCGTAAATTTATTAAAACTTGTTAATCCACATCTTTTAATTTATAGAGTTATGATTATGGCCAAATACAAAGGAATGGCAAATGAAGCAAATGTTTCCAAAAGTCTCAAATTGAAGTAACACTTGCGATTACCCATTTGCAACAACGATGCTCTCTTCATTTTTTTTTTTTTTAACTAAAAAATAAATAAATTATATTTTCAAGGCTCAATTACATTTCTTGGTTTTCATTTCCACGAGACATATTACCTGACTTTTATTAAAAGATCAGAAGTTTCTTCAAAACTCTACACGTGTTTATAAAATCTATTTACCTCGTCCTCAATTGGTGAACATATTACCTAACTTTTACTAAAAGATCAAAAGTTTGTTCAAAGCTCTACACGTGTTTATAAATTCATTTACCTCTGCCCCAATTGGTGAACATATTACCTAACTTTTACTAAAAGATATCGTTCAAATCTTTACACGTGTTTATAAATCCATTTACCTCTGCCCCAATTGGTGAACATATTACCTGACTTTTACTAAAAGATAAGTTTCTTCAAAGCTCTACACGTGTTTATAAATCCATTTACTTCTGCCCCAATTGGTGAACATATTACCTAACTTTTACTAAAAGATATCGTTCAAATCTTTACACGTGTTTATAAATCCATTTACCTCTGCCCCAATTGGTAAACATATTACCTGACTTTTACTAAAAGATCAAAAGTTTCTTCAAAACTCTACACGTGTTTATAAAATCTATTTACCTCTGCCCCAATTGGTGAACATATTACCTAACTTTTACTAAAAGATATCGTTCAAATCTTTACACGTGTTTATAAATCCATTTACCTCTGCCCCAATTGGTAAACATATTACCTGGTTTTTACTAAAAGATCAAAAGTTTCTTCAAAACTCTACACGTGTTTATAAAATCTATTTACCTCTGCCCCAATTGGTGAACATATTACCTAACTTTTACTAAAAGATCAAAAGTTTGTTCAAAACTCTACACGTGTTTATAAATTCATTTACCTCTGTCCCAATTGGTGAACATATTACCTAACTTTTACTAAAAGATATCGTTAATCAAATCTTTACACGTCATAGTCGTATGTTTTATTGGGTATAATTGTGCATTTTATCAAATTCAATTTTTTTAAAAAAATATTTTAATTAATGTGGATTGAACCATGACCTCTTAATCAAAAACTATAACCAAAATTCATTTGTATCATACGTTAATTCAATAAATGATCTTTGTAGGGTAGATAATTATTTATTGAATTAATCCTATATTGAAATAAGTTGATAAACTTTCTTTAATCAAAAAGAAAAAAAATGGATAAACTTTCTTGCTTTCACCATCACATTCCTCTCATTTACCAATTGCTTGTGACTTTATGCTTTTGTTATAAATTTTGAATAAACCCTACAATTAAATTAAAATATTTAAATTTATTGGGTGTACTTCTAATAAATATTATTTTGGTCTCTATATATTTAGGACCTCGTTCTATTTCAATCCATGTACTAATTTCAAATGTTTAAATATTTTATTAAGTGTACTTTCAATAAATCTTAAATTTAGCTTTTATTATTAGTTTGGAGTTATTTTCTTTTTAATTGATTAAATAATAATAATAATAATTTTCATGCAAGAAAAGACACCTGAATATTTTTCAAAATTTATAAAGAAAATGCTAATAATTTTTTTATTTTGAATAATGTTTTTTTATTTTGAATAGTCGACAATAAACTAATAGTTGCCAAACCGAGCATAGCTCAATTGACATAAGGTTGTGTCCGTGACTATGAGCTAAAGTTGTGCCCGTGACTATGAGGTCATGGGTTCAATCCTCGCTTTAATTAAAATACTGTTGCAAAAAAAATAAACTAATAGTAGGACTTATTATGAGTAAAAACAAACATGACAAAATAAAGTCCATCAGAAGTCAAAATTTATGAGGATTGACCCAAAGGAAGATGGGAAGATCTAGAAAATGCTAATAATTTTTTTTTATTTTGAATAGTCGACAATAAATTGTAGGACTTATTATGAGTAAAATCAATCATGACGAAATAAAGTTCGAATGGATTAGAAGGCAAAATTTATGAGGATTGGGCCAAAGGAGGATGAAAGATATGAGAAGATCTAAAATATTAAGCCCACGATTAAAATCGAGGCCGACCCTGCTTTAGGTCGGGCCGAGACGCCAAGTGCCAACCCCAAGGGTAAGCAGAACCGAAACGAAACCACCCCCATTTGGGCGGTTATTTTGTCATTAATCCCCTAAGTGTTAGGATGTTCATCAATGGACCACTTAAATGAAGAAAAGTGTTCATAACGACTGTCTTTTTTTTTTTTTTTTTTTTTGACACATGTTGGCGTGGAGGATTGAACCTAGGACCTCATGGTCACTAGACGATACATGTCGTTGAGCTATGCTCTTGTTGGTCATAACGTTAACGTCTATCTTGTGAGGGAAAAGGTAATTGAGATTCATTTCATTTAAGTTATTTCTTGCCATATTAGAGATCTTTTTCCATATTTACCAAAATATTTCCAAACCTGACTTGATCGTCTTAATGGTTAACACCACATCGATGCAAGACATCACTTCTATTATATCCTGCAGGTCCGTACTCGTTCTACCGAGATACAAATTAAATTGACCAAATTATGGCAACATCAAAAACGAATTTTAAGATTTATTGGAAGTATATGAACTAAATTTGGACATTTGAAAGTGTAATACCTAAAATAGAAAAACTTGGTATTTCATTACTTATAATTTTTGTAACCCTTGGTTTTATCATTGTTTTCATGGATGGACATGCAAATTTTAAATTCAAAACAATCTTTCACAATAATAACATTTTTTTTTACATGTAGGTTGTGGAATTCCTGACCTCTTGGTCGATGATACATATTTTATGTCAGTTGAGCTGTGCTCAGGTTGACAATTCACAATAATGATATTAATCCTATGTTATAAGTTAAAGTAAACAAAATACATAGTTAATGAAAAAAAGAAAAATTAGAAGAAATCCTAAAGTGTATTTCAGTAGAACATAGCTTAATGATATTAATCTTATGTTATAAGATAAAATTCTATAAAAATAAAGTGTATCAGTAAACTATCATTGATAATCATTGATTAGTGATTATCACTTATAAAGAATGACATATATTTACAAATCTTTTCAAAAAATGTTGCAACCGCTAAATAAAAATCCTAAATTGACACATTTGGTGCAATTTCTCAATGAATGAGCATCATACATATACATTTTTTTCGTGTAATAGTAATGAATCGTCTAGCAATATCTCTGCTATACTATTAATGATACTTCAGATGGATGTATTTCACTCTTTCTCCCACTTATCATATCTTGTGAGACTTATTTGAAAATTAAATATTTTATTTATTATAATTCATTTAAAATTAAATATTATTCATTTTATTTTAATACATTCAAAATAAAATATCATTTATTTTGTAGGGTTGAATATTGTTAATATAAAAATAAAGAATATATGTTTTTTTTTAAATTTTGATGCGTTAACTTAAAATTAAATATTACTTTTAAAATATTTATATGAGAAATTAGCCTAAAATATATATATAAAAAAAAGAGAGAAAAATGATGAGACTATAAAAATTATGAGAATAAATTGAGAGAAAATTGGTGGGACGGTGGGACGCACCAAAATTATAATAAAATTAAAGAGAAAAAGTGTGGGTCTCACGAACTCTACGATCGGTTTAAAGTGAGTTGAAAGGGTGTAACTCATTGGTACGAGGGGATAAATTCGGGTACCTTTCTCCTTGTCCCAATAGATTTGAATTTGGAACCCATTCTCATCCAAATTCAAATTCATAGTCCAACACAAAATTAAAATGTGAGAGACATACTAAAATCTTTTTAAGAGATTTATTTAAAAAAACTCGATAATTAAAGAATAAAACTTGTAATTTCAATTTCAAGTTAAATGAAACGAATAAAAATTAGATACCAGCCTTCAAAATGAAGTTTCTTTAAAGGGCTAAGGAAGAAGTTGAGTTCTGGCCTATTAAAATACCGACTAGATAATGGAGTGGGCCTAATGAAAAAAGGGTACGGACAAAATTGTGTCTCATCATTTGATGGGTTGCGTATGTATATGTCTGCATGCTAACGACTAAAATTTTATTTTGGTTTCTATAGTTTGATTTCATTCTATATTTACTAAAATATCTAAATTTTAGTCTTTATACTTTTAATAAATTTTAAATATAATTATTTAAAGTTAACTTTTAAATAAGCAATAATAATAATTCTCATGGAAAGATAATATGAATATGTTTTTAAAATTTATAGAAAGAAGATTAGTATAATTTTTTTTTAGAACAAATAATAATAAACTAATTGAAATTAATATAAGGTTATTGGTTATAAGTTAACAAAAATGTATTTTCTTCTGAAATTAATATGACGTTATTAAAAAAATTAGTATCTCATTATTAAAATTTTAAAAACAATATTTCAATACAAAAATTAAAAATGAAATTTTCAAAAAAAAAAATATTTATTTACGATTTTGAAATTGAATATAAATACTAAATCATTATTTAAATATGATGTGAGTATTTTTATTATTGATTATTGTTGTATAATATTTTTTTTAGTCAAATGATACAAAATATTGATCCCTTCAAATAGGTTTCAATTATACTTTTAGACTTTGAAAAATATAATATTAACCGAACTTTAAAATTGTTAAAAAAAAAAAAAAATCGATTTTTTCACTAAAATAAAGGACGAAAATTGATGTGACAATTAATGTGTAAAAAGTAGAAGGTATACGTGACATCAATTACAACTCAATTTTTTTTTTACGACATTGATAACTCGATTTTAACTATATACAATATTGATAGTTGTTTGTCATTTATTTCAACTCAAATGATATTATTGACATCATTTACAACATCATTCACAAACTCGATTTTACCGTGAATGATCTTGTAAATGATGTCACATATGTTTCAAAATTTTACACATCAACAAATTTATCAACAAATTTCTTAGGATTGAAAAAAAAAAACTAATTTTGTAATTAGAGGAAAATCACATCCTACCTTGAAATAAATTCAATATTGTTAATCATTATTATTTTTTAATTTTAATTTGTTAATATATATATATATATATATATATATTTTTACCACTTAGAAAATTAAACAATTGTTAGATTTTTTTTAGTACCAACTATTCTTTGATTAAATATAGATGAATTAAAAGAGAGGGTGGAATTAGAGGAAAAATAGTAGGAGAGGAGTAACCCATAGATTTGGCTTTCCAAACCCGGAGTTTTCAATCTCTTTCTCCAAACATGGTTTTGGGTTCTAAACTCAAAACCACCCGAATCTAAAACAGGGGGTCAGGAGTAACCCATAGATTTGGCTTTCCAAACCCGGAGTTTTCAATCTCTTTCTCCAAACATGGTTTTGGGTTCTAAACTCAAAACCACTCGAATCTAAAACAGGGGGCCAAACGCCCCTTCAAGTTTCTGACACTAAAACGTAACTCAAAGTTTTGGAGTATTTGGTATAATCTAAATATTTTTAATTCAAAATAGTTTTATTTTTCGAAGAAAGGGAACTTTTGTTTCTTCTTTAATTAATGACAATAATTGTTTTTTTTTTAATATGTTCTCACAATACCCGATAACATTGTCAAAACTCAAAAGTACTTTGCAGAAAATTAAATATTTATTAACATTTGATGAAGGTTGTTTACGGTTCCACAAAAAGACTAAATAGAAATATAATCTTAAGTGAACCAAAGGATAATAATAATCATGAATTTTTATTTATTTTTTACATCAACCCAAACACTATTTAGTAGATAAAATTAATTAAAAAAAACAAATTATTGACATTAGATTACTAAATTTCTTACCTTCCCAATGGTTGAATTGAAAAGAAAAAAGATTGCTACTTTCGATGTATTTGAGATCATTAATTACAAGGTGAGAGATGAAACTCTCAATTAGAATATGTTTGAATAGATACATTTTGACGTTTTCTATCATAAAGTAAGTGCTTTTTAATAATTGGACCGCTATAAAAATGATGATTTTTTTTTTTTAAAAAAAGAATAGTACTATTTTAAAGGGTAGAGAATATTATTCTCATTTTCTCAACCGGTTTGTAGGTCCCTTTTATTTATGTGTTTTTAACTTTTTCTCCTCCCTCTAATACTATAAATAATAAATATAGATTTTTTTTTTTTCACTAAATGTAAATTAAACATTAATTCACAAATCAATAAATACTATCAATTTTATAATTAAAAAAAACTATTCATCAAACTTCTAACATTTGAAATTTATGGTAGATTTCAATTATGTCTTTAAAATTTTAAAAATTATATTTTAATTATAAAATTTTGAAATTTTTTCAAAAGAATCCATTAAAGAGTTTTTTTTTAAATAAAAATTGCATAAATTATACACGTTGGGTTTCTTAAAAATAATTTTTACACAAATGATCAAACATATAAATATTTACCTTCTAAATACTATTTACACAAATGAACAAACATATAAATATTTACCTTCTAAAAACAAGTACTTTTTTTTTACAATGTATACAGATTTTAAATTTTAAATTTTAAAACGTAAAATTTTACCTGAAATGATAAAAACTTTAACAAATATAATATTTTAGATTATAAATTCAATTCAATTTTGTTAAATTAAAATATGTATAATATAATATATTATAAATTATATGATATGATAAAATAATAATTATACAAAACTTATAACATAAAATATGCTATAAATTAATTAGTTTACATTCAACTTAAAGTTGAATATTTAGTTGTAAGTATTCGTAGTTTTATATTTTTTTTAACTCATTTTAAATAATTAGTTAAATTGAGATTCAATTTTTAAATCTATTAAAAAAACACATATTTGAAAAGAGGAAATATAATTTTTTTTTTTTATTGAATCCTTTATTTATATATTTGTTTAGATATTGTTTTTAATAAATTTCAAAATTAAAAGGGTATTATTGAAACTTGTCCCAAAATTTATAGAATTATCAATACGGCCAAAGAGAAAGAAATAGAAGATGAACCAAATGTTTCCAAAAGTCTCAAATTGAAGTAACACTTGTAATTACTGAATGAGTATTTTACAATTTGCAACAGCGCTGCTCTCTTGATTTTTTTATTTATTATTTTTTAAAACTTTTTTTTATTGTAAAAAATAAATAAACTATATTTTCAACTCTCAATTGCATTTCTTGGTTCTCATTCTCACGCGATATTTTGTCTTAAATCTGGTCTTAGCTAAAATTCATTCACGGTGAACATATTACTTGACTTTTACTAAAAGATCAGATGTTTCTTTAAATCTCTACACGTGTTTATAAATTCATTTAACTCTGCCTCCAATGGGTAAACATATTACCTAACTTGTACTAAAAGATATCGTTCAAATCTTTACACGTGTTTATAAATTCATTTACCTCTCCACCAATTGGTGAACATATTACCTAACTTTTATTCAAAGATATCGTTCAAATCAAATCCATTTACCTCTGCCCCAATTGGTGAACATATTACCTGACTTTTACTAAAAGATAGTTAGTTCAAATCTTTACACGTGTTTATAAATATAACAACAAAATCATCAAAAGTTCAAATTTACACGTGTTTATAAATATAACAACAAGATATCAGAAGATCAGATTTTTACACGTGTTTATAAATATAACAACAAGTTCAGAAGTTCAAATCTTTCAAATCTTTATTCGTGTTTATAAATATAAAACCTATAAATATAACAACGAGATAATGTTTTGAAAATATGATTTTTTTTATGTGTATATATTTGATCATTGTATATCATTGGATAAATTACTGGTTCAATTTTTTTTTCATTTTAATGTTACCTTCAAATTGTTTGAGTGCATTTGAGATTGGTTTTGAAAAGGTAAAAAGGGGAGAATCTTAGCCATTTTACATGTTTTTGCTGAAAATCACCCCTTCTAAAAACAACTTTCCTAAAATAATAAGCCTACGATTAAAATCGAGGAGCCCGACCCTCCTTTGGGTTGGCCCGAGACGCCGAGTGTCGACTCCAAGGGTCAGTAGCCACCCCCATTTGGGGGGTTATTTTGTCATTAATCTCGTGAGTGTTACAACGCTCATCAATGGACCACTCAAATGAAGAAAACGGTTCATAACGAATATCTTGAGAGTCTATAAAAAGAGAAAATGAAAGATGGAAAGGGTAATTGAGATTTATTTCATATAAGTTATTTTACCAAAATATTTTCATACCTGACATCGTCAGAATCTGTGTGGTTAGCACCACACCCGATGCAAGACATCACTTCTATTATATCTTGTAGGTCCGTACTCGTTCTACCGAGATACAAATTTATTGTTGACCAAATTATGGCATCAACAAATCGAATTTTAAGATTTATTAGAAGTATATGAACTAAATTTGGACATTTGAAAGTTTAATACCTAAAATAGAAAAACTTGGCATTTCATTACTTATAAATTTTGTAACCCTTGATTTTATCATTTTTTTCATGGATGGACATGCAAATTTTAAATTCAACACAATCTTTTACAATAATAACATACAACATGTAAGTTGGAGAATTCAAATCTCTAACCTTTTGGTCCATGATACATATTTTATGTCAGTTGAGCTGTGCTCATATTGACAATTCACCATAATGCTATTAATACTATGTTATAAGTTAAAGTAGTTAATGAGTAAAAAGAATACATAGTGAATGGAAAAAAGAAAAATTAGAACATAGCCATTAAAGATAGAAATTCTAAAGTGTATCTCAATAGAACATAGCATAATGATATTAATCCTATGTTATAAGATAAAATTCTATAAAAATAAAGTGTATCATTAGCTATCATTGATAATCATTGATTTGCATTATCACTTATAAAAATTGACATATTTACAAATATTTTCAAAAAATTGTTATAACCGCTAAATAGAAATTCTAAATTTACATTTTTTTTTTTCATGTAAGTAATGAATCAATGCTATGCTATTAATGATATTTCAAATAGATGCATTTCACTCTTTCTTTCACTGTGGGACTTATTTGAAAATTAAATATTTTATTTATTATAATTCATTTTAAATTAAATATTATTCATTTTATTTTAATACATTCAAAATAAAATATCATTTATTTTGTAGGGTTGAATATTGTTAATATGAAAATAAAGAATATATGTTTTTTGTTTTAATTTTGAGTTAACTTAAAATTAAATATTACTTTTAAAATATTTATATGAGAAATTCGTCTAAAATATATATATAAAAAGAACAATAGAGATATGATGAGACTAAAAAATTATGAAAATAAATTGAGAGAAAAATGATGGGACGCACCAAAATTATAATAAAATTAAAGAGAAAAAAGTGTGGGTCCCACGAATTCTACCATGAGTTTAAAGTGAGTTAGAAGGGTGTAACTCATTGGTACGAGGGGATAAATTCGGGTACCTTTCTCCTTGTCCCAGTAGATTTGAATTTGGAACCCAATCTCATCAAAATTCGAATTCATAGTCCAACACAAAATTAAAATTTTATAGACATACTAAAATCTTTTTAAGAGATTTATTTTAAAAAAACTCGATAATTAAAGAACAAAACTTGTAATTTCAATTTCAAGTTAAATGAAACGAATAACTAGAAACCAAGTCTTCAAAATGAAGTTTCTTGAAAGGGTCAAGGAGGAAATTGAGTTCTGACCTATTAAAATACCGACTAGATAATGGAGTGAGCCTAATGAAAAAAGGGTACGGACAAAATTGTGTCTCATCATTTGATGGGTTGGGTATGTGTATGTCCACACATGCTAACAGCTAAAATTTTATTTTGGTTTCTATAGTTTGATTTCATTCTATATTTACTAAAATATCTAAATTTAGTCTTTATACTTTTAATAAATTTTAAATATAATTATTTAAAGTAATTTTTGTCAAAATTAAGTAAGCAATAATAATATTGTTCATGTAATTAAAGACACAATGTAAATATGTTTCTAAAATTTATAAAAAGAAGACTAGTACAATGTTTTTTAGAATAAATAATAATAAATTATAATTTTAAGATTTATTGAAAATATAGAGACTAAATTTAAACCTTTAAAAGTACTCCGAATAAAGTGAAATGAAACTCAAAGTATAAAATTAAAATGATATTTAATTATTGAGCATACTTTTTAACCCATCTACTTAAATAAAGTTGAAAGCTTAAAATTAATTACAAATTAGTATGAATTCAATCTAACAATAAAATAAAATTAAAATGATATTTAATTATTGAGCATAGTTTTTAACCCATCTACTTAAATAAAGTTGAAAGCTTAAAATTAATTATAAATTAGTATGAATTCAATCTAACAATAAAATACAATAACATTGTTTGTAGGTTAATTTATAATATATATTAATTGAACAATATCCGACTCTTTTGATTAATGATATATGTTTAAACTAATTGAAATTAATATAAAGTTAGTTGGTTATAAGTAAACAAAAATGTATTTGCTTCTAGAATTAATATAACGTTATTAAAAAAATTAGTATCTCATTATTAAAATTTTAAAAACAATATTTCAATACAAAAACTAAAAATTAAATTTTCAAAAAAAAAATATTCATTTACGATGTTGAAATTGAATATAAATACTAAATTATTATTTAAATATGATGGAAGTATTTTTATAATTGATTATTGTTATATATATATATATTTTGTCAAATGATACAAAATACTCATCCACCTTGAAATAGGTTTCAATTATACTTTTAGACTTTGAAAAATATGATATTAACGGAATTTTAAAATTGTTCAAAAAAAAAAAAAATCGATTTTTTATCTAAAATAAAGGAAGAAAATTGATATGACAAATAATGTGTAAAAAGTAAAAGGTATCCGTGACATCAATTACAACTCAATTTTTTTAAGACATTGATAACTCAATTTTAACTATATACAATATTAATAGTTGATTGTCATTTATTTCAACTCAAATGATATTATTGACATCATTTACAACATCATTCACTAACTCTATTTTACTGTGGATGATCTTGTAAATGATGTCACATATGCTTCAAAATTCTACACATCAACTAATTCGTTAGGAATGAAAAAAAGAAACTAATTTTGTAATTAGAGAAAAATCACATCCTACCTTGAAATTAATCATTATTATTTTTTAATTTTAATTTGTTAATATATATTTTTCTTTTTTCTTTTTTTTTACCACTTGAAAATTAAACAATTGTTAGATTTTTTTTTAGTACCAACTATTGTTTGATTAAATATAGATAAATTAAAAGAGAGGGTGGAATTGGAGGAAAAATAGTGGGAGAGGAGTAACCCATAGATTTGGCTTTCCAAACCCGAGTGTTTGAGAAGAGTAACCCATAGATTTGGCTTTCCAAACCCGAAGTTTTCAATCTCTTTCTCCAAACATGGTTTTGGGTTCTAAACTCAAAACCACCCGAATCCAAAACAGGGGGCCAAACGCCCCTTCAAGTTTCTGACACTAAAACGTAACTCAAAGTTTTGGAGTATTTGGTATAATCTAAATATTTTTAATTCAAAATAGTTTTATTTTTCGAAGAAAGGGAACTTTTGTTTCTTCTTTAATTAATGACAATAATTGTTTTTTTTTTAATATGTTCTCACAATACCCGATAACATTGTCAAAACTCAAAAGTACTTTGCAGAAAATTAAAAAACAAAATGTAATAAAATGTAATGCAAATTGAATATTTCTTCTCACGAGAAACCAATTTATCTTTTAATTATAAAAAAAAATACTCATTTTAATATTAATAAAGTGAAATATTTGAATGCATATTTTTTTTAATCTAATATTTATTAACATTTGATGAAGGTTGTTTACGGTTCCACAAAAGACTAAATAGAAACATAATCTTAAGTCAACCAAGGATAATAATAATCATTAATTTTTATTTATTTTTTACATCAACCCAAACACTATTTAGTAAATAAAATTAATTAAAAAAAAATTATAAATAAAAAAAATTATTGACATTTCATAGGTAGATGACTAAATTCCTTACCTTCCCAATGGATTGAATTGAAAAGAAAAAAGATTGCTACTTTTGATGTTTTTCAGATCATTAATTACGAGGTGAGAGATGAAACTCTCACATTTGAAATGATAAATGATATTTCGTTAAATTAGAGTATGTTTGAATAGATACATTTTGACGTTTTCTACAATAAAGTAAGTGCTCTTTTATAATTGGACCGCTATAAAAATGATATTTTTTTTTATAAAAAAAAATAGTATTATTTTAAAGGATAAGGAATACTATTCTCATTTTCTCAACATGTTTGTAGACCACTTTTATTTATGTGTTTTTAACTTTTTCTCCTCCCTCTAATACTATAAATAATAAATATATATATATTTTTTTTGGGCACTAAATGTAAATTAAACATTAACTCACAAATCAATAAATACTATCAATTTTAAAATTAAAAAAAAAAAAACTATTCGTCAAATTTATAAAAAAAAATAGCATTTGAAATTTAGGTAGATTTCAATTATGCCCTTAAAATTTGAAAAAAAAAATCATTAAAGTGTTTTTTTTTTAAAATAAAAATTGCATAAATTATAGACGTTAGGGTTTAGACCAAATATATAAACATTTACATTCTAAAAACAACTAATTTTTTTATACAGATTTTAAATTTTGAATTTTAGATTTTAAAACGTAAATTTTTACTTGAAATGATAAAATATTTAACAAATATAATATTTTAAGTTATAAACTCAATTAATTTTGTTAAATTAAAATATGTAAAATATAATATATTATAGATTATATGATATGATAAAATAATAATTATACAAAATTTATAACATAAAATATGCTATAAATTAATTAGTTTATATTCAACTTAATATTTAGTTGTAACTATTCCTAGTTTTATAATTTTTAAGTTATTTTAAATAATTAGTTAAATTGTGATTCAATTGTTATAATTGTTAAAAAAAAATACATATTTAAAAATATGAAATTTCTTTTTATTAAATTTTTTGTTTATATTTTTTTGGAACAAATTTTAAAATTAAAAGGGTATTATTGAAACTCATCCCAAAATTTAAGACCATTTTTTTTTTTTTTTGGTATAATTTAAGGGTAAATTTATTAAAACTTGTTAATCCACATCTTTTAATTTATAGAGTTATGATTATTGGCCAAAGACAAAGGCAAATGAAGCAAATGTTTCCAAGCAATTACACCATTTGCAAAAACGCTCCTCTCTTAAATAACTTTTTTTTTTTTTTTTTTTTTTTTTTTTTTTTTTTTTTTTTTTTTTTAATAAATTATATTTTAAGGGTCAATTACATTTTTTGATTTTCATTCTCACGGACATATTACCTGACTTTTACTAAAAGATCAGAAGTTTCTTGAAAGCTCTACACGTGTTTATAAATTCATTTACGTCTGTCCCAATTGGTGAACATATTACCTAACTTTTACTAAAAGATATCGTTCAAATCTTTACACGTGTTTATAAATCCATTAACTCTACCCCAATTGGTGAACATATTACCTGACTTTTACTAAAAGATCAGAAGTTTCTTCAAAACTGTTTATAAATTCATTTACCTCTGCCCCAATTGGTGAACATATTACCTAACTTTTACTAAAAGATATCATTCAAATTTTTACACGTGTTTATAAATCCATTTACCTCTGCCCCAATTGGTGAACATATTACCTGACTTTTACTAAAAGATATCATTCAAATTTTTACACGTGTTTATAAATCCATTTACCTATGCCCCAATTGGTGAACATATTACCTGACTTTTACTAAAAGATCAGAAGTTTCTTCAAAGCTCTACACGTGTTTATAAATTCATTTACCTCTGCCTGAACATATTACCTAACTTTTACTAAAAGATATCGTTCAAATCTAGATATCGTTAAATCTTTACACGTGTTTATAAATCCATTTACCTTTACCCCAATTGGTGAACATATTACCTGACTTTTATTAAAATATTAGAAGTTTCTTCAAAGCTCTATATGTTTATAAAATCTATTTACCTCTCCCCCAATTGGTGAACATATTACCTAACTTTTACTAAAAGATCATAAGTTTCTTCAAATCTTTACACGTGTTTATAAATATAACAACAAGATATCAAAAGTTCAGATAACATGTTTATAAATATAGCAACGAAATAAATATCTCTACAAGTAGAACAGAAGTTGGTTCAGATCTTTACACGTGTTTGTAAATATAACAACGAAATAAATATCTCTACAAGTAGAACAGGATTTGGTTCAAATCTTTACACTTGTAACAACAAAATCATCAAAAGTTAAGTGTTTATAAATATAACAACGAAATATCTCTACACGTCTATAAATATAACAACCAAATGAGAAGTTCAGATCTTTACACGTGTTTATAAATATAATCTTTACACGTGTTTATAAATATAACAACCAAATGTCTATAAATATAACAACCAAATCAGAAGTTCAGATCTTTACACGTATTTATAAATATAACGACAAGATCCTCAAAAGTACAAAAAATCGGAAGAAATAAACACAAGTTGAATTCTTTACCGGTGTTTATAAATATAACAACAAGATCCTCATAAGTTCAAATCTTTTCAGTATGGGAGAAATGAACACGGGTGAAAAGACAATAAATCTTGTTATTATTGACTCAAATTGTTATTGAAGTTGACCACATCATGCGCGAAAAGATATTTGTGAATGTTATAAACCAAAACTATAATTTTAAAACATTATTAAAGAAACATAAGTTTTGGTCAATTTTATGAAATACCACTATCATACGAGAGTTGAATTGTTCATGAATAAGTGACAATCGTTTTAATAACATTGTTTTTTGTTGTGTTTATAATTTACAAGTCGTTGTCGTATGTCTTGGGTATAATTATGCATTTTACCAAATTTAAATTTTTTTAAAAGTATTTTAATTAATGTGGGAATTGAACATGGACTTTAATGAATGACACAACCTTATGTCAAGCTATACTCAATTTGACAAATTCAAATTCTTGATAAATAAACGATATGTTTTTTTTTTTTTTTTTTTTGTCAAATTTTCATTATCATTAAAACAAAACATCAGATTCATGATCATAAAATTATTGCATCAAATAAAAGATATTCTAAGTTAAAATATCAAATTTGCCATCTTGTCGCAAACCACCACAAGAAAAACTATAACCAAAATTCATTTGTATCATACGTTAATTTAATGAATAATCTTTGTCGGATAGATGATTATTTTTTGAATGAGCCAAAAAGTTAGAATTCGAAATAGAATGTTTTATTAAAAGGTGAAATAAAGGTAAACTCACGAGCTAATTAATCCTAAATTGAAATAAGTTGACAAACTTTCTTTAATCAAAAAGAAAAAAAAAAATTGATAAACTTTCTTGCTTTCACCATCACATTCCTCTCATTTACCAATTGCTTGTTACTTTATGCTTTTGTTATAAATGTTGGATAAATCCTACAATTAAATTTAAATATTTAAATTTAGTCATTGTACTTATAATAAATATCATATAAGTTAAAATATTATTTTGGTCGAGCCTCTATTTTAATCCATACTAATTTCAAATGTTCAAATATTTTGTGAGTCTACTTTCAATAAATCTTAAATTTAGTGCCAAATCGAGCATAGCTCAATTGACATAAGATTGTGCCCGTGATTAAAAGGTCATGGGTTCAATCCTCGCTTTAATTAAAATACCGATGCAAAAAAAAAAAAAAAAAGTCCCAATGGATTAGAAGTCAATTTTTTTTAAGATTAGCCCAAAGGAAGATGGGAGATACGAGAAGATCTAAAATAATAAGTCCACAATTAAAATCGAGGAGCCTGACCCTCCTTTGGGTTGGGCCGAGACGCCAAGTGTCGACCCCAAGGGTCAGCAGAACCGAAACGAAACCACCTCTCATTTCCTGACCCTCCTTTGGGTTGGGCCGAGACGCCAAGTGTCGACCCCAAGGGTCAGCAGAACCGAAACGAAACCACCTCTCATTTGGGCAGTTATTTTGTCATTAATCCCTTGAGTGTTAAAATGCTCATCAATGGACCACTTAAATGGAGAAAACAGTTCATAACTACTATCTTGAGAGTCTATAAAAAGAGAAAATGAAAGATGGAAAAGGTAATTGATATTCATTTCATATAAGTTATTTCTTGCCATATTAGAGATGTCTTTTCATATTCACCAAAATATTTCCGAAATTGACTTTATCGTCAGAACCTGTGTGGTTAACACCACACCGATGCAAGACATCACTTCTATTATATCCTGCAGGTCCGTACTCGTACTACCGAGATACAAATTCATTGTTGACCAAATTATGACATCAACAAAACGAATTTTAAGATTTAGTGGAAGTATATAAACTAAATTTGGACATTTGAAAGTTTAATACCTAAACTAGAAAAACTTAGAATTTCATTACTTATAATTTTTTTTTTTGTAACCCTTGGTTTTATCATTTTTTTCATGGATTGACATGCAAATTTTAAATTCAAAATAATATTTCACAATAATAACATTTTTTTTTAACATGTAGGTTGGGAATTCAAATTTCTGACCTCTTGGGCGATGATACATATTTTATGTCAGTTGAGCGGTACTCATGTTGATAATTCACACTAATGATATTAATCCTATGTTATAAGTTAAAATAGTTAATGAGTAAAAAAAAATACATAGTTAATGGAAAAAAGAAAAAATATAACATAGCATAAAAATAGAAAT